>CM062811.1:789719257-790408016 GCA_031772625.1 Pinus tabuliformis
ATTATTTTACCAAATGGGTAGAGGCTATTCCTTTGAGGGCAGCAAATTCAGAAGCAATCATCGAGTTCATAGACCAATTCATCATTACCAGGTTTGGTGTCCCAAACGCTCTCGTATTTGATAATGCTTCCTATTTCTCAGGAAATGCTATATATGATTTCGCTATTAAGAGGGGGTTTAAATTGAAATATTCTGCTAATTATTATCCCCAGGGAAATGGTTTAGCAGAATCTACTAATAAAAATCTCATCAAAATCATTAAGCGAACTGTTGAACAGAATCATAGAAACTGGCACAAATCTCTAGTGTTTGCATTATGGGCTGATAGGATTACACAAAAGGCTTCTATAGGTTCTTCCCCATTTAACCTAGTATATGGAAAAGAAGCAGTATTGCCTACCAATCTTGTTCTACCCTCTTTAGCCCTAGTACAGTACATCAAAGAGACTCCTTCTTCCTCTATTCAACTTAGACATGACCAAATTCTCAAATTAGAAGAAGAAAGGGAGAAAGCCAGAATCACCCACGCCAAACATCAACAAATGATCAAAGCATCCTTTGACTTAACCTCATCCGATTCCAAACACTTCCAAGTTGGTGACTTAGTTCTCAAATGGGACAAGGCCCATGAAGATAAAGGTAAGCATACCAAATTTCAGAAAATGTGGCTTGGACCATTTTCAGATCTGTGAAAAGATAGGCCATTCGACCTTTTTATTGCAAGACTTATTAGGGGTGAGAGATTCTCTCCCTGTTAATGGCCTGGTCTTGAAGAAATTCTTCAATTGAGAAGGTGATCCCTTCTCCTCTTTGTAGATTTGTGTAGTTTGTAGGATCGATAGGAAATAAAACTGTAGAGTATCTCCATTGACCTTTGGCTTGGTTTGAAAAACCTATCTCACAAAATAATACAAATATTTGCTTTTAGATAGTAGAACCCTCAACCAAAAGGAATAATTTCTAGGGAACTAGATATCTATTTGTTCTGAAATCACCACCTAATGTTTTGAAGACTCTTCTCGAAAGGTAAAAGTTCTGTGAATCATTTTCTGTTTTCAAAACTGGTCTCCAAAGGTTATTCATTTTAAGGTGAAAACTAACCCATTTTCAGCATCTTCAGCTCTTCACCTGTCATCCATTTGCTCTTAAGGAGAAAATTGTTCACCCCATTCACTAAAGTTTATGGTTACTCAGAGTGTAATTCTAAAATATAGAAGATTAAAGATAAGAGGTCTTATTACAAGCCTGCTTACCATGTTCATAGGAAAGTAGTTTGACTGACATTACCAATACTGCCTATCATAACAGGGTAATGGCTTGAAATTTCAAGACAAGAGGTCTCATCACGAGCCGGCTTGTTCAGTTAAATTATTACTAGTGAATGGCATTGTCAATAGCTGGCCACCAAACCAGGACAATGGCTTTTATCTTATCAATGACAAAGAAGAAAAAAAACAGATGATAAATAAAATATGGGAACATGTTTTAGACTCATTCTGTTAACCACACTCTTATGTGAATGGAAAAGTGAATAATACTATGGTTAAAAGGTATCCCTGTCGAGACTATAAACGTTTGCTGGCAACAGAGGCTCTACCTATGACAGAGGAGTTAATTATAAAAGATGATTTGGGAAATTTTTTGTTTTATCATTATAAACCAATAAAGGCCGATTTTAAAGACTTAGAATGTATTTATTTTTCTTGAAACCAAAAGGAAGGAAGTTAACAGAATTCACTTGGTTCAGAACGCGCAAATATCCAGTTAAATTAGAAGTTTTTCCCTTCTGATTGAGTTTCTAGTTTTGAAAAGCTTAAGTGTTTGGATTACTTTCAGAGATAATTGGTTCTTCCAGCGAATCGCCAATTGTTGTGCCCTACAACAACCCCCCATTTCATATCATTCTTATTTTTCAAAAAATTAACATATGGAATGGGTCCCTTTTAAAATTTTGGCATCAATACTTGTATGTTCAAAAAGGCCGGATAATCAACGAGTTTTCATGTATTTAAGCCTTTTTGGGACATCAATGTTTCAAATAATAAATAATCTTTCGTTAATGCGATAAAGCGATCGCAAGATCACATATCGCAACAACATGAGAGATGCATTCAAATGGCATTTTGGTCTCCGCCGATGCGATATCGCTATCGGCGATCGGCAATGTTACATGCACACCACTAACGTCTCATAACTCATGTCCCGACGTGACGCGATATCGGCGATCGGCTATCGGTCATACCTCATGTGAAACCGCTTTATGATTTAAACCCCGACCCGATGCGATATCGCTATCGGCCGTCGGCAGAATTCCACGCACTTCGGTAAGGCACTCGGTTCCTACCCCCGATGCGATGCGATATCGCAATCGGTAACCTCAAACCATTTTATATGCATCTACTTCTGTTTCCATGCGCTAGCCCGATGTGATATCGCTTATCGGCTATCGGCACGATCTTTTGGTCGATATCGCTCATCGGTGGTCGGCAGTCTTAAAAGCCATCACTTAAAAGCTTAATTTCATATTCATATCCGGTTGACAAAGCACGAATCCCAAAATGCCGTTAATGCAAGGGATAAGGTAATGCGTGTGTATTTAAAAGATTTTGCCCCTTCGATTAATGAACACCTGCGTTTAACCGCTAGAATATCTGTTGCACGCTTAAGTGAGTCATTCACCCGGATAACAGTGTAATCATCACATTTAATGAGTAGCAGGCCTCAAGTCACCATTAATGCATCTGCAATATCCTCTTAACGATTGGATCCGCAGCCACTTTTGAAAATTAATCTTGACATGCTTCAAATGATATATCTATCCCACCGTGAAGCGTTATTGCTATTGTGTTATTACGATTTCTCTTGCAGTTGTGTAGAATTCGTCTTTCGAAAGAAGCTTAACCATGATGGGAAAAAGATCCAAGAGGGCTACGGGCTCCACTGTTACACCCGTAGCAGGTCAAGCTGCTACAAATAGCAAGAAAGGCCTCGTTTCAGACACTACATGCACTGGTCTTAACAAGACTACATGGCAGGGCACATATAATTTACTAGAAGCTGAGCAACCAAAAGTTTCAGGGACAGTGGCTACTGCGGACCCACTCAAAAAGTCCGACGCAAATCTCAAAGAGTTGGTCGATTCCTTTCTTCATAGAATAGCTGCCAGAGAACAAGTCCTTCCCTACACTGATGTAGTGCGATGGGCAATTGAGGAAATTCCAATCATTGACAGAACGTTCCACACAAGAGACGGACGGATTTTCGGGTCGTTCAAGCCAGAGCACCTAAGGGAAATGTATCATTTTCCTGAGCCAGAGAAAATCTACAAAAAAGACTTCGTGGAGAAGTTTGCAGCTGAAAATGAAGTACCATCTGAGCCCATTCAGGATTGGAGGCAGAACCCGGCCAAACACAAGCACGAAAGCTCGGGTAAGTACTCCGTCGATTCCTTGGCTTCTCCCTATTGCTATGCGGGAATTATGATGTGTAGGCTATGGGGATTACATGATTCTGCCAATTTCGATATAGAAATGGTTCCCCTAATGGAAGCAGCTGTTAATAGTTTTATCATGGATTGGGCCACCATTCTTTCTGATAAATTGACTGTAGCTGTTCGGGATTTTAGAGCTAAATCTGTAGTCACCGAAAGGAAAATCCCCCCATTTTATTATAGTGCCTACATTATGGATACATTGTGTTTTAACTCTGAGTTTCCCATCCTCGGTTGGAGATGGACCACCCAAGACCCTTCGCCCATTCATTTGTATCATCGGAAATTATGGAAGTCCTCTTACAAGGACCATTTGTATCAAATTTGCAATGGTTTTATGGTTCCCATTCATTATTCCATTTTTGATCGGCCTATTCCCAAAATCTCCTATCTCGCTTCCTTCGACTTACCAGCTGTAGCAGGATGGTTTGGAGAAGAACACTTTACCTATATTAGGGTTTATGGAAGCCAAGCCAAACCGCATGTTCTCCCTCTATATGTTCCAGACAAACTGTTAGCCCGAGAGATATCCTACCAAATTATGGCTGAGAGTGTAACCCAAACACTCAAGAAAGAGAAGAAGAGGGGCTGGCCCTCTTTTCCCTTAAGGATGGGTGTTTTTACTCTGCATAATCTTCAGCATGCAGAAAAGGAGGCTATAAAGATGCAAGCTTTATCCCTGCCCACTATGCCAGCCAGACTCTATGATCCACATAAAACTGCTTACAATGCCCTAGAACAGGCCAAACTGACTAAGATTGACCATCAAGAGGATGAGTTTGATGACCTGTTCAGAGCTACTGATTCAATAAGCCAAACCAAGCAGCTTGCCAAGATGAGATACAATGATGAGAATTTAACTGAGTTCAATAAACTTAGAGAGCAGAGGTTGCAAACTCTGCCTCTAGATTTATCGTCATTAACCTCAGCGTCCTCCTCAAGCGAGCCCGGTCAGAAACGGACAAGCCAACCTCCTGTTATAAATAAAGAACAAAATAAACAACAGGAGGAAAGGCAAGAGAAGCAGCAGGCAGAGAGGCAGAGAAAGGAGCAAATGGATAAGCAGCAGAAAGAGCAGAAGGAACAAGAACAGAGAAAGCAAAAGCAGATGGAGGAACAGCGGAAGAAGGAAGAAGAAGAAAAACAAAGGAAAGAACTGGCAGATAGGCAGAAAGAGGAATTAGCAGATAAGCAAAGAAGAGAGCAAGAAGAGAAACAGAGAAAGGAGTTAGAAGAACAGCAGCAGAAAGAGTTGGAGGAGCAAAAGAGGTTGGAACAAGAAAAGGAGAAGAGTAAATCCCAGACCTCCATAGATCCTGAATTGCTGAAACAATGGAATCAATTCGATTCCATTATCAGTGGAAAGGAAGGCTCCAAAGATGCACCAGACACCACTTCTTCTCAGGTTCTAAGCGGAACCAGCGGCCCACCCACTTCAAAGGATCTCGAGGTAATCACCAAAGACCCTTCCAATCAGATTGTGCTCCAGGTGGAAGATATTCCTCCCCTGGACGTTTTCTACAGCCCTAGGCTCAAAGCAGTTGTTAAGCGCTCAAGGAAGAGACGAAGACTTGATCAACCTTCCACCTTTCCTGAGCAGACAGTCATGGGGAATGTAGTCTGGAAGGAAGAATTGGACCCCTCTGATGATCTAACCAAGCTATCGCAGTATGCAGGAGCTTATTCTGCAGCAACTATTGATAAAGCATCGGAGGTAAGTCTTTTGTTAAAGACTAAGGACCAGGAGATTTGTGCATTGCAAGCAGAAGTAGCCGAGGTGCGAAAGAAGGCAGCACAGGTAGAAGAGCAGTTGCTGGCGCAACAGCAAGCAAACAATGTATTAACCCAGCAACTACAGACTGAAAAACAGAGGATTGATCAGAGCTCAATCCAGAAGCAGAAAGAATTAACGGAGGCATTGGCACAATTGAGAGCAGAAAACGAGCTAATGACGAAGTCAAAGGATGAGCAAATTGCTCGACTATTAGCACAGCTCGAAGATATCAAGGGCACTAAGAAAGTCGAAGATTTCAGAGCAGAGGCAGCTCAAATAAATAATGCATTAATTTCTCAGGTTAGACTCTTGTGCCAACAACTAACTGAGGCTGAGCCATTATGTGAAGTATCTGTAGCAGTATGTCAGCAAATTGAAAAAGCCAGAAATGAGCTAGATCAGACCGAAGAAACCATAACCTCATATCTTGATTGGCAAGATACTGATGAGGGAAAAGAAGCAAACTTGCCTAGGATCTATGAGCCATTCAAAGACATACTCTTCACGGAATGGAACACTCAGATGATGAAAGCGGAAAGAGCATCTTCAAGGTGTAAAATGATTGCCAACAATATGATTGATTTGGTCAACAATACACTCTATTGGGCCAACATAATCTCTCAGTGTACACCTGGAAGCATAACCACGGCAAACATGATTGAACAAACAAGTTATCATGGTCTGGAGGAAAAGAGAAAGTTAATCGCTGGAGTAAAAACTTTAACCTCCGACGCATATTGGCTCTTTCTAATCAAACCACACACTCAAAGGTCGGCTCTTAAGTGTTTAACAAATGCTCTCAAGTGCCTAATCCCCGACTTTCAGGATGCCACATATGATGCCCAGCTCACGTCGCGTCTCAACACTCCACCGGAAGTAGAGCCAATGCTGGCGATATGTCAGTTGAGGTTTAAAGGCAAAGAGCCCACCGAATGAAGCATTGCTGCCGACTGCCAGATCGCCAAGAAATATGGAGAAATAGTTATTGATGCCAATTTAATAGTTTTTCAGTTTTTCTTAGATATTTAGATTAGATTAGTATTTATAGACCCTTTCATTGTTTTGGAAAGGGTCGTAAAATTTTGTAATAGACTTAAAGGCTGAAGTTTGCACTACTGTGCTTCAGCCTATATTCTTTTGTGAAACTCGAGCAATAGTCCTTTATTTGACGAGAAGGCTGTTTTAGGCATTTGTGCACTATTGTCTCTTGTTTGGAATGCTTTCTGGTTTGAAGGAAGGACTGCGACATAGCGATTTACATAATGGATTGTTGAGCAGCTTACATGGTACTTTTATCTGCATCTGTCCTCTTTCCTTTCATATGAATTGCTGTGTTATTATCTTTTGATATTGTTGAATACATGTATGCATTGTAACAGCAAATCTTCATTTCATTCCACTATTGGATGTTTTGTGATATGCCTTTCTTTTAATCATGCATGTAGAAATGATATGAATGACAATGTGTAGTAATTCGCTATTATCGCTCTGCATAACTAATTATGCAGAGCAATCTTAAATGGTTTAAATGTCTATGCTTTAGTGTTAGAGTCATCTATATGCCTGCCTTAAAGCACAGATTATCAAACGCTACCCTTGGAAAGATTGATAAGTCCTGGGATTATATTATAGTTAATATATATTTCGCTGATAGTTTTAGTTGTTCCCTTATCACTATCATACCTCTTAAGTTACTCGTCCATCCCACTTTCATTCATTATTGGGAAACTGGTCCCATTATCCCCAGTCGGAGCCACTATTCCAAACGGAAAAGGAGCTGTACTAAGGTCCGGACCGGGTGGTTTCCCCTTTGTTGTGGCAGCGATTTTCGAGGCCTCAACAGTCCCGCAACTTCACGCTATCCTTTAGACTTAGGAATGTGGATGTTCCTGTGATCTCCCTCGTCATCCTCCACGGTCACATTGTAGCATTTGAGTGCATGGCATAGCTACATACCCCAATCTAGTTGTACCCATTGAACTGGTTCCTCAAGGATTCTCAATATTGCAGCTTTAATCTCCTATAATGCCTCATCAATACATTCAAATCCATCTTCAAAGCTAATAGTTAGTAGAAAACTTTCTTTCAAGACATCCTATTCTACGTCCCTTGTCATAGCTCTATTTCTAGATACCAGTTCATCAGGATTGTATTTGGAGTGTGGCAGAAGATACTAAACCACTTCAGCTGTGGTTATTGTCCCATTCTTCTGTCCAACAAGCTAAGCAATCACGCATACTGTCATTCACTATGTATTTCTCCATAATGCGATTATTAGCATACCTAAACCTCAACTTCATAATTCTTCGATACTCCTTCCAATCTGGAAAATTGTTCTTATGCATGCCCCACCAACGGGTAGGCGTAGCTTGCAGCACAATGTTTAGCACTTGGAACCAATGTTCCTCTAGTACATTCCTTTCAAATTTATCCAAAAATAAATTGACATCCTCTAAACCATCATAATATGGTAAATTGCATACCTCGGTGGATATACTTCGTAATTATTTTGTCAACCTATTGCAGGGCAACGATGACTCTTCATGCAATCAATTTTGCCAGTGTTCGAGCTCCTCATCTGAATCTGAATTACACGATTTGTCGTTCTCCCATGTGACTCTCCCATCCACTATAGGATTGATCTAATCTTCATCCCATGCAATTAGCTTATAGATCTACTCAATATCATCATCTTCCTCATAATCACAGATTGGTTCAGTATATTGTGCACCTTCGGCTAGATCCAATGGCACAATCACACTTATTTCATACTTTTCAAATGTCATACTATGCTTCTTCACATTGATGATTACATTCATATCAAATCCCCAATCAATTCCAAGCAATTTTGGATATGGTTTACTGTCATCCACTATTTTGATCACTTCAAAGTTAGCTATGGTGCGCTCCCCTTCAATATCCACAGTCACTCCATGTAGGCACCCCATAGGAATAATATTTTGTTGATTGGCCATTCTCACCTAGATCAAGGACCACTGTAGTGTTGGTATTCCCATTATTTTCCAAGTTTGTTTAGGTAAAACATTTGCAATAGACCCTAAATCAAGAATTACTTGGTCCATTTCATATTCTCCAATCTAGGCAATTAATCTCATTTCGCGACCAATCCTCTTCTTACATTTTCCCACCTTATGTATTTTGCATTGTTTTGGTATAGGCTTATTCTTACTAGTGCAATCAATTCTTGTAGTCCTTCTACTACCTTCTTATCCGTTAAGAGTTTCATATAGGTTTTTAGAAATGAAGCTAATAATGACAGGTCTGTCTCCTGCGCAGTACTGGTCTCTTCAGACTTTCCCATATTTTGAGTCATTGATGTAGAAGCTCCTTCATCCATGAAGCTCCTTTTTTCTTACATAAACATTTCCTTCACCATATTTACATCAAATCATGTCCCATTATTAGTAGCCTTGCAAACCCATATATTTTCCTCAGGTTGTTTTCATTTATCTTCCCTGATAGCTATGCCACTTCTCTTAGCAATATTAACACTAGGACCCTCTTCGCATGGCTCAGATCTCATCATATGGATGTTTTGGGTAGGTTGCTGAGTCAGAGTCTTATTTTCTTGCATCTTTGTGATAAGCACTAGGAGATCTTCTATAACATGGTCAAACTATCAATAATATTGACAGGAAGGGTGTGTTCGATTCTAACAATCATGTGCAAAATGACTCACTTCCCCACAATTATAACAGATGATCTGACCGCGACCCCTTCCATCTCCTCCTCCTTGCCCTCTTCCTCAGACCTAGAATCCTTTTTGTTCCGCAATTGTGTGCTGATCTTGTTGAGGATGAGTCTCTACCTGCATTCTATAAATAGAGGCCCTATCCATCATCAGTTCATAACTTTTATAATGGCGCTCATCATGACCCACAAATTTGTAGAAATTGCAAAACAACTACTTGGGGGTCTATGCATACTTCTTTAGTAGATGACAATTATTTGTTGCATGTTGTCCTGTAACTTGACAAATAGTAAACCATGCTGCTACTCTCATTCTTGGCCCAACGGTTCTTTCTAGCTTCAGGGGGACAGGTCTCCCCCAATAAGATAATTCTGATAGACTGGGGAATGGTCCTTATCATGACCATGGGCTTTGCATTTCAAGCACCAAACGTCTACATGAAACTCAATTTGGACTTCCTTTCCATTTTTGAGGCTCTACGACTTCATATGTAAGATAGTCAACGACGACTGAATCTATCACACCCCCAAATTCGTATCCTGAATTGGTGGATCTTCCAATATCATATAAACCCTTAATGCTCCAACGTGTGTGCCAATATTCTGCCATGACAGTGGTAATATCATATGGGGTAATAGCAAATCAATGTACCAATCCCTATGTTGATCATCCGTGATCTGTATATTGGCCTATTGCAGCAAACATTTCAACCTCTGATCAAAGTCCTACATGGACTCATTCATCTTGTGTTGGATCTCTTTGACCTCTATCACTAACTGGGCTTGCGAATTAGGCTTCTTGAATTCATTATTGAGTGCCTTCTTCATCTCATCTAGTGTTACATTTGGATGAGCCGAACAATACTTAATATACCATCTTAGTGCTCTATCTTGCAGCGTTGTAACCAACTGTGATTTCTTCAGATCATCATCTATAACCTACTCTCACTTCCACACAGCATCTGCTACAAACCAAAACTATGCAGGGTCTTCTGTCCCCAGACCCTTGAATATGGGCATCTTCATCATGTTGGCCATGTTGAATAGTGGAAGTGGATTTGGAGGCAGAGGTGTAGGTGTAAGTGTGTGAGGCGGAGGTGATGGTGGAGGTGGAGTGGATGGATGTGGTATCCCCGCGATACACTGTTTTACCATCTACAGTGCACCTAGTGGTGTCCTTAAAACAATACATTCTTCATCATTATCAAACACTCCTAACAAAGGATTGTATTCAGCACCTAAATGTAGACCTCTTCTGATTTTTTCCACTTCACGTAGCTCTCGTCAGATCTCTTCTAAACATAAATATAATGGCATAACCATTTTCTCGCACAATAGCATTTTAATCCAAGTTTTTAGGGACTTTAGATACTTACCTCTTGATCCTTTGAAAAAACATCATTCAACTTCATTATAATTCAGAGATGTATTGATCGCAAGCTTAGTGATGAAACCACCAAAAAGTCTATTGATCTAGTAATCGACAACCCTCGTGATCTTGTTTTCTGAAGCCTCTGAGTGCTTGACCAATTCTCGCGTCCACACAATAGGATTGTCCAACTTCCACATACACTGCCTATCTACCAATTTTGAAAACCGTTGGTGTAATTTGCATGAAAAGGAGCAGAAGAAAATTTAGCGCTCATGTGTATACATACATATATATATATATATATATATATATATATATATATATATATATATATATATATATATATATATATATATATATATATATATATTTAGCCACTCATCCTTCGACAGATGTGAATTCCTGTTTTCCTGAGCTTATTTAGCCACTCGTCCTTCGACATATGTGAAATCCTGTTTTCCTAAGCTGCAAATTTGTGCAGCTTTTGATATATCCACTTCTCGATTTCCTTCTTAGTTTGGAACCATTTATTCGACATCACACATTCCTCAGACAAATCCAGTCCCAACAATGAAACCATTTGTTGGCTTGACAGGCCTTAACCTAGGTTCAGAGTTAGCTGCGCCAACCAACAAAACCCTAAACTGTTGGCTCTTTTGGCAACAACTTTTGTAGCGTAGGCTACAGTCTCACTAGAAGTAGTATGAGGGGATTAAAAAACCAAGTTTCTTCATCCAGAGGTCTGTGTGATGGGTTTCTATGATTCACAGGGCTTAATCCCGACCTTCGTGAACCCTAACCCTTGAATTGTAGAAAAATTATATTAACATGCAGGAACATAATATAACCCTTTGTCAATGACTTTGAACATTCATAACATCAAGTAAACATGTAGATCTACCACTTTCACACATCAATTCAGAGTTTCTTCAAATAAATGCAGAAAACAAAGTGAATACACAGAAATTTCATAATTAAACATAAATGAACATATGCTCAAGTATCGCTCCAAAATTGTCTTTATTAGATATAATCATTCAATTACAGACTCTTCTACCCTACGCACACAGCTGTAGGGGCCTGCACACTAAGCATGCAGACATACCAAGGTCTCTGTGCACACAACTACATGAACCTTCCCCTTTGCCTAAATACAAAAAATAGTCTTTTCTACCTTGGACTAATTTCCCATACAATGATTTTCAATGACTAACTAACCTCTTATGGATCACTATGACTCCTTTATATAGCTTCTTTCATTACAATATCATGGTTCACAAACCATGGGTGGGTCACAAAACATCTTAACTTCTAACAAACTAAGGGGCTTTGACCTTCCTAAATCCCCTTTGACTCCTACAACCTTCTTTCCCCACTCCTCAAATTGTGGAGACTTTACATAATTAACAAAAATCATTACAAAATTTACCACAGGGGAACTTGTGTGAACAGAAAACATTATATGAAGGGGAAAACCCCTAAAAAGGATTCCATGCACTATCTAAATGAGGAAAAAATTGTGAAGTACTAGTAGTAGGGAAGGGAATACTCACCTATTGAGCAAATAAATGGGAAAAATTCCTTGACCCAAAACAACTCATACAAGGATGTGCAAAGCCCTAGTTGCGTTGAAAAGGATTAATGTTTTGAGCATGACCAGATAAAGGAATTGATCCTAAGTTCAATGATGGATTGGAAGGAGGAACATGTCCACTTCCAAATTGAAAACCTTGTAAATGTACTGAACCAAAATCCATCGAAGTCATAGATGCAGAACCAACAAAGGGTAAAGATGAAGACACAAAGGGAATCCCACTTGATGGAATTCTGAAAGGATAAGCTCCCGCGAAAGTCATTGAAGGTTTGGTGGCCACACATATAATCAGGATGGAGGTAGAGCCAACCGCTACTGTATTAGGTGAAATAGTAGATATAGGAATAATACATCCTCCTACAACTATAGAAGGAGTATGTACATGAGTACTACCAGCAGAGGCACTAAGGTTGCCCATTGAGAAGAAAGAAGGAGAGTGAATAGGGCTATATATCCTATGAGTCAGAGTACCCATGTATGAAATAATCTAAGGAAGATGAGAAGGAAGAGGTTCTGTAGGAGTCTCAAGAGGTTCTAAAACGTCTTCAATTTCTACTTTGTATTCCAACTAAAAAAGTACTCTAGAAAGCACTGGAGCATTACCGTATGGATTATGGACTAGATTATGTTCACCCTAATAAATGAGAGCCCTCGAAGAAGTTTATGTCTCCGTTGTGTTAACTAAAAATAGTTCAAAAGCACCAGTAGAATTACTCCTACGCCTTCTAGGTGAAGGCTCAACACTCGTGAGTGAAATCCCATGAAGCCTTCTGGACCAATTAACCAGTCGGTCAACCATTTTTATATATTAATATAATTTAACGACTCAAAGAACCTATGGGAAGCTAAAAACATATATAACTCACTAAAAATGTCCTAAATATACAACCAAGTAAATGACTATAAGGTATTTCTACTCCGGGTGATTAGGACCAGACACCAAAATACAATAAAGTGAAGATAAGGATCTCCCAAAGGTAGTTTTGGATGATGAGGGCCAAGCCTATAGATGAGGATATCAAAAGCAGTTATGCTGACCTCTAGAGAATATCCTTTTATGGTGCAAGTATCGAAGCTTCACAAGGGCACCCTCCAGAAGTACTATGAAATCCATGCAACATCTACCTTAGGTACCATGGGCATTCCCCACCGCAATCACCTGTGTGGTCCCTATGAAAGGAAACTAAGGTCACTAATTTGTGATCTGAAGTCAGGCGGAACAGTCGTGGGTGTGTGATCCAACAAGTAGGAGAGGGGGTATCTCTCTTTCCTTATCTTCACACATCCTCATGCTTAACTCATGTGTTAGAAGAGATTTCTTAGACAACTTAATGAGACTAGATTTCCACTCTTTAGTAAACTTCTATACTTTCAGTTCAAGTGGCCTTGGAGTTTTTACTCTTCAAAAACCTATTCCAAGGCTCTAATGTCCTAGACTAGTTGATGTTTCTATGAGAAAAATAAAAAGACTAGTTCATTTTAAGTAAGTGCTTATTTTAAGTGCTTGTTATTTAGGACAAGGGTAGTGGAATTGCAAATGGTGATGTTATGACACAAAATAAATCAATAGAAAACCTAGGTTGCATGCAAATGCAACACTTCTTTTTCTTCAATGAAAGTGATATCTACACGGGTTCTACAAGAAAGACAAGAAATTAAAACTCTTTTTATTTTTCTTTTTAAGAACTCAACCATTCAACACCTAATAAAAAACTAAATGATGTCTAGAATTCAATTTACCCTAATGCACACTAAAATGTAATTGCAAGATTCAATTAAAGCTCATGACAAACAAATAAATGTGAACTCAAAAGAAAAATCTAATTTATCAAGCAACAAGACGCAAATATAGAGAAATAAATATTTCTTAAAGAAAAAATACTCTTAGCCCTAAATAAATAATTCACACCTTTGTGAAATACTCAAAATTCAAAAAAACCAAAGAAAAGAAACCTAAAGAGCATGTTTTTATTTTTCTTCAAAAGATTTAAAGACTACGAGTTTTAGAAAGTGAAAGAAAGTATCAAATTCAAGACCAACAACAAGAAAGAGAATCAAATCTCACTAGTCATTAATAATCCTAAAAATTAAAAGACTAATGAGAATAAGAGAATAGAACACCTTGAGTATTTTGGTTAGGAAGACACAAGGAATTTTGGAAATCAGAAATATTTCAGAGAACTGAAATATCTCAGCTACCCAAGAATTGCAAACACTTTTCTCAAACAACTAATGAAAAGGAAAAAACAAGCCAATTTCAAGAATATAAAAGAAGCAATCAAGAATACTATGTCATAAACAAGTTGCAAGAACAACCAACTATCCCAAAAGATCTGAACAGCTAAAAACTTCTTAAAGAAAGTCTAAAACCCAACTCTAAATATAAATTGCTTCAAAAACTACAAACCCTAGGTTGACATGATTTTCACAAAAGAGATGGAAAAAACCAATAACCACTGATAAAAGGATAATTTCAAGCCTCATTCAAACAAGAAAGACACAAGAAAACATGGTCAAACCCCCAACAAAAGGCAAAAATGAAATAATTGAGTGTTTTCAAAATGTACGCAAATGTGTAACACTAGAATCACATATGTACGTGACTGTTTTTGAAGAAAATTGCATATATGCAGGTTTCTTCAGAATAAAACAAATATGTATGCTTTTGTATATAACAAAAAATGCATATAAATTGAAAGCTAGGAAAAAATAGAAATACAGTCTTGATACAAAAGGTCAGGTTGTATGACCAAATTGCCTAAGAGTAAAAAAGGCTAGAAAAAATAAGAAACAACAAACCAAAACACATATCATAGGATAACAACCCTTCTAGGAAATACTTGATGGTATTCCCCAGCAGAGTGGCCAATTCAGTTGGTGGGAAAATTTCCCTAAGGAAAGGGTTGAAAACCTCAATATAGCATAATAGGATAATCAACAAAGAGTAGTCAAGAAAGCATGCCAAACATGTGAATAACTAAATGTGGACTTGGAAACATACCCGAAGTTTCTACATTTGGTGATGTTCCCGTAGGGTCCAAATCCTTTGCTTCCTCGAGAATCGAGAAGGCATGCAAATCAATTCAGAGAAGCATAAACATGATAGATAATTCAATGTGCATTATTGAAAGATATTTTAAATCATAATATATAAGCATATAAATTATTATTCATGAGACAATAAAATATCAGGAACAAGACATGAGCTTCTTTATTGATTAACCACAATAGGTACAAGAAAGGTACAACCTTATCCAATCCAAAGCACAAATGAAACCTTCCTCCAGATACATCGAACCCGAGCCATGAAGACAACATCTCTAACAAATGAAAGGATGTGTTATAAAGATGATGAACATCTCTGCAAAGGAAACCAATGTTGCCATAGAGACTGGGAGTGCAGGAGGCATGGGAAAATCAGACTTGATATGGGAGAAAAATGTGTATAATGTCAATAGCCCTTCATTTATGTCTTTTAAGTCTACCAGACGGGTGTATATATGGCACCTGAAATTAGTTAATTCAGTTGTGCTATGGGCTCCTGTAGGTGGGCTCTCAGTAAAACCTGTGAACCCCACCCAAAAAATAGCATATTATTTATTTTTTCATATTTAAAAATGTATATGTGGGTGTGTAGTTATATAACCTACATATGTATGCGCTTTGAATGGGCATAGTTGTGTATGGAATTTAAAATATTGTTTTTAATATAATTTTGCATGGGGAAAGGTTGCCCAAGGCCATAGAAGAGTATCAAGTCTACAAGAGTGCTAAATGTTGCTATAACATTAGGCCCCAATGTTATGTCAAAGACAATAATGGAAAAGCTTGGATTGGCTTGTACAAAGTAAGTATCCAGAAATATGTCAACATTTAATAAACAAAAACAACATACTACTAGGGAGGTTAAGGATTTTACATTGGTCATTTGTTCCCATCGTGAAATAAATACCAATTGTAATATACAACTCATAGATATGGCTATTAATAATTATTCTAACATCCTAGGTGGAGATAGGAAATCTCTAACTGGGGGATATTATTCACTGGGTGGCACTCATATCATAATTTCAAGAGGCCCTAAAAATATTATAGTATGCCGAGAGTAAGAAATTGTTCCTTACATAAAAAACATTCCTCAACATTCGGTTAAATATGTAGTGGATTCTTTAGGAATTTATTCCATTTTTAATGAAGAGGAAGTTGAAAATAAAAATACCTATGATGATCCCTCATATTCTAAGTGGTGCTCATGTTTTTTTTCACAATAATATAGGAAATATGCATACATTTTCTTATAGATTAAATTTTTCATGTACTAATAATACCACAGAGTTTGAAATCTTGGTGTGGAGCCTGATTATTTTCCTGATTGTTTAGAGGTTTTTGTTTCATTCATGTTGGATCCATGTTCGTAACAGGGCGGCAACGCCACCCATTTAATTGTCATCAAGGGGCTCCATGGGGGTTGATGCTAACTTTTATGAGCCCCACCTTTATGATGATTTGGAGGTAGTGCCCACAAAGCTTAAAATAGATGAAATTTTTCTTTGTAAAATATTACAATTTCATATTCAATCCAGACCATTCATTAGGCAGATGATCTAACGGTATAATTTATGCTAATTTAGGGTTTTTTTCTATAAAAGGCAACCCTTGGTTTATATAAGGGAATTGTATTAAGATTGTGTATGATTATTCAAAGTGAGAGAGAGAGGAGGTCATCTGAGAGTGAAGAGTATTACAGTGGATTTTGTGTAGGTTGTATCACTTCAGTTTTCTAAATAATGTAAAAGGAAGGACTAGTTGTTTCTCCATGGATGTAGTGCAAATTGGGTGAACCACGTATATTTGAGTCTCTCTTGTTTGATGTGTTTCCACAATATTTTGTGTATTTCATTGCTCCATTAATTAGTTTCTAACAATTTGTATTAGTTTCGAAGGTTTATTTGGCTAATAAACTTGCAGGAGAGAAGGGTTCCTCGTTCAAGTGGGAGAAATGGCGAAAGATGGTAAGTTTAGGGTCGAGAAATTTAACAACCAAAACTACTAGTTATGGAAGATGTATATGGAATATTATATGTATTAGAGAGATTTGTACCAACCATTGAGTGAAAAACAAAAACGCTGATGAGTATGATAGACACAAAATGGTAGATTATCGACAGAAATGCACCAAGAACAATATAGTTGTGCCTAGTAGCATCGGTGGCATTTAAAATTTCAAAAGAAACGATGATAGAAGGTTTAATAACGACATTGGAAAAAATATATTGAAAACCCTTGACCTCAAATAATTATTTATTATGAAGTGTCTTTTTAATATTAATATGTTAGAAGGTGGATCTGTTGTTGATCATTTAAATGAACTTAACATAGTTACCAGTCAGTTAAGTTCCATAGGGGTAAATTTTGATGATGAAGTTAGGAATATATTGTTTCTGTGCTCTTGCCAGAAAGTTGGAAAGACTTAGTTATGGCTATCAGTAACTTTGTCTATGGACCTAGTACTTTAAATTTTGATGATGTTTTTGGTGCTATCCTTAGCGAGGAAATGTGATGGAAAAGATCAGGTGAGACATCAAGTAATGCTTTGACTGCAGAGACTAGGGGAAGAAAAATGTAAAGAGGAAGGATCCTAGGAAATCATGGTAAGTCAAGAGAAGGCATCTCCAAACCCATTTAAGGGATAATGTGGTGGAAATGTGGGAAGAAATGACACCTGAATAAAGACTGCAAATCTAAGGAAGGAAAAGAAGGAGATGGAAAGAAAGAGAGAGATCATGAAGTAAATGTGACAGGTGATGTGTTGCAAGGTGATTTGATTTTTTCATTAGAGAATATTATTGATTCCTAGGTGGTAGATTCAGGGGCCTCATTCGATGCCACACCTGATGGGAAATTGTTTCATGACTACGCTCAATAATTTGGACACGTTAGTTTGGGTGATGATAAACCCTATAAAATTGTTGGAATCGGTAAGGTTTTATAAAGCAATAGAATGAAAGCCAATGGGTATTGAATGAGCTAAGGGATATTCCAGATCTGAAGAGAAAATTAATTTCAATTGGGATGTTAGGTGGTGAAGGTTGTGTAACTACATTCACAGATAAAACCTGGAAGGTCACTAAAGGAGCCCTAGTAATAGCAAATGGAGAAAAGGTTTGTATGTTGTATTTATGTAAATCTATTTCTAATTTTTTTAATTATTCAACCTCCACAGGAGTAGATACAACATTGTGGAATCATAGGCTCGAGAACATGAGTGAGAAAGGGATGTGGATTCTTCACTCAAGAAATTGTTGCCAAGTTTGAAGCATGTTGATTTGGATTTCTGGGAGAATTGTGTTCACAAAAAACAAAAGAGAGTCACATTTATCAGAGTCGGGAAGGAAGAGAAGAGATAAAAATTAGAGCTTCTGCCTAAATATGTATGGGGACCAACTTAGGTATCATCTCTTGGTGGATCTCATTATTAAGTTACTTTTATTGATGATGCAACTAGATAAGTTTTTATTTATTGTATACAGAATAAATCTGATGTGTTTGATGCTTTCAAGAAATGGAAATATTTTGTTAAGAATGAGACATGAAAGAAGTTGAAGTGTCTCAGATCATACAATGGAGGTGAATGCTACAACAAAGAGTTTGATAACTACTGTTTAGAACATGGAATTCACAGAGAATAAATTTCCAATAATTCCACAACAAAATGGTGTGTTAGAAAGGATGAACAGGACAATCATGGAGCATGCAAGGTGCATGAGATTGCATGTAGGACTTCCTTTAAAATTTTTGGAAGATGTTGTAGATACCATTTTTTATCTAATAAACAGAGGGCCTTCAAGTTCCTTGGATGCTAGTATTCGAGAGGAGGCATGGACAGGTAAATAGGTAAAATACTCATTTTTAAAGACTTTCAGTTGTGAAGCCTTTTCCACATTAATAAATAAAATATAACAAATCTTGAGGAAAAATCAAAGAAATGTACCTTTATTGGGTATGGTTTAAATTATTTTGATTATCTCTTATATGATTATGAAAATCACAAAATCATTAGGAGCAGAGATGTCATATTTAATGAAAAGGTCTTGTATAAGGATCAGATGCAGGAAAAGAAACAAGAAAATAAAAACAAAGAATATGAAGTGCTTGAAGAGATCACAAAAAAAGTAAAGGTGACTGAAAAATCATAATGATCAACAACCACAACAACAAAAACAACCACAATAGCAACAGGTACCTAAAACACCTGAAAGTGATGTTATAATATATACCATGATAAGTATATCCCCTAAATGATACTCTACTTCATTATATTATGTATTGCTTACTAATTTTAGTGAACTAGGAAGATATGAAGAAGAAATCTATATAAAAACCAAGAAGAAGTGTCAGGGAGCAAGCCATGAAGAAGAGATGGACTCCTTGATGCATAACCATACTTGGGACTTAGTCAAGTTGTCTGCAGGTAAAACAACATTACAGAATAAATGGGTTTACATGTTGAAGGAAGAAGATGGAGGAAAATACAGCTATAAGGCTAGACTTGTGGTGAAGTGGTTTGCACAAGAGAAACACATATACTTTGATGAAAATTTTTCTCCTGTTGTTAAAATGACTTCAATCAAAACTATTTTAAGTCTAGTGGTAGTAGAATATTTTCATCCTGAGCAATTAGATGTAAAGACAACCTTTCTCCATGGGGACTTGGAAGAAGAAATATATATACAACAACGACAAGGGTATTAGGTCAAAGGAAATGAAAATTCGTGCGAAAATTGACAAAGAGCTTGTATGGATTAAAATAGACTCCAAGGCAGTGGTATCTAAAATTTAATAGGTTTATGTTTGAACATGGTTATACTAGATGTCACTCTGATCATTGATTTTATATTAGAAAGAAAAATGATGGCAGCTATATTATATTTCTATTGTACATAGATAAAATTCTTGTTTCAGGATCCAAAATGAAGGAAATACATGTTGTTGAAAGAAAATTGGCAAATTCATTTGCAATGAAGGATTTGGGTGCTACGAAACAAATCCTTCGTATGAGAATAAATAGAGACAAGAAAATTCGCAAATTAATATTGTCTTAGACTGAGTACATAGAAAAGGTGTTGGAAATATTTAATATGAAGAATGAAAAACCAGTTAGTACACCTTTGGCTATCCATTTAAAACTAAGTAAGGAGATGTGTCCTAGGACCCAGAAACAAATGGATTATATGTGTAAAGTTCCATATCCATCAGTAGTTAGAAGCTTAATGTATGCAATGGTGTGCACACGGCCTGATATTGTACATGTAGTGGGAGTTATAAGAAGGTATATGAAAATTGTAGGAAAAGAGCATTGGATGGTAGTGAAGTGGATTCTTGTAGGTTTTAACCCCATACAAAAATTACCTGCATACGAATTCTAAAACACAGAAAATAAACAATGCGAGAGCATAACACATAAAACACATATACACAGAGATTTTTCCCTAGATCGCAAAGCTGGGACTACCAGCTTGATTTTTTATTATGTTCATTCCAATGTTACAATACATATTTATACATGCCGAAGCATCCAATACCATGGACCGAAAGCCATCGAGTCCAAAAAACATGTGTGAAAATCATGCACAAAACCATAGGTGGGTCCACCCAACCTAACATAGATTTCAAAACCAAAATTTTCCGGGGTGCTGCCCGAGACCCCATAGAGTGGGGTTACCTGCACCCCTCAAACCCCCTGTGACCCCCCCACTATGCAATTGGTGCAACGAAGGGGGGTGCTCCACCCCCCCAACCCCCAGGTTAACTACGTGGGCTAGTCGTGGAAAAAATAAAACACAACCCAACATTCTCCCACTTGTTGTTTTCTTTCCACAGGGGGCCACAAGAGAGCTTAGTCATTTATCCAGCCCTGCAATGCCCATTATTTCTCTACACCAAGAGAACTTCTTAGAGCTCATAGATTTTGTCAATGCATCTACAGTATTCTTCAAAGTGTCCACCTTTACCAGCAACACATTTTTTTCTTCTATCATATCCCTCACAAAGTGATATTGAACATCAATGTGCTCTGTCTTTAAATGATATGCAGGGTTCTTTGCCAAGAAAATTTCAATTTTTCTATCGCAGCCTATCCTTATAGCTCCCTGTACTAACCCCATACTTGAACACAATCTCTGCAACCAAACTGCTTCGTTGCTTGCATGAGTGGTTGCCATGTATTCTGCCTTTGTATTTGATAGTGCCACTATATATTGTTTCTTACTCATACAACTAACTGCACCTCCAAATAGGTTAAACACATACCCACATGTAGATCTTCTCTGATCCAGATCTCCAACCCAGTCTGCATCCACAAAGCCACAAATATCGAACACTCTGTCCAATCCTGGTCTTTCTTGGTAGCACAAACCATAATCACTAGTGCCACACAAATACCTGAAAACCCACTTCATTGTTGTCCAATGCTCCTTTCCTAGTTTTGACATAAATTTGTTGAATACTCCCACTACATGTGTAATGTCTGGTCTAGTATAGACCATTGCATACATCAGGCTACCGACTGCACTTGCATATGGAACACGGGACATGTCCTCTTCCTCTTCTTGTGTCTTGGAGCATTGTTCAATAGATAACTTTACACCTACAGGAATAGGAACCTTCACTAGTTTACTATCCTACATATTAAATCTTTGCAATATTGTCTCAACATACTTCCTCTAGTTTAACCAGAGCTTCCTCTTTGCTCGATCTCTTTTAATTTCCATGCCCAAAATATAGTTTGCAGCACCAAGATCTTTCATGTCGAATTTGGAGGACAATTGGGTCTTCAAATCCTGGATAATTTCTTTGTCATTTCCAACCAACAACATATCATCCACATACAAGACCAAATAAATAACACAGTCAACAATTAATTTAAAACACACATAAGGATTTGCTTTGCTTGTGGTGAAGCAAAGTCCCTGTATAAATGTATCTAATTTCTAATACCACAACCTTGGTGACTGTTTTAACCCATAAAAAGACTTCTTTAACTTGCATACCAGTTCTTTCTTACCCTTCACCGCAAAGCTTTCAGGTTGGTTCATGTAGATTTCCTCTTCTAGATCCCCATGAAGAAATGTTGTCTTCACATCCATCTCTTCTACCTCAAAATAAAACGCAACAACAACAGATAAAAGTAATCTAATAGAAGTTACCTTGGAAACAAGAGAAAAAATATCACCAAAATCAATTCCCAGCACCTGGGAATAACATTTTGCTACAGACTGATCTTTGTATTTCTCCACCTTTCCTTCTATATTTGTCTTCTTCTTGAACACCCATTTGCTTCCAATGGGTTTCCTTCCAGCTGGCAACTCCACTAGATCCTAAGCCTCACTTTTGTGCAAAGATGCCATTTCATCAACCATGGCATCTTTCTAGAGTTTTCCATCCTCTAAATCTACTGCTTCCTTCACAGTTCTGGGATCACCATCAATAATAGATAAAGCAAAGTTTGAATAGAAAGCAGATGGACTATACCTTTCTAGCTACATTCTTTCTTCTCAGACCTGGAGTTTGTGGCTCTTCATCTTATGACTCCTCCTCTGCTGTAGAGTCTGATTCTTCCTCATTTAGCTCGAACTCTATCTTTTCAGGTTCCTTTGGTTGGACTTCATGTTTAATAACATATTTTAGCTCTCTAAACACCACCTCTCAGATGTACACAACCTTCCTTATTACTGGATTCCAAAGCTTATAACCCTTTAAACCATCCTTATACCCAATACAGATGCACTTTTTAGATTTACTATCCAACTTGGTTCGTTTCTCCTTTGGAACATGTACATATGCATCACATCCAAATACCCTCAGATGTGAAAGATAGGGTTTCTTACCAATCCATACCTCTTGTATATTTTTATCCTCCAACGTTGATGAAGGTGATCTGTTGACTAGGTAACATGCTGTCTCCACCACCTTTGCCCAAAGTTCCTGTCCTAACCCGGCACCACTGAGCAGCTTCTTGCCCTTTCCATCAATGTCTTGTTCATTCTTTCTGCAACTCCATTTTGCTGAGGTGTATATGGAGTAGTCTTCTATCATGCTATACCACACTTCTTACAGAATTATTCAAATTGCTTACTGCAAAACTCTCCACCATTATCTGTCCTCAACACCCTTATCTTCTTCTCTGTCTGGTTTTCCACCAGAGCCTTGAATTCTTTAAACCTGTCAAAAACTTTAGATTTCTTTTGAAGGAAATATATCCATGTATTACTTGAGAAATCATCTATAAATGATACATCGTACATAGACTTACCGAGTGATGGGACCTTCACAGGTCCAAACACATCACTATGCACAAACTCTAATATATGTTTTGTCCTCTTACCACCAGAGGGGAAATTCACCCGATTCTAGTACACATATACACAATTTTCACAAAAGTCAAAATATAGATATCTATTACTCATACCTCCTACCATACCTTTACCATGAAGTATTCGAAGGCCCTTCTCTCCAATATGTCGAAGCCTTTGATGCCATAGCATGGTCTTCTCTCCAAAGACCACTAGATTTTCTTCTCCACACTTAGGAACCATAGAATTATAGCACCCATCAACAATAGTGCTACCTTGCAGCTTGTACAAAGTTCCAATCCAAACTCCTCGCATCAATACCAGTGCTCCTCGAACCATCTTGTAGGTATCCTTCTCAAACACTATTTTTACACCTGAATCATCCAACTTGCTTACAAAAATCAGATTTCTGGCCAATGCAGGAATATGTAGAACACCTGGAAGTGTTCTAACCCTTCCACCTTGCAACTTCAACTTTACTTTTCCGTGACCAATGATTCTAGCCTTCTTATCGTCCCCTAAGAAGACATCACCACCATCATATTTCTCATACTTGCAGAACCACTCTCTATGGGGAGTGAAGTGAAATGATGCACCTGAGTCAATCAACCATGCCTCATGAACTACATGTGTACTTGAAGAAGCCAAGTACACATCCCCACCTTCATCTGAGGTGGTTTTCGCCTCTGCAGAAGGAGCATTATCAGATCCCTTTCCTTTGTCAAGAGCTTTAGATTTATAGTCCCTTTTGTAGTGCCCTTCCTTTCTGCATTTCTAGCGCACCACCTTTATAGGTTTTCCTGGAGATTTAGATCTCCCTCTAGATTTAGATCTCCCACTCGATGACTTATTTTTGTTTATGTTCCGGGACTATCCTCGTACAGACAAGGCATCACCATTCTAGCTCTCCATATTTTTCTGTCTCATCTCCTCCGTCAGCGAGGATGAGACTGTTTCATCAAACTGCAAGGTAGTTGCATTGCTACCTATTGCAATAACGACACTATCCCACGAATCTAGTAGAGAACACCACAAACTGATGCACTTATCTTCATCTGAAATTTTAATATCAACAGATGCTAACTGACTTACCACAATATTAAATGCGTTCATATGCTCTATCACCAAGTCTCCATCTTTCATCCTCAGGTTATACAGCTTTTTCCATAGGAATAGTTTATTCACTAGAGACTTAGATTGGT
Organism: Pinus tabuliformis; assembly: GCA_031772625.1. Classification (NCBI taxonomy): domain Eukaryota; kingdom Viridiplantae; phylum Streptophyta; class Pinopsida; order Pinales; family Pinaceae; genus Pinus; species Pinus tabuliformis. Next base: position 789,743,752 of record CM062811.1, read on the forward strand.
ACAAAGTCCCTAACTTGTCCCACAAAACCTTCGTTGTAGCTTCCCCTCATACATTCAACAATACTAAATCTAAGACACATAATTGTATTGTGCTCTTTGCCTTTCGATCCAACTTCTTCCATTCTTCATCGGACACTACCGTTACTTTAGTACCTAGATCTACCGTGATCCACTGATATTTATCCATAAACAAATCTTCCATCTTGAGTTTCCATAACTCAAAAATCTGACCATTAAATTTCTCGATCTCTATCTTTCCACTGCTCACCATCTTCTTTCACCACCAGAATCGATCTTGTAGATCTCCCACTGAACGGGCTCTACCATAGGCCCGAGCGAAACCCTTCAGCAAAAAAGGCATCCCCTTGAAGGCAAAACAATTCCGATACCAAATTTAGGTTTTAACCCCGTACAGAAATTACCTGCATACGAATTCAAAACACAAAAAATAAACAATGCGAGAGCATAACACATATACACATAGATTTTCCCCTGGATCCCAAAATCGGGACTACCAGCTTGATTTTTCATTATGTTCCTTTCAATGTTACAATACATATTTATACATGCTGAAGCATCTAATACCATCAACCAAAAACCATCGTGTCCAAAAAACATGTGTGAAAATCATGCACAAAACCATAGGTGGGTCCACACAACCTAACATAGGTTCCAAAACCAAAATTTTCCGGGGCGCTACCCTAGACCCCATAGAGTGGGGTTACCTGCACCCCTCAAACCCCCTACGATCCCCCCACTATGCAATTGACGCAACAAAGGGGGGGTGGTCTCCGCGCCCCCTCTAACCCCCCGGTTAGCTATATGGGCTAGTCGTGGAAAGAATAAAACACAGCCTAACAATTCTCAAGTATTTGAGAGGTACCACAAATGAAGCATTATGATTTGGTGGTTCAAACATTGCTCTACAGGGATATTTTGATGCAGATATGTCAGGTGATAGAGATAATAGGATGAGCACCATAGGGTATTCTTTTATTGTATGTGGAATAAGTGTCATTTGGGTTTCAAAGTTGCAAAATATTGTTTCACTTTCAACAAAGGAAGCAGAGTATGTTTCTACTATAAAGGCTAGTAAAGAAATGATTTGGTTACAAAATTTTATGAATGAGTTGGGTAAGAAGAAGGAGATGGGAATGTTATATAGTGACATATAGAGTGCCATTTTTCTTACAAATAAATCAACATTTCATTCCAAGACTAAACATATATAGCTCAAGTATCATTTCATGCAGTCAGTGTTGGAATATGGACATTTGAAGCTGGATAAGGTACACACTAGCCTGAATCTTGCAGTTATGTTAAAAAAAGTTTTAACAAGGGAGAAACTAATATTCTTCTCATTTTCAATTGGTCTTCAAGTATGATGATGAAGATGAGAAGCAACTAGGTCCAAAGTGGAGTCATTTTCTAGCAAGAGAAGTCACGGTGGAGTTTCTATATTCAGTATCCAAGTGGGATATTATTGGGTGTGGAGCCTCATTATCTTCCTGATTATTCAAAGGTTTTTGTTTCAGCCATGTTGGATCCTTGTTACTAATGGGGTGACAATGCCACCCATTTAATCACTGTGAGGGGGGTTCAGGGGGGTGACAAAGAATTTATGAGCGCCACCCCCCCCTAGCATGGGTTCAGGAGAAATGCCCCAAAAGCTAAAAACAAATGAAAATTTTCCTTGTAAAATATTTAAATTTCATATTCAATCCAGTTTGTTCATTAGGAAGATGATCCGATGGTTGAAGTTATGTTAATATAGGGTTTTTTCCCTAAAAGGCAACCCTCAGTTTATATGAGGAAATTTTACTACAACTATGTATGATTATTCTGAGCAAGAGAGAGAGAAGAGGTTGTCTGAGAGTGAAGAGTAAATTATAGTGGATCTGTTATAGGTTGTTTTTCTTCATTTTGCTGGATATATAAAAGTAAGGACTAGTTGTTTCTCAGTGGATGTAGTCCAAATCAGGTGAACCACATATATATTCGTGTATCTTGTTTTATGTGTTTCTGTATTTGTGTTTATGCAATATTTTGTGTATTTCATGTTGGAATTATGATTCAAGTGTTGTCCTTGATGGAAACTCACTCACAGGTTAGTTCAATTTTGATGAAAGGCAACCCACAGTGTAACAGATCCATTCAGATGTAACAGGGCATTGGTACAGAAGAACAAGAAGATGGAACTAAAGTCTACTAATCAGAATGAAGAAGTTGAAGGTAAAGGATGGTGAAAATTAGTTTAAGATGTATACGCAGGTCCATTTAGTCAAAAAAACATATACACATAGGTACACAAAACAAAAGGCGAGTATATGCATACACGCACTCCCACAAGAGGAAAAGTGCGTACAGGTTGGAAAATCAAGGAATTTCAAGAGTAGAGAATACCAGGGGTCAATACCATGGTATTAGCCCACAATATTGAGCAGAGTAATGACTATTTGATCCTGCTCACAAATACCATGGGTCCTAAGTGGTTTTGGTCCGAGGTATTGAGAAAGGCCTAAAACTATATAAGGAGGAGAAGATCATAATGCCAAGGTGTGCAAGTGAAAAGGGTTTCTAAGGAATACTTCTATCTGAAGTATATTTTATGTTGCAAGGGCTATGTTGGTGATTTGATCTGAAATATTTTGTGCACCTTGAATTCAATGTTGGATCAGAATCATGAGACCTGAAATGACTTATCATTGAATGATCTGATATTGGTTGGGCCAGATCTAATTGTGTACACTTGTTTTATTCTTTAAATGTCATGATCTGGGTTTGTCTGAAGTTCGGAATAACATCGAAGTTATGAGTTAATATTTGCAGATATGTATGCTAGTTCATCTTGGTAAAAGCACGTGTACATGTAGGTTCTACTCCTCCAAGTAGCGTATACAAAGGAAAAGCCTTTTCTTCAGGTCTAACTGATCTATCTAATCAGTTCTGTTGTTTTACTGATGTCTATCGATGAATTCTTCTTAGATTTGAATGAAAAAAAATAAATGCATAAGGAGTTTGATATCTGATTGATTGATTATATAAGTGAGAAGGGTGATCTATGCTAGTACCTGTGTAAAGATCGGTAAATTGACAGTAGATGTTCAGTATATTACTTGTTATAGACATTTTTGTGCCTTACAGCTCTAAGCATGAAATGTCCATAAACCAAGGGATCCTAAGTCCCTAAAAGTGTTGTTCCGGCAACAAATTACAGCTTCTCCCAGAAGTTCTCCACCAGAAACTGCTCAGAATCAGTCAAATCAGGATCATTTCAGCTGCTCCACTAGCTAGCTGCGTTGCATAGCACCCATGTACACTAGCTAGGTGCATTGCAACGCACCTAAATGCACTACCAGGGTGCGTTGAGCGGGAAATGACAAGTGGCAGTGTCATTCCGCGAAGTGGATAGACAATGGAAGCTTCCAGAATCTTCCCCAATGACACTTGCCTCACTGAGTTCGACCAAGGATGAGTACGAGGCTCTCAGTCTCCAAGTGGAATCAAGAATTGACAGAGAGAAGCCACTAGTCAGATCATAAACTGACTCATCCTCTTTGCATACATCTATATATGGATCCCTCATCCTAGAGGTCCGGAGGCTGGAATTTTGTATATTGTAGAGAATTGTTGTTGATTTTGAGATAGATATCAGAGTATTGGGTGATTTATGCTTTGTTGGAGGTGAAGAGGGGATTCCTTTGCTGGGAGGTTGATGCTGGATCAGGAATCATCGGTTGTAACTCCTCCTGGATCTTCTTGTTATATCAATAAAACTATTTGAGTTTCTCCTACATGCTTGTGTTTCATTGATGTTTGTTACATTTGTATGTTTAGCTTAAATCTGATCCTAAGCTATTTATGAATGTAAATCCATGTCTTTGTGTAGTTTTCTTCTTCTGTGATCTTACAGGAACTTGGTGAAGCTGGGCAAGTAAGAGAGCAGGTAGCTAGAAGCTGTCAAAGAGGATAGAGATTGGATCAGAGGACTAGCGCAAGACACAGGTTGGTTCATCCTATTCCTCTTCGTTTATAGTTCATAAAGAAGAATACGAAATTAGTTTTCCTTGTTTGTTTCTAAGGTCACTGTCACGCCTTAGTGGGATAGGGTCGTTCTGAGTAGACACTTTTCCCATTAACAAAATGGCGACTCCGCTGGGGATCGTGTCTAGTTAGTTTGTTTTTGTTTCTCTTGTTGTTAGTTTCATAAACACAGAAGTAGCAATCGAACTGCATTTGCCATTATCAAATGCAAAGTAGACATCTGCTACTTCAATCCATTCACTGGATTTGTTTATGACTTGAACAGCTGATTCAAAAATGATTTGATTACCCTTTGTGATAGCTCTTAGACCTCTTTTAAATATACCCTCTGATTGTACATTACTGATTGCTTTTACTCGGCCAAAAACCATAGATTAAACTGCAAATCGTGACCCAGAACCCGGATAGAATTCTCATTTCTGCCCCAGCGCAGGCTCTTTGAAGAGATTCTACATTTCAACGCAGTTCCTGAGAGGGCTACCTGCGCTGCAATCCAGTTTCTCTGTGTAACAGGTGCGCTGATCAGCCTAGCCCTATGCAGTTGAGGTTCTTTGCTTCATTTTTTCAGTTTTGTCTCTGATTTTTGCAACTTGTGATTAGTGTGTGTGTCTATTTAAAAACCCCTTTTCTTTGCCTTAATTCTGCCTCCTTTGTACAAAAAGACTGTAGATGTTCTTTGTGTGTTTGTTACATCATTTACAGTTTTCCATCGAAAAAGTAGAATAGTCATACTGTCGTCCTTTGATTTAGATCTGTCGTAAGTGTCGATTTTGATCTTAGGAGAAAGTTTATTTGTTGTTGACAGTCGATTATGCTTTTACTTTTGCCTTTGGTTTGAATTTATGACTTTCTAGTGTCGAAACGAGTATTTATTTCAAAATCATAAAGTGTCGTAATCATCTCTACCTTTTGATTTCGAAAAGAAGCTTGTTTGTGTTTGTTACTTGAAAGCAAATTCAGATTTGTACATCAACTTTCTTTTTAGGCATCAATATTAAGAAAGTGAAAACAAATACATGCACATGTGCATTTGCATATTGATAGTCTGCTTGGCTTGATTTAGGAAAAGTGCATTTACAGTGTGCTCTTTGCTCTTTGAGAAAAGATTGTGTCTTTCTTTTCCCCTTGTAGCTAGGATTTTCATTGCTAAAAGGAGATAAAAGTTTTCTTGTCATCTTTAGATTGCATTTTAGGAATTACATCTACATCTCGTGGTGAACCCAAAAGGCACACTTCTAAGAAAGATCAACTTAAAATAAATTGAATGAATCTAACAACGCTTCGGAACTTAACGCACAACATTTAGAGGTCTAGGCTAGAGACGTATTCCGGCGTCGTAAAGCCTGGTAACTGTTGTCCTCACTGATGGTTGGGTGATTCCTCCACTTTGAGACGATAAGTGCCAGTACGGACTTGTGCTCCCACGTACCGTCGAGTATATATTGGGAGACCCCTATAGGCTTAAAACCTTTTATCCATAGGAAGCCGTGTCGGCCGCCCTACTGATCGCAATGCACCGCACACAGCATTCGGGAAGATTGACTGCCGTACCGTAAAAATTATTCTACATTTTTGCGATTGGTTTGGTACTCCCTCTACCTAGATCTCCAGAGCAGTCCCTTTCGTTCCTTTTTAGACTCCTTAACGGAAAAGGTCCATCTGAGCACTTGTCACTTCAGGCTCATTAAAAATCGAAGGAGACTAGAGTCATCTTTTGTTTTTTCTCTACTCTTAAAAACTGAAAAAACAAGTTGTGTCAAAGCATCTAAAAATTTATTTTAAACGGAATATTCATACCTTTTTCCTACGTTGATCTTAGGTTGAGAAAATGGAGTCTACCAACCAAGGAATTCCCCTTGATGGAAATCCTAGTCCCTTCTCCTATTGGGGAGATGTTGGTGCAACCCATATGGCCAGATTGTCGCTTCCAGGACTGACAATTGGCTTGCCAGTATGGCTCTTCTCAACCAATGTCGTTCAGAACACCACTATTCCTGAACAATCGAATCAGCAATTAGACGAGTCCAGAGTTGCCCACCAACCTTCTACTTCCTCTAATTCTTCCTCTCCTCCTTCCTCTTCGCTTGATGGGGCTGGCAAAGCCAAAAGTCAAGTTCCTAAGGAGAAGAAGGAGAAGAAGAAGAAAGAGAAGAAGAAGAAGGAGCCAAAGGCGAATGGGGGAAAACGAGTGTCGTCTAACAAAAATCCACACACTGCACTGATCAGGCCTAAATCACCATGTGTCATTTTCAAAGGAGACCACTTTCACAGAGATTGTCCTTGCATCCCTCGGATTCTAAGGGACTGGTCTCCTCGTTTGCACAATCCGGTGTCATCAACCTCTGATGATCATGTTGAAAGCACACCGTCAACTAGCGAAAGTGAAGCCCCAGGACAAAAAGGGAAAGCTAGATTTCCTTGTAAACTGTGTGAAGGCAATCATACCGTCCACCGTTGTCCCTTCTTAGACAAAGCGAAAAGAGTTTTGGATGATCGTCCGGTTTCACCGTTACGACTTCCTCCTGGATATAAAAACTCTTGCCGAGTCCGTCGCTAGTTGAGAATCCAGCTGGCCCGCTCAAGTGGTCAGCTGAAGCGCCTATCATTGAAGATAAACCATCTGAATCCATACCAGACAAAAGTCAAAAGGTCGAGGCGGCAGTTGACCCGGTCTTGCCTTCAGAGGTTTTTTCTTCGGATGATACAGTCACTGAAGAGAACAAGGATGACACCGTCCAAATTCTCTTCATCAACACAGACTCCGACGAACATGGGGGCAATCTACCCATTCCCTTATCGCAGGAGGGAAGTTCGTCAGAGCCATACCCGGCCGTCTACTCTGTCCCACCTCCAAGCAACCTAGTTGTCTCCTTCGATTGGAATCAACTAGGCAGACCCCGTTTACCAGCAAGTGTACCATTCCGAATTATCGTTCAGATATATAGAATGGTCATGGTTGGTACCATCATAGATGAGGGGGCTTCTGTGAGTATCCTTTCCTCTATTGCTTGGAAAGCGCTTGGTTCGCCATCGCTTTTGCCTGAGATGAGAAATCTGACAGGCTTTGATAAAGGAACCAGTCGACCTTTAGGGATCCTTCCCGATGTGCCCATAACATTGAGAAGGAAGACAGTTCAAATGAACGTAATGGTAGTTCAAGGACCCTTAGATTACAATCTACTCCTTGGACGAGACTATATTTATTGCATGGGAGCCATCGTCTCCTCACTCTTTAGAGTAATGTGTTTTCCGCACGAAGGAAGAGTGGTCAAGCTCGTGGACCAGCTTTCATTTCCCAGACCACGCATAGCAAATAGTCACATACCATCCCTAAATGGTCTCTTCACACAAGAAATGTCTCAATCTCCAGTCCGTCCTCCCGATGAGTGCGAGTAATTCGGAGGGACATGACTGAAACCCAGGGGGCATGCGTCCTGGTCTACTTCGGCAGGTAGGGTAGGTTTCCGCGGGAGAATATGACTATTCTGTACCCCGTCTGTGATTGGAAGAGGGGTTATTCTAGAATAAGATTCTCTTGTCAAAGTTATGTGAGTGGCGTACATCGTTGCTCACCTTTGTTTATCTTGGTAGACATCGCCGAAGAAGTGTTTTGTTTGCACCGCGAATAGAACAATCTTTGGGTAACCTGTAAGAGGTAGGCCTTTCCTAATAGAACAAATGTTTTGTCTGCAAATTGAGGGGTAACTTTGAAACCATATTCTATACCTGGGGGCATGCAAACCTTTTGGAGTGCAAGCAAAGAGCGATTATTTATTTGTTTTTTGGATTAGTCGTTTCCTAACTTGCATAAAGAAAGGATGTGGGGAAAAAATCTAAAAATTGCCATTTTTATATGAGACTTTCTTATCATATGACTGGATTAATCGAGAAGTTTTAGCACATAGTTCAAGCTCGTTAAAAAATAAACATAAGACATGAGCAAATGTTTGCACCCGCGTTTAAGCTCGTTAAAAAATGAACTATTCCCCGGTAAATAACCACCGTGAATGAAGCATTTCAGCCATTAAAGCATTGGTCGTGTTTGCACCGTCACCTCCATTTTTCCATTGGCCAATGATTCACCTCCATTTGATTGTTTACCCTTTTTGAGGAACAGTTGTCGTGATTGGAAAATTCCAACCCTTACCTGGAATCAGCTGCTACCCATTTTATCACTCGTTCCTCAAAAGACGAGTCTTCTTTAAGCTCTTTTCAACTAACTCGTAAAATATGAAAAGATTGCCGAGTTTTGGCCTTCCAGCTCGTTAAAGCGACCGGAAGTGCTATCCCTCCTCTAGATTTTAATCTTTTTGGACATGAGGGATTATTGCACAAAAAGATCGAGCGCTTGTTTTGTTCGGCTCGTTAAAACTATCGAAAATTCATCCCTTCTGTATTGTTTTATACTTTCTCGGACTTAAGGGATTAGATGACAAAAAAGGAATTTTGGAGTTACCTTTACGTACCTTTTCAGACTCTCTAAAAATGAAAAGGACCGAGTTATCTTTGTCATTAAACTCGTTAAAAAGATTAATAGCGACAAACTTGTCTTTAGACGAGAACGAGTTTCACTATCGCTAACCTCGTTAAAACTTAGCGATGGGTTTGCCCGAAGGGAAAATTATAGAACAAGCGTATTTTATCCTCCTCAAGCTTGACAAAAATAAAGAGGTACTGGTCAGCAGTGACTGGGGAAAAATTGGGAAGAAAACTCAAAGAATCTTTATTGGTAGCAAGTCGCTCTTGAACATGACACTTCCACTCCGTGCCTGAGTCGGGTTGGGTTGTTTCATTCACCGGTCACGCCATACCATCCACCTTTGGGGTAAATGCTACCAGTCCATCACATAAGTGTCGCTGAAATGTTCAAGAGAAGTCATCCGTGTCCCATCCACTACCATACATTATACTTCATTCTTTCATGACCGCCATCCTGAACCATATATCATCAGATCGTTTTCACCTCCATCAAAATCATTTGCTCCGTTCCATGTCATTGATGTGGGATTCATTAAGGCCCTCCTTTGACGGATCGCTTCTTGTCGACACCAGCTCATTATCCAAGAAGTTGATCTAGGAACACCCCATTCAGTACTTTGAAGCTTGCATGCCTCAATGGCAAGTTTCTCACTTCTGGCGACAGGTATACATCAATGACCTTCGACCGAAAGATTTTGCGTGGTGTTCGACGCCAAGTCCTTTATTTACACCACGTGAATTGTACTGCAGTACCTTGAGGGTCATCATCATTATCGGTGATTCCTCTCGCGCTTGTTAACAGTTTACATCATTGACTGGTAATCAAGCGATGTCTTTCCATGTTCGACTTCAAAACATTTCTCACATGGATCGACTTGTACTTCGAGTGAAGATCGGATGAGATTGAAGACCCCGGATCTAGTTTCATCCATCCGAGCTGCGATATATATTTGGGAAAATAAAGACATTGAAATGTACAGCATTGCAGCACAGATAATCATCCTACCAAAAGGATGATGGCTCTATCAGAATCATCAGTCTACCATCAGACGATTGTTTGTCCTATGTACATGAAAATGAATTTATAAAGCTGAGCATGGGAATTCCCGCCTCAGCTAGATCATGAAAATAGTATGAAGATAATGTATCATATTGTATCTTATTACAGGTCTCCTCCCAGCATTGAAAAAACTTCGGATTCTCCTAATAAAGCATTTCACCCGATAAACGGCCTCATACTTTAGGGGGCAACTGTTATAGACATTTTTGTGCCTTACAGCTCTAAGCATGAAATGTCCATAAACCAAGGGATCCTAAGTCCCTAAAAGTGTTGTTCCGGCCCCTAAAGGAACAAGGTCAACAAATTACAGCGTCTCCCAGAAGTTCTCCACCAGAAACTGCTCAGAATCAGTCAAATCAGGATCATTTCAGTTGCTCCACTAGCTAGCTGTGTTGCATAGCACCCAAGTACACTAGCTAGGTGCGTTCCAACACACCTAAATGCACTGCCAGGGTGCGTTGAGTGGGAAATGACAAATGGCAGTGTCATTCCGCGAGGTGGACAGACAATGGAAGCTTCCAGAATCTTCCCCAATGACACTTGCCTCACTGAGTTCGACCAAGGATGAGTAAGAGGCTCTCAGTCTCCAAGTGGAAGCAAGAACTGACAGAGAGAAGCCACTAGTCAGATCATAAGCTGACTCATCCTCTTTGCATACATCTATATATGGATCCCTCATCCCAGAGATCCGGAGGCTGGAATTTTGTACATTGCAAAGAATTGCTGTTAATTTTGAGATAGATATCAGAGTATTGGGTGATTTATGCTTTGTTGGAGGTGAAGAGGGTATTCCTTTGTTGGGAGGTTGATGCTGGATCAGGAAACATCGGTTGTAACTCCTCCTGGATCTTCTTGTTATATCAATAAAACTATTTGAGTTTCTCCTACATGCTTGTGTTTCATTGATGTTTGTTACATTTGTATGTTTAGCTTAAATCTGATCCTAAGCTATTTATGAATATAAATCCATGTCTTGGTGTAGTTTTCTTCTTCTGTGATCTTACAGGAACTTGGTGAAGCTGGGCAAGTAAGGGAGCAGGTAGCTGGAAGCTGTCAAAGAGGAGAGAGATTGGATCAAAGGACTAGCGCAAGACACAGGTTGGTTCATCCTATTCCTCTTCGTTTATAGTTCATAAAGAAGAATACGAAAGTAGTTTTCCTTGTTTGTTTCTAAGGTCACTGTCACGCCTTAGTGGGATAGGGTTGTTCTGAGTAGACACTTTTCCCGTTAACATTACTGGTTGGTACAGACTTGATTGAGAAGTTTTATTTTTCAGTATTTTTGAAGGTATAGGCAGGTTTCATTAAAGGAAGTAGCGTATACACACAGGTTGGGTTCAGTAAAGTAGAGTATACATTCTGATGTATGATTTTTGAGGTTACAACTGGTTCTGAATGATGATGCAGGTTTCTGGGTTCAACAAAGTGTTCTAGTAACAGTGATTTGACTGTTCAGATTAACTGATTATTGGTTGATGTAGTTTGAAAATTCTGATGGGTCCACTATGAAAATTTGAGGAAATGAGATCTTCATGTGTTTTGTAGTGTACGAGGAGCATCCAATTTGAAAATTTATGAAATGTGGTCCCTAGAGGAACAGAGAAAGTCATAGCCTTCTATAGGTTGATGCCTATGTAATATTAAACACATTGTTGTATCAATCAGGAGACAATGATGGCTTCCCATTGTAGATAGTGAAGAAATCTGCCATTGATGACTGGAAACACCAAGGTACTACCAAATCGAATCTAGATCTTTTTCCAAGAGCAAATGAGTTGTAGTCGATAGGAAAGGATCTGCTAGAAGGAAGGCATTAAGGCATCCTTCATCAGTCTAGCATGAGTGTAACCTGTAGGCTAATAATGTGGAAGGAATCAGACAAAAAAGATGTAGTAACCCAACTGCAGCACGTTTCCAGCATACACAAGATGTAGCTAGCACACGATAGAAATCCTCTTAACCAACCAATAATGAAAGCTGACACCGAAGCGAGGAATCCACCAATAGGGTCAAGTGGAAACCAAGGCCCTACATGAATCCCAATGTGTGATAATGAAAGCTGATGTCGAACACAAGGGAAACCACTCAGTTAAAGACCAATGACACTGATCGATGTTGAGCATAAGGTGACCTATCAATAATGAAAATAGGGCCAGGGTGTGGGTCTAGATCTACCCTCACAGCAATTTGTTGTAGTTGATAAGGACAAGACCCACTACCAAGAAGTAAATGGAGACCTTCTCAAACTGGCACAAGCAAAGGACTAATATAACTGATGTGATGACAAACACAACACTGAAAATCAGGGATGGCCGATTGAAAAATAGGTCAAAAGACACTGCAAAGAGGTCGACTTAGGTGTAATTCCCTTGAACAAAATCACGACTCAATTTTGACTATATGGCAGTATATGATAACTTTATATAAGTCTGTCATGCAAGAGGTATAAGCAAACTCTCCATATGATTGGAGAGGTAACCAATCGGAGGACTATTGACTCAATAACAAAGTTAAGGCACTCCTAAGTCAAAGTAAATCCCACCCTAATGGAGGAGAGACTTTCTTTTGAGTGCTTTGTTCAAGGGTGACACAACCGATTCTAGCTGCCAACAAAATATGGAAATGTAGTCCCGTTCCTGCTATTTTTGGAATACATAATTTTTTTTTGTCTTTTTGTTTAAGCTGGAAAATAATTAAAAAATGCTATAGTACGGTGGAAAGAACGAGTGTCAGAGAAACAGATGATTTAGTTCCTCAGAGGGGAACATTCCTATGCTTAATACAGGGAGGTGAAACTGGTCAAGGGCACTCAAAGGGATGCTCTTTCCATAGGTAAAAGGATGCGTTAAGTTGCAGAAGCTAAGTGATTGCATGGTTGACTTTTTAGAAGACATGGTCAAATAAGTGGCTTAAACACGAGTCCAAGTGAAGTCAGCTCAATGCCAAAAGGTGCAAATAGTCAAAATGCAATGCAATAGTACAACTCAACACAAAGGAGCCTCTAGGGTATAAGGCCAGAAATTAGCGTGGAAGAAAGGTGAATGTGTCTTCAACGCATTAGTCATGGTGGGACTAAAGAGGCCTCCCGAGCCTAAGAACAAAAATTTAGCATGGGTGCCAAGTGACAACAAGGTATTATCTAGGGCACCCATGATAAGGTAGGCTCTACCATAGAAGTCATGACACTTCTAAGAAAAGAGACAGTTCTGCATCATATCTTGGTGGGGTTGATCCTAAGGCCAAAATGGGAAAGGAAACAAATAAATGCATAATGTAGGTGAAAAACCTAACCTATATGCTAGTTTCAAGAACCAATACCTATCAGAGTGAATCAACCATACAAATGTCCAAAGGATAAATCTTCCAAGTTCTATAGACATAAATAAGAACACTAGACAAGAAGTTAACACATCCCACATATAAACTTCAGATAAAATCTTGTGTTACAAAACTTGAAAATGCGGACCTTATATGTACAATATGGTAGATGGAACCACGTAGCCTTACGGTTTATGCATAATAGTTCTTTAGAACAAGCCTCTTGTGAGGCTCGGGCCAAGGAATCCTTTGGTAGTCAGAGCTCATGGCTTCAAAGAGTTCCTTCTGTGAAGGAAAATCAAATTTTGAGAAATCATGAGAACTACAAGGATCAAAAGAGGGAATTAAGGGGTCCCATGTCCCTATAGGAAGAACCTCTCAAACAACTGTCGGGACCAAGTCCCAAGAAGGAGAATAATAAGTCAAAGGATCCTTCTCAAAAACAATTGAAAATTGAGGATTCAATGCCACATAATTCACCCATGGCGAGGTAGAGTCTACTTGAACACTTAGAACAAACCAAGGGGTATTCTGCAATAAATTCAAATTAGGGTGGTGATTATCAAATGCAAGCTAATCAATAGTGACAATATTCCCTCTATGAGGAAAGCACATCACTTGAAAAAGTGAATATACCACAACATTCATTGCATAGACATAATCACACCCAAGTAGCATATTAAAGTCTAAAGGGTGGTCAACCACCATCATATCGATTAAGACAGTCTTCCCACCTAAAGTAATAGGAAATTGAGGAAGAACACCCATAGATTGACCAGGTCTTCTATCATAAGCTAACAACTGACTCTCATTTGTCAACAACTTTGGAGAACCCAAAGCTTTCCAAGTCAAGGAGGATATAATACTTGCAGAATATCCTTCATCCACAATACATCGATAGACATTTGTGGAATTAACTCTAACCTTTATTTGGAAAGGTGCAGCAAAAGGAAGATGAGGCTCGACAAGACTATCCCAATCAAAGGAGGAACTTCTAGAACTTGGAGGGAGAACATTTGAAGAAACCAGAATTCCCCTTATACTAGAAGACTTTGTACTATAAATCAAATAGACTCTGTTGTTAGGCACTTCACCCCCCAAAAGAGGAGTGTAATCAGCCAGAGATTGCACTGTCAAAACCATTTTATCAACCAATGGTTGATGAGACTATTGAAAAACCATATCAGATTCAGGAGTAGAAGAATTTCCAGATTCAGACCATATCCTTTGTACCTTTGGAATACGCGGGCACAAATGAGTAAGATGGTCTCCCGTTCATATCTTACAAGGGAACTTAGGTTTAAGACTTCTATGCTTAGGTTTCTGATCAACATCCATTCTACCAACGTAACTAGGAGTGATTGGTGGTAAGTCCCTAACATGACTTGTAGAGGTTAATGACTCTTTTCTAGTATAACTTGCAGTGACTAGACTTATGCCCCCAGCATGACTTTCAGTGGCTGAAGGCTCATCTCCAACATGACTAGTAGAGGTTGATGATGAATTTCTAGTATGACTTGCAATGACTAGACTTGTGCCCCCAGCATGACTTGTAGTGGCTAAAGGTTCGTCTCCAACATGACTAGCAGAGGTTGATGATGAATGGATAGAACTGGTCTTCTTTGTCTTCCTCTTTCTCCTCTTTTTAGATCTCTTATTACAAGAGGGAGGAGTAAAAGGAATACTAGATTTCTCTTTTAAAGAAGCTGAACAATTAACACCATTTTGATTCCCTCGAAATAAAACATTCATCTGTGAAGCTTCAAGAACATCACGAATATTCGAAGTGGACCACAACCAAACTGGTAGTCCAACATTCAATCCAGGAATATTCAAAGTCACCATGAAGTGGGTACCAACGTTTCCAAAGAAAGAAAAAGCACAAGTATCCCCTTTTGGGAGGGTACCTTGGTTGGTTTCCACAGGAATATGGGCCATATCTAACTTATTCACGGATTCTTCCCTTATGAGATTGTACAAATGACTTTCCAAGGAAGATAGATGCACAATCAAAACCTTTTCCCTGGAGGAGGCAACTCCACAACTTTCAAAAGAAAAATCAAAAGCCTTTCAAGATCGGTGGAGTGGTAGGTCAGTTGCTCAGAATCTAAAGTCCAAAAGTGATGACAAAAATACCTAAAGCCAACTATATACAATGAGAAAAGAGCACTCGACTAGAAAATCCATAAAGATAAAACCAATCAAGGAACTTCCAAGTATTTTTGCTCCGGGTGATGGGGACCGAACACTAAAATACAATAAAGTAAAGTAAGGGACCTTCCAAAGATTGTCTGGGATAATAACAGCCCAAGCCTACCAGCAAAGGTATTAGAAGCAGTTACGCTGACCTCTAGACAACATCCTTTACCAGTGAAAGCACCGAAGCTTCGCAAGGGTACCCTCTAGAAGTACTGTTGAATGTGATACAACATCATCCTCAAGTGCCACCGAATTCCCCTCCACTGCCACCTGTGTGATCCCTAGAATAGGAAACTATGGTCACCAACTCATATTAGAAGTCGAGCGGAATAGTCATGAGGTGGGATCTGATAAGTAAGAGAGGGGGTTTCTCTCATCCTTATCTTCACTCTCCCTCATGCTTTACTCCTAGCTAAGGAGTTTTCCTGGTCTCCATAACACTTGGATTTCGCTCATGAATCAAACTTCTATGTTTTGTAATTTTGAGCAGCCCTAGAGGGTTAACTCTCCTCTAGCCTAATCCAAGGCCCTAATAAACCTAAACTTGTTGGTGTATTCTGATGGCAACATAAAATTTCTAGTTTATTTTAATTAATCGCTTGATTTTAATTGATGTTCTTTAAGTCAAGAGTAAAGATGGGAGTGAAACTAATGATGTTTTTATGACGCAACAAAAATTAATGAAAAACTAACTACATGAAGGCAGTCATTTTTTCTTCTATGAAAAGAGATCTCTATACGGGTTCTATGAAACTTCTATAAAGAAAAGTACTTTTTCTCTTCTTTTCTTGAAATGCACTTCACACACCCAAAAGCTAACAAAAAGACTAAAATGTCTGTAATGCAAACTATCTTAATGCAAACTATAATGATAGTTCATGGATGCTCATACAAGAAGCCAAAATGTGTTTCTTTATAGAGACAATAAGCCCACTTGAAAATGAAGAGGGCAAAAATTTGAACACAAATCTCTCTTCAAAGCAAGCGGAACAAATCACAAAAGATCTCAATTCACTTCTCAACAACAAAACAAAAGAAACCGTAAACCAAAAAACTTGGAAAAAGAAAAAAAAAAACAATTTTTTTTTAGATTTTTCTTTTAAGGAAATAAAAACAACTTTTTGAAGTCACAAAAATGCTACTAAAACTCAAAAGATAGAAAAAAGAGCACAAGGAATCTTTGCAACTTACATTGAAAATGAATGAAAACTTGAGCAAAAATACTTCAACTTGTACAAAACGATGCAAATAGCAGCAAAGAGTTTGACAAAATGACTAAGAAGCCAGGAAATAAATACTTCCAAATTCCTCAAAAAGACTTTCAAAAAGCAAGAAAAGCTATGAGGCCACAAACAAAGGAGATCAAAGCAAGTAGATTTGAAATCCAGACTCGACACTGAAACTGAAAACAATCTCGTGTTCTAGAGGACTTGAACAATCAAGAACTTCAGGACGAAGTCTTGTGTGCCAAAACACAAATTACAAACTCGCTAAAGAAACAAATCTAGGCCAAATTTTTTTAATGAGGAAAAGACTTTGAAACAGTAAGCTTGTAGAATAATTAAATTCTTCAGACAACAATTGACCACATAGAGACTGAGAAGACTAGGCAACAAATCTATCTGGGCTGAAGGATTTGAAAAAACAATGCAAAAATTTCCATACGCAACTGTGTGCAAGCACAGAGGTGTACACACACGCTCCTGACACAGGAAAATCACGTATACCCTTGTTCACTTTACAGAAACAGGTGTGTATACATGGTTGTAAACAAATTAAAGATCGTATACAAATATTTGCAAGAAAAAATAGAAAACAAAGTCTGATCCAAAAGATCATACTTGAGGCTTGGGACTCTAGTAGACCAAATAAGACTATAGCTGCAAGCAAACCAAAGACTGAGCCCTGATTGAGAATGAACAACCCAAACAAGGAATAACAAGATTGTTATCCCCACTGGATTCACCAATTCTATTACGGGTGGAAGCACCCTAGGGCTTTGGGTTAGAACCCCAACAGAGCAGAAGCAAACTACAAGAAGAAATACTAAAACAGCTCAGGAAAAATGCTTATATTTTCAAACTACATAAGGGTGACTGTACCTGGATTTCCCTCATTCGAGTAGGTCCCACATGGTTTAGACCCTTTGCAACTCCTGATGTTCTTCAAACCTGAAAATCATTCAATTCGATCGTGCATAGCAGTATACAAGTAAATCATATTCATGAAATTAACTTTATGTCATATAAACGTACATCAAAATGACATTCATATATGAATTAAAACATAATTTGATGCATAGACATAGTTAAATTTGGAAACAGGACAACATTTATTTTATCTCTTCACCTGAGTCTTTCTCTGGCTCCAAGTGGAACCATCGTCTGGATTCGTCCTATCCCAGCCTTCAATAATCTTCTTCCATCACCAACACCATGATATCTCAAGCAAAAGGAAGGATATCTATAATCAAGGAGACAAGGGTTTCCTGAAGCTTGGGTAAGTGCATGAGGCACAATGATTCATCAGACTTAGTGAGTGATAATCTCAGTATAATAACTCTATCTCTTCTCCTCTTCTAAGGCCTTCCCATAGAGGTCTATTTATACCTCTCCTAATTAGTTTTTTATTTGGGAAGCAGTTGGGAAACAGTTGGGCCACAGGCAATAGGAGGTAATCAACGGGTAAAACCCATGAGCTCTGCCCAAAATTAAGGAAATTTAATTTTTTAAGTGTTTTAATACATATACACAGGTTGGGTATTGACTGACCCGCATGCACATGCTTTTAGCTCAGGGAAAAGTAGTGTACAGGGAATAAAACAATGTTTTTTATATATTTGGATCAAGTCTAGAAGGAGGGTTTGCCCTAGGGCATAAACAAAGCATCATATATACGAAGAGTGGTAAATGGTACTATAACAAGGGGTTGTAGCTCCATTCCAGTAGAAGCTAGAAAATGATACCGGTATGAATCTGCACCAGTATGAGATTGTAAACAGATTTTCTTATTATTAAAATAAGACAGAGATGACAGGAGCAGGTGGTTTTCACCCACATTAGGTTTCCATCTTAAATCTTGGTGTTCATGTGTGTTTCTTATGTGTGATGGTATATTCTATTTTTACTAAACTTTTTAATAAGTTATTGATGCACTGGTTATAGATCAACACATGATAAATTAACTAAATCAAAAGTTATTTGGGTATACGTTGGTTTCACTAATCACAATAGCATGTACATGCTAGTTCACTTTACAAAAGTAGCGTATATAAATCTATTTGGGAAATTAAAAATCATTGATCTAATAATACTAATTCACACCCCCCCCCCTCTTAGTCTTATTTCCAACAATTGGTATCAGAGTAGGACCTTCAGAAGAAGCTTCATCGCTTAAAGGAAGATCTTTCAAGATGAATAATCATGAAGGCGTGGGGTCCATCAGACCACCAATATTCAATGGGAGAAACTTAGTATATTGGAAAATAAGAACCATATCTTATCTACAATCGCTTGGAGCCGATGTTTGGGAAATTGTGAAAGGAGGATATCAATTTCTAGCACCAACTACTACAGTCTCTACATGTAAGAAGTTATACGAAACCAATTCCAAAGTTGTCAATACGTTATTTGGAAGTCTGTCAAAATCATAATTTGTCAATGTCATTCAACTCAAGGCATCCAAAGAAATCTGGGACAAAATCATTGAGAGCTAGGAAGGAGACTCTGAGGTAAAACATGCTAAGCTTCAAACTCTCAGAATTCAGTATGAAAGTCTTAAGATGCATAATGATGAGAGTGTTTCTAGTTACTTTTTATTTATATATGAGATTGCTAATTCTATGAAGAATCTAGGTGAAGAGATAAAGGAAGCTACTTTAGTTGAGAAAATTTTGAGATCTTTGTCTTCTAAATTTGAGTCAAAAGTCTCTGCCATAGAACAAAAACAAGATCTTCAAACTATTACTGTGACTCAACTCCATGGAATCCTAATTGCCTTTGAAATGAGAAAAGGAGGTCCATTAGGTACGAGAGGTGAAGTACTTTATCATTTCTAGGATCATCTTGTGGAGAGCTCGGTCGGAACCTCTAAAAACATTCAATGCAAGATATATATATATATATATATATGAGATCATATCATCGCTGAGGTAGGCATTCCCATACTCAGATCAAAACTGACTAGAAAAACTAACTACTTCTCTGATATAGGAATGATCTTGTAAAACATCACAAGTATAGACTCGGGTGGACACAGTATGGACGCAGCCATCTGTTTATGAATAGTCCATTATATAAAGAATACAAAATTCCTCGTAGCATGGATTGTGGAAACTAGATCCAGGGTCTTCATTTCTACTTCCCGAAATAGTACGATTCTATCCATGTGAATGAATGTGTTGATGTCGAACATGGTAGAAACCACTTGATTACCAGTCAATGATGTAAACTGTTAAAAAGTGTGAGAGAAACCACCAGTGATGTCAATGGCTCTCAAAGTACCCAGTATAATCCATGAGATGTGAATAAATGTGTTGATGTCGAACATGTCATGGAATCCTTTGATCGAAAGTCAATGATGTAAATTGTCGTCAAAGGCGAGAAACCTGCCATTGAGGCATGCAGATTTCAAGGTACTGACGATTTCTAGATCATATTTCTAGATAATGAGCCGATGTCGATAGAAAGCGATCCGTCGTAGGCAAGCCCACAACACGAAATCATAGATCAAGTTGAAGAAATTTAGTTGCAAGAACTGACTCAGGGATGGTCAAGATGGATGACAGATATTTTGCAGATGAATGGCTTATTGGCAGTGACCTCTTGAACACATAACGACACGACAGATGGTTTGGTGACAATTGACCCAAAGTTAATACCCAGAAACTGGCTGAAGACTTTCAATGTGGTTTGATCAACTGTTAGGCAAAGGATTTCCCAACCCAGGTGAATAAAAGTGTCGTGTTCAAGAGTGGTTACAAAGTATGACAAATAGATTCATTTTTCTCTCTTTTCCCGCACCATTTCTCGCAAGTAATTTATTTTTGACAAGCTTAAGGAGGATAACATTTGCTTGATTATAAGCTCATCCTTCGGATGAGTCCAACTTAGTTTAATTTCGAACCCTAAGAAGGAGTGGATCATTCCTGTTTGTAATTGAACAGGTCCTTTACTGTGAAATTTTAACGAGTCCAGTATAGGAGAAACTTGGCGTTTTTCAATTTTAGAGAGTCTGAAAAAAACTTAAGAAGACTCCACGGTTGACCTTTTTCATAAATTTGTGTCTCCCAAGCCCGAAAAAGTATAAAATAATACTTGAGAGAACCGCTTGATCTTTTACGACCAAGGAGTACTTTTCATCATTAGTGCCCTTGATCTGAAAAAGTAAAAAGGCGATCAACGACACGTCGTTTTATATCCAATATCGAATTCGAAACGACAAAAATCTGGCAATCTTTTCATGTTTTTACGATCGGAAAAGAGCTGTAAGTGGACCGTCTTTTAATTCCATTTTAACGAGTTTAAAAGAAACACTTGGCAATCTTTTCATGTTTCAGGAGTCAGAAAAGAGCTTAAAGGTGACTCTAAATGTTTTTCCGTCGAAAATGATAGATTTCTCTTGAATAATCCGTTCTCGTGCACAAAAAAACAAACATTACTCATACGTGTTTGAAATAGATAAAAATGTCGCAAAAATACCTTTTCAAAGTGAAACATAAACAAATTTGCAATTTATTTACTCAAAAAACTTATAAAAAGGGCCTTTGTCAATTCATTTTTACTGTTTGAGTTTGGGTGAGAAAATAGTGCTTTTGCTCAGAAAACGTCCCGTGAAGATTGCGGAAAATCCAACCGTCAGAATCGAACGCCGTCTTCTCCAGGTAATCCACATCATCCTACTCTTCATTTTTAACTGTTTCATTTTTTGTTTTAGTCATTTATTTTCATTTTTGGGAGGGTTTTTAGGCATAAAACCCACGCGCAGGGGCCCGTAGGTTTACCACTGCTGGCTTGTGGACCCCAACTTTTTCTCCATTGCGAAAAAGCTCGGGGTCCGCACCTTCCATGTAGACAAAGTGCGGTCCCACGCATTGTGTCTAACCTGGAGGGTGCGGTCCCCATCGCAAGGGTTTTCAACACAAAAATTCTCAAAAATGGACCAATCAAAATAATTTCTAGCAATTTAATTTATCCTTATACTTGATGCAGAGAGTACATCATGCTAGATTGGCGTGAACGAGAGCATGAGGACGTGGATGCTGCCACATGGAATCATCAGCCTTTACTTGATGCTTTGAGGGCGTGCAGCTTGTACAAATTCTAGGCCATTCCTGGCATGAGGGCTCAGGTGGATTTCTTACAGTGGATGGTTGACAGATGGAGCGTACAAGACCAGTGCTTCTTCATTGGCGGCCACCAGCTCGAAATCGAGCTAGCAGACATATATTTCTTGACTGGTTTTCGTAAGAGAGGCGAAGACTTGACTCTGTTTGGGGCTAGGGCAGGTGGCCAGTCTGTCGATAGCCTCAGACTAGAGTACTGCAATAGCGAGGCTAGAGACAAAGGGATAGACATAAAGACCATATCCCGTCCTGAGCTCATGGTGATTGCATTTACTGTCACCAGACTTTGCGAGGCTGCCGCATTACATATTACCACCGGATCCCAGATGCGTATGGCATTTGATTGCTTCCGAGGCACCATATTCAACTGGTGCGATGCTGTGTTGGCCAATGTGAAAGGCCAACTGACCAGGGCCAAGAACAGATGACTAAAGACCTTTGGTTATGGGGCTTTGGTTGTGAGTTTTGGCCCGGAGAGGGTTCCTATGCTGATCCTGCAGCACCTTATTGTTGGAGCTAGGCTTCCTTGAGAGCCCAAACCGATGCGATGGGTCGTAGTTATGGCCCGTCACCTGGACGAGAGGACAGAGGTTGTTAGATTCAAACCTGAGTATTTCCAATGGCTGGAAAACCAGGTCTTTTCTATTCAGGACTTCCCTTACGCTGGGATAGATTTTCGTGGTGACCCAGACATGGTTCTTCCACCAGGAGAGCAGTGGGATGAGTCAGGTAAAATCCTTTTCAACATTTTTCCTATTTTAATTTTTTTTGTTATTTTTCCATCGTCTCAAAACTGATAGTAAAAAATTTCAAATGCAGATGTGGGTCCATAGGGACCAGCCACTCTCCGGCCTTATGAGACGAAGCAACCAGTTGCACCCATGCCAGCCCCACAGGACGAATCAGCAGAGGTTTTGGCCGAGTTGGAGGGTCATCTCGAGCGCTTGACAGGAGATATTCCGGAGACCACTATAGATGACATTCCTCATCGACTTCAGCGCTATGTGATTGGGGTCCCGGGACATTTTAGGAGGTTCCTTTACAAGGTGGCCTGTGCAGTGGTTTCTTATAGAGATCATCACCAGTGATAGGATGATCACCTATTGTGGGCACATGTGACATTTTTGTTTTTTGTACTTATCATTTTTGCCAATCATAAGGTGTTTTTCAACCTATGATCGAGGACGATGTATTTTTTGACACACTCCTATATATATATATCACTATTACCGGCTTATCTTGTAAATCATGTTATGGAATGGTTTTAAATTTACATGTATGATTATTGCAAATGTCTATTTAACATTCGAGAAGCAATTGCATCTGCTAATGTATTTAAAGATCTTGGAATATGATGATATTCAATATAATCAAATTCACGTTCCAAGAGACACACTCTCAAAAACAATCTTAATAACACTGGATTTTTAATGGCATACACTCTATTAAGTTGTAATACAACGAGTTCAGAATCTAACCTCACTATCAAACTCCGAATCCCAAATGAAATAGATTCAGATAATAACTCAATCACTGCACTATACTCAGCAATGTTGTTCGTTGTTTGACCGAGGCTTACCCCATGCATAGATACTAACTCGTCAGAGGGCGAATAGATAACCCAAGCTGCGGAAGAGATGTTCCGTGTATTACGACAAGAACCATCAGCAAAACCAATGTATGTTTGGAGAGGCATCGACATCTGCAATATCAAGAGTAAAACCAAGATAAGCAGGAATAATGATGAAAAAACACTCCCTAAGCTAAGCACACTGTTTAAACTAAAACACACCAGCTAGAAAGGAGAACTATCCTAACTAAAAATATCCATACCCATCCTTTAAGCATAATACCTCTTCAAGTAAAGACCATTTCTGGGTTTACCCAAAGAGTCCCCGTCAAAGTCTACCAATTCATAGGCCCCTTTGGCTAGCTTTCGCTTGACAACATAGGGACCATGCCACATAGGAACGAATTTTCCAGTGCCTAATTTATCATTAGCTTGATCGTAAACTAAGACTAGATCTCCTTTCGAAAAATTTCGAGGGGTCACATTTCGATCATACTGAGCTTTCATGCGTTTTGCGTGAGTCTCGATCGGCAATGCAACATCGCGTCGATTCTCATCTAATTGAGCCAAGTATAACAAATGCTTTTCCTCTTCGGAAGTGGCTGGAAGTAATTCGATGGCCGTTTGCAGTGACAGGATTTCGCATTCAATGGGTAACACGACTTCCAAACCATAGACTAGTTGGAAAGGAGTGAACCCTGTTGATGTTTTTACTGAGGTTCGGTATTCCCAAAGCGCTGAAAATAGCATGTTGTGCCAATTCGACCGATGAATGCCAATGATTCATCGGATCATGATAACTAAAACTTTGTTGATGGATTCAACTAGACCATTTGCTTGTGGATAATAAGGGTTTGAACTATCGTGACGTAAACCAAGCTGGCCTGTAAGTTTGGTCATCACAACGTTTCGGAAATGGTGCACATGATCAGTGATTATTTCTTGCGGGACACCAAACCTAGCAATTATATGATTGAACACGAAAATTGCAGCTCTCTTGCCGTCTCCCTCAAATGTAGGCATCGCCTCGACCCACTTGGTAAAATAATCTACTACAAGGATGATATACGCATGCCCCCTGGCCGAGTGAGGGTTACATGTAATAAAATCGATACCCCATTTGAAAAAAGGACCAATGGCAATTGTAGGGTGGAGAGGAGCAGGTGGAGCACGCATCTTTCGATCAAAAATTTGGCAGTTGTGGCATTTTCGGACCGTCGTAATACAATCTTTAAATAAAGACGACCAGAAGTAGCCAGCGCGCAATATCTTTTGGGTTCTGGCAAACCCAAACATATGACCACCACATGCTCCAGAGTGACAGTCATTTAGAACCCTTTCATC
Organism: Pinus tabuliformis; assembly: GCA_031772625.1. Classification (NCBI taxonomy): domain Eukaryota; kingdom Viridiplantae; phylum Streptophyta; class Pinopsida; order Pinales; family Pinaceae; genus Pinus; species Pinus tabuliformis. The sequence goes on from CM062811.1 coordinate 789,768,109, forward strand.
TTCCTTGTGAGTTAAGCAACGTCGAAAAACAGAGTCCGCCCCACGACGATAAAGAGTATCTCCAATAATCTTGAATTGTTGGGACTGGAATCGAATTTTTCGACGTTCTGACCTTGAAATTTCTGGCCGAAAGGATTAGGTCTGGAGATAAACGATGATATCCCCATACCACGGATCTAAAGTGCTGATTAGAAACAAGGATTCATCTGCAATGGGCTCCTCTGCCACAGTTTCTGTGTCAGCACGCGGGAAGTCACATATTAACTCCGCAAAAACTAAAGATTTCTTAGACTTGGATTTTTCGAATTCCAAGTCAAACTCCTGTAGGATAATGATCCATTTAGAGTACTTGCCCCCTAGCAATTGCTTGGTCAAAATGTAGATCATAGGGTTGCAATCCGAAATTATCTTAGTTTTACGTAGTAAAATGTAGTGACGAAAACGTTGGACAGCTTGAACGGCTGCCAATGCCAATTTCTCCACATGTGAGTATTTTAGTTCAGTTGGAATTAATGTTCGACTAAGGTAATATATCACATGTTCAGTTCCGAATTCATCTTCCTGAACTAAGACCATTCCAATGGTGGAATGAGAGGCGGCAAGATATAAGAAGTAATCCTGGTTGTAGTTGGGAGGATGCAACAACAGTGCATGGGTCAATGAGTGTTTGAGTGCATCAAAAGATTTCTGAGCTATCTCATCCCAATAGAATGGAGTATTCTGCTTCAACAACCGGGTAATACCCTTTGTAACCTCGGTGTAGTTAGGAATGAATCGTCGTAAAATGTTTGCTTTCCCTTGCAAAATTTGGAGTTGGCGAAGACTCGAAGGAGGAGGCAATTTGATGATAGCTTCGACCTTTGAGGGATCGACGCGAATGCCGGATTTCGAAACTACAAATCCCAACAATCGACCCGTTTCTATACAGAAGACACATTTGTGTGGGTTCAACCGAATCTGATAATGCCTACACCTCATAAAAATTGCTCGTAAATGGATGAGGTGATCAGCTCGATGTAATGAATGAGCAGGAAAATCATCGAGATACGGTTGCACAATGTGCTTGATGTCATGAAACACATAAGACGTCTCCCTTTGAAAAGTTGCTCCGACATTCTTAAGCCCAAAAGGTAACTTGCAATAAGCAAATGTCCCCCATGGACAAATGAAAGCCGTTTTTGGTTGATCGGCAGGTAGAATATTGTTTTCATTATATCCGGAAAAACCGTCCATGAAGGAGAATATTTCGCTGCCGGCACAATCATCAATGATTTGATCGATATAGTGAGTTGGTTTATTGTCCTTTGGACAGGCTCGATTAATGTCCCTATAGTCGATGCATATTCTTATTGTTCCCTATTTTTTGTTAACTGGAACAATATTCGATACCCAATCCGTTAACGGGTTCAGAAAAATGAAACCTGCTTTCAACAATTTTTCAACTTCTGCTTTAATTGCAGCTGCTTTTCGTGGGTGAATCTGACGCAAACGTTGTCGGACGGGTTTAGCATCCGGGTAAGTCTTGATCTCATGAACAACAATTACGGGATCGATTCCTGGTATTTCCTCATAGGACTAGGCAAACACATCGCGGAATTCTTGAAATAGGGCCTTATATAGTTGAATTTCGTCATCTGTACACGAGGCACCTATATGAATGTTCTCAACAATTCCGAGCTTAACCAAAATGTTAATAGGAAAGGTTCGAGAGATGTTTCCCAAATTTAACTCTGAATCGGGATGTTTCATTGGATTCTGAGGTTCCTTGACATATTCAGTCGTAAAAATTGATGAGAAATCATTTTCAAAATGATCATCCTCGGGTAAAAACAAAGATCTGTGATGGAGATCTTCCCATGGTAAATCATCTACACATAGGATTTCACGAATTTGCTCATCAGAGTGAACAAGTTCAGAAAACGTGATTAAATCCAAGGTTGATGTGAAAAGTGATTCCTCACGGACCACATTCATTAAGTCATTTTCAGTTGAAGATGGGTCAGCAAATGACTGCACGGCTTCATAGGCAATTTCATATGGACTCAAAGGCATGGCATTACGAATGAGTCTATCTCATATTTAGAAGGAATGATCCAAGGATCATCATAAACAATGGTATCTGATGTAATCATATGAATAGTTGCAAATGAAGACGATGCGTTGATTGGAGGAAAAGGAAAAGTTCCCAGTAAACCGACATCTTTAACTAGTCCTACTCCAACATCCTTATATGGGATAGTCGTTTTACCGACATGCTGAATACTCTCAGAAGAGGCTGGGTTAGATGAAAGGTAAGCCAGCTAGTCTATTGTTACGATCTTTCCATTATGTGGAAACTTTATTACTCGAAAGACTGATGAAACGACCGCTGTCATAGCGTAAGATCAACTTCGACCCAACAGAAGGTTGTAATCTAGAGGGGCATCAACCACCTCCACATCTAGACTAACGGTTTTTCCTTCAACCCCTATAGGCAAATCCTGTAGAATTCCAAAAGGATGAAACCCACGGCCATCAAAGGCCTTTAGAATCGTCGGGGATTGGTTTAGCGAAGGAGAATCAAGCGATCTCCAACACTGTATCGACATAATACACGTTGAGGCTCCCTCATCAATTACAGTCCGATGAATAGGCCTGTTTTTTACTATCACTGGAATCTGGAAAATATTTGATGAGGCATGTTAGCCTCCTGTTGCAACAGGTTTTATATTTCATGATTGACAGTGGAAGTGCCAAAAATGTTCATCTTTTACATGCTGCAAAAGTTCAATTTTTGAAAATTCCTCAGTTAAAGGAAAGCCAAACAGTCTAAGCTTGGTTTCCCTAGGTTTAAATTTCTTACTTTAGAATATAGAGAATGTATCTGTCCAAACAACTTAAGCTTGGCAGAGCAATAGCTAGGTAGAGAATGAAAGAGCCCAACAGCTTAATCTGGGCCTTTGGAAGAAATAAGGCTAGTTTTCAGATAGGAAGGCAGTTTAAAAGAAAAAGAAATCAGGGTTTGCAAGTCTACGTGCACCCTTCCGGAAGTAGCAAAAAATGCTAGGTGTACTAGGCTGGGTAGGTAGCCTGGGGTTGCAGAAACAAGATCATCTTCAGTTCTGGCTTTGACAAGGAAAGCTCAGCTCATCAGTGGCAAAGGTGGCAAAACAGTGTTTGATGGAAAAATGCTTAAAGCATGTTTAACTCTCTTTCGCTCCCCCTAAAAATATCTTACTAACATTCCCCTTAAAGGATCTTGGGATCTGCCCAACAAGTCCTAGTCTTACTTCATTTTGTGAAACATCAAGGTAAATGTTGGCTTTCTTAAATGAAAAGAAGCCACATTTCTTGTCTAAAATCACTTTTTCACTTTCATTTGCCCCTATATCTAAGTTTAACTATTGAAACTTAGCCTTCTGCTCTTCTTTCACCTCATAAAGTCATATTAACTTCTAATTGTACTATATAGCTCCCTAACTATTCCCCACCCCCATTTACTACAAAAATTACATAAAATCCCAAAAAAAAGAATGAATATCCCCCCCTTTGGCACTATAGCCATATGTTCTAGAATCTGGGAAAATGTCAAATCCATCTGGGACTTGCATTTAACCCTCCTCTTATTTTCCCCTTCGAATCAGTCAACCCCGAGTTGAATTGATAACCATTTTTTTTTTGTTTCCCCCCGCAATCACCATTCCAAAGTTTAAATGTTTAAATGTTATATTAAAACATTAAACTATTCATTTAACCCGCGCCGCGTAAACCCAAAAACCCACTTTACTAATGTATAACCCCCCCCCGCCATATGAATAAACAAATGAATTAATGCTGCGGGCCCCGTCCCTTAACCCTTCGCTGTATCGTCCTTGCTGCTAGCCGTCAGATCTGGCCCACCCGAGATCTACGGTGGGTGGGCCTTCCCATACGCCAAGAGCCCGAGGGTTAGCATTTGGGAGATGGGCGGTATTGCCGCCATACTCCCGCCACGCATCGCCTTCCCAGCTGTGGCGGAGCCCCCTCCTCCCAAACTGCCCAGGCGCTAAAGCGGTGTGCTCGAAACCACTTACCACCCTCCCCCGTGTGATGTCAGCTGCCACGTCTGCCCTATGACGTCACCCTCATTGCCTCCGCCACTGTGCCACGTCGCCGCCACCTCATCTCTTGTGTGCCTGCGCCCTGCCACCGTGTCCCTGCCATGTCACCGCGTCGTCAGCTGGCACGTCATCCATCCGTACCCCAGGACCCGCCGATGATGTCACGCTGACGTCATCCCAAAAAAGAGCCAAAAGCGCCCAAATGTCAATTTTTGTTTAAAAAGAGCGTGGATGACCGTTATATTTTACTTCTATTGGCTTGTTTGAAAGGCTCAGGTTCCCTATTTCATTCATTTCCTCATTTCCAAAGCTAAAGCGTCCAGTTGAGCTGTCGCGGCCTGCAAATTCGGCTCCATAGCCTACCTCCGCACCAACTCATCCACTCTCGGCGCTGTTTGTACCAGGTATTTGCCGCATCTTGCCCTTTTTCGCTCCTGTTCTTTCGTTTTCTCCACTGCACATATTGTAAGCCTGCACTTTTCCCCAATTGGCAGCTCTGCCTCACTTAAACCTTCATGCAAAACCTCTGAAAGCCCTTTACTTCAGAAAAAGCCTTAGAAGCCTCGTGCCCATTTACATTTTCACTGGCTAGTCCCGTTTAGAGTTCGACCCCCAGGAAAAATCCCGCAGTAGCTCTGCATTGCCCTGTTTTACCCGATTCTACTGTTTAAACCCGTCCACTGAAGCTATAATTTTCCTCGGCCCCTTTGCATCGTCCCTCACAGTCTCTAGCTCCAGAGAATTCACTACGAGAGGGAAGTTTCAGCTCAATCATCCAAAAGTTGCATAATGGCCACTCCATCTGCTTTGAACGTCACTCCCATAAATCCACCAAGTAAAGAACTTGAAACAATGCCCTTGGCTGATACAGACTACCTTATTCAAGACTTGGTTGGAAACAGAAATCATTTGCATACATACTGCCAGCTGAGAAACAATTTCATAAACAAATCTGACATGTATGGCATATGGGAGTCCAATTTGCCACAATATTTCCTCCCTTCTGTCAATATTTTTCCTGAGGTTATTCACCTCTGTGCTGCAAATTATGAGCCAAATCAGAGAGCTGTTAAGTCTCCATCTGGGAGCATACTCTTCTACGTCACTGCTGATTCCATCAACCAGATGTTGAACTTCAAGAAGGCTCAGATACTATTGCCCTTCTCCATGAACAACTTGCTGGAAGAAGCCTCTTGGCTCCCTGGCCCCAGGTTTGAAAAAATTGTTAAGACATTTATGAGGACAGATTGCCAACCTAAGGAGCCACCTCCATTGCCATTCGACCATTTTAATGAGGTGGGCCAGTTACTTATAGACATGAGATCTTATGTGTTGGGTTTCACAACAAGTGAGCATGTGGATGAGACAGTGCTGGTTATATTGTCTTCATTTAGCCAAGGACAGCCTCCTGCTGTCAAGTATGATTATGCCAGGTTCATAGCAAATAAAATCCATGACCAGCTCCTTAACCTAGATAGGTAGGGAGTTTTCAAATATTCTTCATACATTTATCATCTGCTCATGTATTATCAATCTGAAATCTTCCAGTGTCCCATCAAAAAGTTAGATTCAAAGGGAGAAAGAAGATCTATTGTCTTCTGTTCAGCTGTTTTCCATCAAGTCCAGCATTCCCCTTACTCGTACTGTGAGTTCATTGACCAGTTTGTGTATCCAGTCTCCTACCTGTTAATGAAAACTCCCTCTCCCAGAATAACCTATGAGATGAAAAAGTTATTACAGCTTTCTAAGAGCTACAAAGTAGGTGATTGGTATTTATATCAGGACCACACCGTGTTTAGAATCTATGGTTGTGAGCTTTGTCCTTACAGGCTCCCGAGATATGTGCCAATGAGACTGTTTTCCTTGGAGTACTGTAGGCAGCTTATAAATTCATATTTAACTCATTTCCACAGCACTAAGAAGAAGGCTCAGCTAAAATTTAAGACCACCTAGGCCCCTTCATCATGAACAAGAAGGATGGTTGGCAAGACACTGACCTAATATTGAAGGATCAACTTAAGTTGAAGAGGAGTTTCTGGTGGGTCCCTTATGACCCGCTTGGTTTTATTAACGCCAGAAGGGTCAAATATAGATTGACACCCTATGACCATTGCAAATACCCACACATTGAACAATATGCCAATCAAGATGCATTGGCACATGGGACTTTAGTTGAAGAATTTACTCAAGAGGAACTTTTGGAGCAAACTGCTAAGGATCTCGAAAAGACTCTTGACTAGGATTCTACTGACCAGGTAAATTTAAAGCTACCTTACCAAATTGAAGAGGGCACATCTACAGCTGCACCTTCACAAGCTACCCAAGGAGAATCTACATCAGCAACAGGTACAGCCAAAGGGAAAGAGCCAATGGAGAGAGAGAAAATAGTCACTGAACAGCCGGTCACCTCAATGGAAGAAACTGAAATGCAAGCCCCTCCACAGCAAATAGAGACAGCCTAAGTGCCACCTCTGCAAACTCCGGTCAATGAAGAAAGAGGCAGGAAATGAGACCAGGAAGACTCCACACCTGCTAGTGGGTCTACATAGCAGCCTGAGTCAAAGAGGCAAAGAGGGGACTCTCCAATTGAGGAGGAGGTCAATGAAGAGGTCATAGAAAGCCCGAGAAGGGAAGCAAGCCAGCATACACCCACAAGATCTTTTCAGCAAGAGCAAGACAGACAACACGACATGGAGGTCTCTTCCTCCACACAACAAGGCAAGAAACCAGCTAGCGTTAAAGCCATCTTCAAAGAAATCAAAGCTCAAAATGAGCTGCTAAGAGTGCAACTTTATGATCAATTCCTAAAAGAAACACCTGCCAAGCAAGAAAGATTGATGGCAACATTTGATATCAAACAAGAAAAGATGATTCTCAACCACTTCAAGCCCAAGGTTTAGCAGCCTTAGTCAGATGTAGATTTTGTTAAGACAAGGCTAGAGGTCCTGGCCAAGGACATCCACCCCATGGACCAAATAGAGCTACATAAGCAGACAACAGAAATGCTCTATGCTACCCTTGCAGAGAAGGCCACATTGGCCCATGAGTTGAAGGAATCATTGAAGAATACTAACACTCAGCTGGATTTCGAAATACTATCCTCCACAGCCAAGGACAATAGAATTAAAACATTGGAGGATATTATTGTGGACTTAGGACATGATCCTAAGGATCCTAAGGGCGCGAGGACCCTTATGAAGAAGAAGGATGATGACATTGCTGCATTAAAGAAGAGATTGAGGTTGCTTCCTACTGAGCATCCTCAAACAGGAGAACTGCAGAAAGAGAAAGAAGCTGAGGATCAATTGGATTTGATGATGAAATTAAACCAAAGAGTAATTGATTTGGAAGGGGAATTGGAGAAAGCAATGCAAGGAAGGCAGGGAGAGTCGACCTCCCAGCCACCTCAAACAAACCCAACTGTTGTTGTTCCTCCATCATAAGTAGCAGCGACCCCTCCAATTATTCCACCCACAACAACAGCTACAGAAGCTACAGCGGCAACAACAACAGTTCCTGAGTCTGGCACGAGTGTGGATGAATTGACAAGAGCTGTCAATGAGCTAAAGCTACAAGCAACAGAAATAAAAGAGGCCAAAGAAAAGCTGGCCAAATTGGAAGAAAAATATGACAAGTCCAAAATGACAGTAGCTGAGCAATCAAGGGAAATTAAAGCCCTGAAGGAAAAAGTTAAAACATTGGAGAAAGAGTTGTCATTGGACAAGACCCTGGCTGAAATAAAGAAAATCCTGTGGGCCAAAATTAATCAATCAATTACCAGCTAATGGAGGTCAATCCAGGCAATGTATGAGCAAGTAGAACTACTTGGCCGTGCTCAATTTGAAACTCAGAGAGCCAAGGCAGCATTGGGAAACATGCCTGAGCAGGCCAATAGAATGATCAATTTTCTAAATCATCAGACCAAGGAAGAGCTGCCAATGCTGCATATCATGAACCGAACAGAGGCCATATTAACAGTAAAGAGGGTGCTCACATTGAGAAGCTTTGTGCAAACCATAGAGGCAAGATGTCGGGAAATACAAAGGGATGTAGACAATTTTGAATTAAAACTCGCAGCACTACAGACTAGGGGATTGCCCAGCCTACTCACTAGCGCTGGAAAATTGTTGACACTTGACCAATATACAACCAGAATCAATAATTACGTCACAAATCAGCTCACTGCTGCATCAATTTCTACAACAGAAGTAGGGCCGCCTACAGGACAGACTCTTTATGATAAGCTGGAAGGTTTATTTTACATGAAGCATGAAGTTAGCCACTTGTTTGAAATGCCGCCCAACTATTACAAGTATACAGAGGCTGATGAGACACTTATCAAAATACAACAACATCAGTTACCTCCCCAGGATTGGTGGCAGGCAATGCTGGCCATTTTGCCTAGGTAAATTTCAGTAATGGCCCCTTTTTGTTTATTTCAAAATCTTTGTCAGCTACAGGTCAGCAGCAAGCACAGGATAAAGCGTAAAAGCACCGGTCAGAGCAGTCAAGGAGCATGCAGAACAGGTGGGAGCGGTCACAAAGCAGTGTGCTGGGACAGCGAGCCCAAAAAGCGTGGATTTTTAAGAGCACGGCCCCAGCTAACTCAAATGAAATCAAAAGTCAATATTTCCTGGCAGAAAAGAACAACTGTTACATTTTTATTTATTTCAGCATTTACTTTCTCATCAACCACTCCTTAGGAGTTGGTAAAGAAGTTATGAGCTATTAACTTCTCATTCAGATATTTTGGCATCCAATTTTTGTATATACACCTCCCCCTGCATTGTTAAAAGGGTTGGTCGACTAATGTATCCAGGAGAGACTCGCACTGTATTTCTGATATTTTTCTATAATCAAAGACTGCATACAAGCTTGGAGAATGGACTGTTGATGTGTTGTTAATGTTTCTGAAGAGTTAAATGAGGAATTCTTGTGCTGCAATTGTTGGCATTATGAGACAAGTATTGTCCTTGATGGCAAACCACACTGATGACAAATCATAGTGCAGAAGGTTAGCAGCAAGGAATTGATGATCAGACTATAAGAAGAAGAGAAAATTCATATACGCAGGTTCATCAAGCCCAAGTCGCGTGTACACGCTGGTTGGCTTTAGTAAAAGCGCGTGTATGTGGAAAACTTATTTTTGATCCGTGGCGGTTATTCCTTGGAAGTTGTGCCTATGGTTTCGGACCATGGTGTCTCGACGGACGTGTCGATCCCTAGTTTTGAGGATGATGGTATTGGATTTCTATGGTTTTGGCTCTTGGTATTGAACAAGGCCTAAGGCTATATAAGGAGAAGGAAATCATTAGGCAAGTGTATCTGAAATGTCTTGAATATCTGAAGAAGTATGAGATCCAGTATGCAGGTTATGGGTTGATGATGCATTGCTTGATTTGAGCTAAGGAGGGATCTCACCAGCTGATTGAGAACAAGATCTAAGGAGAGATCGGGATCAAATGGTTTGAAATGAACTATCTTTATGATGCTTATTCTAGATCTACATACTGACGCATGTATTGTTCTATAAGTGTTATGAGTATGACTGATGTCTGGTACAGCTGCAAGTTATGAGAAATTATTTTTAGATTTGTACGTGGGTTGTCTTTGGCAAAAGCGCGTATACACGCGGGTTTGATTCATCGAAGTAGCGTATACATTGTAAAGCTTGATATTTGAAGTTGCAGATGGGTCTGATGGTTATTTCAGAGTTCTGTGTCTGCTCTGTGTTCTGGTGACGGTGTTGTTAACAGGGTTTCAGTGATTCAGAGTTTGATTATTGTTTTGAGCTTCAATGATAGTTATGGGTCCAGTATGAAAATTGGATGAAAAGTGGCCTTTCAGATTATGTGTTGTGCTTCAGTGTATCCAGTCTAAAAATTGATGAAACGTGGTACCTGGAGGAGAGAAGATTGTAGGCAAGCACCTACGTACTAGTATCTAAGCTAGTACAAAAGCTAAGGGAGATCTTTGGAGCATTGTAGCAGGTAGCAGCCTGTGTACTAGTAAATGGATCGGCTAGTACAAGAGCAAAGGGGGTTGTAGCTCCCATACTGGTATAAGACTGCACCAGTACAAATATTGTAAAAGGATTTTCTTATTAAGAAGAAGATTGAGATGACTTGCAGCAGGTGGTTTTCACCCACATTGGGTTTCCACCTTATATCTTTGTGTTCATGTGTGTGGCTTTTGTGTGATGATCTGTTCTGTTACACTGCACCTGTTTACTGTTAATATGGTTAATAATGTTTTGATGCATTTACTGAAGATAAGCTAACTGAATCATAAGATTTCTGGATATACGCTAGTTGCTTTAGACACAACAGCGTGTACACGCGGGTTCACTTAACTGAAGTAGCGTATATGTTTTTGAGCATTGAAAAAAAGTTTTAATGATCTGATAATACTGATTCACCCCCCCCTCTCAGTATTATTTCCAACAATTGGTATCAGAGCAGGTCCTTTGATAGAAGCTTGATCGCTTGAAGGAGATCCATGGATCAATGGGAAAGAAGCTTAAGAAGAAAGCTCATAAGAAGAAGAAGACATCTCAGAAGGACTATGACAGTGGGAGAATCGATTAGGGATTAGGCATAAGAAGCTCTTCAGATTCAGAATCATTATCAGGTATGAATGTGTTATCCTCTGATGTTCCAGCTATATTTCCTTGTGAAAGAGATGAAAGTGATAGTGAGACTACTGAACTTGCTCTTATGGGTGAGCAACAAAGATGTCAGATAGAGGCAGAATTTAACAGGCTGACAAACAAAATTATTGAACAAGAAAAACATTTTGACGTAAAGAGTGGTGCCCTCAAGTTATGCAAGGAAAGGTATCAAAAGTTGCAGGATGAAGCAACATCTCTAAGAAATGAAGTCATTGAAAAGAACACAACAATCAAGGAGCTCAGAGATCGATCCAGTTATTATGAAAATCTTGAAGCTACAATCCTCTCACTAAAAGGAGATCTTGAAGAATCAAAGAAGCAGAATACAGATCTACTCCAAGCTATTGCAAAACAAGAAAACGAAGTCACCAGCTTAAAATCTCAACTAGAATGTGCCTTCCGAGTTCGTCAAATGTAGCAGGATCTGAATGAAGAACAAGAAAAGGAGATTCTCAAACTAAGGGAACAAATGGAAGAAGGAAGGAAAGCTGAAGAAGTTTTGAAAAAGGAATCTCTTGAAAAGGAAGAACAACTTCAGGTTGAGGTAAATATCTTGAAAGGTAAAATAGAAGAAAAGGATAAGCTTTTACGATTTCAAGATAGCTCTAAAGTTTTGGATGATATTCTTAGTAGTCAAAGGTCTCCTGCTATTAAGACTGGTCTTGGTTTTCATGAATCTGTTGAAGGTGAATCTAGTTCACAAGGTGAGGCAAGGAACTCTAAAGAGAAATCTAAAATGATCAACAAGGAGATGAAAGGTCAACCCCATCAATAATCAAGGAAAGAGACTCCTCAAAGAAAATCTTTTACTCCTCCTATGAATAATGTTGAATGTTATGTATGTCATAACCTTGGACATGTTGCAGCTAGATGTAGAAGAAGAAGGGTTCAAGACCATTATGCAGAAAGATCATCACACTCAAGGTACTTTAATGGATATTTCTTTGCTTGCAATATGTTTGGTCACAAAGCTGCTGATTGCTACAGGAGGAATATGAAACATGTAAGATGTTATGCATGTAACAAGCTTGGACATATAGCAAAGGAATGCAGGAACAAAGGATGGACATCACACCAAAAGGAGAAAACCTCATCACACTTGAAGATATGGAAGAAGAAGGAAGTACAGTCAGCACAATGTACTGAGACACAGCACAGCACAGACATATCAGACTCAGGGGGAGCTGAAAGTGTAAAACTTCAGCGTTCTGAATCTCATACGCAAGTTCCTTAAAAGGAAGTCGCGTACATACGCGAGTTAGACACTGCAAAGTTGCGTATATGTCAGTCTGAGGAAAAGCAGTGGGGACAGGATCAGAAAAAGGATCTGATATGATTCAGTCTATTATTTGCTCTATTGGTTACAGTCTGCTGAGGATGTGTGGAAATGTTTTGTTACTTGTATGATGTCTAGAATTGTTTTGATCCTAACTTGAGGATGATGATGTTTTGATGCTTATTGCTGATATATGCATGATCAGATCTAACAGATGGCACTGGTTGAGGGGGAGCATATGCCTTTAGTAATTCATTGTTAGCATTATGGTTAATAATCCTTGGTGATGATTCTTATATGGCTAAATGATATATTTTGCTATGATGTGGTTGTGAGTTGTCTATGATAAACTCTCATATGATTCTTGAAGTTACATAGAAGATGATTCAGATCAGATTTATGGTTGATTCCTTGATGATGCATATATGGTGCTTACATGGTGATCCTCATAAGGACAAGGAGAAGTACAAAGCTTGAATACACATCTTCCTCATTTGATGATGAGTCACTCATATACTGCTGTTGTCATATGCATAAAGATCATACAGTTATGATGCAGGCACTCTTGTGGATAAGGATTGTTGCTATTGATGATATCAAGAAGTTTTGTCAAATGAGCTTGAGCTCAAGATACATAGTGCTGATACATGGATGACTACTCAAAGTTGCTTTGTTGGAGACATGGTGATGAGTTCTTATCTATATGATGATAGGTTGATACTTACATATGTTGATTGATGCAGATGTTCCCAAGCAATGATACTTGGATCATGTAGATCTTGACGTTGATATAATGGCTATGGTGGTTTCACATGTAATGTGAAAGATTTCATGATGATGTTTAAAAGGAGGAGTTGACATCTATGTTCAGACATACCTTGCTGCAGGACATTTACAGGTTGTTGATATGAAAATGGTTGTACGCAAGTTTCATAAGGCCTATCCGTGTATATATGCTTTTTTATGTGGATGCAGACATGTATATGGAGTTTTGAAGGAAATCAGCAGGGACAGATGTTGGTTGCAGAAAATCTGATATGGGTCTGACAGAGATCATCTGGCATAGGTTCAGGCGGAGCAGATAGTCTTCAAATGATGCATTGATTGGCATTATCTTAAAGCTTTTGGTTCTAGTTCACAATTGTTGTTGGTTTCAAGTGGAACAAAGGCGAAAGGAGAATAGAAGGATCTCTTGGTTGCTGATCTAAAAGATGTGTATCAGATGCTGCTTGTGACTTTCATAAGTCTTGGTCTAGATTTGTTGTCTCTATGTCATGTATCTCTTCTGTGATATCTCTTTTATGGTGTCAAGGTCATGTAACGGCCTATTTTGGTTTCCCCACTATGCCTGGGATGAAAATGTAATGCTCTTTCCTTATCATGTGTAAACTTTTGATGTATCCCCACTTGGTTGAGTGGATGAGTCAATTCTTGTATGTCCCCACATGGTTGGGAAATGGATGTATGTATGAGTCTTTGGTGATAGGAAGGTCTTTTATGATGTATAGAGTCATGTTCTTCTTGAAGAACATCTTTTACAGATATTGCCTACAGCCAGGAAGAGCATGAACAGCACACTTCAGCAGTACAGAGACTCGGCATGTACTCAGGGGGAGCATTGACAGATTGGTACACTTTGGCATATACAAAGGGGGAGATCATTCTGAGATTTTAACAGATACTCAGGGGGAGTATGGACAGCGAAATGTTCAGCAAAGGAAGACAACATCTTGGTCCACCCTTTGCCCTTGATGTCAAAGGGGGAGAGTGATTTGGTGTTGTTGCCATCAAGTCCAAAGGGGGAGATTGTTGGCATTATGAGACAAGTATTGTCCTTGATGACAAACCACACTGATGACAAATCATAGTGCAGAAGGTCAACAGCAAGGAATTGATGATCAGACTATAAGAAGAAGAGAAAATTCATATACGCAGGTTCATCAAGCCCAAGTCGCGTGTACACGCTGGTTGGCTTCAGTAAAAGCGCGTGTATGTGGAAAACTTATTTTTGGTCCGTGGCGGTTATTCCTTGGAAGTTGTGCCTATGGTTTCAGACCATGGTGTCTCGACGGACGTGTCGATCCCTAGTTTTGAGGATGATGGTATTGGATTTCTATGGTTTTGGCTCTTGGTATTGAACAAGGCCTAAGGTTATATAAGGAGAAGGAAATCATTAGGCAAGTGTATCTGAAATGTCTTGAATATCTGAAGAAGTATGAGATCCAGTATGCAGGTTATGGGTTGATGATGCATTGCTTGATTTGAGCTAAGGAGGGATCTCACCGGCTGATTGAGAACAAGATCTAAGGAGAGATCGGGATCAAATGGTTTGAAATGAACTATCTTTATGATGCTTATTCTAGATCTACATACTGACGCATGTATTGTTCTATAAGTGTTATGAGTATGACTGATGTCTGGTACAGCTGCAAGTTATGAGAAATTATTTTTAGATCTGTATGCGGGTTGTCTTTGGCAAAAGCACGTATACACGCGGGTTTGATTCATCGAAGTAGCGTATACATTGTAAAGCTTGATATTTGAAGTTGCAGATGGGTCTGATGGTTATTTCAGAGTTCTGTGTCTGCTCTGTGTTCTGGTGACGGTGTTGTTAATAGGGTTTCAGTGATTCAGAGTTTGATTATTGTTTTGAGCTTCAATGATAGTTATGGGTCCAGTATGAAAATTGGATGAAAAGTGGCCTTTCAGATTATGTGTTGTGCTTCAGTGTATCCAGTCTGAAAATTGATGAAACGTGGTATCTGGAGGAGAGAAGATTGTAGGCAAGCACCTACGTACTAGTATTTAAGCTAGTACAAAAGCTAAGGGAGATCTTTGGAGCATTGTAGTAGGTAGCAGCCTGTGTACTAGTAAATGGATCGGCTAGTATAAGAGCAAGGGGGGTTGTAGCTCCCGTACTGGTATAAGACTGCACCAGTACAAATATTGTAAAAGGATTTTCTTATTAAGAAGAAGATTGAGATGACTTGCAGCAGGTGGTTTTCACCCACATTGGGTTTCCACCTTATATCTTTGTGTTCATGTGTGTGGTTTTTGTGTGATGATCTGTTTTGTTATACTGCACCTGTTTACTGTTAATATGGTTAATAATGTTTTGATGCATTTACTGAAGATAAGCTAACTGAATCATAAGATTTCTGGATATACGCTAGTTGCTTTAGACACAACAGCGTGTACACGCGGGTTCACTTAACTGAAGTAGCGTATATGTTTTTGAGCATTGAAAAAAAGTTTTAATGATCTGATAATACTGATTCACCCCCCCCCTCTCAGTATTATTTCCAACAGCAATATGATACAATAAGTGTTCCCTACCTTTGTTATTTCATTTTCATATATGCTCAAGTCACATAACAAAGGATTGGTATAGAATTTGCTTTGTTGCACTCTATGCCCAGGTTCTGTGGCTTCTTAATGTTTTTCTTCTTGATCTAGACATAAATATGAATTCTGTTATGGCTCATGTTTGATCTATTTAACATATGAATGACTGTCATCTAGGAATTCTTAGCTGCTCCCAGATAGAGTTTATTCATCTTCTTTTTGCTAACCTGTTTGAGAGATTCTTTGCTACCTCTCATTCCTTAGCCCTTTCTCATCCTTTTAAGCTGAAAAGTTGTTTCATGAGCAGCTACCTTGCTCCTCATCTTTCTTGTGACCAAGAAAATGCACCAACAGCCTTACTCCATGACTCCATGCCCAATGGTTTGAAATTTACCACAATATGCCTTGCCTCTCTACTTGAAACATCATCTTTCCAACCAAAACACAAAGAAAACCCCTGAACTCAATAGCTAGCCTAAAATCATCATCAACAAAGCCAAATCAGAAAGAGAGAGCCCTCTTTGACTGTAGGTGGGCTAGAACCTGCAGTCCAAAGTTGGTTTGTGGTTACCTCGGCCGTATCCTTTCTGGAGCTTAAGGACAACCTGAGTGATAACAAGGAAAACGCGGTGTACTATTTTCTAGATCGAAAATTATTAGGTTCGAGTCCTGAACGCCAACAGCTCCGATAGCCGACAGAAGTAATTTACGTTGTGCTGGACATGATTGCAGCACTTCCAAAGCTGACATTGCTGAGGGTGAAACAGCTAAATCCTAAACAATGTTATAATTCTGAGCCGCTCTTGCATGTGGATTGAAAGCTGACTTTCGAAGTATACCCTTGGCGGGCGGTTTGATTACCAAGTCTGGATTAGGTTTCTCGATCTGTAGTGGATCGGAATCAGGAGCTGAGGTTGATGGATTAGAATGAGAAGATTCTTCTTCTTTACCATCAACAGGACTTTTACTACCATAATCTTGTGATCGAGTCGCAATCCTAACATGGGACATCATCAGTATGGGTTCTTCAGTGGCACTTGAGGACGAACCTATCATCTTACTGTCTTGAGCTGGAAAAGGATCCTTCAAAACAGCAGGAGTTTAGGAACCTTTGACAATCTTCGCAACCTCTGCACGATGAGGGCAGTCTCTTGTAAAATGTTCATCATCACAAATGAGACAAGGATAACGAGGTTTGCGCTTTTCATGATTGGATTCTGCCTTTTCAGGTTTCTCCTTTGAACTTTTGTCCGTTTTATTCTTCTTCTTTCCTTTCTTCTTCCCACCGGATTTTGATTTGGCTGTAGATGACTCTACAACGTGAATATCGACGGAAACCTCTGCAGAAGAATCTCCTGTTGAGGAATCAGGCAAGGTTATAATAGGAGAATAATTCTTGGAAGACTTCTTCTTACTTTTAGTGTTAACCGTATCAATCATACCATCGGTGGCATGAGATCTCGAAGGAGCTACAGCGATTTGATTTTGCTTGGGAAGATCAGGGATTTTCTCGTGTAACATACCACACTGAGTATAGACCAAGTCAAGGTACTGTGCTTGAGCAATTACTTGCTCCTCAGTAACAACTCCGGCTTTAGCTACATCTTCAGTGATCTTTGGCAACAAAGATTTTACAAACCACTTGGCCAAGATCTGATCCGGAATAAATACCTTCACTAAACACCGTTGATGTCTCCGCTCATGAATATGATCTGAAATATAAGTAGACGTCAATTGTTTCAACGAAGTTAACAATTCCGTGCCATTGTCATATCGGACTGGCAACTGGAAATGAGTTAAAAACGAGGTAGCTAACTGACTAAAATTATAAAAAGTACCTCGCGGTAACTCAATGTACCACTTGGCCGCGAGACCAATTAGAGTGCGCTGGAAAAGTCTAAGATGGATTGAATCATCTGAAATGGAGTTAGACACACACCAGAGGTGGTAAGTCATCACATGGTTCGACGGGTCCTCTCCTGATTTACCTTCGAACTTGGGAATGTCACTGGGCAACTTATTCGGTATTGGCGGCCAAAACGGAAGATAATTAATGGGATCGTTCGTTAGGCACGTCAAGTCAGGCAAGTCCAAAGTTGCGATAAACGGTAACTTCCGATTAGGATCCCTAAAACTCTGGGTCATGAGACCAGCCCCAGAAGGAGGATATCCAGGATAACTAGGAATAGGAATTGCGTTTGGGATATTGTATCCTCCCGGAAAACCAGGATTAACCGGACCATACTGGGGTTGTTGAGGTTGTTGATAAGTATACCCAGGATACGGTTGATACTGATAGACTGGCTGCTGCACAGCAGGACCGAATTGCTACTGTCCCTGGTATAGTTGATAAGTAAATTGTGGTTGACTTGTGACAACCATACTTGAACCAGGTTGTCCTACAGGCATCTGAACCGAAGTTTGAATCGTAGATCCAGACGGTGGTAAAGGTGTCTGAGGAGTAGATACAAGAACACTAGAAACCGGAGCTGTCGATACTTCAGAAGTAGGTGGGGTAGATTGAACAGATGTTGCGGCAGTTCTAGCAGTCGTTTGAGGCAGAGTACGAGGTGTACTAGGCCCAGACTGAGAAACTACCGAAGGTACAGAAGTTTGAATGTTAGACTGGATTGGTTGCTGGGGTGAACCAGAAACTAAGGGTTGTCCAGTTTGAGATGACAATTGTACACTTCGCTGCAACACATGTTGAGTTTGCGATGGATCCCACACTCTATTCATTCCGGGGTACTGACCCATAATAGGTTGAGAATACTAAGGACCATAACCGGGTTGAGGGTAGGATTGATAATTGAAAGGTACATTTCCCGTTCCTTGAACATACGTTTGACCGGAGGGTGGTTGGAAACCTTGGTTCGAGTACTGACCTTGGGGTTGATACCCTTGAGGCACATACTGATACTCGGGTTGACCTTGAGGTATAAATTGATATTGGGGTTGACCTTGGGGTACATATTGAGTCTGGGGTTGACCTTGAGGAACGTACTATCCCGTAGGTATGTACTGTCCTTGAGGTTGCCCCCCAGATGCAAATTGTGTACCTTGAGGTTGCCCCCCAGGTGAGAATTGACGCTGCCCCCCAGGCGGTAACTGGCCACCTTGAGGTTGAGGATTGGGAAGAGAACCTGACATCATAAGAATGTCTTCTACACTCAATGGCTTAGTACCATTGCTTCCAGTTAATAACCCTTTCTCAATGGGTTGAGGAGATGCTCCCGAAAAAGTACCAGAAAGTGACTGATACCTGGAGGGAACATAAGGACCGCCGTATAAAAAGGATTGAGGCGATAGGAGTTACGAGGACTTTCAATCCTTCAAGCTGGCTCGGTACTTCCTCAGGAGGTTGGCACCAAAGTCTACGGGACTTCCTCAGTAACTCAGCCACGTTTACAAACGCAGGAGATTGGCCCCAAAGTCTACGGGACTGCCTTGGTAATTCAGCTACAATTAAATACTTTTAACTACTTCACACGCAAACAAAGTAAAATCTCAATGAAAACCACCTAAAGTCTCTAAAGAACCAAACAAATTTGAATCACATGCCTAAAGAATCTAGGATATCAAACACACACAAACAATAACTTTTCCGTACTGAAAACACTATTGGCGATGAAATCCAATGTCGCAGAGTTCAATACAGAAATGGCGGTTGGAACAGTTACCCCGACAACCTGCTTAATGAATAGACTGGCAGAACTTCCTCCACTTAACCATCTTGAGTGAAGAGAACCCCCCAGAAAATCCAAGTGAGTCTAGCCGACATCTGCTCCAAGTAAAGTGGGATCTTCCCACCACTGTCACCTGAGGAAGAGTCCTAAATAATATGGCCACCAAGGTTACCAACTGAGACAAATATACCTGGGGGAACAGTCTACGATCCGATACGCACGCAAGGGCAGAGTAGCAAGCTCAATCCCCTTGAAGGCTCCTTGACATAATCCAAGGTTTACCAACAAGTGACCCCAAGCTCCTCGACAATGGTTAATCCAAGGTTTACCGTTTTTAATACATGAATATCTGGCGTCGTTCCCAATGAGGAAGGATTGATTCCCACACTAGTTCGGACACGATCTCGTGCTTCTCCTTTAAGAGGAGATTTCCCACAGCATAAATGCAACAATTGGATTTCGTCCCTACCACAAGATACAACTACTTGTTTGCTTTTACTATCTTGGAGAGTTAATTACTCTCCTACTCCAAGACACTAGCCTAAGCTAAGTTGGTGTATCAGAGCCCTAGAAATAAAAATGTTGCTAGATGAATTTTACTTTAAGCATTATTTTTTATTGGTTTTTGTTTAAGTCAAAAAGTGCGGAGATGAAACTCGTGGTATGAAGACTCGACTCAAAAATCACTAAAAATGCACCTAAGATGATTTAAACAATCTTTTTCTCTTCGATGAACTTCTAAACTAAGAAAGAGTTTGAGAATGCAAATACTTTGTAAACACAAATCTTTCTCAATCAAACAAATTAAAAGAAGAGCTTTTGCCTTTTCCAATGCACTCAAAACGAGACAACTAGTTATTTCACAAAAATTTCCCTTTTTCGTTTCAAAGCACTCAATCACTACAAAACAAACTTTTTCCAAAAGAGATTTTTATATTTTCTTATAAAACACTCAAAACTAATGAAAATGACTAACTTTGAGATCTATAAATTATAAAAACCTATTTGAAGTCAAAGCCTACTAAATGTCTTTTTTAAGGATGTTTTACTTAGCTAGATGTAAGCTAAGGACCAATTTATGCAGAATCACAAATAAGTCAAGAACAACCAATTTTGTTTTCTTTTTGAAAATGAAAATCCAAACTTTCAAACACAAGCTTTTCAAAGTTTTGTAAAGAGAAAACTCAAAGCGGATTCGTCAACAAGGGGAGATTTCATAAATGGTCAGACTCATAAGAATGCTAGTAGACACTAAGGTAATCTGAAGTCCCTATAGCTTCTAGGCTCAGAGCCACTACACAACCAAAATGAAAAACAAAACCAACAAGCAAAACTCCTAGGAATTTCACCTAAAACCATAACACTAATGAAATCAACATAAGGAAAGCTTCTGACAAGTTATATGTAGGTCTGGGTAGTGGATAACAATTTCGAAACAAAAAACTAAGCTGATTAACCGAGGAGATCTTATGTTTTTCAAAATTTTGACAGGGTCCGTAGGCCCACAGTTGACATAGGTGCAGTCCCGCTCTGTGCTAAAAGCCAAGCTGCGGGTAGGTATGTACTGTGTCAAACGGCTAGGGTGTTGTCCTCTCCCAAAGCTATAAAAAACAAAAAATAACCCTGGATCTACAAACTCTACCCAATTTTACACACAACAAGCCAAAAACAGAAACAAAAACACAGTTTCTTAGGTCAAAGTAAAAACAAGGAAAACAATCAAGTCCCCAGCGGAGTCGCCATTTTGTCACACGGAATAAGTCGATCTTGCGGACAAGATAGACCTTCCTAGAATCTAAAGAAGACCTAATGACAAGCAAACCAACCAGACACTATCTTTCTCTAAATATGCTTTAATAAACAATTGCAAACAAGTGTTTTTAGGGCCTACCTTAGGTCCAACGCAAGTTTGTGGATGTCCTCGCTCCTTTGATCCAAATGAGCTCCTTTGTCACGAATCTGCAAACAAAAACAAGGCGAACAAATTAAGTAGCACCTAAAAAGCCAAAATCATAAAACATATTTAACATGAAAGTCAAGGAGTCCATGAAACAAATAACATAAGATACTTGTTGAGAAAAATGAGTTTGATTGTGTTAATTCAAAAGAAGAAGAACTTTACAACCTTTGCCTTGACATTGTACAAGATCCTCCCAGGGTTCAGCAAGAAGTCTCCTCTACTTTGACAAGTTTCACTCACTCCCCAATGAAGCCAAAAAGGTATGTGATCTCTCCTCTTAAGCTCAACTAGGAAGTCTTGATTTCACCAGCATTTACCCTAAAAAATGTTCAGCTTCTAACCTCCCCAGCAACCAGCCCAATGCATGTATTTATAGTGCAATGGATGGAGGTTATTAGGTCCTCCTTCAAAGGGATAAAGCCCTCCTTCAAAGGGATAGCTCTTCTCATCAAGGGATTAGCTCCTTCTCTTTTGGGATGCATGAACCACCTCAAAGCGAACAATCCACGTCAAAATTCCTTCTAGAATCCTCTAGAATTAACCCAAAGTGAGTTTTTTAAGATAAAGCTTGCGCCTTTTGACTTTCTCAGGGGTCCACACCTACACCGTTAGGGACAGAGCAGGCAGGTCCGCAGTTTTTGTACACAGAAGGTGTAGGACCGCAGGTGACAATGAGAGAAAGTGCGGAACCAGAGCTACATTGATTTTTAATGTCTTTCTCTCATTCCCAAAGCTTGACTTGAAGAGCTGAGGTCTGAGACTTGCTTAGGAGGATAGTACAACTGATGATAGATTCATACTGACTGCAAATAATCATGGTGACAATATTTTTGTGTAACAAATTTCCCCCTAAAGTGCGAAGTCTGTAGTAGATGAGGATTTCATTGATCATTTAGGAAGAGTGAAGTACTTTATCATTTCGAGGATCATCTTGTGGAGAGCCCAGTCGGAACCTATAAAAACATTCAATGCAAGATATATATATGAGATCATATCATCGCTGAGGTAGGCATTCCAATACTCAGATCAAAACGGACTAGAAAAACTAACTACTTCTCTGATATAGGAATGATCTTGTAAAACATCACAAGTATAGACTCAGGTGGACACAGTATGGACGCAACCATCTGTTTATGAATAGTCCATTATATAACAAATACAAAATTCCTCGCAGCCTGGATTGTGGAAACTAGATCCAGGGTCTTCATTTCTACTTCTCGAAACAGTACGATTCTATCCATGTGATTGAATGTGTTGATGTCGAACATGGTAGAAACCACTTGATTACCAGTCAATGATGTAAACTGTTAACAAGTGTGAGAGAAACCACCATTGATGTCAATGTCTCTCAAAGTACCCAGTACAATCGATGAGATGTGAATAAATGTGTTGATGTCGAACATGTCATGGAATCCTTTGATCAAAAGTCAATGATGTAAACTATCGTCAAAGGCGAGAAACCTGCCATTGAGGCATGCAGATTTCAAGGTACTGACGATTTCTAGATCATATTTCTAGATAATGAGTTCATGTCGATAGAAAGCGATCCGTCATAGGCAAACCCAGAACACGAAATCATAGATCAAGTTGAAGAAATTTAGTTGCAAGAACTGACTCAGGGATGGTCAGGATGGATAACAGATATTTTGCAGTGAATGGCTTATTGGCAGTGTCCTCTTGAACACATAACGACATGACAGATGGTTTGGTGACAATTGACCCAAAGTTAATACCGAGAAACTAGCTGAAGACTTTCAATGTGGTTTGATCAACTGTTAGGCAAAGGATTTCCCAACCCAGGTGAATAAAAGTGTCGTGTTCAAGAGTAGCTACAAAGTATGACAAACAGATTCATTTTTCTCTCTTTTCCCCCACCATTTCTGGCAAGTACCTCTTTATTTTTGACAAGCTTGAGGAGGATAACATTTGCTTGATTATAAGCTCATCCTTCGGATGAGTCCAACTTAGTTTAAATTCGAACCCTAAGAAGGAGTGGTTCGTTCCTGTTTGTAATTGAACAGGTCCTTTACTGTGAAATTTTAACGAGTCCAGTATAGGAGAAACTCGGCTTTTTTCAATTTTAGAGAGTTTGAAAAAAACTTAAGAAGACTCTAGGGTTGACCTTTTTCGTAAATTTGTGTCTCCCAAGCCCGAAAAAGTATAAAATAATACTTGAGAGAACCTCTTGATCTTTTACGACCAAGGAGTACTTTTCGTCATTAGTGCCCTTGATCTGAAAAAGTAAAAAAGCGATCAAAGACACGTCGTTTTATAACCAATATTGAATTCGAAACGACAAAAATCTGGCAATCTTTTCATGTTTTTACGGTCGGAAAAGAGTTGTAAGTGGACCGTCTTTTAATTCCGTTTTAACGAGTTTAAAAGAAACACTCGACAATCTTTTCATGTTTTAGGAGTCAGAAAAGAGCTTAAAGGTGACTCTAAATGTTTTTCCATCGGAAATGATAGATTTCGCCTAAATAATCCGTTATCCTGCACAAAAACACAAACATTACTCATACCTGTTTGAAATAGATAAAAATGTTGCAAAAATACCTTTTCAAAGTGAAACATAAACAAATTTGCATTTATTTACTCAAAAAACTTATAAAAAGGGCCTTTGTCAATTCATTTTTACTGTTTGAGTTTGGGTGAGAAAATAGTGCTTTTGCTCAGAAAACGTCCCGTGAAGATTGCGGAAAATCCAACCGTCGGAATCGAACGTCGTCTTCTCTAGGTAATCCACACTATCCTACTCTTCATTATTAACCATTTCATTTTTTATTTTAGTCATTTATTTTCATTTTTGGGAGAGTTTTTAGGCATAAAACCCGCACCCGGGGGCCCGCATGTTTAACACTGCTAGTCTGCGGACCCCGACTTTTTCTCCATTGGGAAAAATCTCGGGGTCCGCAACTTCCATGTAGACAAAGTGCAGTCCCACGCACTATGTCTAACCCGGAGGGTGCGGTCCCTGTCGCAAGGGTTTTCAACCCAAAAATTCTCAAAAATGGACCAATCAAAATAATTTCTAGCAATTTAATTTATCCTTATACTTGATGCAGAGAGTACATCATGCTAGATTGGCGTGAACGAGAGCATGAGGACGTGGATGCCGCCGCATGGAATCATCAGCCTTCACTTGATGCTTTGAGGGCATGCAGCTTGTAAAAATTTTGGGCCATTCCTGGCACGAGGGCTCAGGTGGATTTCTTGCAGTGGATGGTTGACAGATGGAGCGTAGAAGACCAGTGCTTCTTCATTGGTAGCCACCAGCTTGAAATCGAGCTGGCAGACATATATTTCTTGACTGGTTTGCCTAAGAGACACGAAGACTTGACTCTGTTTGGGGCTAGGGCAGTTGGCCAGTCTGTCGATAGCCTCAGGCTAGAGTACTGCAACAGCCAGGCTAGAGACAAAGGGATAGACATAAATACCATATCTCGTCCTGAGCTCATGGTGATTGTGTTTACTATCACTAGACTTTGCAGGGCTGCCGCATTACATATTGCCACCGGATCCAAGATGCGTATGGTAGTTGATTGCTTCCAAGGCACCATATTCAACTAGTGCGATGCCGTGTTGGCCAATGTGAAAGGCCAACTGACCAGGGCCAAGAACGGACGAATAAAGACCTTTGGTTATGGGGCTTTGGTTGTGAGTTTTGGCCTGGAGAGGGTTCCTATGCTGATCCCACAGCACCTTACTGTTGGAGCTGGGCTTCCTCGAGAGCCCAAACTGATGCGATGGGTCGCAGTTATGGCCCGTCACCCGGACGAGAGGACAGAGGTTGCTCGATTCAAACCTGAGTATTTCCAATGGCTGGAAAACCAGGTCTTTTCTATTAAGGACTTCTCTTACGCTGGGATAGATTTTCGTGGTGACCCAGACATGGTTCTTCCACCAGGAGAGCAGTGGGATGAGTCAGGTAAAATCCTTTTCAACATTTTTCCTATTTTAATTTTTTTTGTTATTTTTCCATCGTCTCAAAACTGATAGTAAAAAATTTCAAATGCAGATGTGGGTCCACAGCGACCAGTCGCTCTTCGGCCTTACGAGAGGAAGCAACCAGTTGCATCCGCTCCAACCCCACAGGACGAATCACCAAATGTTTTGGCCGAGTTGGAGGGTCATCTCGAGCGCTTGATAGGAGATATTCTGGAGACCACTATAGATGACATTCCTCGTCGACTTCAACGCTATGTGATTGGGGTCCCGGGACCTTTTAGGAGGTTCCTTTGCAAGGTGGCCTGTGCAGTGGTTTCTTATAGAGATCATCACCAGTGATAGGATGATCGCCTATTGTGGGCACATGTGACATTTTTGTTTTTTGTACTTATCATTTTAACCGATCATAAGGTGTTTTTCAACCTATGATCGAGGACGATGTATTTTTTGACACACTCCTATATATATATATATATATATATATATCACTATTACCGGCTTATCTTGTAAATCATGTTATGGAATGGTTTTTAATTTACATGTATGATTATTGCAAATGTCTATTTAACATTCGAGAAGCAATTGCATCTGCTAATGTATTTAAAGATCTTGGAATATGTTGATATTCAATATAATCAAATTCACGTTCCAAGAGACGCACTCTCAAAAATAATCTGAGTAACACTGGATTTCTAATGGCATACACTCTATTAAGATGTAATAAAATGAGTTCAGAATCTAACCTCACTATCAAACTCCGAATCCCAAATGAAATAGTTTCAGATAATAACTCAATCACTACACTATACTCGGCAATGTTGTTCGTTGTTTGACTGAGGCTTACCCCATGCATAGATACTAACTTGTCAGAGGGCGAATAGATAACCCAAGCTACGGAAGAGATGTTCAGTGTATTACGACAATCACCATCAGCGAAACCAATGTATGTTTGGAGAGGCATCGACATCTACAATGTCAAGAGTAAAACCAAGATAAACAGGAATAATGATGAAAAAGCACTCTCTAAGCTAAGCACACTGTTTAAACTAAAACACACCAGCTAGAAAGAAGAACTATCCTAACTAAAAATCTCCATACCCATCCTTTAAGCATAATACCTCTTCAAGTAAAGACCATTTCTGGGTTTACCCAAAGAGTCTCCGTCAAAATCTACCAATTCATAGGCCCCTTTGGCTAGCTTTCGCTTGACAACATAGGGAGCATGCCATATAGGAATGAATTTTCCAGCGCCTAATTTATCATT
This sequence comes from Pinus tabuliformis, assembly GCA_031772625.1. Lineage (NCBI taxonomy): Eukaryota > Viridiplantae > Streptophyta > Pinopsida > Pinales > Pinaceae > Pinus > Pinus tabuliformis. The sequence goes on from CM062811.1 coordinate 789,794,337, forward strand.
AGCTTGATCGTAAACTAAAACTAGATCTCCTTCTAAAAAATTTCGAGGGGTCACATTTCGATCATACTGAACTTTCATGCGTTTTGCATGAGTCTCGATCGCCAATGCAACATCGCGTCGATTCTCATCTAATTGAGCCAAGTATAACAAACGCTTTTCCTCTTCGGAAGTGGCTGGAAGTAATTCGATGGCCATTTGCAGTGACAGGATTTCACAATCAATGGGTAACATAACTTCCAAACCATAGACTAGTTGGAAAGGAGTGAACCCTGTTGATGTTTTTACTGAGGTTCAGTACGCCCAAAGTGCTAAAAATAGCATGTTGTGCCAATTCGACCGATGAATCCCAATGATTCGTCGGATCATGATAACTAAAACTTTGTTGATGGATTCAACCAGACCATTTGCTTGTGGATAATAAGGGGTTGAACTATCGTGACGTAAACCAAGCTGGCCTGTAAGTTCGGTCATCATAACGTTTCGAAAATGGCGCCCATGATCAGTGATTATTGCTTGTGGGACACCAAACCTATCAATTATATGATTGAACACGAAAATTGCAGCTGTCTTGCCGTCTGCCTCAAATGTAGGCATCGCCTTGGCCCACTTGGTAAAATAATCTACTGCAAGGATGATATACGCATGCCCCCCGACCGAGTGAGGGTTACATGTAATAAAATCAATACCCCATTTGGCAAAAGGACCAACGAAAATTATAGGATGGAGAGGAGCAGGTGGAGCGCGCATCTTTCGATCAAAAATTTGGCAGTTGTGGCATTTTCGGACCGCCGTAATACAATGTTGAAATAAAGACAGCCAGAAGTAGCCAGTGCGCAATATCTTTTGGGCTATGGCAAACCCAGACATATGACCGCCACACACTCCAGAGTGACAGTCATTTAGAACCCTTTCAGCTTCCTTGTGAGTTAAGCAATGTTGAAAAACAGAGTCTGCCCCACGACGATAAAGAGTATCTCCAATAATCCTGAATTGTTGGGACTGGAATCGAATTTTTCGACGTTCTGACCTTGAAATTTCTGGCCGAAAGGATTAGGTCTGGAGATAAACGATGATATCCCCATACCACGGATCTAAAGTGCTGATTAGAAACAAGGATTCGTCCGCAATGGGCTCCTCCACCACAGTTTCCGTGTCAGCACGCGGGAAGTCACACATTAACTCCGCAAAAACTAAAGATTTCTTAGACTTGGATTTTTCGAATTCCAAGTCGAACTCCTGCAGGATAATGATCCATTTAGAGTACTTTCCCCCTAGCAATTGCTTGGTCAAAATGTAGATCATAGGGTTGCAATCCGAAATTACCATAGTTTTACGTAGTAAAATGTAGTGACGAAAACGTTGGACAGCTTGAACGACTGCCAATGCCAATTTCTCCACATGTGAGTATTTTAGCTCAGTTGGATTTAAAGTTCGACTAAGGTAATATATCACATGTTCAATTTCGAATTCATCTTCCTGAACTAAGACCATTCCAATGGTGGAATGAGAGGCGGCGAGATACAAGAAGTAATCCTGGTTGTAGTTGGGAGGATGCAACAACGGTGCATGGGTCAACGCGTGTTTGAGTGCATCAAAATATTTCTAAGCTATCTTATCCTAATAGAATGGAGTATTCTGTTTCAAAAACCAGGTAAAAACCTTTGTAACCTCGGTGTAGTTAGGAATGAATTGTCATAAAAAGTTTGTTTTCCCTTGCAAACTTTGGAGTTGGCGAAGACTCGAAGGAGGAGGCAATTTGATGATAGCTTCGACCTTCGAGGGATTGACGCGAATGCCGACTTTCGAAACTACAAATCCCAGCAATCGACCCGTTTCTATACAGAAGACACATTTGTGTGGGTTCAACCGAATCTGATAATGCCTACACCTCATAAAAATTTCTCGTAAATGGACGAGGTGATCAGCTCGATGTAATGAATGAGCAGGCAAATCATCGAGATACAGTTGCACAATGTGCTTGATGTCATGAAACGCATAAGACATCGCCCTTTGAAAAGTTGCTCCGACATTCTTAAGCCCAAAAGGTAACTTGCAATAAGAAAATGTCCCGCATGGACAAATGAAAGCCGATTTTGGTTGATCGGTAGGTAGAATATTGATTTGATTGTATCTGGAAAAACCGTCCATGAAGGAGATTATTTCGTTTTCGGCACAATCATCAATGATTTGATCGATATAGGGAGTTGGGTAATTGTCCTTTGGACAGGCTCGATTAATGTCCCTATAGTCGATGCATATTCTTATTGTTCCCTGTTTTTTGTTAACCGGAACAATATTCAATACCCAATCCGTTAACAAGATCGGATAAATGAAACGTGCTTTCAACAATTTTTCAACTTCTTCTTTAATTGCAGCAGCTTTTCGTGGGTGAATCTGACGCAAACGTTGCCGGATGGGTTTAGCATCCGGGTAAGTCTTGATCTCATAAACAACAATTGTGGGATCGATTCCTGGCATTTCCTCATAGGACCAGGCAAACATGTCGCGAAATTCTTGAAATAGGGCCTTATATAGTTGAATTTCGTCATTTGTACACGAGGCACCTATATGAATGTTCTCAACAATTCCGGGCTTAACCGAAATGTCAATAGGAAAAGTTCGAGAGATGTTTCCCAAATTTAACTCTGAATCAGGATGTTTCATTGGATTCTGAGGTTCCTTGACATATTCAGTGGTAAAAATTGATGAGAAATCATTTTCAAAACGATCATCCTCGGGTAAAAACGAAGATCTGTGATGGAGATCTTCCCATGGTAAATCATCTACACATAGGATTTCACGAATTTTCTCATCAGAGTGAACAAGTTCATAAAACGTGATTAAATCTGAGGTTGATGTGAAAAGTGATTCCTCACGGACCACATTCATTAAGTCATTTTCAGTTGAAGACGGGTGAGCAAACGACTGCACGGCTTCATAGGCAATTTCATATGGACTCAAAGGCATGGCATTACCGAATGAGTCTATCTCAGATTCAAAAGGAACGATCCAAGGATCATCATAAACAATGGTGTCTGATGTAATCATATGAATAGTTGCAAATGAAGACAATGCGTTGATTGGAGGAAAAGGAAAAGTTCCCAGTAAACCGGCATCTTTAACTAGTCCTACTCCAACATCCTTATATGGGATAGTCGTTTTACTGACATGCTGAATACTCTCAGAAGAGGCTGGGTCGGATGAAAAGTAAGCCAGTTGGTCTATTGTTATGATCTTTCCATTATGTGGAAACTTTATTACTCGAAAGACCGATGAAACGACCGCTGTCATAGCGTAAGACCAACTTCGACCCAAGAGAAGGTTGTAATCTAGAGGGGCATCAACCACCTCCACATCTAGACTAATGGTTTTTCCTTCAACCCCTATAGGTAAATCTTGTAGAATGCCAAAAGGATGAAACCCATGGCCATCAAAGGCCTTTAGAATCGTCGGGGATTGGTTTAGCGAAGGAGAACCAAGCGATCTCCAACACTGTATCGACATAATACACGTTGAGGCTCCCTCATCAATTACAGTCCGATGAATAGGCCTGTTTTTTACTATCACTGGAATCTGGAAAGCCATTTGATGAGGCAAACGTGGTGTACTATTTTCTAGATCGAAAATCATTAGGTTCGAGTCCTGAACATCAACAGCTCCTATAGCCGACAAAAGTAATTTACGTTGTGCTGGACATGATTGCAGCACTTCCAAAGCCGACATTGCTGAGGGTGAAACAACTAAATCCTCAACAATGTTATAATTCTGAGCCGCTCTCGCATGTGGATTGAAAGCTGACTTTCAAAGTATACCCTTGGCGAGCGGTTTGATTACCAAGTCTGGATTAGGTTTCTCGATCTGTAGTGGATCGGAACCGGGAGCTGAGGTTGATGGATTAGAATGAGAAGATTTTGCTTCTTTACCATCAACAGGACTTTTACTACCATAATCTTGCGATCGAGTCGCAATCCTAACATGGGACATCATCATTATGGGTTCTTCAGTGGCACTCGAGGACGAACCTATCATCTTACTGTCTTGAGCTGGAAAAGGATCCTTCAAAACAACAGGAGTTTGGGAACCTTTGACAATCTTCGCAACCTCTGCAAGATGAGGGTAGTCTCTTGTAAAATGTTCATCGTCAAAAATGAGACAAGGATAATGAGGTTTGCACTTTTCATCATTGGATTCCGCCTTTTCAGGTTTCTCCTTTGAACTTTTGTTCGTTTTATTCTTCTTCTTTCCTTTCTTCTTCCCACCAGATTTTGATTTGGCTGTAGATGACTCTACAACGTGAATATCGGCGGAAACCTCTGCAGAAGAATCTCTTGTTGGGGAATCAGGCAAGGTTATAATAGGAGAAGAATTCTTGGAAGACTTCTTCTTACTTTTAGTGTTAACCGTACCAATCATACCATCGGAGGCATGAGATCCCGAAGGAGCTGCAGCGATTTGATTTTTCTTGGGAAGATCAGGAATTTTCTCGTGTAATGTACCTGACTGAGTATAGACCAAGTCAAGGTACTGTGCTTGAGCAATTACTTGCTCCTCAGTAACAACTCTGGCTTTAGCTACATCTTCAGTGATCTGTGCCAACAAAGATTTTACAAACCACTCGGCCAAGATCTAATCCGGAATAAATACCTTCACTAAATGCCGTCGATGTCTCCACTCATGAATATGATCTGAAATATAAGTAGACGTCGATTGTTTTAACGAAGTTAACAATTCCGTGCCATTGTCATATCGGACTGGCAACTGAAAATGAGTTAAAAACGAGGTAGCTAACTGACTAAAATTATAAAAAGTACCTCGCGGTAACTCAATGTACCACTTGGCCGCGAGACCAATTAGAGTGCGCTGGAAAAGTCTAAGACAGATTGAATCATCTGAAATGGACTTAGATGCACACCAGAGGTGGTAAGTCATCACATGGTTCGACGATTCCTCTCCTGATTTACCTTCGAACTTGGGAATGTCACTGGGCAACTTATTCAGCATTAGTGGCCAAAACGGAAGATAATTAATGGGATCGTTCATTAGGCGCGACAAGTCAGGCAAGTCCAAAGTTGCGATAAATGGTAACTGCTGATTAGGATCCCTAAAACTCTGGGTCATGAGACTAGCCCTAGGAGGAGGATATCGAGGATAACTAGGAATAGGAATTGCGTTTTGGATATTGTATCCTTTCGGAAAACCAGGATTAACCAGACCGTACTGGGGTTGTTGAGGTTGTTGATAAGTGTACCCAGGATACGGTTGATACTGATAGACTGGCTGCTGCACAACAGGACCGAATTGGTACTGTCCCTGGTATGGTTGATAAGTAAATTGTGGTTGACTTGTGACAACCGTACTTGAACCAGGTTGTCCTACAGGCATCTAAACCGAAGTTTGAATCATAGATCCAGATGGTGGTAAAGATGTCTGAGGAGTAGATACAAGAACAGTAGAAACCGGAGCTGTCGATACTCCAGAAGTAGGTGGGGTAGATTGAACAGATGTTGCGGCAGTTGTAGTAGTCTTTTGAGGCAGAGTACGAGGTGTACTAGGCCCAGGTTGAGAAACTACCGAAGGTACAAAAGTTTGAATGTTAGACTGGACTAGTTGCTGGGGTGAACCAGAAACTAAGGGTTGTCCAGTTTGAGATGACAACTGTACACTTGGCTGCAACACCTGTTGAGTTTGCGATGGATCCCACACTATATTCATTCTAGGGTACTGACCCAGAACAGGTTGAGAATACTAAGGACCATAACCACGTTGAGGGTAGGATTGATAATTGAAAGGTACATTTCCCGTTCCTTGAACATATGTTTGACCGGAGGGTGGTTGGAAACCTTGGTTCGAGTACTGACCTTGGGGTTGATACCCTTGAGGCACATACTGATACTGGGGTTGACCTTGAGGTATAAATTGATACTGGAGTTGACCTTGGGGTACATATTGAGTCTGGGGTTGACCTTGAGGAACGTACTATCCCGTAGGTATGTACTGTCCTTGAGGTTGCCCCCCAGGCGAGAATTGAGGCTGCCCCCCAGGCGGTAACTGGCCACCTTGAGGTTGAGGATTGGGAATAGAACCTGACATCATAAGAATGTCTTCTATGCTCAACGGCTTAGTACCATTGCTTCCAGTTAATAACCCTTACTCAATGGGTTGAGGAGATGCTCCCGAAAAAGTACCAGAAAGTGACTGATACCCGGAGGGAACAGAAGGACCGTCGTATAAAAAGGATTCAGGCAATTGAGTAAACATGGATGACTGTCTTGACATATTTATGAGAGTATAGAAACCTCTAGGTGTTGGGTGATAAGGAGCACGAGGTGGTGAAAAACTTAACCCTGAGTTTTCTAAGAAATTAGTCAAAGAAAGATACCAAGAACTGCTCCTAGGTGGACTGTAAAAAATTGATTCACGCTCCCTTAGCTCAATAACAGGTTGATTTTCAGGGATAGGGATGCCTACTTCTTCTTCCGGAGCAAGTTCTTCAATAGCAATAAGTCCAGAAGGAAGATCTTGGGTGATTACTCTTTCTACCCTAGGTGAACCAGGACCACTAGAAGTTGGAGAAACAAACCCCGATGTCGGAGTAGCAGCAAATTCACTTTCAGGCTCGGATATTTCGGTTTCTTCACCTATATCACTAGTAGATGAAAAGCTACCAGTAACTTCGGAAACAGACACTGACTGTGGATTATAATCTGCCACTAACGGTTGAAAATCAAGATGTACTATCAAAGAAGATTCTCCTTCTTCAGGTGACCCAACTCTACTGTCTCTAGGAGTTACGAGGAATTTCAAGCCTTCAAGGTGGCTCGGTACTTCCTCAGGAGGTTGGCCCCGAAGTCTACGGGACTTCCTCAGTAACTCAGCCACGTTTACAAACTCAGGAGATTGGCCCCGAAGTCTACGGGACTGCCTTGGTAATTCAACCACAGTTAAAGACTTTTAACTACACATGCAAACAAAATAAAATCTCAATGAAAACCACCTAAAGTCTCTAAAGAACCAAACAAATTTGAATCACACGCCTAAAGAATCTAGGAGATCAAACACACACAAACAATAACTTTTCCGTACTGAAAACACTAGTTGGTGATGAAATCCAACGTCGTAGAGTTCAATACAGAAATGGTGGTTGGAACAGTTACCCTGAAAACCTGCTTAATGAATAGATTGGCACAAGTTCCTCCACTTAACCGTCTCGAATGAAGAGAACCCCCCAGAAAATCCAAGTGAGTCTAGCCGACGTCTGCTCTAGGTATAGTGGGATCTTCCCACCACTGTCACCTCAGGAAGAGTCCTAAAGAATATCGTGACTAAGGTTACCAACTGAGACAAATATACCTAGGGGAACAATCTACGATCCGATACGCACGCAAGGGCAGAGTAGCAAGCTCAATCCCCTTGAAGGCTCCTTGACATAATCCAAGGTTTACCAACAAGTGACCCCATGCTCCTCGACAATGGTTAATCCGAGGTTTACCGTTTTTAATACGTGAATATCTTGCGTCATTCCCAATGAGGAAGGATTGATTCCCACACTGGTTCGGACACGATCTCATGCTTCTCCTTTAAGAGGAGCTTTCCCATAGCATAAATGCAACAATTGGATTTCTTCCCTACCACAAGATACAACTACTTGTTTGTTTTTACTCTCTTGGAGAGTTAATTACTCTCCTACTCCAAGACACTAGCCTAAGCTAAGTTAGTGTATCAGAGCCCTAGAAATAAAAATGTTACTAGATGAATTTTACTTTAAGCGTTATTTTTTATTGGTTTTTGTTTAAGTCAAAAGGTGCGGAGATGAAACTTGTGGTATAAAGACTCGACTCAAAATCACTAAAAATGCACCTAAGATGATTTAAACAATCTTTTTCTTTTCGATGAACTTCTAAACTATGAAAGAGTTTGAGAATGCAAATACTTTGTAAACACAAATATTTCTCAATCAAACAAATTAAAAGAAGAGCTTTTGCCTTTTCCAATGCACTCAAAACGAGACAACTAGTTATTTCACGAAAGTTTCCCTTTTTCGTTTCAAAGCACTCAATCACTACAAAACAAACTTTTTCCAAAAGAGATTTTTATATTTTCTTATAAAACACTCAAAACTAATGAAAATGACTAACTTTGATATCTATAAATTATAAAAACCTATTTGAAGTCAAAGCCTACTAAATGTCTTTTTTAAGGATGTTTTACTTAGCTAGATGTAAGCTAAGGACCAATTTATGCAGAATCACAAATAAGTCAAGAACAACCAATTTTGTTTTCTTTTTGAAAATGAAAATCCAAACTTTCAAACACAAGCTTTTCGATGTTTTGTAAAGAGAAAACTCAAAGCGGATTCCTCAACAAGGGGAGATTCCATAAATGGTCAGACTCATAAGAAGGCTGGTAGACACTAAGGTAATCTAAAGTCCCTATAGCTTCTAAGCTCAGATCCACTACACAACCAAAATGAAAAACAAACCCAACAAGCAAAACTCCTAGGAATTTCACCTAAAACCCTAACACTAACGAAATCAACCTAAGGAAAGCTTCTGACAAGTTATATGCAGGTCTGGGCAGTGGATAACAATTTCTAAACAAAAAACTAAGCTGATTAACAGAGGACATCTTAGGTTTTTCAAACTTTTGACAGGGTTTGCAGGCCCACAGTTGACACAGGTGTGGTCCCGCTCTGTGCTAAAAGCCAAGCTGCGGGTAGGTACGCACTGTGTCAAACGGCTAGGGTGCGGTCCTCTCCCAAAGCTATGAAAAACAAAAAATAACCCTGGATCTACAAACTCTACCCAATTTTACACACAACAAGCCAAAAATAGAAACAAAAACACAGTTTCTCAGGTCAAAGTAAAAACAAGGAAAACAATCAAGTCCCCAGCGGAGTCGCCATTTTGTCACACGGAATAAGTCGATCTTGCGGACAAGATAGACCTTCCTAGAATCTAAAGAAGACCTAATGACAAGCAAACCAACCAGACACTATCTTTCTCTATGCTTTAATAAATAATGGCAAACAAGTGTTTTTAGGGCCTACCTTAGGTCCAACGCAAGTTTGTGGATGCCCTCGCTCCTTTGATCCAAATGAGCTCCTTTGTCGCGAATCTGCAAACACAAACAAGGCAAACAAATTAAATAGCACCTGAAAAGCCAAAATCATAAAACATATTTAACATGAAAGTCAAGGAGTCCATGAAACAAATAACATAAGATACTTGTTGAGAAAAATGAGTTTGATTGTATTAATTCAAAAGAAGAAGAACTTTACAACCTTTGCCTTGATGATGTACAAGCTCCTCCTAGGGTTCAGCAAGAAGTCTCCTCTACTTTGACAAGTTTCACTCACTCCCCAATGAAGCCAAAAAGGTATGTGATCTCTCCTCTTAAGCTCAACTAGGAAGTCTTGATTTCACCAGCATTTACCCTCAAAAATGTTCAGCTTCTAACCTCCCGAGCAACCAGCCCAATGCCTGTATTTTTAGTGCAATGGAGGGAGGTTATTAGGTCCTCCTTCAAAGGGATAAAGCCCTCCTTCAAAGGGATAGCTCCTCTCATCAAGGGATTAGCTCCTTCTCTTTTGGGATGCATGAACCACCTCAGAGCGAACAATCCACGTCAAAATTCCTTCTAGAATCCTCTAGAATTAACCCAAAGTGAGTTTTTTAAGATAAAACTTATGCCTTTTGACTTTCACAGGGGTCCGCACCTACACCGTTAGGGACAGAGCGGGCAGGTCCGCAGTTTTTGTACATAGAAGGTGCGGGACCGTAGGTGACAATGAGAGAAAGTGCGGAACCAGAGTTACATTGATTTTTAATGTCTTTCTCTCATTTCCAAAGCTTGACTTGAAGAGCTGAGGTCTGAGACTTGCTTAGGAGGACAGTACAAGTGATGATAGACTGATACTGACTGCAAATAATCATGGTGACGATATTTTTGTGTAACACTTAGCCTTAATGAGCTCGTTTTGTAATTGAATTTTTTCCAAGTCTAGGTGATAAAGGAAGGAGAAAACAAGATGAGTTCTAGATCTAAAACCACATGTGACACATATCAAATCATCGAGAGAAATTAGAAAATATTGATCAGTAATTAATATACATCAAAACACCACTTTATACATGTTTCACAAGTGTCCGGAGTGAAGTGTGTGTGACTTCAACCCAAAAGTGTCATTTTAGAAAACAAAGATGTTGCCACTATGAAAAGCACCTAGAGATGTTCTAATCAATGCGATGACACTTGATATAATTCAAGAACACTTATGACATACCAAGTAACATGAAATGACACTTGATGAATGTGGTGACACTTGATATGATAATGCAGAAGGCTCCAAAATTCGGATGTAGTGAAAATTTTGGAAGTTCTTGTAGCAACGACAACTCTTGGAGACACACTGGGTGAATTTCAACTTCTTTGTCTAGGAAAAATTTCTAGTTAAGGTCAGACCTTTAGGAAGTATTGATTGCCCAAAGTTCTCCCTTTCGAAATTTTTTATACATAACATCTTCGTTTTTTCTACTTGGTCGAAACACATACAGAAGATACACTATATCACAATTTTTTCGATACAAGAAAGGGTAATGTGCATGGTGATTTTATTATTTTCAGAGCATGATTTTTAATATATGGTGTTTTTTCACTACCAGCAGGCCTAGAAAACACCCTGATATTTTCACTTCAGGAGCACAATCATTGCTTCGTTTCTAGTGAGCCTAGACAGTACCCTCACAAAGATGCTTGCTTCATGTCCTTGCGTAGGAAGCCTTTCTCTTTTCTCACCCTTGATTTATTTATTTAATATACTTTCCATCGACACTTATTATTTTCAATGGGCGAAAGAGGGATCCTTATTGAGAGTAGGGGAGGTTTCTCCTTCATAGAATTTTTTTAATACCTCTGAATTTTCTCTTTATATTTTCCCCTTATCCTTTCTCTACTAGATTAGACAAGCATTAACACACTTGTAGGTTGACAACAAGTTGAGTAGTTTAGACACTAGAATAGGAACATATCTAATAGGTTCCCTTGAGGTTATCCTCTTGGATGAATTTTATTTTCCATCTGGACTTAGCTCAACCTATAGCATTTTAGCAAATAAAGAAGGAGAACAACAGAAAGCCAAGTGTTGTGGTTGTCACACTTCTCTTTTATTCCATGACAAAGTCCCTTTTGATCCATGCACTTTTTCATACAAGTTATTATTACGCAACACAAAAGTAAGGTAGAAAAAACCAAAAGAAGAAACAAGAGACAAAGAGAATAGGTATTGAAGCCAAAATATCATACAAAAATAAAGAAAATGCAGAGACTACAGATGGAGATGTAACAACATTGGTAAAAACCCATGTACTAAAGTTAATAAAGGAAAATTAATAACAAAGGCCATGGGACACTTATTCCAAGCTGAATGTTCATGAAAAACGTCCCGGTGTGGGTGTTCATTTGGTTTATTTTGGCTAAGGGAATTGACAAAGGCAATGGAAAAGGATTTGGAAAGGAAAGGTGGCATTTATTGGCAATTTGTTTATGAAAATAATGGAAATTACGACAATGGAAGGTGAAAGGTCACAGGTTTCATGTGAATAGGAAAATGAAAGAAAAATAATGGACAATGAATAAAATAGAGGCCTCGTTGATAAAAGGTCTTCTGAGGATCAGTTCACAACCTTTTGTCAGTTGAGTTTTAGAGATCTCTCTCTCTACTCACTCTCATACTCTGGGACACTTAGAGCATTCTTGGAGCACTCTAGAATTAGAGGAAAGAAGACAAAGGAAGGACAAGAAAGAAAGAGGAAGCAAAAGATTAAGCAAGGAAGATTAGGATCAGATGGCTACAATGAGATTACTTGTAGGTATCGAGTTGGATGTATGAATTCCTTGATAGTTTTGGCATTTATGGTACATGCATGTGTGTTTTTGGTTCCCTTGATGTCATTGGCATAGGTTTTTCTAGGTGTAACACTGTTCTTTAGCCTTTCCTTGCCATTTCCAAATAGTCATGGTGTGATGGGCGTCTCTTGTTTTGGTTGAGCTAGATTTCCATATGGATTCAAAGTTGAGTGGGGTGGTCTCGGGATGGATCACAAGGCCTAGGAATCTCGAGGTAGGGATATACAGTAAATCCTTATTGTGAATACCCTTGATTGAGCCTAGGAATCCCTTGACCGGTAATGGAGGGATACATGGTAATTCCCAAAGGGTGGTGACCTTGTAGACTGATCGAGGTCTGCATGTGACAAAGGACCCTTCCAAGACCTTTTACTTTCATGATGTGTTAAATTTCATTTTTAAAAGAAACATAAATGAACACATATGCATGTTGTAAAGAAGAGGAACATGATAATCATCAACAACATAAAAACATAAGTCGTTAATAACAGAGTTCGTCTAGCAGGGACTACATCTTCGGGCACCAATGTCAAGATGGTGTAGGTTGCTACATTAAGCGTTGTCAATAGTGATGATGTACACAAGAGATGATGCCACGATCATACAAGGAAAATGACCTCACGCAGGAGTGGCCCTAAGAGATGTTCCACTACAGGAACTCTCAATCAAAAAAGACTTCTATTGGTATGACACAAACCCATGCATGATGATGATCCCACCAACATGTCATAAAAGGGATCTCAATGCAAACATGCATGATGACAACATGAGTATCCCATCAACATACAACAAGGGGATCTCAAAACACATGACTAATCATGACAACAAGTACATCACAGAGGTGATTCTGCATCATGTCAAGTAGGAACCATGAAAACAAGTAATAAACAAGATCCCTCATCAACATCAAATAGGGATCTGTGCAGCACAATGCATAGCAAGATAAGTACATGAACGCATTGCATATACCTCACAACTATGGGTCATCTAAGGAAGCAGATGTCAAACTGCTAAAGCTATTCGTGCCATCAATCTCATGGCATCAATCGCATGGAAACGGCTACTCACAGATGAATGCTGACACCTACATTCCACTTAGAAAAGTGGCCGAAAAATAGAATAAGAAAATGAAAAATCTGAATGCACCATCTGAGTTTTGGCATCAAATAGTGAAAAATCAAATGTCCAATTTCTGAATTCTAAGAAATTGAGAATACGCGGCTCAAGGAATCTTTTAGACTCCCCCTAGATTCCTCAAAGATTCTACTCCATAGGTGGACTGGAAAACTACAACTCCAAAGGCGAATATGACCTCGCTATTGCGATCCCTATGGAAAACCATGAAAAACGACTGTAAATGTGACTATATTCCGACATGGAGAAAAATTACCTCCTCTGGAAAATTTCAAGGATCATGGTTCCGCTCCCTGTTTCTGAAGCAGTCATGGTTCCACCTCCATACTAAAAAATGGCCCAAAAATGCAGAACTATAATGGAGAAATGGATAGTGCCATTGCATTCGTGGTGTTGAGAAGTGCTGAAACCATATAAAACTTGTCAAAATTTGACAAAGTGAAAATTCGGCCCTCTTGCAAAAAGATGCCTCGAACTATGTGCATTGCCTCCTCTGCCTCGAAATTTGTGCCTTCTCTTGGTTCCTACAGTTTCCCTGAACTACTTGCAAATGAGGTTTAAATAAAAAAATGCAAGCAGATTTTCAATAACTCCATTGGGCGCGTTGGTTGAGATCCTGTTTAATAGGGAGGAGGTCAGGTGGTCAAACCTTGCCTCCTCCTTTTTTTACACATCAAAATTTTTAAAATAAATGTGGGTTGGGCTGGTCCCACCTTGGGTGGCCCACCCTACGTACTGGCCTCTCGCTGTCATTGTTTGTTTAAAGGTTCTAATGAGGTGGAGTTGGTTGGGTCTGTGCCCCAAGGGTTGACCCACCTCCATATATGTAACGGTGTGCGGATAGTTCCATGGGAGGGGTCGGGGGTCATGGCCCACCCCTCCACAACATGTTTGGTTTTGGTAATATGTAGTGAGATTTGGGGCGGCGGGGTTGCTGGCCCCCACCCCCTTTTCTTTATATTTATAATTTTTATTTTTAATATGAATAATGCATTTTCGAAATTTTTGAAATTTGGCTGAAGGAGTCTTTTTAACAAGGCAACAATTTTCCCTAGAATCTAGCCCAAGTTGGCCAGGTTCTGTCCAAATTTTGGCCTCCTTAAGCCTACCCAGTCAGCAAAAAGTCAAGCTAACTTTGACTGCTTCTAACTTTCGCATACAGACTCGGTTTGACGAACCATTCACACCACCGCGATCAAGACGATGAGATCTACGCTCTAGTCCTAGTTTGAAATCATTCTGATCACTTTTATTTTTGAGCTTCCATAAGCCCTCTTTGTCTTGTGTGGGTCTTTGGAGCCACCTGGATCAATCCTCCCCACTAAGGAGCTCTTGTTCCTCCAAAAGCATGAAAGATAATCTGCAACTTATTTGTACCTTGTCTGAATCACAAGTGTCCTGAAAGGCCTTGCTTTCATCTCCTTCAGCATTTTTCTTTGGAGCCTTAAGCGATGAGCCGACACTTGCAACCCCTGCAACCTGTAGTACATTATTTCACAAATTACATGCTTGAATTTCATGACCAACAAATGACCCAAGCATCCCACACTTTCAAAGAGTTTATAACACATACTCGGTGGTCAAGTTTACATCAAGATGGACGTAATACCCCAGCTACAAAAACAAGGCCAACATATCATTATTGCTTCAAAAGGTGATACAAAACACTTCATCACTGCAACACATGGTTTACAGTTATAAGGCCAAACACTATTGTTTTTCTTTGACAAGTGATGGAAACACAACATCACTTTCACAGTTTATCATGCTACTCAAAATAAGACCAGACATCATTGTTCCTGAACAAGTGATGTAAAACACATCATCACTTTTACTTTTTAAAATGCAACAAATGATCTACAAAATTACGACCATGAAATGCTAGCATATCTAGGAACCATTTTTCACTTATCATGGTGAATGATTCATCACCCTGTGATGGTTTTCCTTGTCAAACAACTGTTTCATTTGATTCATGCACCGACACTTTGTCTTTAAGGTGCTGCTCTGGATGGAGCCTCCAACAAGTGGCTCTTTGATGGCCATTTCTGTCGCAATGACTACAATACATCTTCTTTCTCTAGATTTTCTTAACATGTTTCTTTACCTGTTGTTGAGAGGGACTTTCACACCTCATTATTTTGTATGTTGCCATTCTTTTCCAACACTTAGAAAATGTATGGTTATGTAATCCACAAAAGGTACATGTTTTTCGATGCCATGTTTTACGCTCATCATTAACAACATGATCATAATCGAAATGAACATTTGAATGTCAAAAGTGGTTATACATTTCCTTGCTGTCTTTGGTGTAAGTATGGCGATGAGAGGTTGCCTCAGCTATTTCCCTACCATGGGCACTACCATGTGATGACGGGGATGGGTTCCCATCATTCTCTTTCCTCGATGATTTCGACAATGTGTCAGAAGCATATGACACCTTCGAGCATTCTCCCTTGGTGTATCCCAAGTCTACAAATTGAGGTCTCTGCACAACCTCCAATGGTTAAGTCATGCCTTGGTCATTAACACCAAGTTTTTCTTCCTCCTTGTTCCTCATCCTTGTAAGGAGCCTCATGTTTGTCCTTGTAATTGGTATCTACACATATCCAATAGAAATCATACCATGTGAAGATGAAATTGAAAGGAAACGAACATCTTTAACCTCCTCTATCGATTTGGAAAGAACTGATCAAGGCTTCTCATCATGTATTGTTGATGGTTCGCTTGCTATCTCGATGCATTCCCCAAGTTATTTCCTAACATACCCAAGTCCTGTTCGACATGGTAATTCCTCTACTTTGATGGGGTTGGAAATGCCTTGGCCATTGACGCCCAAGCCTTTTCCTTCATACCCCATTTTCTTCAACAGTTTGGAGCCAATTCCTATGGTGTGATTTTCAAAAACAGTGAAATCATCATCATGAAACATATATGAATTTGGAGAATTACTTTTTACCTCACATGGTTCATGCTACAGCTTTTCCAAGGCCTCATCCTTTGCTTGCAACTGTCTTAACAAACTATGTTTCTCCTCTTGCTCTTCATGTAGGCGCATCTTCAATTCAGCGTTCTCCGTTTGAAGATTCTACTTGTTGTGCTTCAGTTCTTCGAGGGCCTCTTCCATGGCTTGTAACTAAAGCTTCAATTGCTCCTTTTCCTCCATCTCTTTCTGTAGATTTTCATACATTACCTCCACTCTTTTGGAAATTTTGAGCATGATATCATACATTGTGTTTTCATCCTCTGTCGCTGCATGTTCCATTGTTCACGCTTGCAATTGACATCAACACAAAGACTGCTCTGATACCACTTGATCTATGTTCGGGTGTGACAAAGGACCCTTCCAAGAATTTTTACTTTCATGATGTGTTAAAATTCATTTTTAAAAGAAAAATAAATGAATACATGTGCATGTTGTAAAGACGAGGAACATGATAATCATCAACAACATAAAAACATAAGTCGTTGATAACGGAGTTCGTCCAGGAGGGACTACGTCTCCGAGCCCCAATGTCAAGATGGTGTAGGCTGCTGCATTAAGTGTTGCCAATAGTGATGATGTACACAAGATATGTCATGATCATAGAAGGAAAATGACCTCACACAGGAGTGGCTCTAATATATGTTCCGCTATAGGAACTCTCAGTCAAAAAAGACTCCTATCAGTATGACACAGACCCATGCATGATGAGAATCCTGCCAACATGGCATAAATGGATCTCAATGCAAACATGCATGAAGAAAACATGAGTATCCCATCAACATACAACAAAGGGATCTCAAAACACATGACGAATCATGACAACAAGTACATCACATAGACGATTCTGAATCACATCAAGTAGGAATCATGAAAACAATTAATAAACAAGATCTCTCATCAACATCAAATAGGGATCTATGCAGCACAATGCATAGCAAAAGAAGTACATGAACACACCGCATATACCTCACAATCAGGGGCCATCTGAAGAAGCAAATACCAAAGTGCTAAAGTTTTTCATGCCATCAATCTCACGGCATCAATCGCATGGAAATTGTTGCTAGCACATGGATGTTGACACCTGCATTCCACTTAGAAATGTGGAAAAAAATAGAATAAGCAAATGAAAAATCTAAATGCACCATCAGATTTGTGGTGTCAAATATTGCAAAATCAAATGTCTAATTTTTGAATTCTGAGAAATTGAGAATCTGGGACTCAATGAATCTTTTAGATTCCCTCTAGATTCCTCAAAGATTCTGCTCCATAGGTGGACTAGAAATTTGCAACTCCAAAGGTGAATCTGACCTCACCATTGCAATCCCTGTGGAAAACCATTTAAAACAACTGTAACCTTGACTATATTCCGACATGGAGAAAAATTACCTCTTCGAGAAAAGTTCAAGGATCATGGTTCTGCTCCTTGTTTCTGCAACAGTCATAGTTCCACCTCCATACTGAAAAAATGGCCAAAAAATGTAGAACTCTGATGGAGAAATGGACAATGCCACTGTGTTCGTGGCATGGAGAAGTGCTGAAACCATATAAAACTTGTCAAAATTTGACAAAGTGAAAATTCGGCCCTCCTGCAAAATGCCGCCTTGAACTGTGTGCATTGCCTCTTTGCCTCGAAATTCGTGCCTACTCCTGGTTCTTGCATTTTCCCCGAACTATGTGAAATTAAGTTTTAAAGAAAAAACACAGGTGGATTTCTTGATAACTCAGTTGGGCTCATTGGTTGAGATCTTGTTTAATAGGGAGGAGGTCGGGCAGTCAAACCCCGCCTCCTCCTTTCTCTACACATCAAAAATTTTAAAGTAAATGTGGTTTGGGCTGGACTTGCCTTGGGCAGCTTGCCCCCCATACTAGCCTCCTGCTGCTGTCATTTTTTTGAAGGTTTTGATGAGGTGGAGCTGGTTGGGTCCGTGCCCCAAGGGCCGGCGCACCTCCATATATGTAATGGTGTGTAGATAGTTCCATGGGAGGGGTCGAGGGTCGTGGCCCACCCCTCCACCACATTTTTGTTTTTGGTAATATGCAATGAGAGTTGGGGGTGGCAGGGTTGGTTGCCCCCACCCCACTTTTTTTATATTTAATTTTTTTTATTTTTAATATTAGTAATGCATTTTTGAAAATTTTGAAATTTGGCCGAACGAGTCTTTTTAATGAGGCAACAATTTTTCCCAGAATCTGGCCCAGGTTGGCCGGAATCTAGTGATCGGGTTCTGTCCAAATTGTGGCCTCCTTAAGTCTACCTAGTCAGCAAAAAGTCAATCGAAATTTGACTACTTCTAACTTTTGCATACGAACTCGGTTTGATGAACCGTTCACTCCATCGCAATCAGGACGATGAGATATATGCTCTAGCCCTAGTTTGAAATCATTCTAATCACTTTGATTTTTGATCTTCCATAAGCCTTCTTTGGCATGTGCAGGTCTCTAGAGCCACCTCGATCATAGACCTAGGAATCCCTTAACCAGTAATGGAAAGATACATGGTAAAGCCTAGAGGTTGAGACAGACAAATTCCTCACAGTTTAGGTGGAGAGATATAGAGGCATCCATGCTTGTATAAGTGTAGTGATCTGGTGGGATTGTAGTAAAGCTTGGTTGTATTGATGAGGGTTTATGACCTAGGAATCTCTTGGTGGGATATATGGTAAAGCTTGAGGAAGCCTTGGCTGGTTTTGTTGTGAGTCCCACATTCATGCTTGGAATATGCCATGGGGGTGATTGGTTGAAAAAATATTTGGTTCAGCCCAATCTATGGTCAGGTGGTTCATGAAAGTCCCTGACTTGGTTGGCTTATGCATTCATTAATAAGAGCTCATTCTCCTTTGATATTTTATGTGTACTTGTTCATATGTGCTCTTATGGCTATTATATCATTGTTATTCCTGTTGGTTATATGACGGTTATAAGTATGGTTTCCGACAAACTTTGATTATGAATCTCATCATGATTTGATTAGTATGTAAAATGTGAATGATTATATGACCTAATAGATGATAATGCAACTATTTTGATAAGGCATCAACTCTTCTTTACGAATCTCATATAAGTATGAGACCCTTATGCTCATATCTTTTGTTATGACCTGTAGATTACATATTTGTGATATGTTTGAGGAAATGGCTATCATGGCTAAAAGGGGTCTAGTTAATTCCTTTTACAATTTTTTGCATTAATAGACTTATTTAATGGTTTTTTATCATTTCTTGAAGCTTCATGAAGTTGTGGGTAGTGGCCTAAGCCCTAGCCTTGAAAAAGTGGCACAAAATCTGGGTCGCTAGCTCAGAACTAACTGAAAAAGGCCAAATTCATTGGCATGCCTTGTTGTGGGAGTGACTGGAGGGCTTCAGTCACATGCATGACTTGTCATGGGAACGATTGAGGCTCCAAATCAACAAAATGACAAATCGTCTCAGGAGTTAAGCACCTGGAAGTGTTGATTACCTCCCAGGGAAAATTTTAAGAACCACCCTAAATTTATATGTATAATAAATGGGCTAATCCCCATGATACACAGGAAAAATGGGAGGTGATTTTATCAATAATATAATATGTATATATAATTTTTTTGGCGAATCTCTCACCAGATTATATTATCTTGTACAGTGACGGAGAATCTTTCACTGAATTATAAAATCTTGTAAGATCTTGGCAAATCTTTTACTGAATAATAAAACATTGTGAAGTATTGGCGAATGTTTTGTTAAAGTATGAAACCATATATGATAATAAGAAAAAATATTCATTAAACTGTAATATACTAACATACATGTTTGGAAAAAAGAAACATAATTTTCTCTTCCTATAAACAATGTTCCAAGTTTTAGTGGCCATGTTTGTCAAGGTTCTTACAATACACTCTTTTATATCCTTCTATTAGTTTTGATAATATTCCACAACAAAGTTCTTGTAGGTGTTGATATTGACAACGAGTTCTATCAAGGTAGGAGAGATTAATCTTTTCTCTACAACTTTTGTCAAGCTACCACTTTTTTCAAGTTATCAAATTTCTTTCTTATTCCATAGACTCCAACTGCGAGATAAAAAAAAAAACACATCAAGTTTGTTTACCCCAACATGCCAACAAGTAGCAAGCCCCAACTATATTATATAAGAAAGTATTAAGTATCCCAAAGGCTTGAAGGGGATCTAATTGAAAGAAGTGACCATTGTGAGAATCCTTCCAATCAATATATGAATATATAAATGTAGATTTATTATTATTTTAATTGGAAATATTCAATTAAATAAGAAAATTTAATTACGTCTCTCCCAATCTAAATTGCTTATTAGTATAATTCACTACCCTCATAGGTATTTTTGACATGCGTTGTAGCATGTAGATTAATTTCCTTTTTGGTGAACAATCTCCACCTTTTAGGAAAATATGGTGCAGTGGCTCCAACCCCTACAGATCATTAGGAAAAATCTAAGAATAGCACAGAAGATGAAAGGTTGTACAAACCAGCTTATTTTTCAAACAACTAATCCAACATCAGCACCTAAACTTTTTTCATGAAGATATCATATTGAGAATGTTTGAAAAATGGTGAGAAATCTTCTACGAGGGTTATGCGGAAAGAGTGATAAGGTTTCATTGTTTTGAATTTTTTTCGTTAAATTAGAAAAAGTTAAAAACCAATATTAATGGAGATATTGGCATTTTTTACTAAATTTTGTGAAGTGACTAAATGTAGCTTTACCCTTTCACCTTAAGATGTTTTTACAATATAATTTCCTAAGTCTATTTAATATCTTCATTATCATAAAAACCAACCTATATCCATCTTAACTCCACATCTACCACTCTTAGGGGGATGAAATCTATTTATCCCCCTGAGCACTTGGTAGACCCAGAATTAAGATGGATCTAAGATGATATAATTTCCCCTTTAAATAGTCTATGCTCACATGAATACCATGGTATTACCATGGGTTATCATAAACCTGCAGCTTAAGAATTACTATTAGTAATTTATAAAAATTAATAAATTAATAATTGATTTTTATTTTATTTTTTATTTTAACCAAGTTAAAATGTTTAACATATATTAAATTACAACATCCATTTTTACTCTTGATCCACCAAGCCTCGAGAGGGATCAAATATTTTTTCACCCTATGCTAGTTTGCATATCACGATATTTGATCCCTCTCAGGGTTTAGTAGATCCAGAGCAAAGATGATCTATGTTGGTTTAAATCCCCCATTTAAATAGGCTACATTCGACGTGCATACCATGGGTCAATACCATGTACCATTTTTATTTTTATTAATACTAATATTAGGGTTAATAATGTTTTTGCATGGTATTAATAATAATCTAGCCCATGGTGTTTGGCCCATAGTATTTTACCCATAGGTTTCACCTAAATATAACACATTTTTTGAGTGTTCATAAATATAAGGTGACTTATGGAGAAAATATAAAAGAAATGTTTTATTTGTTTACCATACCTATTCTTTATTTATATTTTTATTAATTTACCATACGTCTTTTACAAATATGGTATTTGGCCCATAAGATTCACTTAAATAGAACCTATTTTTTGAGCCTTCATCAATAGAAAGAGGGTTATGGACTAAATATAAAAAGAGGTTTTATTTATTTACCATACCTCTCATTTATTTATATTTTTATTAATTTACCATACCTCTCATTTATTTATATTTTTATTAATTTACCATACCTCTTTTATAAATATGGTATTTGGCCCATAAGATTCACTTAAATAAAACCTATTCTTGAAAATTAGGGCGAATGGAAGGTTATCCCTTAAAATAAGGTGGGCTATTTGAGGTGATTTGTAAAATGTACTATGATACAAAATATTGACCCACTAAAAAGTTAAAACCCCTTAATTTCACCTAAGAGCGAACATTCACCCCTAAAATTTTCCATGTTACTTCCTGAAAGGTTTGTAGCCCCTGAGGAAGGTCAGATTGGTTTTTTTTTTTTGTCAGTTCCACTTCCTTAACTATAAATGGGGAGTTGAATCACATCATAGTAGCCTCTTGTGACATGTTTACCCCAATGGACCGTTAGCTTGGATAAATGTGGGAGGAGGGCATTACAGAGTGGTATCAGAGCATGGTTCACCCCTTGGACTGCATGGGTAGTGTGTGTTGGTCATGCATACATGTCGATTACATATGTGTTCTTCATGCTTGTGATCTATGTGTTTGTTGTGTATGCATGGTGGTGATCATGGTTGTAGTTGTGTCACCATGTGAAAGTTGATGGTGTTGTGGTTGAATGTGTTTGTCATGAGTGTATATCGGTTATGTACTTGTTATGCATGTCAGTGTCTATATGTCATTATGCCTACATTGATATGGTTATAGTTCTCTTGCATGAGATCATGGTATGTGGTTGATATGGTCATGCATTGATAACTAGATGATGGTTGAAATGATGATTATATGTTGATATGATTATGTTTATGCATTTATTGTGCTAATCTCGTTTATCTTGTAGATGATGTTATCACTTAAAAAATGATCACCTAGCCATTTCTAACTAGGTGGATCCAAATACACCATGTAGGATTAATTTTACCATAGTAAAATCACTTTCACCATAGGAAATGATTTAGTAAACCACTTTTATTAAATTATTTTTGATTAAAATTAGAAAACCCCATGAGAATAATTGAATAAATCATTATTTACTTTTATCTAGGAATAATATTAAATTAGTATTTGATGATTATTCTTTTTTACATTTGACTAAATCACCTTCGAATAATTAAATAAGTCACTTTATTTATTATTCCTTAATTCTATTTTCGAAATAATTGTTAAATCACTATTTAATAATTATTTCAACTTCACACCTTTCTTAATCCTCACAAAGTAATTAATAAAACATTTTATTTATTAATTATTTCTAAATAAAGATATTTTACCATCTTGAATATATTTTCCGTCTCCAAAAAATATAATAAAGTATTCCTAACAGTTAGATCTTGATTTGGTCAATACTATTTTATTAATTTCCATTTTCAGGATGAACCCAATACTTTGTTATAAATAAGAGGGTTTTCCATTCATTCTTCATCATTATCACTATCATCATCACCATTATCATCTCATGCCATTTGAGCTCCCACTTGAGTTCTATCTTTGTTTTGGGTTTTTCTGCAAATTGAGAGAGAGAAATAGATTGTTGAAGCACAAGGACATCAAAGGACCTATCCAACGAAGGGGGATTTAAATACCCATGCTACAAATCTTCTTCAAAAGGTGTTATTAATAAGATATTATTCGTTTAAAGTCTTATTCTATTAGGTTATTGCATTGATAATTTTTTGTTTTTCTATTTTTAGATTACACATGATCTTTTTGCTGCAGGGTTTTCTTATTTTTCCATTACAAATCACAACCGTAAACAACCAAATCTTGTTAGTAGGGTCACTTCTCACTAGTGAATTAAGTGAAATATTTTTTATGCACCTTTCTAAAATATGTACGCCAACAAATGGCGACTCCGTTGGGATTTTAGCTACATTTTTAGTCAACAAATGGCGACTCCACTCGTGTAGTAATTCAGATCCTTGGTGATTTTCGTTTCAGTGATTTTTTAGGATTTTATCCAGCTATTTTTAGCCTCTCAATTTATATTTTTAGATCCACTTTGTTTCTAGAAAATATTTTGGTTTCTGTTGGTTTTCCACATCTTTCTGCATGTTCCAAGTACCAGCCAAGTAGGAGATGGAAATATTTGAGCGAAATCTACCGACTGAGACTTCTGAAAGAAAAATGCACTTTTTGGCCCGATAAATGTGTTCTCAAACACACATTTTGGCCAGCTTTCCACATTCCACCACTTTTTCCAAGTCATAAACTGTGCGTTTCACTTTTTCAGAAATTTATTCAGAATTACCAGTTGCACTGTGTGTGGACTAGGAAGGGTTTCTTTTCTCTCGTGAGTCATCCCTAGGCCTATATTCTCTTAGTAATTTATCATTGCAGAAGGAAAAATTGCCCTAAGGTTTAAGGTACACCTCCATCTTGTAGCAAGAGATTTTCTGAGTTGATGAGTCTAGGATAGAACATTTTCAGCCACTAAATTCTAGTGCTTTCTCCACCGTTATACAACCATTTTGGATAGTTTATTTCATAATTTTAGTCCTTTTATAATTTAATGTTCGATTTCCCCCTTAGGATCCCCTTGAGTGTCTTAGGTGTTGGAGCTTCTTGCCTATCCTTTGCAACATTTTTCACCTCTAATTTGTGTTGTTTGTCTCCACCATTTATGGAAGATTAGTTCCTTTAGATCCCAGTCCCTTAGACATTAGATATTTTGGCCATTTATATGTCTTTGATTATATTGTTTTCCACCTCTCTTTTAGCTATTTGATAGCCTTCTTCGGTGGGGTTTTGTGTGCTTGATTTTCTATTTATTTTTCTGTACATTTTGTGCATTACTTAAAATTTTCCATCACTTTATTTTCAACAACACATGGCGTCATAAAACATGCTCAATTAACGCATCCACTTAACAAATTATTTTCACAAACTCAAAACCTAAGCGAATGTGAGCTTGGTTAACACCTCCGCGAAAAGACTTGAAACACTACACCTTAATAATTCAACAAACATATATTAAGCCTGCTTGGGCACTAGGGCCAAACAATTTGTGTAATTAGGTATAGCATCAGTGGGATATGATTCCAATAACATCCATTAATCACTTACATTAATACATGACATATTAGGGATATTAAAATCCTTCACCATCCCATAGTCCAAAATCATAGTGCGTCAGAAACCCGATTCAGAGGGGGTTAGGCTAGGTCATCATGCAAGCGATTCTCCTCAAGGCTACTAAACCCCTGATAGGGAATCATGTGCATTGTATAATCACCAAGAAGCTCAATGCTCAAACACTCCACATGGAACGAAGGTAACCATAGTGACCAATCATAGGAAAACACCCTATAAGATTGGATATGGGTAGTAGTTGGTTCTCTACCCGACCTTTCTCTTGAAAAATCTGCTTGCTGGGACTAGATTTTGTTAAGTAAGAAGTATTTTGGAAAGCCATATGAAACATTATATCTAGGACTAGTTTGAGGATACATATCACCTATCGGCTAGAGCTAATTTTTATTTTATAGGATGCATTTGCTTGAATTAAATTAGCATCTTAATATAGTTAGTTTACACTTGGCACCACCGCACTAGGTGTTTTATTTATCTTTTAATCCTATCATCATGTTTTAGTCTATTGAGTCATCTTTGTCTTGAAATCATTTCTCACCCTAGGTGTTTTTCACATAGACTTCATGGCCTTCAACCCCAGTTTCTTTTAAGAAATATTAACCCCCCCGTCGAGTTACAGTTAATCCTCCTAGTCCCCCATTGAGTCCTCATTTTGACTCTGGTTCTACTGATTCTTCTAGTTCTTCCTTTGATTCTACATCTTCCCAACCCCATACCACCACCATGTTAGTCACAAGCATGGGTGTGGGAAACCAAGGTGGTAACCAAGGTAACCTCACAAGAAGAACCTCTACCGCTATGGTCACCCCTCCTCCATTGCTTCCCTTTACGATTGGTTTGAGCCTCCCTAATTTCAGCCAGCTCATCAATAATCCTCTTCTCCATGATCCAATATGGCCTTCTATGCCTACCAAGATTCCTTCTAACATCCCCAAGTTCAAAGGTAACCCTGGAGAATATCCTACAAATAATGTTCACTCATTTCATATGTGGTATTCATCTAATTCCATCAGTGAAGACTCCATTCGTCTTTGTTTTTTCCAACACACCCTTACTAGAGCTACCTCCAAGTGGTATGTGGACCAACAACATGCCTCACATTCCACATTTATGAATCTATCCAAACCTTTTCTAACATACTTCCAGTTACCTCTCCGATATGACACTGGTACTGAACTCTTGACCTCTTTCCATCAAACTTTTGTCACCCGCTTATCAGACCATGTTCAAGAATGCCATAGAACGAGGAGCATATGTAAAGATCCTGAATTTGAAGGGCGTGTCTATATGGATTGGTTCCTTAGATCAATTTTGGCCTCTATTGGTAAAGATTTCACCTCCCACTTCCCCCAGTCTAAGGAAGCAGTTCTCCAAGTAGCTTTGAAATATGACCTATTTATGCACAACCAAGATATGTTTATATTATCATTCTTGATCTGCCTTGGTGTAGTTCTGCTATTGTGCCAAGGGCATCTCATTCCACTGATGGTATCATTGGATCTCTCTCACACCCACCACCTCCAACATATCCTCAACCTCCCATGAGTTATGGTCAACCCCAAGGGGCACCAGTTCCATTTACACCTATCCCCCTCCTTCTCCTTCCCATGGAAACCCTTACCAAGGCTCAATAACATCATATCCATATCCCCATCGGTGTCATTCGATGTCAAGGCCAGCTGTTGCTTCACGTAGTTATCACAATGCTTCCTCCAATCCTTTCTATCCTTATGCATTGCTTAGAATTCCATCCCCTCTAAAACCAATGCCCTAACATCCCATGCCTCCTCCACCTCTACCACAACAACAAGCACCTTCTCAAGGTCAAGTGTATTTTTAGTAGAATGCAACCAATCCCCCTAACCCCAAGAGAAATAATAAGTGGAAGGGTAACTGGAACCATCCATCTCAATGTAACCAAGGAAACCAGGGTCCACCACCTAATGCCTCTTAGGGTGACAAACTTAATCCTATGACCCAGCAACATGGAAGAAAACCTAAGAAAAACAATGCTCTTTGTATGAATAAACCTTGTGCCTCTTACAAGTATATGGTCATTATACTAAAAAATTTCCTATCATAACTAATATGCGCCAAGCATGGGAAGCTCATGCAACTAATTCTAGAGGACCTCAACCCATAGCTCCACATCCTCCCCCTCCTGCTTCATCATAACCAACTATGTTTACTAATCCTTTTCCTCATTAGGGACATATAGTGGCCCAACCCACACAAGGTAAACCAATGCCTCCACCTACATAATCTAGGCTGAAAAATCACTAGAATCTCATCATGAATTCCAATGAAGTCAACACCAAACACGTAAAACTCCATACTCAGTCACGTGGATACAATAAGGCCCCTGCAAAGTTAGCATTTGATTCCTAACCCAAAGTATCCATTGAGATTCTTTCGTCACTAAATGGCACCTTATAGATCCCTCCACCTAAAGCCAAGGTTCCCCCCAAGATCCCCAAAGGTCCATTACATCGAAATGCTACTTCTGCTAAAGTCACCTATACCTATAGAATAGTAGATGAACTGGCTGCAGTATCCTGTTGCCATGTCAACGCTGGAAGTCCTATAGATGTGCGCATCCTAATGAAAAGTTCTACTCTTTACTTTAGGCATTGTGTATCCTTCTAACAATCATCTGATTGTATTTGACATTGAAAAAGTGGAATAATCCCCCCGCCTCCCCTTCCTTCCTTGGTTTCCTTTCAAATACTAGTCTCCATAAATAATTCCATAGTCCAGAGGTGTATCATAGATGAAGGCACCTCCACATGTGTGATGGCTATTAGTGTTTGGAAGAAACTAAGATCCCCTAACTTATCCCCATGCACTATGACTATTCATTATTGGGACGGTCATCCCTCACAATCCCTTAGTTTGTATTGCAATTATCCCATCACGATTATCAACAAGATCACATAACCAATCTTTTGTCGACGTGTTTCGAACCAACCAGTGTGGTTCATCGTCAGGACAAGTTGAAGAACCAATCTGGCTAAGCTTGATTAAATAGAGGTGCAGAGACTCCAACGGCTAATTTTGACCAATGACCCTAGTCAAATTAGTTAATATTTAAAAAAAACTAAAAATAAAAAAAAAAAAAAAAAAAAAAAAAATAAAAAAAAATTTAATAACGGAGTTAATTTAAAAATAAATAAATCTAATATTAAATAATAAGAGAATTCCTAGGTAATACCATATCTTAATAATCTAGTTATATTGGTCATTTCACATTTATTTATATTTGATATTATTCCAATATATTTTTCTAAAAAAGGTAATAAACACTATTAGGTAATTGGTAATAATGGTAAGATAGATCTTTAGAATATATTATTTTTATCTATTATTTAAATATAATGGTCTGTTCAAATTTAAATTTAGTAAGTTATATATGTTTATTAAATAATCTACTTAATAATTTATAATTCCAACCAAATCATAATTATTCCTAGAATTTAGCTCCTTAAGGTAAATATCAGATTATAGGGTTGTTAAAGTCCATAATCAAAGTGTAACTAATAATAATGGTATATCGTAAATATCTATTAAACAAATGGTCAAATATTCAGTATTAATTCAATATTTCAAGTTTAAATATATTAACACTAATAATATTGGTATATCATAATATACCCTTAAATATTCTATATTCATTAATAATCCATATATATATTTAAATATTAATTCTTCCAAAAATTAATTATTAGACATAAGTTAAAGGGAAACTTGATTCTAAAGATGTAATAGAAATAATAATGAAATATGGAAAAAATCAAATTTAATTATAAATTGCCGAATAGAATCAAAAACAAGTTAAGGTAATACACCAGGAAGCCCGAAACTAAAACAAAACCTATAATGACTTAGTTTCGGGCTTCCTGGTGTATTACCTTAACTTGTTTTTGATTCTATTGGGCAATTTATAATTAAATTTGATTTTTTCCATATTTCATTATTATTTCTATTACATCTTTAGAATCGAGTTTCCCTTTAACTTATGTCTAATAATTAATTTTTGGAAGAATTAATATTTAAATATATATGGATTATTAATGAATATAGAATATTTAAGGGTATATTATGATATACCAATATTATTAGTGTTAATATATTTAAACTTGAAATATTGAATTAATATTGAATATTTGACCATTTGTTTAATAGATATTTACGATATACCATTATTATTAGTTACACTTTGATTATGGACTTTAACAACCCTATAATCTGATATTTACCTTAAGGAGCTAAATTCTAGGAATAATTATGATTTGGTTGGAATTATAAATTATTAAGTAGATTATTTAATAAACATATATAACTTACTAAATTTAAATTTGAACAGACCATTATATTTAAATAATAGATAAAAATAATATATTCTAAAGATCTATCTTACCATTATTACCAATTACCTAATAGTGTTTATTACCTTTTTTAGAAAAATATATTGGAATAATATCAAATATAAATAAATGTGAAATGACCAATATAACTAGATTATTAAGATATGGTATTACCTAGGAATTCTCTTATTATTTAATATTAGATTTATTTATTTTTAAATTAACTCCGTTATTAAAAATTTATTTATTTATTTATTTATTTTTAAATATTAACTAATTTGACTAGGGTCATTGGTCAAAATTAGCTGTTGGAGTCTCTGCACCTCTATTTAATCAAGCTTAGCCAGATTGGTTCTTCAACTTGTCCTGACGATGAACCACACTGGTTGGTTCGAAACACGTCGACAAAAGATTGGTTATGTGATTTTGCCGAAGATTATCTAAACAATGTTATGGATCACAGAAGTCTAAATTCCTTAATGATTATCAACAAGACTGTATTCATTGATATCGAAGGCATTGATGTCCCCTTGGATTACAACATCCTCTTGGGTCGTAGGTACACGTATGCCATGTATGTTGTCACATCTATTGCCTTTCACAAGATGTGTTTTCCTCACAATGGGAAAATCATCACTATAGATTAGTTGACTTACTATGAGCCTTAGTCTCAGACCTCTCCTCATACCATTATCTCATCAATGACTGGAAATAAGACTATCACTTCCTTTACTGATGTGTCTCCTAGAGTCTATAAATATTCCACGTTGCTTGGGGCTTATTATGGCCCACTGCCTACTTCTTCTAAGCCTAGGTCATCAAGTGTTTGTATGCTTCACACTAGTACAAAATAGCTAATTAATTACTAAAAAAGGGACTAAATTTGCATATAAATGACCATTTTTTAGTTGGTGACCAGTAGTAGCTAATTTACATTATCTTATAACGTGACCAATTTTTAGTCATTTTTAACTTAGCTGTTAATTGGTTGTCCCAATTTTATCATATAGTAGTATATTTAATCATAAATTTGGTCATTAATTTAGTCATTAATTCTCACAATTAATGATGAAAT
The DNA here is from genome assembly GCA_031772625.1 of Pinus tabuliformis. Lineage (NCBI taxonomy): Eukaryota > Viridiplantae > Streptophyta > Pinopsida > Pinales > Pinaceae > Pinus > Pinus tabuliformis. The sequence goes on from CM062811.1 coordinate 789,824,539, forward strand.
ATAAAACAAAATATATCACTATATGTTCATTTGAGTAAACCGATTAATGACCAAAAAAATATGACCAAAATGTTGGTCGTGTTATAAGATACTTTAAATTAGCTACTAATAGTCATATATATGCAAATTTTAGTCATCGTTTGAAACCAATTAATCACCAAAGAAATATGATTAAATTTTGGTCGTGTTATAATATACTATAAATTAGCTACTAACAGTCGTATATATGCAAAATTTATTCATCGTTTGTAATCACAAATTTATCATTGCGGTAGTCATTTATCTTCTTTTGGTAGTTTCATATTCATTATATAAATGACTAATTTAGTCATATATTCATTTTATTAGTGCTCATAATTAATCAATATAAAATAGCAATTTAGCAATTTTAGATTGATTTTATATGTTCATTATTAATCAATGTAAATTAATTAGTATTCTTTTGTGACTAAATAAAAAAAAAATGTCATACAATGTGCATGTTCATATAATATGAAAATAGAAAGTTACATATGTTAATTACAATATTAAACAATATCAAGTGCAACTATAAATATTTTCAACCACATAAATTATATTATATGAAATGTAAAGTATTACAATATGAGTGTCCAACTTAATATTGGTTGGAGTACAATTTACACATGAAATATTATTTCATCACTTCAAAACATTATCATTGTGTTTCCAAGTCATTGCAGGTGAATTCACCAACTCTGACACCTTGATCATCAGTCTCTATGTGTGTGCCTTATGTGGGATATTGGCTCTAAGGGTATTCTTAGACTGATTATTGTTCTCCTCTTTCTTCAATTTCTATTTCTTACCATCAATATTGAGTTTCTTTTCTAAAAACAAAAGAAGATACAATGAAGAGTGTAAGACATGAAAAACAATGAACACAATGATAGAAACTAAATTATACTAAAAAGTATTTTATATGGCATACACCTCAACATTAGTAATGTTAAAGCCATTTTCCCCATAAATCAATAAACCTTAACAAGTTTTCTTTGGTTGAGCATTACTGACCACTATGTGGCCAGATGACCTACATAAAAAAAGAAAATAAAATGTCACCATAGAAAATAACACCTCATTAACTTATAAGTATTCAACCTTTAGGAAAATCTTAGCCACAATCATGCCAACTAAGTTACATGCTAAAAAGCTCAAGCTGTAGATAACTTGTGAAAATAAATAATCTGAGATGTGATGTCTAATCCTTGTCATTTTATTTGCAACAGAATTTCATTCTCTAAAGAATGAACTTGGTCAAGTATACAAACAACACGTTCTCAAATAACAACATGAATATAAACTTTTCTAGTAGTTATGAAAATATTTTGACACAAAACAACTAAAATGATTTCAATCAATATCGTGTAATACTAATTTCATCTTCAAGCTTTGGTTGTTGTTTAAATGGACATGATACCAAGTATTTTCAATTTCATAGTTAAAAGACAAAACAAAATCAAAAGAAATGTTCAAAATATAATCAAACAATAAAGAGAGGATATCATGGAATGGACATTGCAATTATAAAAAAATTGTTTACCTGTCCATCAATGTCTTGTCTGGCATTCCTAAAACATTTTCTTGCCCAAAATAACTATGAGGTAAAAGAATCACAACATTAAAAACTATAGGAATCCTTACTAGAAACATTTCCAAAGTCAATGGCCCAGGTGTCTGTAAGATCTCTAACAACAAATGAATCATATCCAAGACATGCTCTGCATTTTCTCCCCACCTTCTTTCCAATCACATTTCTTGTAACATGCCCATGCCAGAGTCAGGTAACAATCAAATGAAGGCATTGACATTTTTTTATTATCTTATATATATACTTTGAATCTGATTTGTGCTTCTTTTGAAAATGAAAGAAGACATAATTTAGAGTATGATAAATGAAAGACGATGAGCACTGGAATTTAAACTAAAGTAGACGATAAAGAATTTATACGACATATACCTCAACATTAAAAATGCCAATGCCATTTTTCCTCAGAAGAGCAACAAACTCGAACAAGTTTTCTTTAATTGGGTGATAATGGACACAATGTGACCAAATGACTTGTATAGATAAATAAAATAAAATGTCACCATAGAAAAGAACACCTTAGGACCTTCAATAAAAACTTAGGCACAATCATACCAAGTTACATGCTAAAAATCTCAGATTGTAGATAACTTGTGAAAAGAAAAGGAAAGAAAAAGGCAACATATAATAAATGATGTATGACAGTTGACTGAGAAATTGCATCATAGAAGAGAAAATTTCTCCTATGGTTACCCATACATGTGGGTGGTTAACATGCGCCACTATTCCTTGATCCTTAACGTCCGGTTGTAGTAGCTACAACCACCCTCCAAAATTTTTCCTTAGCTTCGTTTTGGAGCCTCCCTACCAACCATTCTTAGCATCATGTCTTGCACTATCCAAAGTACATAGGTTTTAGTTAAGTTTCCATGGCTTGCCAGCCTATACATTTCAACTTGTTTGCCTCTCACCATAGGTTGTCATTACAGACTTAGGTAATTTTATGGTTGAGATGCTCCTCCTAAAAATTGCACAATTCTAGAGGGGAACTAGCCTTCCCTCTAAAAATTGCACAATTCTGCTGGGATGCCTACTGGGCTCTAGAAATATGTAGTTCAGCTAGGCATCCTTCCCCTTGAAAATTGCGCAGTGCAGCCCAACATTAGGCTTCAGCTCAGGAATTACGTAGTTCTAACTGACAGAAATGGTTTCAGTCTAGAAATTGCACAGTGCATGAGGGACAATTAGTCTTACTCAGCCCTGGAACTGTACAAATATCATCCACAAGCTTGTAGACCATTGCATGTACTTTCAAGTTGACCGATTACCTCTAGGACTGAGCAATCCTGATCTACATGCATGGGCTACTTTTAATAAAAGGGAAAAAATAAAGAAAGAAAAAAAATAATCCCTATATTTTAGAGATCCATTTTAGCAGCTAGAGGTTACATGCAAAAGCCATTTTGGAAACCTCCCACCAAGCGTCATTGTTTCCTAGATTTATGGCATGTGTGTGATAACCTTGATCTTATCACAATCATTCATTCGACACTACAAAGCTCATTACTCACATCGATATTGGAGCTCTAACATCCCACATCACATCTAGAAGTCCTCGACACAGTTGACTCAACTTTTCTGGGTAAGTCCACCTCTCATGTCTTTTACTGCTTTTCTGGCACTTTTTGTATTTCGGCTTGTGTGAGTGTTGTCTGTTCGGTTTCAATGAACACTTGTTGTCGTTTTGATGTATGTTAGCTTGTAGAAGCATTGTTGCAATTTTCCTTTGCATCTCACTATTGTTGCATGCATGACATTGTCTCTGCACTCACGGTCACCATTGCGGCAACTCACTTCACACACATGCTCGCTTTATCATTTTCTGAATCTTGCACTCATTGTTTGCATGCATGGTGATTCACTCTTCCTTACACTCAGTCTCACCATGCATTCAATCCTTCTCATGTTTTCAGTCGCTCGTTGGTGGGTCTGGGTTGTCTCGGCCCAGACCTTTCCTTGCCCAGCCAGTAATGCACATCCTTGAGATTGAAGGCTCTACCTTCCTCCCAGAAAATGTGCAAAACTGGCCAGCACTGACTCCTAATCTTGCTCTACGTAATTCTAGGAGGCAGTGCCCAGCTGGCCCTAGAAACTTCACATTACACAGTGTTAGTACTCAACAAGTGAGGCTATCGAATGCACTGCATAGTTCCAGTAGTCATTTTGCTTCTTGAGAGCCCAGACAATGCCTTATGTAGTTTTGGCAGTCAATCTCCCGGCCTCTCAGTGAAAATGGTGCAATCTTCCCAAATAGTCACCTGGGTATGTTGCATGTCAGACCTTAAAGTTGTTTTTGCTTTTAACTGAAAAATTCTCACAATGAGTGTTGTTATCTCTCCAGGTATCATAGGTGTCCATCCATCTCTCAGCAGTTCAAGCTCGATGGCCTCCAAGAGAGCAGGTTAAAATGACACCATCAAAAGTGCAATTAGAGATGTAGTTGAGAAAGTGTCTATGAGCTTGCCTATCTATGAAGACACCAAATTTTTCATAGACAAGGATATCAAGATGAAATGGAAATGACAACACAAAGGGAAGCACCATCAACAACAGCAGAAGGTAGTAGACCTGCGTGTGACAAAGGAAAGATGAAGGTTATTGATAGTGCATAGGCGGAGCAAAGCTGCAAATTCAAAGTAGATCCACTTGTTATGAAAGAAGCTTTAGAGATTGACGCTAAGAGGCGGCAGCATGACAAGAGGATTGCACAAAGGCAAAGAGAGAAATAGAGGAGGGAGGAAACATAGAAGGAGTTGTAGGAGTTGAGGCGACAACTCAGGGAAGAGAAGGAGTTGCATAGAGGAGAGAAGGAAGTGTAGCAGGAATAGGTACAATAGGAGGTGCAACTTGCACATATTGATGAAAATACACCCATACAATTTATAGACCCATCCCAATAGTTGGCACGAAGAAAACATGGTGAGCAGTGTTGTCGATCACATTCATAGTTGTTCAGGAGCATGCATGTCATTGTGTGCACACATGTGATCCCATCCACTAGCACACTCACCAAGGCGAAGACAAGGAAACGAGTTTGACTGGAGCCGGACATGTACTTTGATGAGTTGATGTGCATAGCCACTAGCATAGAGTTGGAGATTTGTGCAGACACTATGCATCAATATGTTGCTAGTCTCACTGAACTCAAGACTATGATGTGCATGTTATCCGATGAGTTGGATAGAGGATCCAAATTAGTGTACTAGGATGCAATGGAGGCAACAGTTCACTTCAAGAAGGATGTCACCATAGAATACATAGACACCATCAGGGACTACCCAACTTGGCATTGATTCGCCACCGTAGATCATCATGAGGATGTCAAAGAGTTGGTCTTCCCACAGTTGTCTGAGTCTTAGTGATGTCTTGCATGGCTTACTCAAGCATATTTTGTCTCACATGTGTACATATGCAGATTGTAATGTAACATCTTCTAAAAGTGAAAGAAAAATTGTCTATAGTAGAATGTAAGTGTATTAGTTGAAGAGTCATGAGGGTAGGTGAAGAGTCACCAAAGGGAATTTCAAGGGTCACCCCACCCTTTACTATTTATAGAACCTCATAACTGATTGTATAAGCTTTTGTGAGCCAAGCTTCCTATAGATGTATCTTAGAGGAAGCTTGGAGTGTATTGTAATGAGCTTCGACTTCTTAACAAGTACAAAGCTAGTAAATCTCTTTGGAGAAGCAGGCAACAGTGACTGTAACGTTCCATTGTCAGGACTAGTAGTTGCACATGGTTGTATGTATGATTGGAACTTTAACTTTCTTAGAATAATAGAGTGAACACTTTTCATGCATATGTTGTTATTGTATTTCAGTTTCCTTGGTTACTCTAATGATGTATGTAGTTGTTTTCTTAGACATGTATGTATGGACTCTTTTTATATATGCATGTATGAATCTAATTGAGATGTGTTGTTGGTTTAACCATCACTTTGGATTGTTGGCTAACCCACCTTCCAACTTATGATATATCTTTTCTCTTCTGTTAGCTTTCAAGCTGCATGTTTCCACAGGTTTCTAAGGGGTGCAATCATTCCCCTTTCCATGTGTTAGAACCCTTCATGCACCTTCCTTGGCTTCCTACATTGGTCACACCCTTGCTACCAACAAAGACATCCTAATTACCTCTACACACAACCACGGTCAAGGAAATACCGTACGACCCACTGTTCAAACTCATACACCAAATGGTCTGAGGCTAGTTGGGACTTTTTTATGGGGATATCCCCTGACATGTTGGCGGATCTAGCACCATCAAAAATTTGGCACTACAAGGAGGGTCAGATGACAAGCTGAGTCCTCACATCATGTTTTGAATATCTACACATCTATCATGGATATCATTAGACTCATCCCTCCGTGATGTTTGTCTAATTTTGAACCTCTCAGGATCATGAGGGAGTTTTATGATCTCTTGTTGGGCTTCACATATGATGGTGAAGGTGAAGTGGTCTGGACTGAGTACTTACAAGAATTCCTTGCATTCCTTGAGGATGCAGATGAGTTCTATGAAGATGAGGTTATCTTTCTGATTTCACACGCACTTCACGAATCCCCACAATGATGGTTCCACAACCTACCTCACGGTTGTGTGCACTCGAGCATTTATGTCATCTAATTGAATATACTTTCCATCATCTTGATCCTAAACCTCTTGACAAGAAGCTATTGAAAAAATGGAAGACTTCACATGAATCGCCCATGGACTTTTGGTAGTGCTTCTGTCTATTCATGTTTGAAGCTATGAAAAGTCAGATGAAATTACAATATCTCATGGAAAAATTTGAATATTCCCTTACCAAATCACTTTGTCCAAATATTAAGTTGAATTTCAAACCCCGCTCAGCATATTTCGGTGATGGAGCCCCGTAATCATAAGCGGAAATATTCTCTATCACAAGTGAGTGTCCTCCTTCCCCTCATCAAATAGCCCCACCACTGAAGAGTGATGTGGGAGAACATGCACGCACGTCTGTTCAATCATCATATCCTCCCATCCTCACTTCTCTCAATTTTCACATAGATTTGGTTGCGAAGCCTGTGGGTTATCACATGCATTTGTTACCTCAGCCTTCATCTTCACATTCTGTTGATCCTCCATATTTCACTATATTGTGTTCCTTCATTCTTGATTCTATACCTACTATGAACGAGGATCAAGCCATCGACAAAGTTGGTGTTTCCAAACAAACCTGCACTATCATTCATGATGATTATGACTAGGAACCTGGAAATCAACCGAAGGCGAAGGATGATCTCCTTCTATCCGTGCCTCCTACGGTTTTTTGGGACATCTTTGGTGATTCTACTATCTCTGATTTTCCTTGTGTAAATCCTTCCATGGATGTATCTACTACTGACCATTCACAGAACACACCTGATGGCAGTCCATCATTTGACAATGGAGAGGACAAATCATTCATTGAAAATCCACTTGATTCTTCATATGCTTTTTTAAAAAATGCATAGGGTGAACATGCTTGCTTCTCATCTACCCCTCTACACGATTCATTGAATCATGAGGATGCCAACAAACATCCCGAATTTTCTGATCGTGGTTGTCGTGATCTTTGTACTTCATCATTCAATCACAATGTTGGTTCACTCGTTATTAATCTGTCTAAGCCATTAGACTACGATGATCTACCTATTGATGAAGTCAAAGCCCCATAGGATGTTGAGGCACTTCAGCCTGAGTTAATAGTTATTTCAGGCCCTTGTTGTACTGAGGTTGGTTTCCTTCCAATTACCAAATTTTTGAAACACGCAAGGCTCCTCACCACTCTGTGCTTCGCATTGAAGATCAAATAAACACTCAGAGTTCACTTTCTCCCTTGGAATCACATGATCCCATTGCTCTTGCATTGGAGGAATCTTACATAGTAAGCACACTTGTGTGATGTAAGTGGTATACCTTTCTCACTTTTTCTTGCATGTCACAATCAAGAGAATGTGTATTCTTAACATCTACATGTAGTGTAGCACAACACCATGACATGTCCATAAAGTGCATGTTGTGTGCTTTCACCCATTTCTATTCTGTGGACGCATTTAAACTTAGTGTGTTTGTCTTCATAGTTATATCTTTCACATTTTTTGGTTCGTACGACTGTGTTGTTCACGAACCATGCCTTCACCAACATGGTTCGAAAAATGTGCCAGTGGATGCATTAGAAGTATCACTTCACATGAGCAGACCCATGAATCGTTAGCTTAGGAGTAGGAGTAGTGTTTGCTTCTTGTTGGTTTGCTTGCATGCATGTTTTATTTATTGTCTGTTTGTTTGTTTTCTTGCATGTTTGTTTACTTACTCGATTTTCTTTCACACTTTTTCTTCTTCTCTTCACACTTTAGTTGTTTGTTTTCTTGTTTACATTCATAGGTTAGTTTCACATGAACTGTGTGTGACTCTTCAAACAAGCAGGGTAAAGTACAAGAGGACTTGTGCAATTATCAATACTTGGTTAGATGTCAACCTATCTATGTATGAAGAACTTGTTGTCTTCAGTCCATGATAAACCAATGGAAAATGTGTTCCATTTGAAGTGAGTCTTGATAAAAACATGATGCTTCCATGCTAACTAGTATCACCTACTCTAGTCGGTTGTTTTTGGGTTAACCCTTATCAGCTCAGATAAGTAGAGTAAGGTGAGGGGGGAAACCTTAAAAAGTATGTCGGAGATATATACAAAAATAATTCTTGGAAGGAAAAACCTCTTCTGCTTTGAATAAGTCAAGATCCCTCTTCTGCCTCTGAAATGAATAAGTGTTGTACACAATTAACAAAAAATAAAAAATAAAAATTGAAAAATGAAAAATGAATAAGGTGAAAGAAGATAAATCCTTCTTGTGTAGAGAGGTGATGCAAGTAACTTTTCCGAGGTACTGACTAGGCTTGTTGTTAGCGGAGCGATGCTTGTATTCCTATGTGATGTCGTTGGGGTACTGTCTAGGCCTGCTGGCAGCATAGTGACACCCAAGATGAAAACTTAAACTCTCACTATCATATTGGTTGTGTACCAATATACCCCTCATCCCCAATCAAAACAACTATGTTGAATTAGCTTGGAATGTGTGCTGACCGACCAAGAGCATGGTTGGTGCTACATCTTTCAATCAAGCTAGTTTGGAAAACAAGATGATTAGAGAACTAAACAATACCTCTAGAGGAGTTAGACTTGCTTCTCACGAAACAAGGTCCATTCAGAGTGTTGGATTTCTACTAGTGTTTTGCCAAATGTTGTAGTGAGTACAACCACCCTCCAAAATTTTGTGTTAGCTTCGTTTTGGAGCCTCCCTACCAGTCATCCTTAGCATCATGTCTTGCATTGCCCAAATTACATATTCTTCAGTTGATTTTTAGTGGCCTGCCATCCTGTACATGTAAACTTGTTTGCCTCTCATCACAGGCTGTCATTCTAGACTTAGGCAATTTTTTGGCTGAGATGCTCCCCCAGAAAATTATGAAATTCTAGAGGGGAACTAGCCTTCCCTCCAAAAATTGCACTATTCTGCTAGGTTTCCTACTGGGCTCCAGAAATGTGCAATTCAGCCAGGTAACCTTCCCCTTGAAAATTGCATAGTGCAACCCGACACTAGGCTTCAGCTTAGGAATTGCATAGTTCTTACTAACATCCAGGGCTTCAATCTAGAGATTGTGTAGTGCATGAGGGACAGTCAGACTTTCTCATCCCAGAAACTGCGTAAATCTCATTCATAGGCTTGTAGACCACTGCATGTGCTTTCAGGTTGACCAGTTCCCTCCAGGTTTGAGCAATCCTCATTTTCATGCATTGGTTGCTTTTCCCAAAAGGGAAAAAGAAAAAATAAAAAAGAATCCTTATATTTTAGGGATCCATTTTAGCAACTCGAGGTTACATGCAAAAGCCATTTTTTGGAAACCTCCCTCCAAGTGTCGTTTTTTCCTATATTTGTGGCATGTACATCATAAGTTTGATCTTATCAAACTCATTTATTCAACACTGTAGAACTCATTCCTCACATCGATCTTGGAGCTCTAACATCCCACATCACATTTAGGAGTCTTTGGCACATTCGACTCAACTTTTTGGGTAAGTCCACTTCTAATGTCTTTTGCTGCTTTTCTGGGGATTTTTATATTTCAGCTTGTGTGAGTGTTGTGTGCTTGGTTTCAATGACTGCTTACTGATGTTTTGATGTATGTTAGCTTGTATAAGAATGGTTGTAGTTTTCCTTTACATGTCACTAATGTTGCATGCATGACATTATCTTTACACTCACCATCACTATTGTGGTGACTCGCTTCACACACATTCTCACTTTCCCATTTTCTGAATCTTTCACTTATTATTTGCATGCATGGTCATTCACTCTTGCTTACACTCAGTCTCACCATGCATTCAAACCTTCTCATGTTTTCAGTTTCCCGTCAGTGGGCCTGGGCTGCCTTGGCCTAGACCTTGCCTTGCCCTAGACCTTGCCTTGCCCAACCAACAATGCGCATCCCTGAGAAGGAAGGGTCTTCTTTCCTACTAGAAAATTCACAAAACTAGCCAGCACTGACCCTGAGATTTCTCTACGCAATTCTAGGAGGCAAAACCAAGCTAGTCCCAAAAATTGCACAATGCAGTTTGTTGGGTTTGCATGCCCTTGCTCACTAAAATTGTGCATTTTGCAGTTTCAGTCCTTAGCAGGATAGGCTAGACTATGCATTACATAGTTCTAGTAGTCAGTTAGCCTCCGGTCACCCTGGACCATGCCTCGCATAGTTTTGGCAGTCAGTCTCCCAGCATCCTAGTGAAAATTGCGTAATCTTCTTAGAGAGTCACCTGGATATGTTGCATGTTAGTCGTCAAAGTTTTTTTGGTTTTTAACTGACAGAGTTCTTCCCATGAGTTTTTATATCTCTCTAGGTATCGCAGGTTTTCATCCATCTCTCAGCAGTTCAGGTTCGATGGCCTCCAGGAGAGCAAGGTCAAAGGACATCATCTACAGTGAAACTGGAGATGTAGTTGAGAAGTTTCTATGAGCTTGCCTATCTATGAATACAACTAGTTCTTTATAGAAAAGGATATCAATATGAAATGGCAATGACATCGCAGTGAATAGCACCATCAACAACAGTAGAAGGTAGCAGGCCTACAAGAAAGGAAAGAGGAAGGTTTTTGATAGCACAAAAGTAGAGAAAAGTTGCAAGTTCAAAGTAGATCCACTTGTGATGAAAGTATCTTTGGATATTGAGGCTAAAAGGTGACAACGTGAAAAGAGGATCATGCAAAGGCAAAGAGAGAAACAGAGGATGGAGGAAACAAAGAAGGAGTTGCAGGAGTTGAAGTGACAACTCAGGGAATAATAGGAGCTGCGTAGAGGAGAGAAGGAAGCACAACAAGAACATGTATAGCAGGAGGTGCAACATGCATAGATTGATGAAAATATGTCCATATAGTTTATAGGCCCATCCCAAGAACTAGCATAGAGTAGCTTAGGTGAGTAGTGCTATCGATCACATGCATTGGTATCCAGGAGCATGGATGTCATTGTGTGCACACATGCAATCCCATCCATTGTCACACTCACCAAGGCAAAGACAAAGAACCAATTGCGATTGAAGTTGGACATGTACTTCAACGAGTTTATGTGCATAGTCACCAACATAAACTTGGATATCAAGGCAAACACTATGCATCAGTATGTTGCTCGTCCGACTGCACTCAAGACTGTGATGCGCATGATATCATATGAGTTGGACAGAGGAACCAAATCAGTGTACCCAGATGCAATGGAGGCAAGAGTTTGCTTCCAGAACGATGTCACCATAGAGTACATGGACACCATCATAGACTACTAAGCTTGACATCAGTTCACCATTGTTGATCACCGCAAGGATGTCGAGTTGGTCTTCCCATAGTTGTCTGAGTCTTAATTATGTCTTGCATGGCTTACTCAAGCCTATTTTGTCTCACATGGGTACATGTGCATATTGTAATGTAACATCTTGTAAAAGTGAAAGAACAAGTGTCGATAGTAGAATGTAACAGTCATGTAGTAGTTGAAGAGCCTTGAGGGTAGGCAAAGAGTCACAAAATGGAATGTCAATAGTTAAGTATAACTTGGTCTAGCATATAGTTTGGTAAAGTGTGTTTCTTTAGTATGTAATTTTTGTAACTTACAATTTGATGGTCACGATATGCTCTAGACATGAAGTGATCTGACGGTTCATTCTCTCCTCGGTATTACCGACGCTTGATTTGAGGCTTAACACCCAATTGGTCCATAATCTGTATTTAAAGAGGATGGGAGGTCATTTGTAAGGTGACCATTCATGAGAGAAGCTTATGTAAATTTTGTTTTTTTACATTAATAAATTGTTTAAAGTGGTTGCATTGTCTCAAGCCATGGACTATTTCCCTCTTTGAGGGTTTTAACCACATCAAGAATACTGGTGTACTGATCTGTGATATATTTGTGAGCAGTGTCCTTTGATGTTCTATATGAGGAACTTACCCTCTTAATTCCTACATGGTATCAAAGCTATTTGAGGGCCACATCCATTGGTGATAAAAATCCGAAGTTGGTACAACCACATCCAACTGTCATTTCCTATATCTACTATTTCATACTGCTTTTGGGCTGAGGCGACTACTCTTTCATGTTAGGAGCATCTATTCCAATGAGGAACCCCTTTCGTTTGATGCAAAAAGGTTTCTAGTAGCCTTAGCTACATCATTTTTATGATCTAGAGGTATATAATCTTTATTTGGAGTTTTAGTTATTTATCTCTCTATTTTTTATTACTAGATCCATACCTTTCATTTCTGTGTATTCTCTTTTCCCCGCAACTCTGTGTGATATGGAAAAATTAGAAATAGAAAGGAAGGATTTTTCTCATGTGTATTCTCTTTTCTGCTGCGCCTTAATGTGATCTCGGAAAATGAGAAACATTGAGGAAAACAATTAGTTTCTGGTGAAATTTAACTTGAAGCCATAAGGGTTCGTTTTTTTTGCATGTCCGTTTTGGGTTCTGTGGTTTTTTGTTTTGTAGGTAGAAAAGGATTTCTCAAGTAAGCACGCACTCAAAATCTTCCAGTAACTAAAGAAAAATAAAATAACAAACCCCTTCCTCTTTTCCAAAAATTACTAACCTTTTAAACTAGCTCACTTGGTCCAAAGTTACTTTATGAGAATAAAGGTATTGGGTTCAAGCCTTTATTTTTGTTGAGTTATTTTTTCAAAAAACACATGTAACTTATGTTTTAAAGTTACTTTATGTAAAAGTGTTTTCACCCATTATAAAAATTGAATCACTTATAATTCTAAAGTCTCTTTATCTTTTATTTATGTTACGATTTAGTGGGTAGCTCATAAAGTACATTGTAAAAGTGACCTTCACTTATTTATAAAAATCGATCACATAATTTTTCTTTTTACGTCAGCTAATTAGATTAATTTTGGAAAGGAGAGGGGGGTGGGGGGTTTTAAAATATAACATTATCATTCACTTCCGCACATTCATGTACTTTGTCGACATCTTCAACAACCTTTCTTTAAAAAGCCATAACTTCTTCATCCAGAAGCCGTTTTCAGAGTTGTTTTTTTTAATCGGCCTAATTTTTCGAGATTTTTCTATTGGAACACTTTATTTCAACATCTATAGCTTTAGTTTATGTTAAAATATAAATTCCATGCCAAGTTATTCTTGACAGCACCAATTACTTCCAATGGTTATCCTACATTGAGGATTTACTTAGAAGTAAATGTCTTTATAGAATAGCCTCAGACCAAGAGGATAAACATAAGATGAAGATAAGCAAGCCAAATGGGAAAATAGGCAAGATCAAGCATGTGGATTGATAAGGATGTCTATTTCTCCAGACCTTAGATTCCATATTGCAGAACTTGATACCCCTGATCAAGCAATGAAACAGCTCAATAAAGTTTTTGGAATTGAAAATGAAATTAGAGCCCGTCAACTTGAAAATGAGTTGTTTACATTGGAACCCAATCTGTTCACTTCCATTGAATATTTTTTGTCCAAGTTCAAGACCCTTAGACTTCTCTTGGAAGGTGTTTGTTGGGCAGTCTGGAGAAGGTATGTTATTTTCATTTACTTTGTCATCTTTTCTTCAAAACTCAAAACCTCTTTACATCATGAGTTAGGTATATGATAAGAGATTACGATAAAATCTAGAAGATTTATATGCAACATGAAATAACTAATAATTACCCTTTTTCTATGTAGATAGAGGAGAAAACGGAAGACTGCCATCCTAAAGGAAAAGACAAGACCAAGTTAACTGTTGTCCCTTTGACATGGAACCGCATTCAAACAAGGTGATCCAAATTGGAGCGTAACATCTAGAAAAAGGAAAAGGAGATACCCAATTGGCACAAGAGAACAAGAGAATAGCTGAGAACCAACAGTTTGGCGAATCCCTCAAGGTTCTTTGATCCTGTGGGATCACTACCTTAATGATCTTCTGTATCGTTGATATCTCCGCTCGACTGTTATAAGAAGGGGCAGCACTATTAGCTCAGGGGCTATTGTTATTTTTATGAAATTCCTCTTTGTACTTGAAACTTTGATCATCGAATCTCTTTGAAGAGCGATTCACAGTAACTATGTTTTGATGTTCTAATATATAAACCTCATTTTCGTTCTATCTTTGATTCTGCAGCCACCTTAAGCAGTGAGTCCCTGGAGGCTAAGGGCCCATCCCTGGTGGATCACTTACTCCTGTACCATTATTTCCGATTCATGTGTGGTGTGACCTCTTCCATTTGCTTTGTTCAGTAATCTGACGTGCTTTGCTATTTTACATGTCGGCTCTGTTAGATACTTGAGTAAGTAATGTTATTCCCTATAACAGGAATGCTATGTTGTTCATTTTAACTTCATATCACATTGTTGTTCCTTTTAATAATTGATATAACATTGTTGTTCCTCACAGATTACTATTCGATTATAGATTAATAGTGATGTATATTCCTAATCAGTGCTACTATATGGTTTATTCTTAAAATGTGATTGTTGTTCATTTCGGGATTGCTGTTCCGTTGTGATCACAATCGCTGTTACTTTATAGTTGTGATTCATACTCGTTGTATCGAAGCTCAGATTACTATTCCTTTTAATATTAAGAATGTCGTGTGTTTAATCTGGTTTGATGTACATTTATATTTGATTTGAGTTGTTGTTCTATATTCTATTCCTATTAGTTTTCTGTTCTATTTTTGTTTGTTGTGCAATTCATCTCTGAAGTAAGGATTGTTACTTAATTCCTGTAGGATATAACTATTGTTGCGTTTATTTCCATTGGTTAAGGTTTTGTTGTTCAATATTGTTTATAAAATAAGTTGTTATTCCATTTCTTGTCATTTGAAGTTATCATTGCTTTGGTGTGCACGATCTGAGATTGTAGTGAACATCGACATATGTTGTCTAGTTCCAAGATTGATGATCCTTTCCTTCAGTGCTTTTTAATTGCATTAGTTTACAGAAGGAAGAGTTACCATTACTGTACCCTTGACTGATAAATTGTTGTAGCTTTCTCAACGCATGATTTGAGTCTTAGATTTCTTTTTGCAAGTAGATTTTATTCCAAGCATCCATTTACTCTTGTATTTAGAGCACTATACTACTAGCATTACTCTGACAAGAGACCGCCTCAAAATAAGTACACATTTTGAGATAACAAATCATTCCTTGATTGACAATTTATGTAGGGTAAATAGAGGTGAAAAAGACCCTTTTTACTGCTCGACATTTTGGCACCGTTGCTGGGGAAGAGTGTAGCCATTTGTTTCTTTTCTAGAGTAGTGTAAGAACGTGCTAGGAGAGAATTGAGTTTTAAAAACATAAGGTTAGAACCTGCATATGGAGCATGTAATAGCCCTGCTCTCCTGCCCTCTTTCCTGTAGATTTGTTGTTGTTTTTGGGTAGAAATTAGCATTTGATTTGTGTGCATGACTAAGTAGAAAAAGCCTGAAAAGAATCAAAAACCACTACCCAAGTCTAATAAAGCTAAGGGGATGGTGACCCTTGGCCGATCAACCTTTATAGACAAAATCATTAAGAAATTAGAATCTCAGCCTTCAGTGGGACCTAGAAAAGTTGCTTCTAGACAACCTACTAGTTCCGTTTAGGCCACAAGATCACCATCTATAGCCTTTGCTGAGGTGCTCAGTCGAACTAAAGAGCCAGATTTTCAAGAAATTGAGAATTCTAGCCCAAAATCATTGCAAGAAGAGAACATTAGCAACCTCTGTGAAGGTAGAGGAGAAACTGGAGAAACTAAAGAACTAAGATCTCCTCTTGCGATAATTTAGCCATTAAGTAGCCCAAATAAGGGAAGTGCTGCAAAAATCATTCATAACAAAGTTGAAGAACCTCAAGAATCAAAATCCCCCTAGAAATTAGGAACTCTCATCATCCCAGATAAAGGAAGTGATATTAAGGCCATTCCTGTTAAAACCATTCCCCCTCGTCAGCGTAGGAATACCCTCCTAGACATCCCAGAAGATTATTGGCACATATTTGACCAAATGGCCCAGAACCAGCCAAATATCAAAACCTCTACACTGCAATATCCCATTGTGGACACTGCAGCTAACACACCTATGAAAGCAATTCCTCTCCACCATATCCCTACATTTCATGGCCTTACATCAGAAGATCCGGATGCATTCTTTTTTGAATTTGATGTTCTGTGTAGAGGATATGACTATACCACTGATCCCCAGAAATTGAAATTATTTCCCTCTACATTAAAAGGGGTTGCTTTAAGATGGTTTATGGGGTTGCGCAGTGGTGTTATAAATAACTGAGATCAAATGAAAGATTATTTTATGAAAAAATATCAGGACTATTGCAGGTCTAGAGAGTTAAAAGATGAAATATTTCAGATGGTAGCTAGACCGAATGAAACATTAGAAGAGTATGTTGAACGTTTTCAGTATAATCTTCAAAGATCTCCTTATGCATCATTACCCTTACTTGATAATGTATTAAAAACAACATTAATTAGAGGAATGAAGGAACAATGGATTGAAACACTAAATATTATGGGAAAAGGAGATATTTATTAGGAAGATTTTGCTGACATTAGTAATTTATGTATTAGAAGTTCAAGAGGCAGCACAAGACTAAAACCAGCAGAACATGACAGGTTTGCAAGAGACAACAAGATCTCTGTAGAAGGAGTAACGCGCGTAGAAATTGAAAATTTATTAGAAAATTTCAAAACCGACATATTGGGGACTCTTACAACACAACTTGATATTATGCATGCCAAGTAGAAACAAGCAGAGGAAGAACAAAATTTGGCAATCTTCTGTCCCAGATGCAGATAGAAACATAGCCATAAAGAGTGTCTGTTAGATGCAGTTCAAGTTTGCACCATTTGTACAAAAGAGCATTCTACAGAAAGCTGTCCCTCACTTCCTGGATTGAAAGAAGTGTACAAGGAAGCAGAAGAAGAGCCAAAACCGGTGTACCTACTTAATCAGCACCATCAATGGCAGCCGTGACAATCAGGTATGTTCCCTGATCTAGCTTCTTCTTTTCAGCCTCCACAATATCATGCTCAACAATATAATACTATGTGGAAAAATCAACCTCCATTCTCAAATTGGTCACATCAACCATTTCATTCATCATTACCATGGCAAAATCAAGCAAGTCAATCCAATTGGCCAAATTTTCCCTATGCCCCACCATATTGGCAAAACAATGTATATCCAACACAATGATCCCCTCCTACTTCATAGAGTCAAGCCTGGCAGACAAACTGGAAAAGACCGATGAATCAGCTAGTAGGAACCATTTCACTCCCTCAACCTACACTGCTAGCATTACAACAAAACCCCCAGTCTAACTTAAGACCGCAACTCCCAGCCCAACCCAACCCTAACTCGAATAATAGACCAGTCCAATCCATTCAAATAATTGAAACACTAGAAATAGAAATCAATCTAAGGGAGTGTAATGACCTTCAATTAAGATCTGGGCACATTATAGAAATAGAGAGAGATAAAACCACTCAAGTTGAAAATCAGTTACCTATAGAACAACCACTACAAGAAGAGGATGTGATCAGATAGCAAACTCATGATCAAGTAATCACATCTTCTCCTCCATTCCCAGAACGATTAATTATACCTCGACCTATACAACATCCTGATTTTGACATTCTGGTAGAACTTAAAAATTTGTACATAAAAATCCCACTCCTCCAAGCCATCCAAGACATCCCAATATATGCAAAACCATCAAAGATCTATGTATAAAGAAACCAAGGAGGAGAATAACAACTAACCCAACAGTCCAAGTAGTTGGCACCTTATTAGACCTATTATCAAGAAAAGAAACACCCGTTAAATATGAAGACCCAGGAAATCCGATAGTAATAGTACAAATCAATGGACAAACTTTTGAAAATGCCTTAGTTGATTTAGGGTCTGCAATCAATATATTAACAACCAGCACTTTTCAAAAACTGGGCATTACATGAGTAGAACCAACTTCCACTTTATTAGAACTGGCTAACCGATCCGTGGTTAGGCTAGAAGGCACACCACATGATGTCATGGTATCCGTTGATTCTTGGGAGTATCCTACCAACTTTCTGATAATAAACCGAAAAAACCGACTCGATGGACATCCATTGATTTTAGGCAGACCTTGGCTTGTAACTGCTGATGCTTATATTGGCTACCGACAAGGCAGTATGACCATAACTAGAGGGGCTAATATCAAGGATCTAGCCTTATATCCTCCAGCCAAGCCAAGTGTCACAATAATAAGAACTAACAAATATCCTGTATCATACCTCACCGAAAATATTAGATCCCCATTAACCATAGAATATGCCCTAGATTTCAAAGATAAAACAAAGGATGATGTCATTAACAACTTTATTATCTAGACTAAATCTAGATCCCACATACAATGTCATATGATAGAAGTATCATTTGATAATGAATTAGAAGAAGATCCTCTCAAATACACTCATGATAAAACAATACCTACTACCTCTATATCAAATAGCAAAACTGTAGAAATTGAGCCACGAAAAAATTTAAACATTAATGGCAACCTGACTCCGGAACAAGAAGAGAAGCTAATCCAACTACTGAGAAAATACAAAGAAGCATTTGCACAGGATTATCCTGACATGAAAGGAATCGATCCCTAGTTATGTACACACCACATTTACATAGAAAAGGATGCAAGACTTGTTCGCCAACCACAAAGGAGACTTAACCCTCATCTAAAAGACATTGTAAAAGCTGAACTTCAAAAACTTTTAGATGTGAACTTTATTTACCCTATCTACGATAGCAAATAGATCTCTCTGCTTCAAGTGGTGCCAAAGAAGAATGGAAAATGGAGGGTTTGTGTAGATTATAGAGAGCTAAATAAAGAAACACAAAAAGGCCACTTTCCCCTTCCATTCATTGACCAGGTATTAGATACTTTAGCATGAAAGAAATTATTTTCTTTCTTGGATGGCTTCAGTGGATACAATCAGATTCAGATTTCCCTTGAAGACCAAGACGAAACTACTTTTACCTGTCCTTGGGGAACATTTTCCTATAGAGTTTTACCCTTTTGCCTATGCAGTGCCCCTACCACATTTCAAAGGGTTATGTTTAACATCTTTTAAAATTTAATAAATGAAGGGCTTGAAGTATATATGGATGATTTTACACCATACGGAAATGATTTCGACCTGACATTGGACACACTAGAAAATGTGTTGCAGTGATGCATTGCCACCAGACTCTGTTTGAGCCATGAAACATGCTATATGATGATGACTGAAGGACTTGATGAACCACACTACTTGGTTCGAAACGCGTCGACAAAGTTTCTCTATATGTGATTTATGCCAAAATTCTTCTTAATAATTATTATGGATCACAGAAGCCTCAATTCAACTATTGAAGGACTTATTCTAGGCCATTATATCTCAGTAGCTGGAATACAGGTAGATCCGGCCAAAATTCAAATAATTTTGTTAATACCTACTCCTACCACTCAGACAAAGGTACACAATTTTCTTGGATTTTCTAGTTATTATAAAAGATTTATAGAACATTTTTCTCATATTTCTGCACCTTTATATTCACTGACAGGGAATGTTGACTTTGTTTGGTCAGAAAAATGTGATTGCACCTTTGAGGATCTCAAAAAGCTTATGTTAACATCCCTAGTACTCAGAGGTCCAAATTGGGACCTGCCATTTCAAATTTCATCAGATGCTTCAGACAGAGCTATTGGAGCAGCTCTTGGGTAGGAAGAAGATAAAAAACCATATGCGATTTATTATATTAGCAAGAACTTGTCTCCTATTGAATTGAACTATACTCTGACTGAAAAGGAATTTTTAGCTATAATACATGCTGTCAATAAATTTAGGCATTATATCACTCGATATCCTATTATCTTATATATAGATCACTCTGCCATAAAATATTTATCAAATAAACCAATCACAAATGGTAGAGTAACTAGATGGTTGATTTTATTGAAGGAATTCAATATCACAATAAAGGACCGACCTGGAAAAGAAAATCCTGTAGTTGATATTCTCTCACGAATGCCAAAACGAGTGGATGCAGCAGTGGTCGAAGATCAATTTTCAGATGAACATTTATTTGTTGTTACTGTTAAAACACCCTGGTATGCTGATGTTGCGAATTATTTAGTAGTAGGCAAATTACCGAAAAATCTGACCCCCAATGAATGGAAGTAGATTTTCCAGTGTAGTACTCGATTTTCTTGGATTGGGGGCTACTTGTTTCATATAAGGGCAGATATGCACATTAGAAGATGCATCCGTGAAGATGAAATTTTTGACATCTTGAAAGCTTGTCATGATGGACCATGAGGCAGACATTTCACAGATCGGAGAACTGGTCACAAGGTGCTGTAAACAGGGTATTATTGGACCACAATCTTCAAAGATGCAAAGAAGTTCATTCAAGCTTGTGACAGCTGCCAAAGAGCACGACGCCCTGGACAGTCTAACGAAATGCCCTTGAACCCACAACTAGTTATTAAACCATTCGAACGATGGGCGCTCAATTTTGTTGGTCCAATTAACCCATCATCAAACCAGAAAACATATACTTTGGTAGCAATAGAATATGTCACCAAATGGGTTGAAGCAGAGGCATTGCTAAGAGCTACAGTAGATTCAATCATACAGTTACTGTTCCACATATTTGTGTGATATGGCCTCCCAAGAGATATAATTATGGATGGAGGACCACAGTTTGCTGGTAATAAAATTGCTGCAACACTAAAAAACTATCATATTCAGCATAAAATTACTAACCCATACCACCCACAGGCGAATGGTCAAGTAGAAAGCACGAATAAAATAATAGAAACAATACTGACAAAAACCATTGCATCACACAGACGCGATTGGGCTGCAAGATTGCCAGAATCATTGTGGGCATACAAAACAACATGAAGAAGTACTACCGTTTGTTCACCATACCAGCTAGTATTTGGAAAGGAACCCATCTTTCCAATAGAATTCGAAATACAGACACTGCGAATAGCACAAGAAGTCAGTCTAGATTTAAATGAGGCCCAGATTAATAGATTACAGCAGATCAATGAGCTAGATGAAATCAGGCTCTCTGCCCTTCAACATACTAGGTTAATCCAACAAAAACGACCCAAATGGCATGACACCCTCATTAAAAAGAAAGTCTTCCGCGAAGGAGATTGGGTGCTCTTATATGATACCAGGTTTCAGGATTTTCCAAAGAAACTTTAGACTCGCTGGCTGGGACCATACGAAATTCAGAAGGTACATGATAATGGCACCATTACTCTAACCACCATTGATGGATCTGGATATACCTTTAAGGCAAAAGACCACAGAGTTCGATTATACCGCAAGCCACTTACTCGAGAATCCTTCTACCAGCAACTCCGCGAAGACTTCGACATGCAAATTCTGGTTGAGGAAGAGAAATCTTCCTCACCTTTGATTCATTAAGTAATTCGACTACTCTTACACACTGTACATAATTATTTTGTCTTGTATATATTTTCGCAGTTATGTAACATTTGCACTTTGTTGTTCCTTTTCGAAAGGAACAACATTTTCACCACTCTGCTGTTCCTTTTTCAAGGAACAACACTTCTGCACTTTTCTGTTCCTTTCGGAAGGAACAACACTTCCTCCATTCTGTTGTTCCTTTCCAAAGGAACAACATTTCAATCGTTTTGTTGTTCCTCTTTAGAAGGAACAACACTTGCATTTTTTTTGCTATTCCTTTCCCAAAGGAATGACACTTAAATTTTTTTCTGCTGTTCCTTTCCGAAGGAACAACATTTTCATTTTTTGTTGTTATTTTTCCCAAAGGAACAACACTTTCGTTTTTTTTTGCTGTTCCTTTTTCTGAAGGAACAACACTTGCGTTTTCTGTTGTTCGTTTTTCCGAAGGAACAACGCATCTTCATTTTCTACTGTTCCTTTTTTCAAAGGAACAACATTTTCGTTTGCTGCTGTTCCTTTTTCGGAAGGAACAACAGTTGCATTTTTTTCTGTTCCTTTTCCCGAAGGAACAACACTTTCATTTTTTTGCTATTCCTTTTTTTGAAGGAACAACACTTGCATTTTCTACTGTTCCTTTTCCCAAAGGAGCAGCACTTTCATTTTTATGCTGTTCCTTTTTCCGAAGGAACAAGACTTTCATTTTTTTGCTGTTCCTTTTACTGAAGGAGCAACACTTGCTTTTTTCTGTTGTTCCTTTTCGAAAGGACAACAATTTCACATTGTTTTTCTTGCGTTTGTTTTCTTTGCACAATAGTTTTGAGTATTTCTTTCCTTTTGCTTGTGATTTTGTGCCCAATACTTGTTTTATCTTGTTTCTTTGTGTTTTTTTATCATTTTTGAAACACAGCTATACACCTATGCAATGAATACAAAAACTAGAGGATACTGAAATCAAAAAATTACATAAAAGTCACTATCTTTACAAGAAATTGCTCTGAATTGATAAGAGAAAAGAGGAAAGGACACAACTATTGATCACCTTGCTGTCACTATTCTACTAATACCGATATGATTGGTTATCTTTATCATGATGGTTCTTTCTCAATTCCCATAATCCTCTTTTGATCATTATTAAGGAATAAGAACAAAGGGCATATTTTTCTATTGAGATGTTAAGACTTCTTCCACCATCCCTACTCTTAAGGAGTGTTGAACCACCCTTTGTGTATAAATAGGAAAAGTACTTTATAAAGAAAAATAAGACGAAAATGTTTGTATAATTTGCTAACATGGTTTGTCAGATGTAGGATAGGGGGTCTCATTAAGAGCCAGCCTACCATGATCATAAGGAAGAAAGTGAAGTGGCATTCCCACTATGGCCACCACACCAGGGATATGATCTAAGAGGCACATCAGAAAAAATAAAGAGTCCTTAGAACAAGAGGTCTCATCACGAGCTCGCCTGCCCACCTTTCACTCCTTCCTAGTGAATGGCATTATGATTTATCTGGTCACCAAGCCAGCATAATGGCCTCCATTCTGACATTCTACAACACTTTCCTAAGCATACACAAAGGATCATGGTTCATGGGTGAAATAAACAACTATGTCAAGGTTATGGACACCTATGGGAAACAGAGCTCTGTTGATGGTATTGAAGTCACATTCTTTATACACTAATAGCAATTATAAAACCCTTCTTCTATATTTGTAATGGGTCGGATAAGATTATGTATATAATTCCTCCGAACCCTTAATACATGAAATCTATTATAACCAATTATGATGGAAAAAGTTGATAGTGACTGCATCAAACTTTTTGTGCACGTCAGCTGTCCTATCCTCCAAATCTCGCATCATATCACAACATTCTCTTATTTATTAAGTGATTATATTACATACCTCGATTTTGGCAATCTTCTTGTTCTTGTAAACATGGCATCTTGGTATACACTGTTCCATTCTGACTCTGTACCATGGCAGTCTAGCACGCCACTCCCTCATTTGATGGCCGAGGATGGCCTATCACATTGCAGGGGGGAGCATGTGATCTCATAATTCACTGGCATACGTGTCAGTCTATCATTCGGAGAATTCTCACTCAGGAATAGCAAGGCTTAACGGTATATTGTTTTCCAATTTGCATGGCTTGTTGTTCCAAAGGTATTTCCCCATTATGCTCTGCAACAATTAGCAATAATTTGAAATTCGAACAAGCTTGTTGTTTCATCATTTTCTCTGTGGTCAATAATAGCTTGAATAGCCTACTGTTCCATTTCCATCTCTGTGTTTTTACAGTGTGCTAAGCATGGGAGGAAGATCAATTCATAAAGAACCATAAGTGTTGACAGTCTCTGATGTTGCATGAGAAATCCTAACAAGGGCAGGATGTATAGTTTATCTCAATCGTCTACAACAATCTAATGAAACTGTGGCTATTGAATTTTTATAGAACATCACTCCACAGTAAGAGGGAGATAGGTAGCAGTCACCAATGACATAATTGTAGAGGTTTTGGGATTGCTAGCCACTAGATCTGTGTGGACTCTGAAGAAGGTAAGACTGCGAGATGCGATAAAAATCTTCCAAGATGAAGGTCAGAACCTGACTCGAAGTGGAAAGGGAGTTCTACCAGCAACCTTGGGAGAGCCGTGGGTAGAATTGGTGAGAATCATCTAGAATTACATCACCTGTGAAGGTAGAAAAGACATAGTAAGACCACGCCGCCTTAAACTTTTATCCATGTTAGAAACAAAAAATGCGCTGTGAATTTGCCTACGTTTTCAAATTCCTTATTACACAATGTTGCTCAAAGCATGAAGAAATCTCGCCACGTAGAATCTATAGTAAATCACCATGGGTTGATACGACTAATAGTTAGCTACAGTCTTGCTTAGCAATAGAGCAGTAGGGAAGAACTAATTTTTACAATAGATGAGGGACTGGCTTTTCCAGCGCCCAAATGAAAACATGCTACAAGTTTGTCAAATAGACCATTGAAATGAAGGAAATCCGTTATATTGGCATGGATCAGAGGGAGGCTGGAAAATTCCCAAGGGAACACCAGTCAACTGGTGGAGATAGATGATTTAGGGGACAAGCAACCCCCGCAATTGGAAGGAGAGGAGAATGAAAGAGAATTGAAGGAAAACGATGAGGGAGAAACAGAGGAAGAGACCGAGCAATCTGGTCAGGTGGAAGAAGAAACAGAGCAACGAGAGGAAAGCCCATTGCAAAATCCACTATGAGAGGATGAATTGGCCTAGATTCTAGCCAATATGGGTGAATATACTCAACCTCTTAGCCCACTAAACCTCCACATCGAAGAAGAACCGCAGGAGCACTCTGTTCATGATAAGAGTGCATCTGAAGAATTGTGTGACGAGGAAGAAGAAGAAGAGAATCACTCCGACCATGATGAAAGTGTATCCGGAGAGAAAAATGATGAGGATGAAGAAGAGGAACAATTTGTTCCAAGTCAGAACACACCGGAAGAATTTTATGAAGAAGAAGGGGGGGAAGAAGAAGTTACCCAGGAGATAGCAGAACAAGCTAGGGTTTCTACCCCCGAACAACCCGATCAACAGAATAATGAGGAAGCACCCCAAGAAGAAAATCAAGAAATTGGCCAAGGAGAAAGTCCAGGCCCGAGTAAGTGAATGACTGTTCCTTCCAATAAAATAGAAGAAATCAAAAGATTACAAAAGGAACAGCAAAGACTGCTTAACATGATAACACAACTTTGACAACAAATCAGAATTTTGAAGATGGGGAAGAAAGAAAAAAGGACCCCAGTGGTAAAGCATGCAACCACTCTGGCGAAACCCCTTAGGAAAAAGGTTAAGAGGACTCATGTCCAGCCTGCCATTCAAAACCAAAAGGAACAACATTCGGTTGTTGCCCATGTCAAAATACAAACAGATAACATAACAGCCTATGACAAAGAAATTCAGATAGAGGCACAGTCCTCTGAGGAAATTCGAACCATAAATACGGAACAACGCAATAAGAAGATTCAAGTAAACCTCCCGCTTACAACTACTATGTGGGATAGTGACCTGAGGATAGTAACTCTGCGAGAGGGTTTGGTGCAAGCCCAGCAAGCAGTAGAGAAACTTACAGAACAGACTGTCTCTCGAGAAAAGTATGAAGAATTACAACAACAGCTAAGGGATGTTAATTTATCCGAAAGTCAGGCTTTTGAAGGATGGCGAAAGGAAGAAGAAAGAGTAAAAAAGGTAACTCATAGACTAGATGTAGTCATCAAACAAATGGATACCTTATGCTCTTTGTATAATGACGTTCTAGCATGTAGAGCACCTGCTAGGAATTATTCTTTGTCTTTAATTGAAAGATATTTGCAATTGAAAATTAAAGCTGTCAAAGCAGGAGCCCTATAGAAATAAACACTATTGATGACTTCATAAATTGTTGTAAGCACTATGGGGTGAAGGTTCAGATATTATTATGTGAATTTTATTGGCACAACCTTGTGTTAGATCGAGAAACAAAGTAGAATCCCAGCCCTTTCGTTGGGGATGTCCAACTGTAGGCATTTATTTCCTTTCGAGTTAATCAAATAAAATGGCTTAAAGCCTACAATGCCTTTCAAAGACAAGAAAACGGGTTATACCTATGGGTTAGAGATGAGCCTAGAGATCCATTGCAATTATGGAATAAACATAGGAATCTAATGAGGACTCCGGGCATGATTGAAGAATTAGGACATATTCATACAACAAGCAATTGACAAGGGATAGAATACTTCTTTACCATCAAAGACCTTGCTATTGTTGCCACTAAATTCGGATATCGGACTTCTAATCCGAACATCCAACTCAGGGAACCGTTTAACTATGAGAACTTTAAGTTAGTTGCTGATCGCTTGGGCCTCTATGGTGACCTTATTTTGAGGGAAGGGCCATCTTGGTTAGGCTGTAGATTCTGAAGTCCGATCATTTGGCATCCTACACCAGGATACCAAGCCTTATACGAAATGCCTGAGGGCCAGACAGGACATCGTTTTGAGCACCTAGCTAGACATCATGGTTGTAGACCTCCTCATGAGATCCCGTTTCCAGCCTACTCCCTCACTACCTTGCATGTTAGCTAAAATGTTTTCATGAGGGCATGAAAAAGGGTAAGCAGGGGATGTGTTGGGCACTGGAGAAGGTATGTTATTTTCATTTACTTTGTCATCCTTTCTTCAAAACTCATAACCTCTTTACATCATGAGTTAGGTATATGATAAGAGATTATGATAAAATCTAGAAGATTTATATGCAACGTGAAATAACTAATAATTGCCCTTTTTCTATGTAGATAGAGGAGAAAATGGAAGGCTGCCATCCCAAAGGAAAAGATAAGACCAAGTTAACTGTTGTCCCTTTGACAGGGAACCACATTCAAACAAGGGGATCCAAATTGGAGCATAACAGCCAGAAAAAGGAAAAGGAGATACCCAATCGGCGCAAGAGAACAAGAGAATAGTTGAGAACCAACAGTTTGGCGAATCCTTTAGGATTCTTTGATACTGAGGGATCACTACCTTAACGATTTTCTGTATCATTGATATCTCTGCTTAACTGTTATAAGAAGGGGAAACACTATTAGCTCAGGGGCTATTGTTATTTTTATGAAATTCCTGTTTGTACTTGAAACTTTGATCATCAACTCTCTTTGAAAGCGATTCACTGTAACCCTATTTTGATGTTTTAATATATAAACCTCATTGTCATTCTATCTTTGATTCTGAAGCCACCTTAAGCAGTGAGTCCTTGGAGGCTAAGGGCCTGGCCCTGGTGGATCACTTGCTCCTGTACCATTATTTCCAATTCATGTGTGGTTTGATCTCTTCCATTTGCTCTGTTCAGTAATCTGATGTGCTTTGTTGTTTTACATATCGGCTCTGTTATATACTTGACTAAGTAATGTTATTCCCTGTAACAAGAATGCTATGTTATTCATTTTAACTTCATATCACATTGTTGTTCCTTTTGATAATTGATATAACATTGTTGTTCCTCACATATTACTATTCGATTATAGATTAACAATGTTGTATATTCCTAATCGATGCTACTGTATGGTTTATTCTTAAAATGTGATTGTTGTTCATTTCGGGATTGTTGTTCCGTTGTGATCACAATTGTTGTTACTTTATAGCTGTGATTCATACTCATTGTATCGAAGCTCAGATTACTGTTCCTTTTAATATTAAGAGTGTCGTGTGTTTAGTCTGGTTTGCTGTACATTTATATTTGATTTGAGTTGTTGTTCTATATTCTATTCCTGTTAGTTTGATGTTCTATTTCTATTTGCCATGCAATTCATCTCTAAAGTAAGGATTGTTACTTAATTCCTGTAGGATATAACTATTGTTGCATTTATTTCTGTAGGTTAAGGTTTTGTTGCTCAATCTTGTTTATAAAATAAGTTGATGTTCCATTTCTTGTCATTTGAAGTTATCATTGCTTTGGTGTGCACAATCTGAGACTGTAGTGAACGTCGACATATGTTGTCTAGTTCCCAGATTGATGATCCTTTCCTTCAGTTCTTTCTAATTGCATCAGTTTATAGAGGGAAGAGTTACCATTATTGTACCCTTGACGGATAAATTTTTGTGGCTTTCTGAACGCAAGATTTGAGTCTTAGATTTCTTTTTGCAAGTAGATTTTATTCCAAGCATCCATTTACTCTTGTATTTAGAGCACTATACTACTAGCATTACTCTGACAAATGACCACCTCAAACTGAGTACACTCTTTGAGATAATAAATCATTCCTGGATTGACAATTAATGTATGGTAAATAGAGGTGAAAAAGACCCTTTTTACTACTCCACAATGTTAAGGTTAAGAAAGAAAATGGTAGCCTTATCTATTCCATTCTTACTAGGTTGGGACTATCCTACTCTGTGTTTGTTTCCACCTTCCATTCTACAAGAGAATCCTTTATTTCTCAAGGAATATACTACAAGTCCCCCTCTTTTGATTCCTTTTGTGATTCTTTAATAAGAGAACAAAAAAAACTCTTCTATCTTGGTCTTCTTAATATTGGAAACTCTTCTAAGAAAGCCTTAGCATCCTAGCAACAACCAAATTCAAATAATCCTAAGAAGCATCATCCTAAAAAGATGGTCCTAAACCAAAGAATGGTCCTAAGAAATTTCAGTCTCAAAATGAAAAATCAATTCCACAAAATGATAAGGAAAATAAAAGCAAAGGGAAAAAGATTGATAGACATTCCAACTTTTGTAATCGTGATGGCCACTTAGAATCCAAATGCTTTAAAAAGATGGAAGCCTTGGAAGAAGCAATGAAGAATCATAACATCCATTTGGAGCACTCTTCAACTTCAACTTCATCTTTAGGAATGAATGTTTCTACATGTGGTTGTCAATCATCTCGGTTTGGCTATGCATTAAACGTATCTTCTTCTTCTCATTCTCATGAGTGACTCATTGATTCTAGAGCTTCTTATCACATGTCCAAAAACAAAGCCATGTTTTCTTCTTTAAATGATTGTAACACCAAAAATATATATGTTTGTGATGATAAATATCTTAGTGTTGTAGGGACTGGAGCTATTCATCTAGACAATGGTCAATTTAATGATGTATTATGTGTTCCTACCTTATCCTGCAACCTTCTATCTGTATATCAGATAACTTATTCATGTCAAGGTAAAACCATTGAATTTTGACCTCATGATGTTGTAATTAAGGACCTAAGAGATCCTAGACATATTTTATCTATTGACATTGCTGATGATTCTACAAGGTTGTATAATTTTAACAACTTTGGGTCATCAACTCTTCCCTCGGCATTTGTTGCTCATAATGATGAAGTGAGAAAACTTTGGCATGAGCGATTTGGTCACTTAAACTATCACTCCCTTCAAAATCTATGTAAGGAAAATATGGTGATGGGTCTTCCTATGGTATCCTGTAGAGATGGTGTTTTTTCCAGATGTGTACTTAGAAATCATCAGTGGGATAGTTTTGAAAAACATGCCTCTTGGCATTCCTTAGCCCCTTTACAACTTGCACACTGTGATTTATGTGGTCCACTTCCAGTTGTTTCATTCTCTGGATACAAGTATTTCTTAACTTTCATTGATGCTTTCTCTAGATGCACTTGGGTATACTTCTTAAAACTGAAGAGTGAAGTCTTTAACATGTTCTTGGCCTTTAAGGCCTTTCTTGAGAAACAATCTGGACATCTAATTCTTAAGCTAAGATTTGATAATGGCAGAGGATATGTTAACAACAAATTCATCAACTCTTTCGCTGAGCATGGAATTCAATTGCAACATATTGTTCCATATACTCCACAAGAAAATGATGTAGCTAAAAGTAAGAATCACACCTTAAAGGAAATGGCTTATTATATGCTTCAAACTAAACAACTTAGTCATAATTTTTGGGCAGAAGCAATTAAGCGTGAAAATTACATAGTAAGTCGCACTCCATAAGAAGCATGGAGCTCAATTAAACAAGATGTAATTCACTTTCATGTTTTTGGAAGTGAAGCATGGGCCCATATTCCCGAAGAGAAACTTAAAGCCTTAGAACCTAAGAGAAAAAAAATGTTTTTTTTTTTTTTTTTATATTCTGAAGATCTCAAAGGATATAGACTTATTCTATCTAAATCAAAAAGTGTTCTCATTAGAAAAGATGTAAAGCTTCTTAAAAATATATCGGCCTACGAGCCTAGTTTGACAGATCTTCCACCTCTCTCTATCGCTTCTACTTTTGAAAATATTTCTTCTTTGCATGATGACAACGAGGATGGAAATCCTCCCCCGACTTCTCAGGATCCTCCTTCAGCTCCTCAGATTCCAAAATGGGTTTTTGTTACTCGGAATGCAACAAGTGCTCTTGCAGGTGATCCTACAGATCAACGACATACACATTCTCAATTCGATAGAGCCTATTCTTTACTAGATCAAGATTCAGTGAATTATGATCATGACACCTTTGCAGAGGCTTTAGGCCATCCAAATTGGTACATAGCTATGAATGAAGAATATCGTTCATTATTGGATAATGATAAATGGGATCTTGTTCCTCTTCCAAAGGGACAAAAATTTGTTATATGCAAATGGGTTTACAGAACCAAGTTTGGACTAGATGGAAAAGTTGATAAATATAAAGCTCGTCTTGTTGGTAATGTTTTTTCACAAGTTGAAGGAATTTACTATTATAAACCTTTCCCCTATTTCCAAAATGAACTCTATCTACCTTGTTCTTTCCCTTGATGCCTCTTTCAAGTGGAAAGTCCATAAGATGGATGTTAAATCTGCCTTCTTGCATGGGGACTTGCATGAAGAAATCTATATGGAAAAACCTCCTGGCTTTTTAAAAACGGACTCTATACTTTTATGTTGACTTAAGAAATCCTTTTATGGTGTCAAGAAAGCCCCTCGGGCTTGGTATGCCAAAATGGATGGCTTTCTTTTAGATACTCCCTTTTCTAGGTGTCATTCTGATAATACTGTCTACACCAAGAAAGTGGGTAAGTCTCCTATCATTATTTTTCTTTATGTTGATGATATTATCCTTACTAGTAGTGATCCAAAACTTATAAACCATGTGAATTCCAACATTAAAAATCAGTTTGAAATGATAGAATTAGGACACTTGCATTATTTTCTTGGTCTTCAAGTCTTGCAATCCAAGGAAGTTATTTCCCTTTCCTAGTCCAAGTATGCATGTGATCTTCTATGCCACTTTCACATGGAAGACTATAAGCCAACCTCTTCTCCCTTTTAATATGGAGCCAAACTTTTAGCCACTTCTACTTCCCCAGAATTTGATGCTACCTTATACCATCAGCTTGTAGGTAAACTTTTGTATCTGCCCCATACATGTTCTGACCTTTCCTTTGATGTTGGCCTTATTTATCGGTTTATGAAAACCCACATGAAAGTCATTAGAAGGAATCTAAAATAATACTTTGTTATGTTCAAGGTAGAATTTAGTTTGGGTTTCATTAGAATGCAGAAACATCTCCTCTGTTGGTTGGTTTCATTGGGTTAGTGACCCTGATGATCAGAATTCTACTACAGGTTATGTCTTCACTCTTGGTTCTAGACCTATTACATCGGCTTGCAAGAAACAAAGTTCCATTTGTATTTCTTCAGCAGAAGCAGAGCATTGTGGCACCCTAGATACTAGTAAGGAAGCATTGTGGCTTTGTCAAATCCTGGCAGAGTTTGGCTTTCAACAACAACATTCGACTACACTTTGGTGTGATAATCAAAGTGCCATTCAACTATGAAAAGATCCAGTCCAACATTAGCACAAAAACACATTGAAATATACATGCATTTCATTAGAAATATCATTCATGACCATGTTCTTAAAGTGAAATATTGTTCAACTGATGATCAAGTTGCAAACATCTTTACAAAGGCTCTCACAGAGGTAAGGTTTACTAAACTTCGATTTATGGTTGGAGTTCAGGAGGTTGTCACTAAGGGGGTATAGGCTCTATTTCCTCCTTCCTTCTCCTATTGTGTCATATTTTTACATCCTTCAATCCTATCCCAAGTTGTTCTTAAGGGGGGATGTTAGGATATTCCGACACATAGGAAATAGTTAAGTATAACTTGGTCTAGTGTATATTTATGTAAAGTGTGTTTCTTTAGTGCGTACTTTCTGTAAATTACAATCTGAAGATCACAATATGTTCTAGACATGAAGTGATCTGACTTTATCTACTGTAGAATCATGCCAGTAATCACCAATCTTTGCAAACTTCGTCTACGCCTATGTGCCAATGTTTACTTGCCTAGTTTTCAATGGTGCGGTGATGTCTGGATTCTCTATTTGTGGTCCCTCTACCTCGCGGTGGCCTTCTAGTTTTAGAATGTTAATATCCCTCAGATCTACATCCTCTGCTTCAGTAGTCACATTATAGCACTCCAATGCATGGCGCAGCTGGGTGCTCCAATCTGGTTGAATAAATTCCAAAGTATCCTATGGCATTCTAAAGATCACTACCCTAACCTCCTGTAGTGCCTCATCAATGCTTTTGAACCCATTTTCATAGCTAAATGTCCTTTCGAACACTTCTCTTAATACATCCCATTATGCGGTGTCATGGTGGAGCTTCATCTCCAAATACCAATTCATAGGGATTATGTCTAGAGTGTGACAGAATAGATGCACCCATTCTAGCTGCGGCTCCGTTCCATATACCTTAGTCCATTTAGCCAAGTGATCGTATAGATCATTCCTCCCATCATACTTCTCAATTATTCATACTTTAGGCTGAATAAACTGTGTTCTCATCATTCTTCTATAATCACGCCACTCATCAAAGTTGTCTTTGTGTGTACCCAAACACTGTACGAGTGTAGCGTGAAATGCCCAGTCCAACGCATGAAAACGGTAATCCTCTGGAACTTATCCTTCAAAAGCATCCAAAAATTTATCCACATCAGTTAAACCATCAGAATAAGAAAAATTTCTTACCTTCGATGACACACAATGCCACGATTTGGTAATCATGTTGTAGCATAATGTGGATACTTCATGCAGCTTATTTTGCCAATGTTCCAACTATTTACCTGAGTCCGAAGTATAGGAACTTTCACGGTCCCATGCAATTGGTCCATCAGTTATCAGGTTAACCTAGTCTTGGTCTTGTGCTGTGATTTTATAGATTTGATCCAAATCATTATCACTCTCCTCATAGTCTTAGACCAGTTCAGTATAGCACGGTCCTTCTACAGGGTTGAATAGTACTATAATGCGGAGCAATTTCCTTTCAAACAAAATTGTTTGCTTCTTCAAATTGATGACCCCATTCATATCAATAGCCCAATCAATTCCTGGGAGTGTGGGGTATGGATTGTTATCATCAACAATCTCTATTACTTCAAAATTAGCTAGTGCACTCGCACCTTCCATATCTATGGTAACCCCTTGCAATCGTCCCATAGAGATAATATTTTTCTAGTTCACCATCCTCAGTTGAATTGAAGACCACTGTAGCATAGGTCTTCCCATCCTCTCCCAGGCTTTCTTAGGAAATATGTTCGCGTCAGACCCCAAATCCAGAATAACCTGGTCCATCTCATAGTCTTCTATTTGCACGATAAGCCTCATCTCGCACCCTGTTCTTTCCTTATGCTTACCAATCTTTCTGACTACGTGGGATCCATCAAAAGAAATTCCTTACCGGCACATTTGTTGATCAATTGTTGTAGCCCTTTTATAACCTTTCCGCCATGCAATAGTTTCATACAAGTCTCCAAGAATGTGGTAAGAACAGAGGGGTCAACCTCTATAGGCACACTGGTATCTAATAGTTTGTTTTGACTTCCTGAGGTAGAGGCCTCAACAAATGTTTTCTTCACTTCCATGAATGTTTCCTTCGTGCACTCCAGATCAAACCCAACCTCTTTTTCTGGAGCCTTGCAGACACACTCAATTTCTTTAGGTCATTTCCCTTTATCATCACCAGTCATCATTCTGCCTCACAACACAATATTCACATTGGGATCCTCTTCGTGAGGTTCATCCCTCACCATTTGTAAATTTTGGGTAGGTTTCTGAGGTTATGCCTTCTTCTCTTGCATTTTAGAAATCAATACAGGGCATTCTTCTATTGCGTGGTCAAACTGAGTGCAGTATCGACATGATGGGCATGTCTGGTTTGTACACTCCCATGCGTAGTGTCCTGGAATTCCGCAATTATATAAAATAACTTGCCCTCAACCTCTCCCAGGTCCTCCTCCTCCTCAGCCTCATCTATGGCCTTGATATCCTCCACGCGCTCCCCCATTTCCTTGATCCAAAAGCGAAGTTTCTTTTTACATTTGGTACGCGGGCATTCTATCCATCATTAATTCGTAGCTATGGAAATGGCATTCATCATGGCCCATCGATTTACAGAAATTGCAGAATAATTGTTGGGGTGTCTGCAAAGTTTTTTGCAGCAAGTGGGAATTATTCGTTACATGTTTCCCAACCACTTGACAAATAGTGCACCATAGCATGAGCCCCATACTTGGTCCCGCTGGAGCTTCCTGCCTCTTGCGCATTGGCCCTCCCCCTGTAATATAGTTAACAAAGACAGGGCATTGATCTTTATCATAACCCTGTTACACTAAAAAATGTCACCATGGCTATTTACAGTTAGTATGGCTCTATCAACAGTCATGCTATCCTCTTAGGCAAGTCTTATGCCTCTGCTCTCCATGTCAAACTCCAAAAAGAGAGAAAGTCTTTATAAATGTATTTATCTCTGGGTATGCAAGTTCTCTCAACCTTACCTGCGGGTACGCACCTAATGTTCACAAAAGCCGCGTACTTGTACGCTCTGTATGTAAAGGGGCAGGTGCGTCCCCCTGTAAAGGTCAAAATGCGCAAGTTTCATCTTTAAAAAGTTACTTGTGGTCATTTCTAGAGCATTCTAGAAGGTTGTTCGACGTGTATTGAGCGCCTCCAGATGGTTCATGTACCCCTACCAAAGAGGAACTTAACCCATCAATAAGGGAGCTATCCCATCCAAAGAGGGGATTATCCCATTGATGGTGGACCTGAATAACTTCCTCTAGACCACTATAAATACAGGCATTGGGCCAGAAGGAGGAGAGGTTGGAAGCTAAACATTTCTAAGGGTAGATGCTGCTGGAATTAGGACTCCCATTTAGAAGCTTGTGAGGAGAGATTGCCATCTTTGCTTGTTCTATTTGGAAGTGGGTGAGCTTTGTCAAAGTAAAGGAGAACTCTTGATGGACCCTGGGAGGGACTTGCACAACACCAAGGCTCAGGTTGTAATTGTTCCTTTTGTTTCCTATTAATGCAAATGAGTCCATTCTTCTCAATAACTTGTTATTTATGAGTTGTTTCATGTACTCCTTGGTCTATGTGTTAAATATGTTTTATTCTATGAGATTACCAAGTGCTATTTAATTGTTTGATTGTTAGTGGATGCAGGTTTCAAAGTGAAGGAGGAGCTCATCCGGATCAGCGGAGCTGGACTGCTACAACAGCGTTGGATTACAGGTAGGATCTAAACACTTGATTTCTTATATAGTAAATGCATGTTTAGAGAAAGATTGCTCTTGTTTGTCTTGTTTGTCACTGGAGAGTCTTTGGCTCCTAGGGAGGTTGGTTGTGTCCGCACTATCGACTCTTTCCGCCTGACAAAATGGCGAATCCGCTGGGGACTCCATTGATGTGAGAGTCTTTTCCTTTGAATGAACTTTGCTCTGAGAAAATTGGTTTATTTTTCTGGTTTTTGGCTATGTGAACTTGTATTTGGGTGGATTAGCTTAGGATTAAATTAGATTTAGTTTTTCTTGAATTTTCCAGTAGGACGCACCCTCTGAGTATTGCATAGTGCGTACCTGTACGCACTGTCGCTGTGTGCACAGAGCGGGCCCGCACCTGTCTTAACGGGTTGCCTGCGTCCCCTGCTAAAATTTAAGAAAATTCCTTTTTTTTGCATTTTTTCTCTTAGATTTTGCTTTTTATTAGTTTTTACTGCCCAGATCCATTAGTCTCTTGTCAAAGATCTTCACTTGAACTTGGTTCGATAGCATTGAGTGTTTTAGTGGATTTCATAGAAGTTTAAGCCCTAGGGTTTGATTTTTGAGTAGGTCTTGTAGTGACTTTGGCGGTAGAAGTTGTCAAGCCTTAGATCTCTCTGGTTTTGTCAGCCTTCTTAGAAGTCGGACCTGTCATAAAGTCTACCTGTGAGAGCAACTTACCTTTGAGTTGTCTCTTTGGCAAATTTCGAAATACTTGTTGATTGAGTATTGAATTCCATTTTACAAAAAGAACAAAAAGATTTGAGTTTTGTTTTGACTGGTCTTTTGATTCTGCATTAGCTGGTCCTTGACTTGATTGTGGTCAAGTAAAACAACCTAGAATCATCCTTGTAGGCTTTTGCCTCGTTAGGTTTGCTTAGAGTAAATTTCTTTTTGATTTGCTTGTGAGTCAAGTTTTCATAGATTTTATAGCTTTTGAGATTGATTTTTGTTAAAATAGATTTATATGCTTTATTAAATAAGAGAAAATACAAAAACATCTCCTTTGAAAAGTTTTGTTTCAAATAGCTTTGAAGAGTTTTGAAAGAAAAAGAGTTTTTCGTGCACGTAAGGAGTGGTCATGTTTGTATGCTTGGAAAGATAAAGAGAATTGTTTCTTTGATTGTCTTTACTAAGAAAGTTGTTTTCTATAAAATTTGCATTTCTCAACTCTCTTAGTTAGGAATTTCATTGAAAGAGAAAAGTAGCGTAAATCATCTTAGGTGCATCTTTGTAGTGGTTTGAGTCGAGTCTACACACCATTGGTTTCACTTCCGCTACCTTTTGTCTTTAAGAAAAACCATAAAATTAACGCTTAAAGTAAAATCAACGTAGTAACTTTTATTTACTAGGGCTCTGAAACACCAATTTAGATCAGGCTAGTGTCTTGGAGTAGGAGAGTAATTAACTCTCCAAGACAACAAAACCAAACAAGTAGCTTATCTTGTGATAGAATAAATCCAATTGTCTCATTTGTACTCTGGGAAAGCTCCTCTTAAAGGAGAAGCACGAGCTCGTGTCCGAACCAGTGAGGGGATCAATCCTCCTTCGTTGGGAAAGACGCCAGACACGCACGTATTACAAACGGTAAACCTCGGATTAACCATTGTCGAGGAGCCAGGGGTCACTTGTCGGTAAACCTTGGATTATTGTCAAGGAACCGGCAAGGGGATTGAGCTTGATACTCTGCCCTTGCGTGCTGTCGGAGTGTAGACTGTTCCCCCAAGTGCATTTGTTGCGGTTGGTAACCTTAGTGACCATTATCTTTAGGATTCTACCGAGGTGACGGTGGAGGGAAGATCCCACTGTACCTGGAGCAGACGTCGGCTAGACTCACTTGGATTTTCCGGGGGGTTCACTTCACTCGAGACGGTTAAAGTGGAGGAACTTGTGCCGGTCTATTCATTAAGCAGGTTGCCGGGGTAACTGTTCCACCCGCCACTTCTGTACTGAATCCGGCGATGTTGGGTTTCATCTCCAACTAGCGTTTTCGGTCTGCAAGGCTACTGTTTGTGCTTGGTTTGACGCCCTAGATTCTTTAGGCGTGTGATTCAAATTTGTTTGGTTCTTTAGAGACTTTAGGTGGTTTGATTTGAGATTTTACTTTGTTTTCGTGTGTAGTAGTAAATAGTTTTTAGCTGTGGTGGAATTACCGAGATAGTCCCGTAGACTTCGGGGCCAGTCTCCTGAAGTTGTTTCTGTGGCCAAATTGTTGATAAGATCCCGTAGACTTAGGGGTGAACCTCCTCGAGACGACCCCAGTAATCTAGAAGGTTTGAAGGTCCTTGTAACTCCTCCTAGTGGCAGTAGAGTAGGTTCACCTGAAGAAGGAGAATCTTCCTTGGTAGTCCATTCAGATTACCAAGGTCTAGAGACAGGTTATAATCCCGAAGCTGTTACAGTTTCTGAGCTTGTTGGTAGTTTTTCGTCTGCTAGTGATACAGGCAAAGAACCTGAAATATCTGAACCTGTTACTCCGACTTCTAGTGTTCCAGATTCACCAAGAGTAGAACGAGTTATCACCGAAAATCTTCCTACTGGTCTGATTGCTATCGAAGAACTTGCTCCAGAGGAAGAAATAGGCATCTCTAACCTTGAGGATCAACTTACTATTGAGCTCAGGGAGCGTGAATCTATCTTTTACAATCCTCCTAGAAGTACTACTTGGTACCTTTCGTTAACCAATTATTTAGACAACTCAGGGGTAGGTTTTTCTACACCTCGTACTCCTTTTCCACCTGGAGGTATTTATACTCCTGTAAATATGTCTGGTCAGTCATCCGTGTTTACTCAAACTCCTGAATCTTTCTTACACGGCGGTCCTTCTGTTCCCACCGGGTATCAATCACTTTCTGGTACCTTTGTGGGGGCATCTCCTCAACCCGTTGATCATGGGTTATTAGCTGGAAACAATGGTAATATACCATTGGGTGTAGGAGACATTTACATGATGTCAGGTTCAGTTCCCGTTTCCCAACCTCAAGGTGGCCAATTACCGCCTGGGGGGCAGCCTCAGTTAACGCCTGGGGGGCAACCTCAAGGTACACAAATTGTGTCTGGGGGGCAACCTCAAGGTCAGTATGTACCTATGGTGCAATACATGCCTCAAGGTCAACCCCAGCCTCAATATGTACCCCAGGGTCAACCTCAGTATCAATATTTACCTCAAGGGTATCAACCCCAAGGGTATCAACCTCAAGGGTATCAACCTCAAGGTCAAGGTCAACCCCAGTATCCGTATTTACCTCAAGGTTATCAACCTCAAGGTCAATACTCGAGTCAAGGTTATCAACCACCTCAAGGTCAGTCATATGTTCAAGGTATGGGAACTGCACCTTTCAATTATCAATCCTATCCTCAATCCGGTTATGGATCTCAGTATCCTCAACCTGTTACGGGTCAATACCCCGGAATGTTAGTGTGGGATCCATCACAGGGTCAACAGGTGTTGCAGCCAAGTATACAGTTGGTACCTCAAGCTGGACAACCCGTAGTTTCTGGTCCACCCCAGCAACCGCAACCCGTCCAGTCAAATGTTCAAACTTTTGTAACTTCGGCAGTTACTCAGCCGCCAATTGCACCTAGTACTCCATCTCAAACGGCTGCTGCAACTACCGCTACATCTGCCGCACTTACTTCTGGAGTATCGACGGCTCCGGTTTCTACTGTCTCTGTAACCACTCCTCAGACATCTTTACCATTGTCTGGATCTACGATTCAAACCACGGTCCAGATGCCTACAGGTCAGCCTGGTATAAGTATGGTTGTCACTACTCAACCTCAATTTGTTCAACAACCGTACCAGGGACAGTACCAACATGGGCAAGCTGTCCAACAGCCGGTTTACCAGTATCAACCGTATCCTGGGTACACTTATCAACAACCTCAACAACCCCAGTACGGTCCGGTTAATCCTGGTTTTCCAGGAGGATATAATATCCCTAATGCGACTCCTGTTCCTAGTTATCCTGGATATCCTCCTCCTGGGACTGGTCTTGTGACCCAGAGTTTTCGAGATCCTAACCGTCAGTTACCGTTTATCGCAACTTTGGATTTACCAGACTTGACGTGCCTAACGAACGATCCAATTCAATATCTTCCGTTCTGGCCGCCAATGCCAAATAAGTTGCCCAGTGATATACCCAAGTTCGAAGGTAAGTCTGGAGAGGATCCGTCCAATCATGTGATGACTTACCACCTCTGGTGTGCTTCAAATTCTATCTCGGATGATTCGATCCGCTTACGTCTTTTCCAGCGTACACTCATTGGTCTCGCGGCCAAGTGGTACATTGAGTTACCACAGGCTTCTTTTTACAATTTCAGCCAGTTAGCTACCTCGTTCTTAACTCACTTTCAGTTGCCGGTCAGATACGATAATGACACGGAATTATTAACTTCACTAAAACAATCAACGTCCACGTATATTTCTGATCACATTCATGAGTGGAGACGTCGAAGAAGGTTAGTGAAAGTTTTTATTCCGGACCAAATCTTAGCTGAATGGTTTGTTAAATCATTATTACCGAAGATTACTGAAGATGTAGCTAAGGCCGGAGTAGTTACTGAGGAGCAAGTCATTGCTCAAGCGCAGTACCTTGACTTAGTTTATACTCAGTCGGGTACGTTACACGAGAAGATTCCAGATCTTCCAAAATCGAATCAAATCGCTGCTGCTCCTTCGGGATCTCATGCCGCTGATGGTATGATTGGTATCGTGAATACAAAGAGTAAGAAGAAGTCTTCCAAGGCTTCAACTACTCCTATAATCACTTTTCCTGATTCCTCGACAGGAGAGTCTTCTCCTGAACTTTCCGCCGATATTCGCGCTGTAGAGTCATCTACGGCCAAATCAAAAAACGGTGGAAAGAAGAAAGGAAAGAAGAAGGCTAAAGCAGACAAGGCTCCGAAGGAGAAAACGGAAAAGTCAGAAACCAATGACTAAAGTGCAAACCTCGTTATCCTTGTCTTATTTGTGAAGAGGATCATTTTACGAGAGATTGCCCTCATCGGGCCGAGGTTGTGAAAATAGTCAAAGGTTCTCCCACTCCTGCTGTGTTAAAAGATCCATTTCCAAAGCAGGAAAGTAAGATGATAGGT
Source organism: Pinus tabuliformis (assembly GCA_031772625.1). Classification (NCBI taxonomy): domain Eukaryota; kingdom Viridiplantae; phylum Streptophyta; class Pinopsida; order Pinales; family Pinaceae; genus Pinus; species Pinus tabuliformis. The sequence goes on from CM062811.1 coordinate 789,865,300, forward strand.
TTTTCCTCGACTGCCAGTGAAGAACCCATTTTGATGATGTCTCATGTGAGGATTGCGACTCGATCGCAAGATTATGGTAGTAAGAATCCTGTTGATGGTAAGGAAGCAGAATCTTCTCATTCTAACCCATCGACCTCAGCTCCTGGTTCCGATCCACTACAGATCGAAAAACCTAACCCGGACTTAGTAATCAAACCGCCCGCCAAGGGTGTACTTCGAAGGTTTGCTTTCAATCCACATGCGAGAGCAGCCCAGAATTACAACATTGTTGAGGACTTAGCTGTTTCACCCTCAGCAATGTCGGCTTTAGAAGTGCTGCAATCATGCCCAGCACAACGAAAATTACTTTTGTCGGCTATCGGAGCTGTTGATGTTCAGGACCCGAATCTGATAATCTTCGATCTAGAAAATAGTACACCGCGTCTACCCCATCAAATGGCTTTCCAAATTCCAGTGATAGTCAAAAACAGGCCTATTCATCGGACTGTGATTGATGAGGGAGCTTCTACGTGTATTATGTCGATTCAATGTTGGAGATCGCTTGGTTCTCCTTCGTTGAACCAATCCCCGACCATCCTTAAGGCCTTTGATGGCCGTGGGTTCCATCCGTTTGGTATTCTACAAGAATTGCCTATAGGGGTAGAAAGTAAAACCGTTAGTCTGGATGTGGAGGTGGTTGATGCCCCTCTAGACTACAACCTTCTTTTGGGTCGAAGTTGGTCATATGCTATGACAGCGGTCGTTTCATCGGTCTTCAGAGTAATTAATTTTCCACATAACGGTAAGATCGTGACGATTGATCAGCTGACATACTTTTCATCCGACCCAGCCTCTTCAGAGAGTATCCAGCATGTCGGTAAGACGACAATCCCTTATAGGGACGTTGGCGTAGGTTTAGTTAAAGATTCCGGTTTACTGGGAACTTTTCCTTTCCCTCCAATCAACGCAGACCCTTCATTTGCATCAATTCATATGATTACATCAGATAACATTATTTATGATGATCCTTGGATTGTCCCATCTGAATCTGAGATAGACTCATTCGGTGATGCTATGCCTTTGAGTCCATATGAGATTGCTTATGAGGCCGCCATGTCTTTTACCGACTCGCGTTCAACCCAAATCGACCAAATGAATGTGGTCAGTGAAGAATCACTTTTCACATCAACCTTAGAATGGATAGCGTTTCCCGAAGTCGTGTCATCTGACGAACAACTTCGCGAAATCCTAAGTGTAGACGATCTACCATGGGAAGATCTCCATCACAGATCTTCGTTTTTACCTAAGGATGATGCTTTTGAAAATGATTTTTCATCTATCTTTACCGCTGAATATGTCAAAGACGCTCAGAATCCAACGAAACATTCTGATTCAGAGTTGAATTTAGGGAATATTTCTCACACTATTCCCATTGATATTTCAGTGAAGCCCGGAATTGAGGAAAACATTCATATAGGTGCCTCATGTACAGAAGATGAAATCCAAACTTACAAGGCCCTATTCCAAGAATTCCGCGATGTGTTTGCCTGGTCTTACGAGGAAATGCCGGGAATCGATCCTGCCATTGTTGTTCATGAAATAAAGACCTATCCGGATGCTAAACCCGTCCGGCAACGGTTGCGTCAGATTCACCCTCGGAAAGCGGCTGTGATTAAAGCAGAAGTCGAGAAGCTGTTGAAAGCAGGTTTCATTTATCCAATCCCGTTAACGGATTGGGTATCGAATATTGTTCCGGTCAACAAGAAACAAGGAACAATAAGAATCTGTATCGACTATAGGGATATAAATCGAGCTTGTCCAAAAGACAACTATCCTATGCCTTATATCGATCAAATTATTGATGATTGTGCTGGAAGTGAAATGTTTTCCTTCATGGATGGTTTTTCGGGCTATAATCAAATCAATATTCTACCTGCCGACCAACCAAAAACTGCATTCATTTGTCCATGGGGGACATTTGCTTATTGCAAATTACCTTTTGGACTTAAAAATGTCGGGGCCACTTTTCAACGGGCGATGTCTTACGCATTTCATGACATCAAGCACATTGTGCAACCGTACCTCGATGATTTGCCTGCTCATTCTTTACATCGAGCTGATCACCTTGTCCACTTACGAGCAATCTTTATGAGGTGTAGGCATTATCGAATTCGGTTGAATCCCCACAAGTGTGTTTTCTGTATAGAGACGGGTCGATTGCTGGGATTTGTTGTTTCAAAAGTCGGCATTCGCATCGATCCCTCGAAGGTCGAAGCTATCATCAAATTGCCTCCTCCTTCGAGTTTGCGCCAACTCCAAAGTTTGCAAGGGAAAGCGAACTTTTTACGCCGATTCATTCCAAACTACGCCGAGGTCACTAAAGGTTTTACACGGTTGTTGAAACAGAATTCTCAATTCTTTTGGGACAAGATTTCCCAACAATCTTTTGATGCACTTAAACACGCGTTGACCCATGCACCGTTGTTGCATCCTCCCAACTACAACCAGGACTACTTCTTATACCTCGCAGCTTCGCATTCCACCATTGGAATGGTGTTAGTTCAAGAAGATGAATTCGAAGCGGAACATGTGATATATTATCTTAGTAGGACATTAAATCCCACTGAGCTAATATATTCGCATGTGGAGAAATTGGCCCTGGCAGCCGTTCAAGCTGTCCAGGGTTTTCGTCACTACATTCTTCTACGTAAAACTATAGTTATTTCGGATTGCAACCCTATGATTTATATTTTGACAAAACAACTGCTAGGGGGCAAGTACTCTAAATGGATCGTTATCCTGCAAGAGTTCGACTTGGAGTTTGAGAAGTCCAAGTCTAAGAAATCCTTAGTTTTTGCGGAATTGATGTGTGATTTCCCGCGTGCTGACACCGAAACTGTGGCAGAGGAGTCCATTGTAGACGAATCTTTGTTTCTTATCAGTACTGTAGATCCATGGTACGGGGATATAATCATCTATCTCCAAACCCAAACCTTCCGGCCTGAAGCTTCAAAGTCGGAATGTCGAAAAATTCGGTTTCAATCCCAACAATACAAGATTATTGGAGATACACTTTATCGCCGGGGGGCAGACTTAGTTTTTTTACGTTGTTTAACTCACGAAGAGGCTGAGAGGGTTTTGAATGATTGTCACTCTGGAGCATGTGGCGGTCATATGTTTGGGTATGCCACAGCTCAGAAGGTGTTGCGCGCTGGCCATTTCTGGCTGTCCATGTTTAAAGATTGTATCATTGCGGTCCGGAAGTGCCACAACTGTTAAGTGTTTGATCGCAAGATGCGCACACCACCTGCTCCTCTCCACCCTATAATTGTCGTTGGTCCATTCGCCAAATGGGGTATCGATTTTATTACTTGTAACCCTCACTCGGCCGGGGGGCATGCGTATATCATCCTCGTGGTTGATTATTTTACTAAATGGGCCGAGGCGATGCCTACATTCGACGCAAGCGGCAAAACAGCTGCAGTTTTCGTATTCAATCATATTATAACTAGGTTTGGTGTCCCACAAGCAATCATCACTGACCATGGGAGCCATTTTCGAAACATCATGATGACTGAGCTTACAAGCCAGCTTGGTTTGCGCCACGATAGCTCTACTCCTTATTATCTGCAAGCCAACGGTTTGGTTGAGTCTATCAACAAAGTTCCGGTTATCATGATCCGACGAACCATTGGTATTCATCGGTCGAATTGGCACAACATGTTATTTTCAGCGCTATGGGCATACCGAACCTCAGTGAAAACTTCAACAGGGTTCACTCCTTTCCAGCTAGTTTATGGCTTGGAAGCTGTGTTACCCATTGAATGCGAAATCCCATCACTTCAAATGGCTGTCGAATTACTCCCAGCTACTTCCGAAGAGGAGAAACGTTTATTATACTTAGCTCAGTTAGATGAGACTCGACGTGACGCTGCATTGGCAATCGAGACTCACGCAAAGCGAATGAAAGCTCAGTATGATAGAAATGTGACCCCTCGAAGTTTTTCGTAGGGAGACCTAGTGCTATTATATGATCAAGCTAACGATAAGCTAGGTGCTGGAAAATTCGTTCCTATGTGGCATGGACCCTACATTGTAAAGCGAAAGCTAGCAAAAGGGGCCTATGAGCTGGTAGATTTTGATGGGGACTCTTTGGGTAAACCCAGAAATGGACTTTACCTAAAGAGGTATTATGCTTAAATGGTGGGTATGGAGAATTTTTAGTTAGGTTAGGTTTTCTTTCTAGCTAGTATGTTTGTTAGTTTAGATACTGTGCCTAGTTTAGAGAGTGTGTTTTTAGTCGTTATTCTGGCTTATCTTGGTTTTACTCTTGATATTGCAGATGTCGACGCCTCTCCAAACATACATTGGATTTGCTGATGGTGCTTGTCGTAGTACACGGAATATCTCTTCCGCAGCTTGGGTTATCTATTCACCCTCTGACGAGTTAGTTTCTATGCATGGGGTAAGCCTCGGTCAAACGACGAACAACATTGCAGAATACAGTGCAGTGGTTGAATTATTATCTGAATCTATTACATTTGGAATTCGACGTTTGATAGTGAGGTTAGATTCTGAACTCGTTGTATTACAGCTTAATAGAGTATATGCCATTAGAAATCCTGTGTTATTAAGGTTGTTTTTGAGAGTGCGTCTCTTGGAACGTGAATTTGATTACATATAATATCAACATATTCCAAGGTCTTTAAATACATTAGCAGATGCAATTGCTTCTCGAATGTTGGACAGAAATTTACGATAACCATGCAAGTAAATTTAAAAACATTTCATCACATATGTTAAACAAGATAAGCCGGTAATAATGATATATATATATAGATAGGAGTGTGTCAAAAAATATACATCGTCTTCGATCATAGGTTGAAAAACACCTTATGATCGGCAAAAATGATAAGTACAAAAAACCAAAAATGTCATATGTGTCTACAAAATGACTAGCCAATCACTGGTGGTGCTCTCTATACGAGACCACTGCCCGCGCTACCCTACACAAGAACCTCCTAAAAGGTCCTGGGACTGCGACCACATAGCGCTGAAGTCGAATGGGAATGTCATCTATGGTGGTCTCTGGTATATCCGCCGTCAGACGCTCTAGATCCTATTCCAGCTCGGCTAAGGTCTCTGCGGCCGCATCCTGTGGGGCTGGTGCTGGTACAGCTGGTACTCTCCTCTCAAAAGGCCGGAGGTTGGCTGGACGCTGTGGACCAACATCTGCATTTTGAAAATTTTTACTGTCAGTTTTGAGATGATATATATAAAAAACAAAAAAAAATAGATAAATTTAAAACTTGTGAAAAATAAAGTACCTCTGTCGTCCCATTGTTCTCCCTGTGGAAGAACCATGTTCGGATCACCTCGAAAATCTACTCCGGCATACGGAAAGTCCTGGATCGCAAAAACCTGGTCCTCTAACCAGTGAAAATAACCAGCAGGGAATCAAACAACTGCCGCGCCCTCGTCAGGATGCCGGGCCATCACCGTAACCCATCGTATCAGCTTTGGCTCCCGAGGACCCAAGATATCAACAGTGAGATGCTGAGGGATCAGCATCGGAACTCTCTCTAAGGCAAAGCTCACAACTAGAGGCCCATATCCAAAGCTCTTCAGTTGTCCGTTCTTTGCCCTAGTCAGTTGGCCCTTCATGTTGGCTGACACAGCATCACACCAGTTGAAGATGGTGCCTCGAAAACAGTCAATCGCCATCCGCATTTGGGACCTGGTGGCAATATGTAGAGCGGCTGCGCCGCAAATTCTGGTAACCGTGAAAGCTATAACCATGAGTTCACGCCGAGAGATGTATTTGATTTCTATGCCTTTCGCATGGTTTTGATTGGGTATGCACCAATCTGCCCGGAGACTAGCAAGGGATTGGCCACCCGGCCTAGTCCCGACTAGATTGAGTTGCTCGCCCCTATTTGGCAAGCCAGTGAGAAAGTATATGTGAGAGGGCTCTATCTCGAGCTGGTGCCCTCCGATGTAAAAGCATTGCTCATGAATGTTCTATCTCTCAACCAGCCACTCCAAGAATCTCACCTGAGCCCTCATGCCAGGTATGGCCCACTATTTATATAGTCCGCATGCTTTTAGGGCATAAATGGAAGGTTGGTGACCAATTGCGGCTAAATCAACATCCTCGTGCTCTCTTTCTCTCCAATCCAACATGGTAAGTGCCCTACACACCAAGAAATAAAGGTTAGAATTAATTTGGGAAAATTTAAATGGTTATTTTTGGGGTTTGGGGTTTCAAATTCCACCCTTCGCGGGGGACGCACCTCGCGTTTAGGACACAGAGTGCCGGTATGCATCTGGCCTGAAGGTGGGCTGCGTACCCCGACCTTTTTCCTGTGTAGGAAAAGGTCGGGGGACGCAGGCCACCCTAAGGGCACCTGCGTACCCCGCAGAGTGGTTTTTTAAAACCTAAAACCCCCCAAAAACCAAAACTAAAACCTAAAACAAAATTTTAATCGGATGAAATTGAAGAGGAGGATGTTGTGAAATACCTGGAAGAGACGGCGTTCGATTCTGACGGTCGGATTCTCCGCAATGACCACGGGAAGTTTCTTGCCAAAAGCCCTTTTCTCAACCTCAACAGTAAAATGGTAAAAATGACATGGTAAAAAGTCTTTTTATAGGTTTTTTGGATGAATGAATGCTAGGTTTGTTTATTTTTCACCATGGAAGGATATTTTTCAATGTATTTTTGCCTATCTTAAACAGGTATGAGTAATGTGTCGTTTTTGTGCAAGACAAAGGGATTTAGAGGGAAAATTGTCATTTTTCACGAACCAAAATATCAGAGTCATCTTTTAAGCCCTTTTCCGACTCCTAAAATATGAAAAGATCGCTGAGCGTTTCTTTTACACTCGTTAAAACGGAATTAAAAGACGGTCCCCTTATAGCTCTTTTTTTACCGTAAAATCAGGAAAAAATTGCCGGGTTTTTGTCGTTTCAAACTCGATACGGAAATAAAATGACGTGTCCTTGATCACTTTCTACTTTTCAGGTCAGTGGCACTAATTATGAAAATACTCCTTGGTCGCAAGATCAAGCGGTTCCCCCAGGTATTATTTTATACTTTTTCGGGCTTGAGGGACACAAATCTACGAAAAAGTTCAACCTGGAGTCTTCTTAAGTTTTTCAAACTCTCTAAAATTGAAAAACACCGAGTTTCTCCTATACTAGGCTCGCTAAAAATTTTACAGTAAAGGACCTGTTCAATTACAAACAGGAACGAACCACTCCTTCATAGGGTTCGAATCAAAACTAGGTTGGACTCATCCGAAGGATGAGCTTATAATCAAGCATATGTTATCCTCCTCGAGCTTGTTAAAAATAAAGAGGTACTTGCCAGAAATGGTGGGGGAAAAGAGAGAAGAATGAGCCTATTTGTTATCTTTTGTCTCAGAAGAAACTTTATTACCACTCTTGGACATGACACTTTTCATTCACCTGGGTTGGGAAATCCTTTACCTCATAGTTAATCAAACCACTTTGAAAGTCTTCAGCCGGGTTCCAGGAATTAACTTTGAGTCATTTATTACCAAGCCATCTGTCGTGTCGTTATGTGTTCAAGAGGTCTGCAAGCAAAACTTTCATCTGCAAAATACTTGTCATCCATTTGACCATCCCTGAGTCAGTCCTTACAGCAACATTTCTTTAACTTGAACAAATGATTTCGTGTTGTGGGCTTGCCTGCAACGGGTCGCTTTCTATCGACATCAGCACATTATCTAGAGAGATGACTTAGAAATCGTCAGTACCTTGAAGTCTGCATGCATCAATGGCAGGTTTCTCGCCTTTGACGTCAGTTTACATCATTGACTCTCGATCGAAGGATTCCGTGAAATGTTCGACATCAACTCTTTCATTCACATCTCATGGATTGTACTGGGTACTTTGAGAACCATTGACATTACTGGTGGTCTCTCTCACACTTGCTAACAGTTTACATCATCGACTAGTAATCAAGTGGTTTCTACCATGTTCGACATCAACTCATTTATTCGCATGGCTAGAATCGTACCAATTCGGGAAGTAGAAATAAAGACCCTGGATCTAGTTTCCACCATCCAGGCTGCGAGGAGTTTTGTATTCATTATCTAAGTAGACCAATCATAAACAGATGGCTGTGCCCATACTGTGTCTACAAAAGTCTACGATTATGATGTACTGCAAGATCATTCCTGTATCAGAGTAGTTAGTCTGTTAGCTAAAGTTTTGATCTGAGTATGGGAATGCCTACCTCAGTGATGATATAATCTTATACATGTATTTTGTGTTGAAAATTGCAGGTTCTGACCAGGCTCTCCACGAGATAATCCTTGAAATGATAAAGCGCTTCACCCTTCCTAGATAATACAAAACCCTAATCTACTACAGGCTTCGCACTTTAGGGGGCAATCTGTTACACTAAAAAATGTCACCATGGCTATTTACAGTTAGTATGGCTCTATCAATAGTCATGCTATCCTCTTAGGCAAGTCATATGCCTCTGCTCTCCATGTCAAACTCCAAAAAGAGAGAAAGTCTTTATAAATGTATTTATCTCTGGGTACGCAGGTTCTCTCAACCTTACCTGCGGGTACGCACCTAATGTTCACAAAAGCCGCGTACTTGTACGCTCTGTATGTAAAGGGGCAGGTGCGTCCCCCTGTAAAGGTCAAAATGCGCAAGTTTCATCTTTAAAAAGTTACTTGTGGTCATTTCTAGAGCATTCTAGAAGGTTGTTCGACATGTATTGAGTGCCTCCAGATGGTTCATGTACCCCTACCAAAGAGGAACTTATCCCATCAATAAGGGAGCTATCCCATCCAAAGAGGGGATTATCCCATTGATGGTGGACCTGAATAACTTCCTCTAGACCACTATAAATACAGGCATTGGGCCAGAAGGAGGAGAGGTTGGAAGCTAAACATTTCTAAGGGTAGATGCTGCTGGAATTAGGACTCCCATTTAGAAGCTTGTGAGGAGAGATTGCCATCTTTGCTTGTTCTATTTGGAAGTGGGTGAGCTTTGTCAAAGTAAAGGAGAACTCTTGATGGACCCTGGGAGGGACTTGCACAACACCAAGGCTCAGGTTGTAATTGTTCCTTTTGTTTCCTATTAATGCAAATGAGTCCATTCTTCTCAGTAACTTGTTATTCATGAGTTGTTTCATGTACTCCTTGGTCTATGTGTTAAATATGTTTTATTCTATGAGATTATCAAGTGCTATTTAATTGTTTGATTGTTAGTGGATGCAGGTTTCAAAGTGAAGGAGGAGCTCATCCGGATCAGCGGAGCTAGACTGCTACAATAGCGTTGGATTACAGGTAGGATCTAAACACTTGATTTCTTATATAGTAAATGCATGTTTAGAGAAGGATTTCTCTTGTTTGTCTTGTTTGTCACTAGAGAGTCTTTGGCTCCTAGGGAGGTTGGTTGTGTCCGCACTATCGACTCTTTCCACCTGACAGCCCCTGACTTTTACACTTGAGGTACCAAACCTCTTCGCACACCTCTGGCCAAGCCTATTTTTCCTTCTTCAAACTCTGCAACTCCAAGTAGAGGTTCTGCAATTCCCCATGAATTTGTTGAACCCAAAAAGAAGCGTCCTGACTAGGCATTTCATGCCATCTCATCACAATTTACATTGCTTCCACCTGAGTTCCTATCTTTTGTTGTTATAAAGAAACCCTTAGGTGGGGCAGGCGTGAGGCTAAAAACCATTCGCAGTGTAGACTATCTGTGAGATTCATGTCAGCTTCGTGGATCTGGCACTTCAATCTTTGATCTAATTCCCAGGGCATTTTGTTGGGCCTCATCATGATTTCCTTGAATCCAATTACTGATCGTGATTCAGATTTAGGTTTACTAAATTCTTTGTTTAGAGTGGTTTGAGTGTCTGCTAATGATGCCAATGGGTTATCCGTGCAATACTTAATGTACCATGTCAGCGCGTGATCCTGCAGAGCATTACCAACTACACCTTCTGTAATTCGTTGTGTTGTCCACACAGCACTTGCAACCAACCAAAACTGATCTAGATCCTCACTTCCTAAGCCCTTCAAAACTAGGAACTTCATCGTATTTGACATGTTGACCAACAACGAAGGTGGTGGCAGTGTCAGTGAAGGTGTATGTTATGGAGGTGAATGTGGAGGTGGTGTGGGCGGATGAGGTATCCGCAGGAAGCGCTTCCTTATCAACTAGATGATGCTCTATGGTGAAGCCTGTGCTTCTCCCTCATCATCACTTGAAGGAGGTCCAATCAATGGACTATATTCAGGACTTGTTTTCCCTTGATTTATGAAAATTCATCTGTTTCGCATAGATCCAAACATCAAGGTTATGGCATAACTTGATTTTTGCATAAGATCATATTACTCCAAGTATTCAAAGATCTTAAATACTTACCTCGTGGTCCCTTGAGGAAGTGTCACTCTACTTCACTATAATTGACTAAGGTATCAACCGCGAACTCTATAACAAATCCTCCAATGACTCAATCAAGCTAGTGATCAAGTGCATGTGCTATCTTACCTTCATAAGCTTCCAACCTCCGCACGAGCTCCCGAGTCCACACTATCAGAATGTAAAGCCTCCACCCTCCTTGGCTGTCTGCTAATTTAGCAATCCACTTGTATAGTTCGATTGGGAAGATGCAGAAGAAGATCTCATGTATTTCTATGTACAGATATCTATCCAACCAATGTTATTTTGTCAGGCACAAATTTATGTTTTCTTGCGTTGCGAATTCATGGATCTTTCTATCCAACCACTTCTCAATTTCCTTCTTGGTCAGATTCTAGTTATGTGACATCACACATCTCTTTATGCAGATCCTAGTCTCAGTAATAGAACCATTTGTTGGCTCAGTGGGTCCTAACCCAAGTTCAGATTTAGTCGTGCCAAACAAATCCCTACACTACTGGCCCTTTCGGCATCAATCCATGGAGCGTAGATTGAAGTCTCACCTAAAACAGTATGGGGGGGTGTTGGAACCAAGTTTCCACACCCAGAGAGAAGTGGTGATGTCTTTTTGTGATTTAGAGCTGCCTTCGTGCAAATCAATAAGCCTTTATGGCTTATCGATGGAACCCCCTTTAATCAACTTCTAGACCTCCGCGAAGGTCTATGATTGGCTTTTGCAGACCCTGAATGGGCTAATCAGCTACTTTCGTGCATCCAATATTATTCTTAACCCAATATTTAATCAGATTTTCTTAAGTGTTTAGATAACTTTAACATACAATGATATAATCTTCACGAAAATACTTGACATTAATTGCGTTCACATAACAATATAGATCTAGTAAAGTTGCACATCAATATAACATTATTTCATAAACCCATCATTCATCACAGTAGAAAATGCATTATAACAAAAGTAAACGGATAAAGATAGGAATTTTTGTAATATTCTTCTTTATTGATAATCAGTTAAGCTTACAGACTCAAGACTTCCCTGTGCACTCAGCTGTAGGGGTCTGCACACTCAGCGGTGGACACTACTCTAGGCCTCTACACATACATGTGAACTATGATTCTGGTTTATGATGGTTACATGTGATTTGTGATTTTGATCTAAGATGTTTTTGTTTTGAGCTAACGAGATGTGATATGTTTCTACATGATGTTTTGATCAAATAATTAGTTTGACCTGTTGTGACAGGAAGCGAACATGATTACAAGTATACCTTATTGACGAACTACCAATGAGGTATGATTTGAGGTTATTCCAATTTATTTATAGGAATGCATGAACATTCTCGGTTGGGTGGTTGAAATTGACTACATGAATTGGTAGCAAAAACAAAAGAAATCGGAACATGTAGCACTATGCTCGTAGAGCCTTTCAGGAGCAAGGCCATTGTGTGGCACTGGTACCCAATAGTTTCCATTGATTTCCATGAGCATGACCGATATGATGGTTTTGAGGTGGGTATATGCCTTGGTTTTGTATCTTCCGATGTGAGGAAGCCTTTCCAAGGGATGGATCACCCAAGATAGGGGATTCTAGGGAACTTGGAAAGTGAGTGACTGCATAGAAGGGGGTGACCGGATTTTCCAATGGACTGTGTAGCATAGAAGGGAAGTTCATGGATGTATTTTTTTTGGTCATTAACATTTCCAAATGGAATCAGATGCACATTGGGAGTGTTCCTTGGAACAATGATCTGGTAATTATTCAGTGAGGGGAGAAGTCACGTAGGATTATAGCGTTGGACATTGGATGCAACTTTGACATACGTAGTGGATTCTAGGCTTCCTGGGAAGGAGGTGAATCTTGGTACTACTTTGAGGGTGGAGGTTTGATCCTTTGAATTCCCTTATTGATTAATATGGGCATCATATCCTTTTATTTTCTGGTTTAGCCAATGTGCATACGTGTATATGTGGTTATTGTAAATACCATAATGAGTTGTGTTACAAAGCTCCAGTAAATGTTAAGGTTGTTATCTCCTCATGTTTTCATGATGTTTTTTCTTTGAGTAGGTCTTTCATTGTAAATACTGCAACGAGCTAAGTTATAGAGCTCCATGGCCAGTATGTTTACTATTCAATAGTCTTGCTAAGGTCTTGGTGTGGTTTAACATAGAGGGTGGTCTTCCAAAAAGGGGAGGGTTGTGTAACAACACTGGTGAAAATTTCATGTAATAAAAGTTAATAAAGGAAAAATAAGACCACGGTTAAAGGACACTTATGCCAATTTGAATGTTGGGTAGGATTTCCTAGTGTGGGTGTTCATTTCGGTTCATTATTGCTAAGGAAATTGAAAAAGGCTAAGGCAAAGGCATTAAAAGGACAAAAGGTGCTGCCTTAGGTGGGTTGGACCCAGGTTCAAAGTGTGTTGCACACCAACAAAACTCTCAACCAATAGCCCTTAGAAACGACCTACAAGCAGGTCGCAGTCTCACCCGAAGTGATTATGGGAGGTTGCAGAACCAAGTTTCTATAGCTTGAGGGATACTATGCTATGGCAATGTTGTATTCTTTTTATGTTTTAGTTCTTACAAAAAACTTCACATTAATAAACAAATTCACACTTATAATTTACTTCGCAGAGCTACATTCATCAATTAAGATTAACATAAACATTCATAATTTGTACAATACTAAAACAAATTCTGGATAATAAGCAGATGAACACTGAGACACAAATTTTACCATGGTTCATTCCGATGTGGGACTACGTCCATAAGAACTATTGATTATAATATGAGTTTGGTAGAACAAATAGTTATCTTTTGTGCACACAGTTACAATGTGTCTCCTCACGAAGTTGTATATGGTCTATGCACTCAACTGCAGATGGTCTGCACACTCAGTTGCAGACCCAGGCCTTCGCGCACACAACTACAGAGCCTCACCCGTCCTCAAATATAAAGACCACCAAAGTAACACATAAACACAGATCTGATCTAATTCGATAGATATGATAACTTCTCTTCTTATTATTCATTTCTATAAATACTATTACATGAGGGACTTACATCTTTATATTACCATGGACCTAATACAATGGTTTCCAAAATACAAGGGGATGTGGCCCAAAACAACCAATTTTATAGTATTTTAATGCTTTTACAAAATGGAAGGGGCTTCATCATGAAGCCCCAATGCTGTGCATTGCCTTTGCTACACGGTCTTCATCATGCTCTGTTGCTTGCTGCGTGGTTCACTTCATACTCCATGACATCATTTCTACTGCGTGATTCAAAAAAACTTGGATTTCTTCCCAAAGTCTGGCCAAATTGGGTTGTTCCCAATAAGCCCCCAAAATGCACATGTGACTCATCTTAAGTCACTCAGTTGTTGTGGGCCACATATTTGTTGCGATGCTCATGTAGGCATCATTATGTTGTTGAAGTATTTCTGCTACCTACTTCTCCTCTCGACGCACTTCTTTTAGTAGTTCCTCTGTTGTCGGTTGGAAAGTCTTCTACAAAACTTCATTCTCCCTATATCATAGCTCTTTGAGCCTATCATCTACCACCTGTGATAGTTGGAGGGCCTCATCGTACCATGGTTGAGTCCTCTCTGTCAAAATCTTCTCTTTCCTCCGAAGGTCTTCAATGTGCTTTTGAAGAGCCTATCCTTAAGTAATTCTCGAGAGGCTCTGCAAGACTGGTAAGGCTTTCGCAGTTGCATGAACTTCTTCCAACTGCTTGTACTTCATCTAGAGCTCCTCTTCAATGTTCTGAAAGTTTGGATCCTCCTATAGTGAGGTCCAAATCTACATAGTTTCATCTAACAGTTTTCCATAGTCTACCACTGTGTTGGAAATTCCTTTCAGTGCTTTTTTTGGATCTATTTCCCTTTTCTCATGTACTTCTAGTGGTGTGATAGGCTACAACCTCGTTTGCAGCTTAGTAATCATCACTTCATACTCGAACTTCATTTCTTCCATCTTATTCTTTGAATCCCTTATTGCAAGTCCAAGCTTCACGACCCTCTCTGCTGTTGACACTTCTTCATGGACCTTTAGATCTAGAATTGTACTAGATGATTTAGTGATGGCTTCCTCTAGATGTTGTTGCTTCTAGCATGCTCCATCCCTTTCTTTAACAAACTAATCTAGCTCCGACTTCAACAAAGCTCTTTCCTTTTCCACCAGAATATTTAACAGCAAAGTGCACTCCTCTCGCTCATGCAGTTAAGTTGTAATAACTTGGTGGAATTCATGCAACGTTTGAGTTGGAAGTTTAGTGATGTTGATATTGACACGATGCCACCCTTTTTCTCACTATTTGTCTTCAGATGATTCGAACTATAATGCTCTAGCTAGTTTCTGCATAATCCTTAACACAAATGTTGTTTCTATCTGTCACTTTGTCTACAGTTGTTGACCTGTCCGTTCTAGATATCTAGATGTCTTCGACATCGCCTTTAACTATACAATACCTTGCTGAACATCTACCAAGAGCTCTCTATAAAAATTATAAATCCTATCCAAGGAAGTTGTGAATCCTCCGGCTCCTTCCATGCAAACAACACAATGATTAAGATCAACCACACATAGTGAAATGTTTCACCATCTTTATGTGCTTCCTGGTAGTCCACCGAAAATTCCATGCATAAATATTAAGCTAAGTTGAACTAAACCCTGTTGTTGCATTGCGCAGCTAAGAAAACCATGGTTGTTAGGACTTCATTTCCTGTAAACTCCCTCATTATCATTCCAACTAATATGTGTGCGGAGAAGTGCACCCCTTGATTGAAAGTGGAGTTAATACCATAGCCTCGTGACTATTTTATTAGCTCGTACTTATCCTTCATGTTTTGTGCCACTGCCTTGTCTTGTGTTTTCCCAACAGATGCTTCGGTGGGGTCCTTTCGTTGGTAGGGAAATCTAGTAATCCTTCTTATCAACATTTCGTTAATCTGGATCCTCTTCCCCAACCAAAGGCAAAGGTAATCTCAGGAAACAAACATAGGTGTATTATCAGAAGGAAGGCTTAGAATGAAACTACTATGCAAAAGGACACTATCATTTCTATTGATCATAGCATAGACTCAAATGTACCAAATGGAGAAGTAGGGCACAAAAATTCCCTCTATGCTTCCAACATATTTTTCACTAATGAAACCGGGTGTCAAACTGGTTAAAGATCCCAAAGACATGAAATTCAGCACTTTCACACCGTTGCTACAAGAAAAAATTCCATTTGAAGGAGAATTACTAGGAAAAATTCTGCAGTTGCACCGATGTTCGCTATTCACAAGGAAAAATAAGTCTTTATGGAGGCTAAGCAATGTTAAATGGTGAGTTAATTCCATGATGAGTGAATGATAGCAGATTGAAGGTATACATGGATGAATTTTTCCCTGGAGCTTTGCGCTAAAGGATGAAAGGAGAAGATTCTTAGTGCCGCCTATAGTTAAAAGTGGGCACTGGACTATAAACTACTATACAGAAGGGAACTTTTCTAAAGGAAGATTATTTCACAATATTCAATAGTATGTCAAAGTCCAAAAGAACTGCGCTGAAGGAAGGATTGTTGTGCCATAAGGTAAGGTTCGTCAAAGTTCACCGGAAATATGACCATTGGAAGGGAAACATTGTCGTTAAAAGGAACTTACCATTAAGAGGCATGGAAGAAACGCATTTTTGAGGCACAGATGGCTAGATCTAGCAACATATCTGCATTGAATGAGCAATATCTAAGCTAATTACGGGGTTCAAAATTCAAACTCATTATAAAAACCATGTCCTGCTCCACATTTTACCCTTTCTATCTAGAGAATTCAGTTTGAGAATTTGTGACCAAGTGTTAGACAAGTGTGCTGCTATATGTCTAAGATAAGCTTCAAAGAGATTTCTAGAGAGTTTGTAGAGAAAGGGCTAGAAGGCATCGTGGAAGCATAAAATGGAAATTTTTGTAGCATCAAGTGTACCTATGCCTCCAACGCGTGAAGGTCGCTGTGAAAACAAGTAATCACGGAAGAATAGACACAAAGAAGGTAAGAAAAGAGACTAACTGAAGCCTCTGGAGTAGAGATAAATACATCCCTGAGAAATAAGGTATAAAAATAACAACGGACAAAGACCAAGCAAGGTAAGAAACCTACGTAGAAGGCGAAGAAACTAGTACAACAGAAAGAACTAGAACAAATCCATGACAGTAAGGAGGAAGCCGAGATGGAGTGGATGGAGATAGAGGGCATAGAAATTCCATCTATGCTGCCACCATATATGCCACCAAGGAAACTGGATTCCAAACTGGTTAAATATCCCAAAGACACAAAAATTGGCACTTTCACACTGATGCTACCAGAAAAAGTGCCATTTGAAGCAGAATTGCTGGGAAAATTCTGCAATTGAAGATGGAGGATTAGGACTTCAAATGACCGAAGTAAGTATCTATAGTTCAAGCCAAGAAAATATATATAGTAGGTATACTATCTAGAGAGTGAATTTGCAAGGTTGGAGCCACACTAGTGGGCTCAGGGATTGTAGAGATGAGGATTGTTGAACATGTTAAACGTGCCACACTTCGGTAGAAGCATGTCTAACATAGCCTGTGTTCGACATTTATTGGTATTAGTGCATAAATGATGCCTCTAGTTTGGAAAGAGGATCATGATTGATGAAATGTTGATAAGAATGATTACTGGATTCCCCTACCAAGGAAAGGACCCCACTAAGGAGTTCGTTGGAAAAAAACAAGACAAGGTAGTGGCACAAACCATGAAGGACAAGTATGGACTAATAAAAAATTCACGAGGCTGATATTAATTCCATCAACGATTAGGGGTGTGCTTCACCACACACATCTTAGCCAAAAAGATAACAAGGAAGTGTAGAGAAAACAAAGTCCCCACGGCCATGGCTTCCTTAGCCGCGCAGTGTAACAACGAGGTTCAATTCAACTGGGCCAAATATTTATGCAGGTAATTTTCGGAGGACTATCAGGAAGCACAAGAAGAGAGTAAAATATTTCACTACCTGTGGTTGATATTAATCAGTGTGTTGTTAGCATGAAAGGAGTCCTAGGATTCATAGTTTCCTCTAGTTGAAGTAGTTGTTTGTGAAGCTGCGTGGTATGCCTCACTCTATCATACCAAGGAGTCATTGCACACACAAGAGAACATGATATTATTTGTAATACTGGACATGGACTTACACATGGTGGTGAACCAGAATCCTAGGTTATCACCAAGTTTGTACGATAAGTATCATAATATAGCAAAGTTTAAGGCAGACTTTCTTAGGGTATATGTAAAGGCTCGGAAGAATCCGATAGAAACATGGCATCCTCTACCATATTTTGTCATCAAATATGACCTTCTCAGGACAATACAACATTGGTCAATAGATTGGATTAATCCAACCATAGAAGACATCAGAGAAGAGAAGGATGCCATGCCAAATGCGGTTCCAAGTGGAAAGGACAAAGGAAAAGACATAGAAGAGACAAAGCCAAAGCATGAACAAGGCATCGAGGACCCTCTCAAAAAAAAATAGGAGGAATCACCATTCATCATCAAGAAATGTGCACCTACAGTGCCTATAGTGAATGCAGGAAATAAGCAGAAGGCAGACAAATCTAAGGGTGTAATGCCACTTATCCTTACTGATGGGTACATTGACAAAATTAGAGATAAATTACGAGAAATAACAACAGAAACTTAGGACAAGATTGATAATCATTATAGAGTGCTATTTGCAGATGTTCAACAAGGTATTGTAGAGTTAGAGACACTGCCACAGACATCCAGAAAACAAGAATAGCTAGTTCAATAACTGCAGCCAGAGCGACCTATAGAAACAACATTTGGGTTAACGATTCCATAGATACCAGCTGGAGCATTACAGTTCGAATCAGGTGAAGATAGGGAGTGAGAAAAATAGAGGGACCGTGTTAATATCAACATTGTTGCACTTCTAACTTAGGCATTTCACGAGTTCCACCAAGGTATAACAATTGAACTATAGGAGCGAGAAAAAAGCACCTTGCTGTTAAATATTCGGGTGGAGAAGGAAAGAGCCTAGTTGAAGAAGAAGCTCGATCAATTGGTCAAGGAAAGGGATGGAGCAGGCCAACAATAGAAATATCCAGAGGAAGCCATCACTAAAACTTGTAGTACAGTTCCAGACGTAAAGGTTCATGAAGAAGAGTCACTAGCAAAGAAGGTCGTGAAGCTTTGCATCACAATAAGGGACTCAAATAATAAGCTCATAGAAATGAAGTTTGAGTATGAAGTGAAGATTACTAAGCTGAAAACGAGCTTGTAGCCCGTGACACCACCAGAAGTACATGACCAGGGGAGAAATGATCTAAAATTTTCACTGAAAAACATTTCTGACACAGTGGGGGACTGTGGAAAATTACTAGATGAAACTATGCAGATTTGGACCTCACTACAGGAGGATCCAAACATTCAAAGGATTGAAGAGAAGATCCAAATGAAGCAGAAGAAGTTATAAGAACTCTAGGAAACTACAAATACCTTACCAGTCTCATAGGGGGTCACTAGAATCACTGAAGGACAGGCTCTTCAAAAGAAAATCGATGACCTTCGGAGAAAAGAGAATATTTTGACAAAGAGGACTCAGCCGTGGCAGGATGAGGCCATCAAGATTTTACAGGTAATAGAGGATCAGCTCAAGGAGCTTTGACAGAGGGAGAAAGAAGTGCTACAAGAGACTGTCAGAATAACAACAGAGGCACTACTGGAAGAAGTGAACCGAGAGTAGAAGCAAGTATAATAAGTACTTCAGCAGTATAATGCCACATACATGAGCATCACAACAAATATTCGTGGCACAATAGCTGAGTGACTCGATACGAGTCACATGTCAGTATTAGGGTCCTATTGGCTAGTTGTTGGGGGTTGACTAGGCACATCCCAACTTGGCCATATTTTGGGGATATTTTTGGAAGACATCCAAGTTTTGTTGAAGCGCACAATAGAAAGGATGACGCGGAGTACAAAGTGAAATGTGTAGCAGAGTAGCGGAGCACGATGAAGACCACACATCAAAGGCACTACACTGGATTAAGGATTCGTGACAAAGCCCCTTACATTTTGTAAAATCATTAAAATATTGTAAAATTGTTCGTTTTGGGCCATAGCCCCTTATATTTTGGAAACCATGGTATTGGGTCCATGGTAATATAACTATGTAAATCCCTCATGTAATAGTATATATAGGGATGAATAATAAGAAGAGAAGCTATCATATCGATTGAATTGGATCAGATATGTGTTTATGTGATACCTTTGTGGTATGTATCTTTGAGGACGGGCAAAGCTCCATGACTGTGTGTGTAGAGCCCTAGGTCTGCAGTTGAGTGTGCTAACGTCGGCAACTTCGTGCTCAGACACCCTATAGTTGTGTCCACAGGGAAGAATTGTTTGTTGTACCGAATTCATATTATAAGCAACATTTCTTGTGGACATAGTCCCACATCGGGATGAACCACCGTAAAATCTGTGTGTCATTGTTCATTTTCTTATTATCCACACTTTATTTCAGTATTGTAGATATTATGAATGTTTATGTTATGCTTAATTGATGAATGTAACTCCATGAAGCAAAGTATTAGTGTGAAGTTGTTTATTAATGTGAAGTTGTTTGTAAGAATTAAAGCATAAAAAGAATACAATGGTGGCATAGCGTAGTATCCTCAAGTTGCAGAAACATGGTTGTTCAACCTCCCATAATCACTTCGAGTGACACTATGACATGATTTCAAGTCGTTGTCGACAAGGCTAGTGTTTGATGGTTTTTTTGGTGTGCAAGACAATTTGAATGTGGGTCCATCCCACCTAAGTCAACAAAAGGAATTTTTGGCACATTTATTGATGAAAATAAAGGAAATTAGGAGAAGAGGAAGGTGAAAGATCATAGGTTTCATGTGAGGAGGAAATTGAAGGAAAATAATGGAAAATGAAGAAAATAGAGGCATGATTGACGAAAAGGCTTGTCAGGATCAGTTGGCAATCCTAGTCAGTGTTAGCCTTTTGTCAGTTCATGTTTGGAGCTCTCTCATTATTCTCTCTCTCACTCTTGGTCACTTAGATTTTTCTTGGAGCACTCTAGCTTTTGACCAAGGAAGGAAAAGAAAGAAAAGGGAAAGGAAGGAAAGCAAGGATCGGGAAGAAGAGCATGATCAGGCAACTTCAGCAGGAATACTTGTATGTAACCTTTTGCATGCATGATTTCCTAGCTGGTTTGGACATGAATGTATTTGTATGTTGGTGCATGGTTCTATTGTTGTCGGTGGCATCATTTTTCCAAGTTATGATAGTGGTTTTCAGCCTAGCCTTGCATTTTCAAGATTCCATGGTATATTGGGATGTTTTATCTCGGTTTTGATCTTTGGTTTGCCAAAAGGATTTCAGAATCTGTGGCAGAGGTGGTCTCAAGGTTCATTCCTAGAGACATAGGAATCCCTTGACTGGTTTTGGTGGGATACATAGTAACATCTGAGGGATAAGTCTAGGTTTAAGGCCTAGTGATTTGGGTTTGCATCGCAGTAAATCCTGGGAGACTAGTCTCTATTTAGGGCCTAATGATATGGGATTGGATTGCGGTAATGCTTGAGAGACAAAGAAACATAAATGTCCTCAAGGATAGTGATGAATTCTGGATGGATTTCCAAGTTTTGTTTGGTTGTGATCAGAGCATTAATTTTGGTGTGATCACAGTTAGATGAGGGTGAAGGTTGTAGAAAGTTTTGGGCAGAGGCCTAGATTTTGGGCTAGAAAAATGGCTCAAATCTTAGGGTCGTTGGCACATTCGTTCTGAGAAAAGTCCAAAGTCGCTTGCACATAGGCCTATGAGAGTGACTTTGGGTTACTGGATGTTGTCATGCCATAGGATTAGAGAGACAAAGGGTTAAAAGGCTTAAATCATCAGTACGACTCAGGGACAAGATGTCTAAGTGGATGACATGTCTCCTGAGGGTGTTGGTTCTTATGTGGATGGGTTTGTTTGATATGTTCTAGCGATTTGATTTCCTTAAGGTAATCAAGGAAGTTTAATCCCTTATAGTAGCCTCTCTCATCGCACATTTACCACGGTTGACTAGTTTCTTGGGTGGACTTGGGTGGAGTGTGTGTTACAGATTAGACTAAGTTCAATGTGTAAAGAGAGAGCCCTTAGAGAAGGATCAGTCTTTGTTGCATTCGCTAACAATGTTTCAAAAGTACCAACAAAATTACTCCTACCCCTTCTAGGTGAAGGCTTGACACTCTCAGGTGAAATCCCATGAGGCTTTCTAGACTGATGAAATAATAAGTCAACCACTTTTACATATTAAAATAATTCAAAAGATCAATACCTATGGCAAGCTAGGAGTACAGAGAACTCACTAAAAATATCCTAAAGATATAACAAAGCAAAAAAAAATCAGGTATTTCCTCTCTGGGTGATTAGGATCAAACATCGAAATTCAAGAAAGTGAATATAAGGATCTCCTTAAGTTACTTTGGGATTATGAGGGCCCAATCCTGCTAGCAAAGATATCAGAAGTAGTTATGCTAACCTCCAAACAATAACCTTTGCTAGTGCAAGTACCCAAGCTTCACAAGGGCACCCTCAAGAAATACTATGAAAGTGATGCATTGTTTACCTCAGGTACCACTGGCATTCCCCCCTACAGTCACCTATGTGGTCCCTAGGAAAGGAATTTAAGGTCACCAGTTTGTAATCAGAAGTCAGGTGAAAAATCCGTGGATGCGTGACCCAACAAGTAGGAGAGGGAGTATTTCTCTTTCCTTATCATCACACGTCCTCATGTTTAACTCATTTCTTAGAAGATATTTCCTAAATAGCTTAATGAGAATGGATTTACACTCTTTAGTAAACTTTTATACTTTTAGTTCAAGTTTCCTTAGAGAGTTTACTCTCCACACGCCTATTCCAAGGCCCTAATGTCCTAGACTAGTTGATGTTTCTATGAGAAAAATAAAAGTCTAGTTCATTTTAATTAAGCTCTTATTTTAAGTGGTTTTTATTTAGGACAAAAGGTAGCAGAAGTGAAACTAATGATGTTATGATGCAAAATAAATTGATAGAAAACCCAGGATACATGAAAATGAAACATTTATTTTTCTTCAATGAAAGCGATTTGTAAACGGTTTCTACGAGAAAACTAAGAAATCAAAACTCATTTTCTTTTCTTTTTAGGAACTCACACATTCAACACCTAATGAAAAACTAAATGAAACCTACAATGCAACTTACCCTATTACACACTAAATGTAAATGAAGGATTCAAGTAAAGCTCACAAACAAGCAAAAGGTGAATTCAAAAGCAAAAGTCCACTAACCAAGAAACAAGAAGAAAATCCCAAGAAAGAAACACTTCTAATGCAAAAATAATTTTATCCCTAAATAAATAATTCGCACCTTTGTAAAACATTAAAAATTCAAAAATCAAAAGAAATGAAACTAAAAAAAAAGTGTTTTTCTTTTTCTTGAAAGGATTTAAAGACTACAAGTTTCACAAAGAAAAAGAAAGTATCAGATTCCTAGCCATTAGTAGTCCCAAGAATTAAAAGACTAATCTGAATAGGAGGCAAAAAGAACTCAAGTGTTTTGGTAAAGAAGATATAGGAAATTATGGAAATGAGAAGGATTTCAAAGAAATGAAATCTCTCGTTTACCCAAGAATTGCAAACACTTTTCTCAAACAACTAATGATAAGAAAAAACAAGCCAACTTCAAGAATGTAAAAGAAGCAATCAGAAAATTGGGTTATAAGCGAGTTGCAAGAACAACCAATCGTTCTAACAACACAAAACAATTATAAAATTCCCAAATAAAGTATGAAACCAAATTTTAATTATAAAATGCTTCAAAAATCACAAACCCTAGGTTGACATACGATTTTCCCTAAAGAGATGGAAAGAATCGAAAACAACTCAATCCTCATTCAAACAAGAAACACACAAGAAAACATGGCCAAACCCCAGAAAATGATGGAAATGAAAAAATTCATTTTTTTCAGTTTGTACGAAACTATGTAGTTCCAAAAATGTGCACGTATGCGATCGTTTCTCAAGAAACTAGCATATATGCAAGTTCCTTCCGAATAAAACATGTATATACGCTTTTGCATACAACAAAAAGAGCATATAAATGGAAAACTAGGGAAAAAATAAAATATAGTCTTGATCCAAGAGATCAGGTTGATTGAATATATTATCTAGGAGCAAAGAAGGCTAGAAACAATAAGAAACAACAAACCAAAAACCTAGATCAAATATTTACAACCCTTTTAGGAAATACTTGATGGTATTCCCCAGTATAGTCGCCAATTTTGTTCGTAGCAAATGTTCCCTAAGGTAAGGGTTGAAAACCTCAACAGGGCAGAATAAGAAAATCAACAAGAAGAAATCAAGAAAACATGCCAAACATGTGAATTATTAAATCTTGACTTGGAAACTTACCTAGAGGTCCTATGTTTGATGATGTTCCCATAGGGTCCAAACCCTCTACTTCCTCCATAATCACGCTTGCCTGCAAATCAATTCAGAGAAGCATATACATGATATAATTCAATGTGCATACATGAAAGATATGTTAGATAATCATATATAAACATAAGAATTGATATTCATGAGACAATAAGATATAAGGAACAAGATATGAGCTTATTTATTGATAATCTGTAATAGGTATAGGAAGGGAACAACATGATCCAAGCCAAAGCACCGACGAAGCCTTCCTCTGGATCTGCCTAGCCTGAGCCATGAAGAACCTCTCTAGAAAATATAAGGAGATGTTATAAATATGATGAACATATTTGCAAAGGAAGCAAGGGTTTCCTTAGAGATTGGGAGTGCACGAGGCACGTGAAAATCAGACTTGATCTATAGCCCTTCTCTTATGTCCTTTAGGTCTACCCAAGGAGTGTATATATACCACATGAAATTAGTTAATTCAGTTGTGAAATGGGCTCCTATAGGTGGCCTCTCAGTAAAACCCATGAACCCCACCTAAGAAATAACATAATATTTTATATTTTCATATCTTAAAAATGTATACACAAGTATGTAGTTATAGAACCCGTGTATGTACGTGCTTTTGAATGACAAGAGTCACATATGGAATTTGAAATATTGTTTTTAAATAAAGGATCAAGTCTGCATGGGAAAAGGATTCCCAAGGCCATACAAGAGCATCAATTCTACAGGAGTGCTAAATGATGCTATATCAACATACGGAACTTGATAGGAGAGAACAAGAACTTGGGCCTTCCCAACACTTCCCAAGTTTTCCACGACAATATATTCACATTGGAACCTAGATCTAACATAATGTCCTTGATCTAATATCTAACGATTTTGGAATCGATACGAAATTCCCTTCTTGTTCTACTTTTATTACGATGAACTTGTCTGGAATGTCTCTCTGGCCAATTGGTAGAGATGGGTCGGTCTGAAAACACTTCACATTTTACAGCATTCATCAATTCCTTGTGCAATTTACTAGACAACTATTCATCATTCATAATGTGTAGAAATAACTTGAAGCATTTCATGATAAGCTGTGATGTGTCTTGCAAATGCCAAGAAATATTCACATGTACCTTTTCTTATGGTCCTGCTTTAGAGCTATGAGAAGAAATTAACTACTTGAAAATTTCAGCAACATCCTTGTAATATTCCTTTTGCTAAATATGATCATATGACTTCTTTGGAAATGTACGTTTCATAATAACAGGTTTTTCAAGCACCTCCCTATCAGCTCCAGTTTGCTTTCCTCCTCTGGTAAAAATATTAATATTAGGTTGCAAAGGTGATTCAGGGTCTCTTGGTTTTTCATTAATCATATTAGCAAATCTCTTTCTATTGCACTCTTCCCAATGAGAAATCAACTCTGGATAGTCTTCAATAACATGTGTATTTACTCAATAATGAGAACACCAAGGCCTCCTTGGTAGTGGACAGTCTCAAGCAACATGATGTTCTTGATCACAATTATAGTTCCAAACCAGACCTCTACCTCCAATTATTTCTTCTCTATATATATCTCCTCCTCTTTCTTGAGGTGTTTATTGCCCCAAAATATAGTACAATCTAGTTGATCAGCCATAGCATCCAAATCTCTGCACTAGCTAGTATGGTGAGTCAAAGAACCTCAACAATCTCAAAATACGTTATTCAAAAGAATGGAATATATCTGCAATACAAGGAAAAGTAGAGATGCATGGCAATAAGTCTGACATATTTCACAATATTCATCACCAGATGTACATTGATGATTAGGGAATGCATGATACTGATTACATCCTTGGTGCGAAACACTGTTTGAAACTTGCACAACCCCTTGAGAGGGTTTTGGCTATGGTTAAAGTGGTCCCACACGTGTAGTAGAAGGTCTTGTTCTTTGCAACCTTGATAATGATGTAGCATGATGCCTTTCAACATGCTGTATGGTACAAAAAACTTGCATATGAGATGACATTTTAGCATTCATATCCTTCAATATCTTAGTTAGATTAGTGATCTAATGTTGTAAACCAATTATAATTGAGTCACTAGAAGGAAACGATGCTCTATAGTCATGAGGATACCTTGCCATTGCTTCGATTTTCATAGCCTGCTCCAATGCATCTTATATAGTATTAATATTATATTATGTTAGGGGAATTTTGGTTAGTGGTAATAATGCTTTGATGAATTAGACTTTTTGATGATGTGGATGAATAGGATAAGTCAATTTTCCAACTGTATCATTAAATTGATACATGCATTGCGATGTGGTTTCTCCCTCTCAATGTTTGGTATCCCATAAAATTGTGTTTCTTTGTTTGAGGAAGTTTATGCTCCTTAATAAATTATTTATTTACTAAACCCAATGGTGGATTAGGATTTGTAGCCTACCACTTAACAAACCATTGGATGGCCCTATCCCTCAAGATAGTCTAAAACTCAATTATTTTAGAATCATCTAGAGTTTTTTGGCCCTCCAAGTAGCTTTGCACAAGTACCATTATTTATCTGCATCTTGATCTCCTTGGCTTGAAACCTCAGGGTGTCAAGTAAACAGTCCAACCATGTTCCTAGCCATCGATGTATGACAAAGCAGAACTAGAATAAAGCCTTGCAAAAGAGGTTGTGAAAAATTTGTAAAATGTGATTGAATACCACCACCACAAGAATTACTAGAACTACTAGAACCACCAATTCCATACATTTTATGAAATTTCTAAAATTTTAATGTTTTTCCTAACCTTGAAATGAAACTGACATGATTTTGATAAAGTGCCAGGGGGGTTAGGGAGAAATATAACCACGTTGTTGTCATTTGAAATGCTACTTGCGAGGAAGGAAGCATCTTCATGAAATAGCCTCCTCATGATGAAATACATCTCTTCATCCATGGGAGTATTTTCATTTGTCATCACAATCAGCTGTCTTGGTGTTTCTCATGTTTAGACTCCCTCTGATTCTTGGTGGGATTTGCTATTTTTATTTGGATTTCCTACTTCATCCCCTCTAGCTCCTCCTATTGTTATATAATTCAATCCTTCACTTACATCCACTTTCCACAACTCTGGGATGCCCATACCCCCTATCTTCAACCTTGGACTACTAAACTCTTCTCATATTATTGTAACTCTCGTTGTCCCCTCCTAATCTCTTGTGACTTATGCTCCCTCCATTTAGTAGCTCATCATGCCCTTATAAGTTCTCCAAATTCCAATGCCTTCCACAACTCCTACCCATCCATTGCAACTTCCTCTCATATTCCACAAATTTCCAACTTCTCTCCCATGGACCCTACCATGAATGCAAGGATTTTACACTGCCATATTGGTTTGTTGAAACAACAATAATCTTTCTTCCACCATAAGAACCTTAATCTAGAGAGAAATTATTTTTAGAAACATACCTCCTAAACCATACTTAAACATTGCATCATCTTTAGAGAATGATTGGGGATTCTCTATAGCAAACTCAATAATATAGCCTTCCAACATGGCCTAAAACCAAAAATCAACATCTTTAGTGTTGATGGTGCCAGACCCACCAAAATTCAAGGGATATCCCTAGTATAAAGTCCCAATCAGACTTCACACCATTGGTGTAGGAGTCCCATCTAGTATAAAGGCCTAGTTGCCAAATCCTTAAATATCTACCTTGCCTCTAACTATCAACACGGGAGGGGGATGCAATGGTGTCCTTGAAAAGAAAGGTAGGTATGCATTGTGAGTGTGCAACTTCACTTGTGTGAAGGTTATTCTACTGTAGAGAGGGGAGAAAAGTGAGCCTCTAAGTGAGAGGTAAAAGAACCACCCAGGAAGAGACACACATGAACTAGAAGGGTCCGTTTAATATCCAGCAGAATAGTCCACAATGGATGCGACAACCGCTAGAACCAAAAAACAATGAAAGATTTGTCTAATATCCTGTAGAATAGTCCAAAAGGATGGGAAAACAATAAAAACCATTACATAACATTCTCAATAAGTTAAGCACTAAAATAACTGAAATACTTAAACTATCATAGTACATGTGAAAGAAAACATGAAATACAAACATCCACATAATTATCTTACAAAAATTCATAGTCCATGCATGAAGAATGCTTTGGCCTTAAAGACTTTTGTTATTAAGAAAAAGTTCCAAGACACATGTTTACATTGTACATCACTAGCCCCAACAGTGGGACATTGGAGCCACTCCTTGCTTCTCAAATAACTAGTTGATCGATCTAATACCTTGCGGGAGGAGCAAAGGTGAAAATTCCATTTCTCATATAATGAGGGGATATATATGACTGAGGGGTGATCCTTCCCCTTTGTGACCGTTTGACTACCCTCATGACTATTCAACTTCCTATGAATTTTAAACTTACATGACTCACCATATTCATGTGTGTCCTTTGGACTTCCACTTTATAATACATTTGAATACAATATACATGGTTCAAAATAGTGATTTGGCATATGACCACTCATGAAATGACATTGCTGATATGGATTTCTTGGTGATGTGGAAATGTCAAGTCACTGTTGTTTGTTGAGTGTTGGATGTCTTCTTGGATATGATTTCTCTTCACCTCTACATCACTTGGATGGTAGTTGCAATCTTATGTCACTTTCCTTCCTCTTGATTGATCCACTTGTGAGTTTAGCTACAAGAGAGTTTTTGGGCATGATTCCCTCTTTCTTATCCTTCTTCATCATCTCGCCATGACTTGATAGTGTACCTGTTCTTGCAATTCACTCATGATAGGACGACGTCAATCCGAAAACCGCTTAGTCTAATACGATGCATTATTATCCATGAACTGAGCTCGGGACAAGTCACAGACTAGGGAGAGGGGCCTAGTGACTGTGTATTGCATATTTTCGGCATTTAGGGGGAGATATTGAGCTCTGAGACTACGAAATGCACAACTCAAGGAGAATTGAAGGAAAAAATTGCGCAGTTTATGGAGGTTGTGGGGTATGGTTGAGGGAAAGGACATTGGAGGAAGAATATGTGTAGTTTTTGGAGACCAAGGGAGGTTGGAATTTTGTGCATTACATAGTTCCAATAGACAAGGGAAAATATCGAGGGTTAAAGATACAAATTTCTCAGTTCAAGGAAGAATGGAAGACACAATTGCGTGATTCTGGGGGTCACGATTGGGAGTTGGGCTCAAGAATTGTGTAGAGGAGCAGCCTTGGAGTACAGGGACTGTACATTTCATAATTCCTAGTAGCAACATCACATCTTAGAGGTCAGAGACTCCAAAATGCATGTTCAGTCGGGGCCTGGTGAAGCTAAACTGCTCGCTCGGGAATATTTTCTAAAAATCGCTAAGTGTGAGATGGCTGATGACCTATGATTAACCATGATGTGATCAAACACTTAGCATACTTTGATGACACGACAACATAGATCATTGAAACACATAAAAAAATCGTTTCCTTTCATGTGACTCCCTCCTGAAAAGATGCGACAAGTGCGATGCTAAAGATAGCCTTTAGGATGACCGTGGCGACACTTGTGTGACAGTGTTTAAGGCTTTGTGTATGGATGTGATAAATGTTTACATGGTTGGGACAACTCATATACACAAAGACCGACTTTCAAAACCAGCATAAAAGGCTTGCAAACATTATACGATAGTCAAACATTCCAAAAGAAAATAGTTAACCCAAGTACTGCAAGAAATCTCAGGGAATGAGATCTAATGCTTGAAACAATAATGTAAAAGACCAAGGAAGGCTTTGAAATTGAGTGTAAGCCAAAATTTTGGAGGATGTGTCAGTAGCTATAAGACTTGGCAATGCACTAGTTAAACTCCAACTTCTCTGTCTTGGTTAATTTCTTTTGTTCATGGCCTTGGTTCTTCAAGGACTATTGTTTCATCATGCATATTACTTTGGCATTCCCATTGTACCCCATGAATAGAAATGGTCACCTATATGCCTTCTCAATTGAGCATAACATAAGCTTCATCATAATCATAATGTTTCAATTTGGAAAGGGTAGTGTAGCTCATGAGCTTAATTATTTCAGAGTACAATTTCTCATCTCTAGTGTTTCTCCATTGCTAGCAGGCCTAGACAGTACCCTAGCAGAGTCACATAGAAACACAAACATTGCTCCGCTACCAGCAAGCTTGGATAATACCCCGGTGGAGTTTCTTGCTTCACCTCTCTACACAGGAAACCTTTCTCTTCTTTCAACTTTATTTATTTATTTATTTAAAGAGCATTGTGCATTGGAACTTATTTATTTTGGGGTGGAAGAGGGATCCTAACTTATTGAGAGTAGAAGAGGTTTTTCCTTCAGAGAAGCATATAGAGACATTTTATTTAGATTTGTTCATTTATATTTTTCCCCTTCCTCTATTTCTACTTATTGGATAAGCTTGAGAGCACCAAAGTAGAAAATCCAAGTATAGGAATGAGGTTTTGGACTAGACATGGGTTCATGGTTGGACCAAAATTATCCTTACAGATGGATCGTATTTTCCATTGGAACTTCATCGTCCAAAATATGTAACCAACACAAGGAAGAAGGAAAGAATGCTAGCCAAATGCTGAAGTTTCACAAGACCCTTTATAGTTTGGCGGCAATACTTATGAGTCTCGATATACTCATGCAAAACACTTATTCACATAATAGAAATCAAGACAAGATTCAAATAAACAAACACGCAACAAACAAAAATATTGTGTACATAGTGTAGGGCACAACCACATATTTCACTAGAAATATTGTTTCAAGTCTTGGCCATTGACAGGGAGAGATTCAATCTTCCTATCAAGTGATGGAAGACGATACATATTCGGGCCAAGTCTTTCGTGCATCGTGAATGGCCCAATCCATAGGGACTAAAACTTAGTGTGTTTTCCTTTGTCCTCGTGGGCTTTGTCCCACATTAAGACTAAGTCACCCACAAGAAAGCTATTCCTCCCTGTAAAATTCTTGTCAAACCACCTCTTAATATGAATCTAGTGAAGTGAATTTTTTTCTTTAGCTTTCAAACTTTCTTCCCATAGCTTATGGAGTGTGTCCATCCTACACTGAACTAACAGACATGGCTTGCCTCGGGATTCTTATGATCGTTGGAGAGCAAGAAAGTAGATGTTTGAGGGGAGGATGGATTCTTTTCTGTACACTAGGATGTAAGGGAAGGTGTTTAGGGAAGGTTTTTTCATGACTTGGTCTGCCCATAATAATTAGCTGAAGACTCCTGAATGTGTCACATTACTAATAATATTTTATATTACTTTAGTTTTTTTAACCCTTATTTAAACTTATCGTATAATAAAATATATTAATTATTCCTTTTGACTCATCATAACTAATGAATAAACAAATATTTATAAACATCAAGCATATTTATAAATATTTATATATTTATGTATACATATTCCTATTAATCTAAACTCCTATCATTAATAAAACTTATATAAAATAAATTGTAACATTAATTATCATTTCTAATTAATAATAAAATTTAGATTTTTAGGGTTTATTTTCAGTCTTTCATCCTCACTTCCTTTATATACTTATTACAAACCTTGGTGAGTCAGTCTTTCAAACCTCTCCCTCATCCTAAATATGAACCACAGTTGTTGGTTCGAAACATCGATTGAAATTGTTATAAATGCGATCTGGATCTGGAAACTTGTTTGCAACTAAATGATAATAATTGCAGAAATTTAAAAATTGAAATTAGCTTAATGTTTAATATGATACCATTTTCCAACGCAAATTCATAGAGTCTTAACAATGAACAGTATGCTTCATTTTAAAAAACAAGTGATGTAGGAACGTCAAAGCTTGAAATGATGTTTTGTTGCAGAAGGCTAAT
This sequence comes from Pinus tabuliformis, assembly GCA_031772625.1. Taxonomy (NCBI): domain Eukaryota; kingdom Viridiplantae; phylum Streptophyta; class Pinopsida; order Pinales; family Pinaceae; genus Pinus; species Pinus tabuliformis. The sequence goes on from CM062811.1 coordinate 789,897,068, forward strand.
GACTTCCTGAGTGTTCACCTATTTGAGTAGAATTGCTTACATCCACTGCTTGAAGTAATCATTAGCAGTTAAGATGTATTAGTGCTTCTTGTAGGAATTTACAGGGTAAGTTCCTCAGAAAGAACACCAAAAGGACACTGCTCACAACCAGATCTCAAATCAATACACCAGTATTTTTGACGTGGTTAAAACCCTCAAAGTGCAAGGAGGGAAACAGTCCACGGCCTGTCCCAACGTGGGTACTACAGGCAATTTATTAATCAAAGAATGAAAATTTACATAATCTTCTCTCATGCACGGATTACCCGAACAATGACCCTCCATGCACTTTAAATAGAACTCATGGACCAATCGGGTGTCAAGCCACGGATCAAGTGTCGGTAATACCGAGGTGAGAGTGAACCGTTGGATCACTACATATCGTGACCGTCGGATTGTAAGTTACAAAATGTACAACGGTAAAGAAACACACTTTACCTAACTCTAACCTAACTCTATACTAGACCAAGTTGAACTTAACTATATCCTATGTGTCAGAATATCCTAACACTTCTTTGACGAGTGCGAGCACTTCAAGAACATGGTCATGAATGAGCGTTCTGATGAAGTGCATGTGTAGTTCAATGTGTTTGCTGCGCTGATGCTAGACTGGATCTTTGCATAGCTGAATGTCACTTTGATTATCACACCAAAGTGTGGTTGGATGCTGCTGCTCAAAGCCAAACTCTGATAGGATCTGACGAAGCCACAAGGCTTCCTTACTAGCTTCCACGGCACCATGATACTCTGCTTCTGCTGACGAAAGAGAAATGGCAGCCTGTTTCTTACAAGCCCATGTAATAGGTCCTGAACCAAGAGTGAAGACATAACCGGCAGTAGACTTCCGATCATCAGGGTCACCAGCCCAATCAGAATCAGTGAAACCAACTAACAGAGGAGCTGCTTTGGCACTGTAATGAATCCTAAACTGTACTATACCTCAAACATAATGAAGTATTCTTTTAGCTGCTTTCCAATGACTTTCACGGGGGTTTTGCATAAAACGAGCAACAAGGCCAACAGCAAAGGAAAGATCAGGACGAGTATGGGTTAAATACAAGAGTTTTCCGACAAGTTGACGGTATAGGGTAGCATCAACTTCAGGAGAAGTACAAGAGACTGAAAGTTTGACTCCAGACTGAAAGGGAGAAGGGGCTGGCTTACAGTCTTCCATGTGAAAATGACGAAGAATATCACAAGCATACTTGGACTGGGAAAGGAAAATACCCTCCTGGGATTGCAAGACTTGAAGACCGAGAAAATAGTGTAAGTGTCCTAAGTCTGTCATTTTAAATTTCTTTTTAAGGCTGGACTTCACATGGTTTATAAGGTTGGGATCATTACCAATAAGAATAAGATCATCAACATAAAGAACAAGGATGATAAGAGAGTTGCCCACTTTCTTGGTGTAGACAGTATTGTCAGAATGACACCTAGAAAAGCCAGATTCTAAAAGAAAGCTATCCATTTTGGCATACCAAGCCCGAGGAGCTTGCTTGAGGCCATAAAGGGATTTCTTAAGTCGACAAACAAGGCTGGAGTCTGTTTGTGTGAAGCTAATGGATTGTTCCATATAGATTTCCTCCTGCAAGTCCCCATGCAAGAAGGCAGATTTAACATCCATCTGATGGACTTCCCATTTTAAAGAGGCAGCAAGGGAAAGAACAAGGCGGATAGAGTTCATTTTGGCAACAGGGGAGAAGGTTTCAGTGTAGTCAATGCCTTGAACCTGTGAAAAGCCCTTAGCAACTAGACGAGATTTATGTTTATCAACTTTCCCATCTGGTCCATACTTGGTTCTGTAATCCCATTTACATCTAACAAGTTTGCGTCCCTTTGGTAGAGGAACAAGATCCCATGTATCATTTGTCATCAATGAATGATATTCTTCATTCATAGCTGCTTCCCAATGTGGATGGCCTGAAGCTTCTGCAAAAGTGTCAGGATCATGATTTACTGGAGCTTGAGCCAGTAAAGAAGAGGCTCTTTCAAACTGAGAACGTGTACGTCGCTGATCTGTAGGATCATCGGCAAGATCACCTGCTGCATCCCGAGTAGCACGGACCCATCTTGGAAGTTGAGGATCCTGAGAAGGTGGGGGAGGATTATCATCCTCGCTTTCATCATCTGAAGAAGAAATGTTTTCAAAAGTAGAAGAGATAGGAAGAGGTGGCACATCCGCCGGACTAGGCTCGCAGGCCGATTTATTTTCATCAAATTTTACATCTCTTCTAATGATAACATTTTTGGACTTAAATGGAATAAGTCTATAACCTTTTACATCTTCAGAATATCCAACAAAAGTACATTTCTCACTCTTAGGTTCTAAAGCTTTATGCTTTTCATCTGGAATATCGGCCCATGCTTCACTTCCAAACACACGAAAGTGACTTACATCTGGTTTAATGGAACTCCAAGCTTCTTCTGGAGTGATATTCTCTAGAACCTTAGTAGGAGTGCGATTGATTATATAATTTGCACAATTAATTGCTTCGGCCCAAAAACTAAGACTGAGTCCTTTAGATTGCGGCATACAATTAGCCATTTCCTTTAAGGTGCGATTTTTCCTTTCAGCTACACCATTTTGTTGTGGAGTGTATGGAACAATATGTTGCATTTGAATTCCATTTTCGGTGCAAAAGTTGATGAATGTGTTTTTAACATATTCTCCACCATTATCAGTTCTTAGCTTAAGAATTTGATGTCCAGATTGTTTTTCAACAAAGGCTTTGAAGGCCAAAAAAGTGTTAAATACTTCGCTCTTGAGTTTTAAGAAGTATACCCAAGTGCGTCTGGAGAAATCATCAATGAAAGTTAAGAAGTACTTGCAGCCAGAGAAAGAAGCAACAGGAAGAGGACCACATAAATCACTGTGCACAAGCTGTAAAGGGGTTGAGGCGTGCCAAGAGGCACGTTTGTCAAAACTGTCCCGATGATGTTTTCCGAGTACACATCCGGAACAAACACCATCTCTGCAAGATACCATAGGGAGACCTGTCACCATATTTTCTTTACATAGATGCTGAAGGGAGCGATAGTTTAAGTGACCAAATCGCTCATTCCAAAGTTTGCTCACTTCATCATTATGAGCAACAAATACTGAGGGAAGATTTGATGACCCAAAGTTGTGAAACTTATACAACCTTTTGGAATCATCAGCAAGACCAGTAGCTAGAATCTGTTTAGGATCTTTTAGATCCTTGATTACAACATCATGAGGTGAAAATTCAACAATTTTACCTTCACCTGAATGAGTTATCTGATAGACAGATAGAAGGTTGCAGGATAAGGTTGGAACACATAATACATCATTAAACTGACCATTGTCTAGATGAACAGTTCCAGTCCCTACAACATTAAGAGATCTATCATCACCAATATATATATTTTTGGTGTTACAATCATTTAAAGAAGAAAACATGGCTTGGTTTTTGGCCATGTGACAAGAGGCTCCAGAATCAATGAGCCACTCATGAGAATGAGAAGAAGAACAAGATACATTTAATGCATAACCAGACTGAGATGATTGACAATGACATGCAGAAAGTGCCATTCCGGAAGTTGAAGTTGAAGTAGGTTCCACATGGATGTTATGTTTCTTCATTGCAGCTTCCAAGGCTTCCATCTTCTTAAAGCATTTAGATTCTAAGTGGCCATCTCGATTACAAAAGTTACAATGTCTATCAGTCTTCTTCCATTTGTTTTTATTGGTCTTATCATTTTGCTGAAATGATCTTTCATTTTGAGGCTGAGATGGTTTAGGACCATTCTTTTGAGGATATGACTTCTTAGGATTCCTTGAATTTGGTTGCTGCTGGGTGGCTAACGCTTTCGTGGAAGAGTTTCCAAGATTAAGAAGACCAAGGTGTAAGAGTTTTTCTTGTTCTCTTATTAAGGAATCACAAAAGGAGTCAAAGGAAGGGGCCTTGTAGTCTTTTCCTTGACAAATGAAAGCTTCCCTTGTAGAATGGAAAGTGGAAACAAATACAGAGTAGGTTGGTCCCAACTTAGTAAGGATGGAATAAATAAGGTTACCATCTTCTTTCTTAACTTTAACACCTTCCAAGAGATATCTAAGGGTCTTGAATTTGGACAAGAAATCTTCAATGCAAGAAAAATTATTAGGATCCAAAGTAAGCAGCTCATTTTCAAGTTGATGGGCTCTAATTTCATTTTTAATCCCAAACACTTTAGCGAGTTTTTCTAATGCTTCATGAGGAGTCTCAAGGTCTGCAATGTGGAATCTAAGATAAGGAGAAATAGACATCCCTATCAACCCACGTGCTTGATCTTGTCTATTTTCCCATTTTGCAACCTTGTCTTCATCTTTTGGTTTCTTCTCTTGGTCTGTGGCTATTCTGAAGAGACCTTTACTTCTAAGTAAATCTTCCATGTAGGCTACCCATTGGAAGTAGTTAGTGCTGTCAAGAATGACTTGGCATGGACTTTCCATTTTTTTTAAAAAAACTGAAGCTGAAGATGCTGAAAGTAAGTGTTCCAATGGATAGATCTCGAAAAAATAGGCGGTTTTAAAAAAAATGGCTCTCAAAAAGGCTTCCGGATGAAGAAGTTATGGCTTTTTGAAAAAAAAATGTTGAAGTTGCCGGCAAAGTGCGCGAATGTGCGGGAATGAAAAAATCCGCCCCCACAAAATGGAGACTTGAACCCAAGACCTCTACTCTCTTAAAATAGCTTTGAACCAATTGATCTACACAAAAAATTTGAGAGAGAGAGAGAGAGGGGGGGGGAGGGGGCTTGGTTTGCATGCTTGCCTTGAGAAAGCTCTTTTTCCCTACAAAACACAAAACACAAAACCCAACACGAATATGCAAAGAAAAACGAACCTTGCGGCTCGAAGTTAGCTTTAGCCAAAAAACTAGAAATTTTAAAAAAAATCTCAAAGTTAGCTTTAGCCGAAAAACTAAATATTTTTCTCGATGTTTCTGATTTTCCGAGATCACACTAAGGTGCAGGGAAAAGAGCATACGCATGAGAAAAATCCTTCCTTTCTGTTTCTGATTTGCCCAGATCGCACAGAGTCGCAGGGCAAAGAGCATACGCAGAAATGAAAGGTATAGATCCGGTTAAAAAAAAAGGCTAAATAAACTGAGACCAAAATAAGCAGAGAGAAAATAACAGTAAACTGTAAAAAAACACTGTATACCTCTCGATCTGAAAAATGACGCAGCTAGGGCTACCGGAAACCTTTTCGCGTGAAATGAAAGGGGTTCCTCACTGGAACAGATGCTCCAAACGCAACAGAGCAGTCCTCTCGGCCCGAAAGCAGTCAGAAACAGCAGATCTAGAAAATGACAGCCGCATGCAGTTCTACCGGCTTCAGATTTGGATCACCAATGGACGCGGCCCTCAAATAGCTCTGATACCATGTAGGAATTTACAGGGTAAGTTCCTCAGAAAGAACACCAAAAGGACACTGCTCACAACCAAATCTCAAATCAATACACCAATATTTTTGACGTGGTTAAAACCCTCAAAGTGCAAGGAGGGAAACAGTCCACGGCCTGTCCCAACGTGGGTACTACAGGCAATTTATTAATCAAAGAATGAAAATTTACATAAGCTTCTCTCATGCACGGATTACCCAAACAATGACCATCCATGCGCTTTAAATAGAACTCATGGACCAATCGGGTGTCAAGCCACGGATCAAGTGTCGGTAATACCGAGGTGAGAGTGAACCGTCGGATCACTACATATCATGACCGTCGGATTGTAAGTTACAAAATGTACAACGGTAAAGAAACACACTTTACCTAACTCTAACCTAACTCTATACTAGACCAAGCTGAACTTAACTATATCGTATGTGTTGGAATATCCTAACACTTCTTTGACGAGTGCGAGAATATTTACCCAATAATTTCCAAGCCCCACTATTAAAAAGGTTCTTCCACTACAATGGGCTACAATGGTGTGGCTAACTTCCTGTTTCTATTAGCACACCTTTGACAGATCAGACACTTACAGGTGTAAGCATGAGCAACTATGAATAATGTAGGCCAGTAAAAGTCAGCTAGTATAACCTTATGTTTTGTAGTGTTGCCTGCAAAGTGTCCCTCAGCTAGTTGTTTAGTCAATTTAGTGTTATCTAAATTGCTAGTATTTATTGTCAACCCGGGGCTCGTAAGCTGATGAAGTGAAGGTGTACTATATGTACTTAAGTATCCTCTTAGAGTTTTTCTTATCGTTGGGGTGTTGTTGCGGTTTAATTATGTTCCTAAATGGAATGAGAATTTATAAACAAGTGAGTGATGGTGTGTGTGTAGAGTGAATTCTAAATGAGTGGAAGTGTGTGTTGAGTGATTTCTAACTATTTGCTTGAAAGGAAATGCTTGGAATGAATAAATGAAATTGAAATGACTTGAAATAAACTTGAAAGCAAATGACCACTACCAATGGCACTAGACACCGTTCAAGTTGCTGCTAATAAAAGGAAAAAGAGTCACTTTTAAAACCCAAGAATGAAGATTATCTCTCTCTAACTCAATGCCTCAAAGCACATGTACTGTGTAAAGCACGGAAAGAAAGTAGCTTAAGTGGAATTATAAAAGTGAGAAAAATATGCTTGAAAGACTAATGATAATAATTTTCTATTTCTAATACTCTACTTCAGCCATATGTACTATGGGAAGCATGATTAGAAAGTAGTGAGGAAATAGTCTAGGAAACACTTTAAAATCAAAACTTTTACTTTAAAGACTAGTGGTAATGATTTACTCTTTCTAACTCAATACTTCAAAGCACATGTACTGTGTAAAGTAAGGAAAGAAAGTAGCTTAAGAACAGTCCAAAAAGCACCCAAACAAGCTGCAAGTTAGTGATATTTTGATCTTAAAAGATAGTAGTTTATGATGAAGATCATTCATGTATGTTAACAGCTCTTTGAGAAATAAGATTAAAAACTAACTATAAAGACAAAGGCAGCACTTGAATTGTCAACTTCAAATACCATTAGCTGTAAAGCAAACACAACACATATAAAAATAAATCCCGGGCTAAAAGAAACCTGCAAAGAAATAACACTGATCAGCTGAAAATAAAGGAAAACAAGTAAATAAAATTATACATGCTTAAGGAAACAAATGAGAAAATAATGAAATGCTGCACATGAAATACTTTACAAAGGCTGAGATGAGCAGGGGCCCTCTGTTCATTCAGCCACAAGAGAACTCAAAGATCTGGAAACTTCAAAACAGTGCTATATTGATTTCTCCATTTGCAAAAAGTTTACAAAACAGAGTGCTGGAATAGCACTAGAAAACAGAGTTCACAAACGCTTCTAAATTCAACACGAGTGCAGCAAAATACAACTAATCAAAAGTTCTTTGAGCGTACGCAGACGCATCAATTTATAGGAATTTCTAAGCTATCCTTTGCGTACAGCTAGTTAACAGAAAAACAATAAAACAGTATGCGTATTAATGGTCCTTGGACACATCACGGTTGCGTGGACGAGTTCAGTGGTTCTTGTCGACATGGATAATAAATCCCCTGTTGGATTGCGTCCTCTGCCACCCGTAGATCATAGACAGATCACCATTTACGGTGCCGTGACCAAACAGCTCTCAAACACCGTTTAAACCACCTTGAGTTGACCGTGGTTAAACCAGCTTTGACCATGGATGAAAGTGACGTGGATGGTTGGAACAATAGGATAGGAACCTCGACCACACTGATACCTGAGTGCCCATGTGGCCCGTCTAGCAAACTGACACGTGGATCATAGTGTTTAACAAAAAGGCTGCAGGATCTTCAGATAGCTGCGGGATCATCAGATAGCTGCGGGATTCCTGCAAGTAAGTCAAAAACTAAACAAATAGTCATCCATTAGCAAAACTTGCTTGATCATGCTTATTGACACTGAATGTAATGATCTGAGAGGTTTTATGGTGAAAATGAGGCAAAAGTGAAGGAAAGATAAGGAAAAGTGGAGGAAAATGGTAGACAAATAGGTGTAAAATAGAGGTTCTACATACCCCCACTCCAAGGGTATTGCATGTCCTCATGCAATGAAAACACAATTCAGTCCATCTGCTGGGATGCCTCAGCTAGGACATCCAACCTCCTTCTCTTCCTTTGTGTAGAAACATTAACCTTTGGCCTTTTGAACATGCATCTGAATTTCAAATTAATTAAGGCTCTGTTCAGCCTTCTGCATCTCTTCTTGAGTCTGCTATGTTTCTTCTGCCACATGCTCATGTGAAGATAGGTATTATCTTGGATTGCCTTGGCAATATCAGCTTGCTGCTTCATTTCTTCATTTCTCTGTTTAATGTGACGGTTCAACACTTCCAGTTCATAGATTTCTTGTCTAAGTAAATCTATTTGCTGCTCATGAGGTATGACATTACTTGGGCCAGCAGTGTTTTGCTCTAATGTCTCATAATAGTTGTACACCTCTTGTTGAACTGGGTCAGCAATTGGTGACCTCCTTGGACTATATTCATGCTCAATTTCAGTTTCAAACTCCGGCTGAAATGGACTGTCTTCTCTTGGAGGAGTAGCTGCCTCACGTGATGATGGACTATCCTCAAGGTCTGCTTGTGTAGCACCCTTCTCAGGTGTGCTAAGATCAACGAAGAGTGTCCTCGTGGCTTTCCTTTTATTCTGCAATCTACTACTCCTTCTTACAGTGGCAGCACTATGTGTTTCTTTTTGTGCCTTTTCCTTTGGTTTTTGAGCTTTTACTTTCTCAGAGAGGGCAGTTTTCTCATGGAGTTTAGTTATCCTCTGTGCTAAAGGCTGGTTATCTCTTTCTTCACCACTAGAATGCTCTGGGGTCTGGTCAGTTTCTCGGATTATGGATTTCCCCTTATCTTGTTTTTGTTTCTTTTTGTCCTCTCTTTTCTTTTTGGCAGCTTCCTTAGCAAGTTCAGCGAGGGTTTCCGAGATGACCTCTTGAGCACTGTCTTCAGTGGGTTCAATCTCAGGTTCAGGATGATGGACTTCTATTTCTTCTACAGTTTGTCCTTCTAAGATATCAGTCTCAGAGATACTTTCCCTTCTCTTCCTTCTATTCTTTCTAGGTATAGAAGACTCTCCAGGCTCTGCAAAATGATTCCTTACAAGGAATTTTTCCCATGTGTCTTGTTTTTCTTTTAACTGTTCTTCTATCAATAACTTTACAAGACCATGGTGACAGAGGTAAGCTTCTACATTTCGTGGATTTCGTTGAGCCATGGAACACATTTTCCTAAGGCTTTGAAATAGGAAATAAGGAAGGTTTATATCATGTTCTCCTTGGAACTGCAGCATAATTTTACCATGATAGACATACAACACTCCAAATCTCCCTTCACAGGTGAAAAACTTTTGTACTAATAACAATAGAATTTTCCATTCTTCTTTAACATGGGAAATTGGAATGCCTTTGGTAAAAACACTTGTGTCCATACCTGGGTTTTTAAAAATCCGCTTCCATTGTTGATCCTGGACTGCCCGGTTTTTGAACCAACGTTCACCGGTTTGTGGAAGAGAGGTAGCCCTTGCTATGCATCCTTCGCTGACTGTAACTGTTAAATCTCCCACCTTTGCCTGGCTGTCCTTATCCGTAAACGATCTTGCAAAGGCTTTGGTTACTTCCTTATGGTAGCCCTTAAACTTTCTGATACATTGTAACCAATTGGCTTTTTGTAGTGCCTCCTCAACCTGTGGATATGCCTCCAAGAATTTCGAACCTTCCGGTTCAGCCCTCAGAAGCTTTCCCATCGACTCTTCAGCTTTGTTTAAACACAAATTTGATGGTGACCTTACACAGTAACTCCGTAACTTCACACAGTAACTTCTCGGTCTCTGTTCAGACTCTGTGGAACAGAGGGTATACGGTGCATAAACAGTCTTAGACACCGGGAATTCACGGCTTGAATTTAGAGTTAAGCGGTGGAATTAGCGTGGACACGGTAAAAAAAGTGACTAACAGTCGTAATACGACTGTATTACAGGTTTACGGCTATACGGCAGAGGGAAAACAGAGGATGGTTTATGGAGGTAATCGTAGTGAGTGAAAACAAAACAAGGGAGATAATGGCGAGGAATAGGGTGTTATGAACATAGAGGGTTTTGAAATGACGAACGGAACGGCTACATTCTCCAATTTCGGATGTGGAGTGACACATGGCTGCGGAACGAGAGCTGAGAGACGTAATGCGGTAGGTTACGTCATTAGGGTACAAGACCTTAATGACCGAAACAGCCACATGTAATTTCAAAAATCGTGGTTATTATGAGCTGGTAGACGTGGAGGATTCGGAGATTTGTAGTCGCATGGGAAAAAGAAAATGGGTAATCATTACGTTTAGTGGCCAACAAAACATAACCCAGAAAGTTCGCATAATGAAACAACCATAGGTTTAGAGTTTTGAACATACCTCGGATCACATTTGATTTGGCTTCTGATGATTTACTAACCTTTTGTTAACTTTATTGCTAGCACATGATCTTTTCTCCTTGTCTTTGATGATTTTGAACTGTAAATATTTTCTTCAGACAAACTGTGTTTCTTGTGCAGATACAGAAGGCTGCAGGAAAGCTAATCGGCTGCAGGATTGTCAAATGGCTGCAGAAGCTGTAATGAAGTCTTCTAGCTGCATAAAATACTTTAGTTGCCTAAAAAAAAAAAAACTTTATTAATGAAGTGAAATGGAATGAATGAATGAATGAATGAGTGAAAAGCAGTGAGGTGAAGTGAAGATGGTAAGATGAAAGAAAATGGTGAGATGAAATAAATGAAATGGAAATGAAAGAAAGAGAGAGATTTTTTTTTGGAAAACATGAGGTGTCAGGTGACCCTGATTTTCACCTTATGTTTTCTGCATGAGACTGCCAATCAGAGATTGGTTTTCAGGTTCATACATTTATTCATTTTTCTCTTTTTTTTTTTTTTCTTTTTTTTTTTTTCTTCTTTTTTTCTTTTTTTTTTTTTTTTATTGAAATTGAAATTGAAAGAAACAGAGATTAGGCTGATGGAGGAGAAGAATTCTTCTCCACCAGCCTCATTTCAGAATCGCCTTGGAATAACTTAACAAACTCCTCTCTTGAGAGTGGCTTGTGGTAGACTTTTAACCGGTGGCCATTCACAATAAAGGGAGTTTGAAGTTCATGAATAGTCTTCACTCTAACTGCTCCATTGTTAAAGACTTCATCAATCTCATATGGCCCAAGCCAATGAGTTTGAAATTTTCCTTTGAAGTCTTTAAATTTTGAATCAAACAATAGTGCCCAATCACCCTTTTGAAACTTCTTTTCTTTGATATGTCGATCATGCCATTTGCTTCTTTGGTGCTGAACTAGATCGGTTCTTAGAATTGCATCTTGTCTCATTTCATCTAGTTCATTTAACTGGTCCATTCTGTGCTTCTGGGCTTCTGTTAAGCTCATCCCCAATTGAACTGCTGTCTTGAAGGTCTTGATTTGGAACTCAATGGGGAACAAGACTTCCTTCCCATAAACAAGTTCATAGGGAGAATGTCCTGTAGTGTTCCTCCATGTAGTTCTATAGGCCCATAAGGCTTCAGGAAGCCTTTCTGCCCAATCTCTTCTATGAAGATGAACAGTCTTTGTGATGATGCTTTCAAGAACTTTATTTGTAGATTCTACTTGACCATTCGCTTGCGGATGGTATGGAGTAGATGTTCTATGCTTAATCTTATATTCCTCCATCAGCTTTTCCACCATCCTTGATGTAAACTGGCTTCCCTGATCTGTTACAATTTCTCTTGGGACACCAAAACGAGTGAAAATATCCTTGAAAAGAAATTGAACAACTGAATTTTCAGTAGCAGAAGTTAATGCTATAGCTTCTACCCACTTGGTAACATAATCAGTACAAACCAGTATATATCTATTTTGCTTGGATGGCGGATTAATTGGTCCAACAAAATCTAGAGCCCATTTCTCGAAAGGTTCGATGCATACCTGTGGCTGTAGTGGCATTTTATTTGAAAGAGTTGGTCTCCCAGTTCTCTGACAACTGTCACACCTTTTAACATATTGCTTTGCATCCTTAAAGAGAGAAGGCCAATAATATCCTGATGAAAGGATTTTATAGGCAGTCCTCTTATCAGAAAAATGTCCGCCACAAGGTTCGTCATGACATGCTTTAAGGATGTCAGGCATCTCATCCTCTCGTACACATCTTCTGATCATCAAATCTGGCCCTGTTCTGAACAATTCATTAGAAATCCAAGAATAAAGTGAACTATCCTGAATGATTTTCCTTTTCTCATTAGGAAATAAATGTAAAGGTAATTTTCCAGTAACTAAATAATTAGCAATATCAGCATACCAAGGAGTCTTGGTAGTTACTGCAAACAAATACTCATCTGGAAATTTGTCCTCTACCGGAGAGTTCTCATTAGTGTTTTGGATTCTGGACAAGAAGTCAGCTACTGTGTTCTGCTTACCTGGTCGATCTAACACAGTTATGTTGAATTCTTGTAAAAGCAAAAGCCATCTTGTAACTCTACCATTAGTGACTGGTTTGTTCATGAGGTATCTAATGGCAGAGTGATCAGTGTGGACAAAGGTTTCATAGCCGGTTATATAGTGTCTAAACTTGTTTATAGCATGAACAACGGCTAGAAACTCCTTTTCAGTAACAGTATAATTTAACTCAGTAGGAGTCAAATTCTTACTCGTGTAATAAATGGCATAAGGGATCAAATCTTTTTGTCCCAAAACAGCTCCTAAAGCTGTATCTGAAGCATCAGTAGAAATGTGGAAAGGGAGTTTCCAATTTGGAACCCTTAAAATGGGTGCTTCAGATATTCTAGACTTTAAAGCTTCAAAGGCAGATTGACATTCAGGATCCCACTTAAATTCACAATCTTTGGTAAGTAATTTGAAAAGAGGGGATGCTATCTTTGTGAAGTTTTCAATAAATCTTCTGTAATAACCAGTAAACCCAAGAAAACTTCTAACATCTCTTTGGCAATTTGGAACAGGTAACTTAGAGATGACTTCTACTTTAGATCTATCAACTTTGATTCCATCTCCTGAAATATGATGTCCTAAAACAATCCCTTCAGTAAACATCATAAAACACTTTTCATGACTTAAAGAAAGATTTGTTTCCTTACATCTTACCAGTACTTTTTCCAAATTTGCCAAAGCTTCTTCAAATGTATTACCATAGACTGTGAAATCGTCCATGTAAACCTCTACACAATCATGAATCAGATCTGAGAAAATTCCTAGTACAGCCCTTTGAAATGTGGCTGGTGCATTGCATAAACCAAAAGGGAGTACTCGATAGGCAAAAGTCCCCCAAGGACAAGTAAAGGTGGTTTTGTCTTGATCTTCAGGTGCTACCTGAATCTGATTGTAACCACTAAAACCATCCAAGAATGAGAAATACTTTTTACCTGCTAAAGTGTCTAATACCTGATCAATAAAAGGTAGAGGAAAATGATCCTTTAAGGTTGCCTTGTTCAATTCTCGATAGTCAATGCAAACTCTCCATTTACCATTCTTTTTGGGTACTATAACCAGGGAGAAACCCATTGGCTATCTGAAATGGGGTAAATGAAGTTTACCTTGAGCAATTTCTGAAGTTCTTCCTTCACAATTTCCCTAAGATTTGGATTCATCTGTCTTTGTGGCTGCCTAATAGGTCTGCTGTTTTCTTCAATGTAAATATGATGAATACAAGTCTTAGGGTCGATTCCTTTCATGTCGGTATATTCCCATGCAAAGGCAGTGGAATGTTTTTGCAACAGTTTAGTTAATTCTTCTTGTTGTAGTCTTTCCAAGTTTTTGTTAATGTTTAATGTTTTTTCTGGAAAGATTTCAATTGTAGAACTACCAAACTCTTCCATTGAGAAGAGAGACATTTGTCTAGAGGAGAGATATTCAATATCTGCATCTAACTGGAATTGTGAAGAGTCATATTCTAAAGGTGCCTCAAAATTTTCTAATGTATTTAGAATTTGACTGTCCTCACTGATTTCAGAGATGGTTAGAACAGGTTGAAGAGTTTCCTCATCATTAATCCACTCATCTTCTCCTATTTCTGTTATTGCCTTTGCGGGAGGATACAAGTTGAATTTCTTGGTAGAATTACCATCTGATATATACATGTCTCCCGACCTACAACTTATGAAAGCATCAGCTTTGGCCAGCCAAGGTCTTCCTAAAATAAGAGGATGTCCTCCTAGATTGTTCTTGGGAGTTAAAATCATAAAATCAACTGGATACTCCCAAGAGTCTAGTGAGACTGGAATGTCTTCCAATACACCATCAGGTTTAATGATTGATCTGTCTGCAAGTTGCAGCAAAGTAGGTGTAAAGAGAAGATTAGGAAGTTTTAACTGATCCATGGTCTGTCTACTCATAATGTTGATAACGGCTCCTAAGTCAATCAAAGTATTTGGGATTTCAACCCCATTAATATGAGTTTTAACAATAGGGCTACCGGGATCTACATATTTTTGCATGGTAATTTTACCCATCATAATGTCTGCAATTTTTCCAACTAGATGTATCCTTTTTGTGTCTCTGGTTCTTTTTATTGTTTTTTTCAAACTCATCTCCTTTATTGTCTTTGCTAGAATGGGAATCTCCTTAATGGCTGTTAACAAGGGGATCTTGATACAGACATTTTTTAATTCATCTAGAAAGCTATAGTCAGGCAACCAAATCTGCTTCTCCACTCCTTTATCAATTTGCAATCTTTCAGGAAAAGGAGGAATAGCTGAAGATGTAGGTTGCTCTACTAAGGGAGTTGATTCTTTTTCTTTTTCTTTAATGCTTGGGTTTTGAAGGGATACTTCAGAACCTTTATTGGCTTTGAGAGATTCTTTCTCAGAGATGCTTGGTTGTTGAGTACTTGTAGAAGGTTGGTCTAAGATTCTACCTGATCTGAGTTGGACCTCATTGAGAGGGACAACCATATAGGTAGGGAATGGTTGACCTTCCATAAGTGGTTGACCTTCCATCACATAAGCATTTTGAGGATTCCTATTATTGGGGTTTGGTTGAGGTTGAGAGGGAAGTTGATTTGGCCTCTGCTGAGATTGTAACAAGAGTTGAGAATTTTGATTTTGTGGAGGAGGTTGTTGTTGAGGGAATGGTAATGACAATTGTTGACCTTGATTTGGAAGTTGGGGAGCTTGCTGATTCTGAAAGGATTGAGGATATTGATAGAATTGGGCAAATCTCCCATAAGGATTTTGCATTTGCATGCTTTGCAACCATGCTTGGAAAGGATTTTGTGGTTGTGACCAAGGTTGTTGCCAAGGATTCCAATTTGGTGGGGGCTGGAAATTCATAGAGTTGTTAAACCCTTGATTTTGCTGCCCCTGCCAAGGTTTCCTTGCAACAAAACAAAGAGATTCAAGCGTACTTGGATCTTCTTGAAAGACTGCTTTGAGGCCAGGGATTGAAGGACATTCCTTGGTCTCATGGGTTTCTGAGCAAATTACACAGGTTTCCACAACTTGTGCTTCCAAGGGACATTCCCTTAAAGCATGCTTCTTTCTACACTTCGGACAAAAAAATGGTCATAGCCTCGGCTTCTGCCTTTTGTTTATTCTGAATCTTAAGGGTATCAATTTGTTCACTAAGACTCCCTAAGATGTCAGTTTTAAATTCATCTAGCATATTACCGATTTCAGCCCTACTCACTGATCCTGTTGCAGATTTATTTGCCCTAAGGAGAGAAGGATCTCTAGGCCCTTTTTGAGTTTTTGATTTGCCTCTTGAGAGATGGGTACATAGTTCTGCTATATCACTAAGAGGAAGTTGAGAAATATCCCCTTTCCCCATCATGTTTAAGATATCTATCCACTCATCCCTAATGGCTTTTAATAAGAGGGCTTTTAAGGTCTCTTCATCCAAGGTGCTCATTTTTGCTCTTTTTAAATTATATTGAAATCTCTCAAGTAAATCTTCTAAGCTCTCATCTTCTTTTTGCATCATTTTAAAAACTTCACCCTTATGATCAGTAGGCATACAATAGTCCAAATACCTATCCAAAAAGGTTTGTTTCATTTCATCCCAGGTCCTAATGGACTGAGTAACTAATCCCATGAACCATTTCAAAGCTTGATCTTTTAATGTTGATGGGAACAGTTTGAGTTTCTGAGTATCATCCAGATAGTCATAAGTTCGACACACAACTTCAAATTCAAACAAGAATGTTTCAGGGTCCTCAGTTCTTAATCCATGAAAATTTGGGAGGACGGATGGTGATATGTTTTTCATGGTGGCTCGGGAGTCCTCATCAACAATGGGAAACCCAAATGTGTTATCCCCATCTCTATTTCCTCCAATGGGACCTCTACCTCCTCCATTGTTATTGTTATTTACTCCTCCTCCTCTACCTCTACCTCTACCGCCTCCTTCTTCCTCTGCCATGATGATTCTCCTAGGGATTTCAAAATCTTCTGGTTCTTCTACAAGGGGTGAATGAGAAGAGATTTCTCCTTCCTCTTCAGGTGAGTCTATTTCCTCAATTACAATTGGTTGTCTGGTAGGAGAAAGAGAAGAGTCTCTTCCTAGTTCGAACTCAATAGAAGGTATAGGAGAGTCAACTCTTGGTTCTTGAATTTCAGGACTAGGAGTTTCGGTTGGAGATAAGGGAGGTATCTCTTGTCTATCTCTTGAAGCAGATGGACTTGTAAAAATTGAACTTCGAGCTCTAGCTAAAAACCTTCCCCTAGAATCTCTAGCTCTATGCATGTCATTTTTATTTTATCCTCAAGTTAAGTTAAATAGTTCTTTTTCTGATCTTCCAGTTCACTCTAGGTGTAAGAAGAGAGCATACTTAAGAAACTATTAGATTAATAACTTTTCCTTTCTGATCCTCCAGATCACTTCAAAGTGCAAGAGGAGAGCATACTTAGATCGGTTATTAACTTCTTTTCTTGAAGTTGTTGTTTTTTTTTTTATATTTTTTTTTCTTCTAAGAATATGGCTACTTAATTTCACTTCCCCGGCAACGGCGCCAAAATGTTTAGTCAATTTAGTGTTATCTAAATTGCTAGTATTTATTGTCAACCCGGGGCTCGTAAGCTGATGAAGTGAAGGTGTACTATATGTACTTAAGTATCCTCTTAGAGTTTTTCTTATCGTTGGGGTGTTGTTACGGTTTAATTATGTTCCTAAATGGAATGAGAATTTATAAACAAGTGAGTGATGGTGTGTGTGTAGAGTGAATTCTAAATGAGTGGAAGTGTGTGTTGAGTGATTTCTAACTATTTGCTTGAAAGGAAATGCTTGGAATGAATAAATGAAATTGAAATGACTTGAAATAAACTTGAAAGCAAATGACCACTACCAATGGCACTAGACACCGTTCAAGTTGCTGCTAATAAAAGGAAAAAGAGTCACTTTTAAAACCCAAGAATGAAGATTATCTCTCTCTAACTCAATGCCTCAAAGCACATGTACTGTGTAAAGCACGGAAAGAAAGTAGCTTAAGTGGAATTATAAAAGTGAGAAAAATATGCTTGAAAGACTAATGATAATAATTTGCTATTTCTAATACTCTACTTCAGCCATATGTACTATGGGAAGCATGATTAGAAAGTAGTGAGGAAATAGTCTAGGAAACACTTTAAAATCAAAACTTTTACTTTAAAGACTAGTGGTAATGATTTACTCTTTCTAACTCAATACTTCAAAGCACATGTACTGTGTAAAGTAAGGAAAGAAAGTAGCTTAAGAACAGTCCAAAAAGCACCCAAACAAGCTGCAAGTTAGTGATATTTTGATCTTAAAAGATAGTAGTTTATGATGAAGATCATTCATGTATGTTAACAGCTCTTTGAGAAATAAGATTAAAAACTAACTATAAAGACAAAGGCAGCACTTGAATTGTCAACTTCAAATACCATTAGCTGTAAAGCAAACACAACACATATAAAAATAAATCCCGGGCTAAAAGAAACCTGCAAAGAAATAACACTGATCAGCTGAAAATAAAGGAAAACAAGTAAATAAAACTATACATGCTTAAGGAAACAAATGAGAAAATAATGAAATGCTGCACATGAAATACTTTACAAAGGCTGAGATGAGCAGGGGCCCTCTGTTCATTCAGCCACAAGAGAACTCAAAGATCTGGAAACTTCAAAACAGTGCTATATTGATTTCTCCATTTGCAAAAAGTTTACAAAACAGAGTGCTGGAATAGCACTAGAAAACAGAGTTCACAAACGCTTCTAAATTCAACACGAGTGCAGCAAAATACAACTAATCAAAAGTTCTTTGAGCGTACGCAGACGCATCAATTTATAGGAATTTCTAAGCTATCCTTTGCGTACAGCTAGTTAACAGAAAAACAATAAAACAGTATGCGTATTAATGGTCCTTGGACACATCACGGTTGCGTGGACGAGTTCAGTGGTTCTTGTCGACATGGATAATAAATCCCCTGTTGGATTGCGTCCTCTGCCACCCGTAGATCATAGACAGATCACCATTTACGGTGCCGTGACCAAACAGCTCTCAAACACCGTTTAAACCACCTTGAGTTGACCGTGGTTAAACCAGCTTTGACCATGGATGAAAGTGACGTGGATGGTTGGAACAATAGGATAGGAACCTCGACCACACTGATACCTGAGTGCCCATGTGGCCCGTCTAGCAAACTGACACGTGGATCATAGTGTTTAACAAAAAGGCTGCAGGATCTTCAGATAGCTGCGGGATCATCAGATAGCTGCGGGATTCCTGCAAGTAAGTCAAAAACTAAACAAATAGTCATCCATTAGCAAAACTTGCTTGATCATGCTTATTGACACTGAATGTAATGATCTGAGAGGTTTTATGGTGAAAATGAGGCAAAAGTGAAGGAAAGATAAGGAAAAGTGGAGGAAAATGGTAGACAAATAGGTGTAAAATAGAGGTTCTACACTAGTCCTTCATGGATATCACACAATTCCTTTTCAGAATGATGTGCCTCCAAATGCCTTAGTAGTAATTTGTTGTGGTGCTTTCTGAACAACACCCCACCCTAAGAGATCTTCTTCTCCTTCTTTTGCATTGACTATTTCTAATTCTAGTTGGAAAAGAACATGACCCTTGATTTTGTGAGCTAGATTGATTTCTAGATCATAGTCTTGTAACCCGGTCATCCAATTTTCTCTCCTTTCATGCAACTCTTGTTGAACAAGCAGTGACCTGACCACTGGGTGCAGGAGAAAGATAACACAATGGTTCTTCAATATATAGGGGTTGAAGTTCTTTACGACCTTGTACACTGCATAAGACTATTTTTACACACTAGGGTAGTTAAGCTCTGGTCCTTGCAGACTTGCGCTCATGAAGGAGATAGGTCACTAATTGTTCAGTTCATCCTACTGTCTCAATACAACAACAAGAGGTATTAGAAGAAAAAGTGTAGAGAAATAAATATTTATCGAAGTCTGGCCTATATAATGCAGGTGCTTCTGCTATAGCCTGCTTAATATAGGAAAACACATCCTTTTCCCTTTTATCCCATTTGTAGATTGTGTCCTTCTTCACCATCTCCTGTATTGGTTTGACAATTTGGGCATAGTCGGAGATGAACTTGCAGAGGAAGTTGATCTTCCTTAAGAAATACTACATGGCTTTCTTATTCACTAGGAAGGGAATCTGCGTGATTTTCATGACTTCATCAAGGTATACCTTAATCCCACTATTAAAAATGATGTGGCCCAAGTGATTACCCTCAGACACTACAAATATACTTTTCTTCAAATTTAAGGATATCTCGTACTTGCGACATCACTCAAAAATATTCTTCAAGTGGCGTAGGTGGTCTAACCTCTATTTGGAGAATATTGTTACATCGTCAAGATAGACCAATATGCTCTTCCCAATGCGTTTGCAGAAAGTGATGTCCATAGCACGTTGTAATGTTGCACTGGTGTTGATTAGCCCAAACAACATTCGTTAGAACACAAACATGCCCCACTTCATTCTGAACGTGGTTTTGAGTCTATCAGGCTTTGCAACTAGAACCTGGTTATATCTAGAATATCCATCTAATAGAGAAAACATTTCGGACCCCGATACTATTTGCAATAATTTCTCCATGGATATCACGAGGTAGTTGTCTTTTTCTGAGGCGCGGTTGAGATCTTACAAATCTACGCACAGGTAGATCTCCCTAGACTTCTCCCTTGTAGGGACCAAATTTGACACCCACATCGAGTGCTGCAATCTTTATATGATCTGAGCATCCAAAAATTTTCTCAACTCTTTCTGAATGAGAGGCTCAAGTGTTGGATTTACTTTCCTTAGCTTCTGTTGGAATGGCTTTGCCCCTTCGTTAAGCGATATCACATGTTGTATGATTCACGTGTCAAATGTCATATGTTCATTGTACATCCACATGAAGACATCACGGTAGTGCTTGAATAAGTAGATGAAGGCTTTCCGTTGTTGTTGTGTGCATAAAGTATCGAGATTAACATACTTTGGATGCTTATCTGTTGCCAAGTTAATATTCCCATGCGACAATGGGGCACTAGGGGTTTTGGCATTAACAGGTCCCCATAAGTGGTTATGCAGGTCATACATATTTTCCAATGATACCACACCCTTGGGGATGTGGTTTTCTTTACTTGCATTGGTTTCATCCTGCAAAGCCTTTTTTTGTTTTTCCTCATTTATTGTTGCATCTTTGAATACATCAAAATCTTCCATGAAACACAGTATCTGTTGGTCATCATCAAAAACTTGTAAATTAGTGATCTTATTGGGGACATAAGGCTTATAAATTAATTTTTCAGAAAAGCCACCCCTCAATGGTAACATCCTAGTAGTAGTGATTGCTAATGCATTCGTGGCTACATTACGCATTATTGGAACAGAAATATTGTTAAAAGATTGGAAATTTGAGATAAGATGCCATACCTCTTGTTGATAACTTTTAAGGTGAGGTGACACAGAATGTATAGTGTTACATAGATATCTCACCACGATTTTTGTGTCACCTACCACTTTCAGGATGGAAAATTTGAGGTCAATGGCCTTTGGCAAGCCCAAGATGAGTGCTTTGCACTCTATAGTGTTGTTCATGCACTCAAATTCCAATCTTCTAGAGATCAAATACTTGCTCTGCAGCAAGTCTATTAAAATGAAACCAGTTCTAGATCCCTCTTTCATTTTGGAACCATTGATGTACATAATCCAAACATCATATGTCTAGGGAATGTGAACTACACTAGTACTACTACCACTACTTCTAATTATACAAATTTCATTTTCACGAGTTGGACAAGGAATGAGATCCAATTGTGTATTTGGTGGAACTAGGGATGGACGTGTAAGATAACACCCCAGTTGAGTTTGAAGTAAGAAATTATCGAAAAGTAATTCTGCAACAACCATTGGTTCATTATGCCCATTCAAGGGAGTGACAGTATGTTTCATATATCTCTTTGATTCTACCTAGATGTGATTATTTTTTCCCCTGTACGGAATCCATAAGTGTTACCAATCTATGGAAAAGTACCCTTTCAACTTACTAGACCAATCTCTTCTCAAAAATACTCTGTATGCTTCTAAAATGTCCACAATAAATATGTTGATACATTGGTGAACTTGTCCATCAGATGATAAGTGGATGATGACATGTCTAAGTTCACCAATTGCCTAGACATGAGGCCTATCCAACTGAATAAAATGTGCATCTATATTGTCCCATTCGGTGTTGATTTTCTTGGCAATAGATAATGGAATTACGTTCACCAATGCACTAGAATCGACCAAGCAATTGTGTACATTTAAATTGAAAATTGTGAAAGTCAACAAGAATGGCGGGCAGAGTGTATTCACATCCATTGTAAGTCAATTCAGTACAGATTTGAGAGTACTGTGAGATTTACTGGATCCCTTGTCCAAAGAGGTAGAGTTACTTGTGGAGGTATTCCCAAGTGCACGTAGAAGGATGTCCTACTAGCTCGTGATCTTCGTTAATTCAAAGATTGAGATATTTGCATGAACCTTCTTCATGTACTCAACAATGTTATAGTCCAAAACAAGAATACTTACTAAGCTATTTGGGGATGTGAATTGGTTTGTGGTTTCCAGAGGGATGTTTCTATTATTACTGCTATCGAAAACACTTTTCGTTGAGACTACTTTTCCGAACTTTCTCTAAGTGTTCTGCACTGAATTAGTCGGTGGGTTTATCTTCCTTCACAAATTTTCTTTGAATTTATGCTTTGGAAACTCAATCGTAGTGGTTAACGCTTGGCTTCTCAAGTTGTATCGATTGTTCTGCTTTTGGGTCAGACCGTCACTTGGGAGTTGTTAATTGATAATGCTCTTTTGGGCTATAAGTATACAACTGAACATATTCACCTAATGCCCGACACTTGGAGTTTCATTGGCTCTAGTAGCTTCTTCCTTTTCTTCAGTGGGATCAGTATGATCTTCAACCATTACTGAATCAACAAGCTATGTAGTGACCATGCTCTTGTCTTGATTCCATTGTGGGCACACCTTCTCTGAATGATGTTCTTGATGAAATGATCCGGAGCTCAAAAATTTTCTCAAAATTAAAAGTTGTTGGCTCAATGTGGAATCTGAACAATTGTGTAGTGCTCGTCATCTTGAATCTGACACAACTCATTTCGTGGCATTGACTAACCATGGATGACTTGGTTGATTAGTTTGGTGGACCAATCAGGTCGTGCCACAGGGCAAGATTTTTTTGGGTTGGTTGGTGCTGACATGGCAGTGTTTTATTGGTGGCATGGTGACCAACCACATGCTGCCATGTGGTCCAACTGGAGGCTTCCATGTGGCAGGGAGGCCACCAAAAATTTGTGTAAGGGTTGAGAAAACTGCACAGGGGTCGAACACCAGACCTCCGTCAAACAATCAGAACTTTTTACCAACTAACCATATCATATTGCTTCTTAAAATTGTTGAAGATGTGTTAATTTAAGGATAGTAGTGGTGCATTTGAGTTGGGGGAGTCGGGCTAAGGCATATCTCCTCTCCATCCCTGCACCACTAGACCGCAGGCAGGGGGGTGGAGGGATAGACCTTATCCTACCCCCTTAATGGTAATCTTATGTTAGGACCCTATACTACTAGTGTAACCCCTTATTGTTTTTTTTCCCGTGGAGAAAATTCATAATTTTCATTAATCAGAAGATTCAGAAGATTACATATTGTAGATGCTTGAAGCATATGCAGTAATGTGGATAGAGCCACAAACAAAAAAATACTTCCAAAGAAGGTATCCAGAATTCCCTTAGACAGGGCAGCAAACAATAGGTAATGAGAACCCCAACAAATCTGCAACAACAGAGCCCAAAAAAGGCCAAAAATGTGCAACAGACCTGTAGAGGATACCCAAACCTAATACAAAAAAGCAAAAAAGAGCAGAGGTGCAGCACCCAGAAGAAGATCCGGCACCATAGCCCCGCTAACAGATAAATGCTCCTGTGGAGGGAAAAAGAGAACAGTATGCTCTAGATCAGGTTGCCTAGACAAGAAGGAGAGGCACGAAATGTGGAAGAGAGCCGCCAGGGTAGCCACTCCTTCCCCACCCCCACAAAACTCCACCATAAGCAGACAAAACCAGAGGAAGAACAACTACCCCAAACATCCACAACAACTAACAAAAAAACAGTGAAACCTGCCATTGATGCGGCATGAAACAATGCAGAGTTAGAACCTCGACATCCCTGTTCCCTCAACGCTACAAGAGGATAGCTCACGAGTACCAAAACAAAACCAACTGTTGCTGCATAGAAATAATAGAGCAGAGGCGAGAAACGGGGCCAGAGGTGGCAAGGGCAGCCACCTCGCCCCCACACAGAATAAAAAATAAAGACCAGAACCGATAACCCGTACCTCTGCCCAGCTATTCTTGGGTCACGGACGATGGCAGTGGCGTCAACAGAGGAAGCCCTAGCCTCTGCGGTGCCTCGCTCTAGAAACCCTATGCTCTTCACTTCACTTCATGATGCCAAAATACCCTAAGTTTATCGTGTAACTCCTTATTGTTATTAGTACAACCCCCTTATTATATTATTGTACCCATGTAGTCTCCATATTTTTATTATTATGCCCCATAGAAGCCCACTATTGTTATTATTTTTCCCTTACATTATTAATGTTATCTCGTCTCTAATTATATTATGACCCCTTAGACTCATATATATAGAAAGGAGGTCTTTTCATTTGTATCATCCAAGAATTGTTCAATTGTGTAATGTAAAGGAGGTTTCCCCCTCGAAGAGGCTGAATTCTAAGGTGTTTATCTATCTTTTCTATCTTTTTGTGAGCTGGTTTCATAACATTTGGTATCAAACCTTTGGATTCTAGGGTTTCGCTACTCCAAATAGGCCATCGTGGCATTTTCGCTATAACTTATTTTCTGCGACATTTCAGAAGTGAAAACAAAAACCCATGTCAGAAGAAATTGCGTTGAACCTTGGGTTCGAATTTCAGAGCTTGTCTCCCCACATTTTCAGATATATGATCTGAGGAAGTTAGGCATTTTGCAAGCTCCAAAATTTAATCTAAAATAGTTCATCGTGGGATTTGTGCTATAACTCTTTCACTACGAATTTTCAGAAGCTAAAACAAAAACCATTTGAGAAGAGATCAATCAAAACCTGAGCTCCAAATTTCAGATCCTGTCTCACTATATTTGCGGAGATATAGTCTAAGGAAATTAGGGTTTTTGCAGACCCACGAATTACATTCCAAATAGGTCACCTTGGGAAAATTGTCATAACTATCTCTCTATGAAACAGATTGCAATTTCGTAAGAAGTTACAAAAATAGGACTGACTATAGTTTCCTGTGTATAATTTTTAGATCCTAAGGTAAAAACAGTGACACGTGGAACTTCATACAATTTTGCTCTTCTGAAAAGGTATATAATCAGGTCATGTTGGGAGATTGCGCATAACTCTTTCTTGGAGAATATAAATTTGATCACACTGGTGGCATTGGAAAGAGGACATAGAGGGCTACTGCAGGTCGTAATTTCAGAACTTAAAGATCCAAAAGCACAGAGTTATAGTCATTTCAAGATCAAGCTCCTAAAATCAAGAAAAAACGAGCTGCAGAAGTTTGATGGCAAGGATCCGGTAAATTGGATACTACAGATGGAGAAATATTTCGAACTACATGAGGTGCAACTATTAAAAAAGGTACGTATTGCATCTTCATATTTAGAACCAGATCAATTTTTATGGTACAAAGGGCTTTGTTCTCGTAAACCACTTGTTACGTGGTCAATTTTCATGGAGGAAATGATAGCACATTATGAGGATACAAAGAGAACTCCTTCTTTAGCCAATTGATAAATCTCAAACAAAAGGGTTCAATGTAAGAGAACATTGAGGACTTTCAAAAATTAAATATAAGGGTAAATTATATTCTAGAGAAGCAAATGATTAATGTTTTCATAGGGACTTTAAAGGATAACGTTCAACATGAGGTTTGTTTTTGGGAACCTGATTCATTGGAGGAGGCATTCGAGTTGGCAAGAAAAATTGAAAGTGAAATTATGGAAACAAGGAATCCCACCACTCATGACTATAATTATGAAAGTGTTTCTTCTCCTAGCCTTCCACAACCTACAAGGATTACACCACAACAATTGGAAGAGAAAAGAGAAAAGGGGCTTTGTTATAATTGTGATAGAAAATCCACTAAAGGTCATAAGTCTGCTTAGAAGAAATTATTTTACATAGAGTATGAAGAGGAGGAAGAAAAAAATCAAGAAACATAAAAATAAGAGGATATACGCCAGGAGAAAATCCCAGAGAAAGAAGAAATGAATCTAACCATATCTTGTAAAGCATTGACAAGAATTACCACTCCTCAAACTCTCAAGATAGAAGGACATATCAAGAAGAAAAAGGTTTAAGAAGTGAAAGATCATATCGAGAAAGCAGAAATGAATCCAACCATATCTTGTAATGCATTGGCTGGAATTAACACTCCTCAAACTATCAATATAAAAGGACATATACAGAAGAAAAATGTTCAAGAAGTGAAAGATCACATCAAGCATCAAGAAATGAATCCGACCATATCTTGTAAAGCATTGGAAGAAATTATCACTCCTCAAACTCTTAAGATAGAAGGACATATCAAGAAGAAAAAGGTTCAAGAATTGAATGATCACATCGAGCATCAACAACAACTTCTCCAACTTTTAAAGGATAATGCCACTTTGGTGCAGAATCAAATGAAACAACAGGTAGATCAACATCGCAGTGAAAAAAGTTTTGACGTAGGTGATTCGGTATTTTTACGGCTACATCTCAAGCAAGCTATTTATGAGAAGGAAATGTTGGAAATACTACATGCACTTAAGAAATGGCAACCTTACCCAATGGGAAGACACTTCAAGGTTAAAATGGATCATGATAGTATTAAACACTTTTTAGAACAAATATCATCTTTAGAAGAATAGAAAAAATGGGTCACAAATATGTTGGGTTATGACTTTGACATCATCTACAGAAAAGGGAAGAAAATTTTTGTTGCAGATGCACTGTCAAGAAAGAATGAGGATGTGGAAGCATTGTTTTGTGCTATTTCTATTATCCAACTAGATTGGATAAACGAAGCAATGGATGAATGGAAGAAGGACAAATAAGTGTGGCCACTCATTCAAAAGTTGCAGAATATCCCAATTCAAACAATATTGCTAGAAATTGAAGAGGAAGGAAAAATCATATTGGAACCTGGAGCAGTCACAGAAACAAGAACCTGATAGCTACGAAATCAATCAATTTTAGAGTATCTCATCAAGTGGAAGAACTTACCTGCTGAATATTCCACATGCGAGGATAAGAATTTTATACAGAAGCATCAAGAACTACTCAAGCATTGAGGACAACACTTTTTGAAGGAGAGGGGCATGTTAGGCCCGTATACTACTAGCGTAACCCCTTATTGTTATTAGTACAACCCCCTTATTATATTGTTGTACACATGTAGTCCCCATACTGTTATTATTGTGCCCTTACATTATTATTGTTATGCCGACTCTGATTATATTATGACCCCTTAGACTCCTATATATAGAAAGGATGTCTTGTCATTTGTATCATCCAAGAATTGTTCATTTGTGTAATCTAAAGGAGGTTTCCCCCTCGAAGAGGATTATTTCTAAGGCATTGATCTATCTTTTCTATCTTTTTGTGAGCTCGTTTCATAACATCTTAACACTCCAACCATCCACATGTGAACGTGCACCCTAACCGCCGAGTTTAACCTTAGTCGTTGCAGCTCTAACTCCACCATGTTAACATGACTTTACCACTAGCATTAATTGCACTTAATCGCCCACCTCCCAAATCACCGAACCCTAACCACCAACATGTGACCTAATTCCTGAACCACCAGTGCTAAGGGGCCAGCCCCAAGATGTGTGGCGGCAATGTGGCCACGATTTTCGAAAATAAGGCATTATTGGGAATTTAAATGCTCTCACAATTTCACCTGGAGTTTGGTGGAATAAACATTCTGTTAGAAGTTTTTGGGGTGAAATTGTAGGACAGACGCCAGATTTTGGGGAATTTGTAGAGTGAATAGTGCAAGAGCTAGGGAATCTCATACCTTCTTTAGGTTTTGGTCATTTAAGGAGTAGGAAGAGTCTATACATGAATTTTTGGCTCTTCTGAAGCCAATAGAACAAGTTTTAGAGCCACTGGAGCACTTATGAAGAGACATTTTATAATTTTGAGTATATGGGTGCTAGGATCAACCAATGGGTTGAATCAGTTTTTCAAGGGTTTTGAGAATGGGGAGGACCTTGTAGGTGTTTTCTAGCCTTAATATGTTTTCTACAACAATTGAGACATCTATGGTGTAGCTCATGTTTCTCTTTTCTCATTGTCTTTGAGGATAGTTCCCTTTTAGTACTTCAAGTGAATTGTTGTACTTTTTATGCTCATTGTCAGATGGAATATGGGGTCTTGCTTTGAGAACCCTTTTGTTGCTGATTGCTTCATGACTAAATGTAGGTTGTCATGTTTTTAGAGTGAGATTTCTTTGCAAAAGAATGTTTCCTTGAAGGGGAAACTAGCCACTCTTTTGGTCCGCACACTTTATGTACTCTTTATCACTGAAGTATTTTGAGCGTAATGAGATTGGGTCAAGCCATTGGAAGCTGGACCAAGGAGTCGTAGACTAGGAGGGGTAAACTCATTTATCAATTGCTGAGTGTATTACTATTATGTTGTTGTTCAATGTTTTTCTAATTCATGTTTTAAGGTCATGAATTACATATAAAGACATAAAAACCCATGTAAAACTTGCAATTTACCTCATAATCCTCAAGCACTTTGTTTACTATTTTGAATTGGAATTTAGCACAGAAAATACTAACTTTCTCATTCAGATCATGAAATGTGCAATATTGATCCGTGCCCAACTTCTCAATGTTCAATATAACATTAGAACCCTGCGTAGACTTGTCGGTTGATTGTTGCTACTGCTAGAAGCTACAGTCCTTCTAAAAATATTAAATCTGGGAGGCTTGCTTCTCGTGGAGGTCCCACTTGAGA
The DNA here is from genome assembly GCA_031772625.1 of Pinus tabuliformis. NCBI lineage: Eukaryota > Viridiplantae > Streptophyta > Pinopsida > Pinales > Pinaceae > Pinus > Pinus tabuliformis. The sequence goes on from CM062811.1 coordinate 789,925,615, forward strand.
TTTGTTTGAGCTCTGCCATTTCATTATTCCTAAACTTGACAATATAGGTCAAGCTTTCTAGATCATATGGTTCTTTCTCTTTAGCCTTGCTCATAGAGGCCTGAGACCTATTACCCATGTCCCTGGAGTCTTTTGTTGGTTCGTCATCTGAGATTACTCTAATAACATGCAAGTCCTTCTCGACAACAATAGTCTCTTCATAATTTTCTGTTAATGTTTGTTTCACAGTTTGCTTGACAATGTCTACAATTCTTGCTAGCAAGGAAGAGGTGTAATAATCTATGGTGATGGAGTCATGAGGTTTCATGTCTTCTAAAAATTTGTTCAAGATGCGATTGAACCTCTAGTTTAAATCTTTTACTTTTTCCTTTTTCTTTATCTTAATATTATCAAGTTGTTTTAAACATGGAAAAGTCTTATCATCAACAAACCTTTTAGGGAAAATCTTGCTAAACCTCCTCCAATTCTAGATGGAGTTTGGAGGAAGGTTGTGATACCATACATCTACTCTACCATCCAAGGTACATGGGAAAAGTCTACATGAAACATCATCATAATGTACCTATTTGCAGATGTAGGTAAAAGTTTAATAGATGGTCTTCAGGCTTCATTGTCTTATCACAATCATGATACTTCATTAAGATCTTTTTTGAATGCCTTGGAATATTGTGTAGAACACCCATAAGCGCTATTGGGCCCTCAGTCATCCAGTCCTGATTTTGGTATGCCATGTCTTCATCTTTGTTGTCCTCTTCTTCTTTATCAGACTCTGATGTCTCTTCTTCCTTTTCTTCTTCTCCGTCTATCCCACTGAAAGTTGTGCCTAAGAGTAGAATGTTGCCTCCGTCACCACTGTGAAAGAGTCGAGGCACTTCTTGTTTTCCCATAGAGTCTGCTAATTCTTCAAGAGTGGAAAGAACCATGTCTTCGACAGATGAAACTAATATCCCTATGGAGGTGGTCTTATTATTCTTTAGAAAGTATGGACGACTGATTACTCCTAGAATCAATCCAACAGCTTTTGCAAATTCATCGGTTATGGGGCGGATGGCCCAAATCTGATCATGCAGAATTTCACATTCAATATTAGGCTAAAAAGATTCACCAACTTCAGAAGCACAAGTATGGGAGGTGCAATGAATGTTGTTTCCTTGACCAGAAGATGCAATGATGTGGTCGGTGGGTTTATCATCCATAAAATACTGGTTGCCCCCCCTCTAGCACCACAAATGTTGAAGGTGTTGGAACTACCAACATTCAAGGGATCTCCCTGGCACAAAGTCGTAATCATAATTCACACCATTTTGGGTAGGATTCACATCTAGTATAAAGGCCTAGTTTCCAAATCCTTAAATATTTTCCTTGGTTCTATTTGTCAGCACGAGACAGGGATGCAATGGTGTCCTCGAAAAGCAAGGGAATTATGCCTAGTGAGTGTGCAGTTGCACTTGTGTCAAGGTTCTTCTACAACATAAGGGGGAATAAAAGTGAGCCTCTAAGTGAGAGATAAGAGTACCACCTAGGAATAAACACACATGAACCAGAAGTGTCCATCTAACATCCAGCGAAATAGACCACAATGGATGCGACGACCATTACAACCAAAAAATAGGGAAATATTTCTATAATATCCCGTGGAATAATCCACAAGGATGGGGCATATATAAAAAAAACATTACAAAACATTCTTAATAAGATAAGCACTAAAATAACTTAAATAATTCAACTATCTCAGTACATGTGAAAGAAAACATGAAATACAAACATCCACAAAATAGTCTTACAAACACTCATAGTCCATGCATGAAGAATATGCTAGCATTAAAGTCTTCTATTATTAAGAAAATATTCTAGGACACATGTTTAAACTGTACATCACTAGCCCCAATAGTGGGACAATGGTGCCACTCCTTTCTCCTCAAAGAACTAGTTAATCTTACTAATGCCTTGCAAGAGGAGACAAGGTGAAAAGTCCATTGCTCATACAATGACGGGGTATATATAATTGAGGGGTGATGCTTCCCCTTTATGACTCTTTGACCACCATCATGACTGTTCAACTTCCTATGACTTTTCAACTTACATGACTCTCCATATTCATGTGTTTCCTTTGGACTTCTACTTTAAAATACATTTGAATACAATATACATGGTCCTCAATAGTGATGTGGCATATGACTACTCATGACATGACATGACATGACACTGTTAACAGGGACTACTTGGTGATGTGGCGGCGTGATGCCACTATTGTTGTTGAGTGTTGGAAGTCTTCCTAGATATGATTTCTCATCACCTCTGCATGGCTTGGTGATGCGGTCTTTAATGATCTTTAGTCTTAGATGGTAGTTACAAATTTGTGTCCCTTTTACTCCTCTTCATTGATCCACTTGTTAGTTCAACTATAAGGGATCCTTTAGGAAGGCTTTTGATATTGTTCTCGTTCTTCATCATGTCGCCATGACATGATAGTGTATCTGTCCCTACAATTCACTCATGATGGGACGATATCAATCGAAAAAAAACCGTAGTCTAAGATGATGCGTTATTATCCATGAACTAAGCTTGGGACAAGTCACAGACTCGGGAGAGGGACCCAATGACTATGAATTGTGTAGTTTTAGTAGTCAGGGGAAGAGCTTGAGCTCTGAGATGGCACAATGCAGAGCTGAGGGAGGCTTGAAGGAAAGAATTGTGCAGTTTCTGGAGACAATGGGGTCTGGGTGAGGGAAAGGACACTGGAGGAAGAATCTGTGTAGTTTTTGAGGCCAAGCGAGACTAGGCTTCTGCACATTGCATAGTTCTAGTAGACAAGTGAAAATATTGAGGGTTGAAGATGTGAATTGCACAGTTCAAGGTAGACTCGGAGACACAACTACACAATTCATGGGTCAATATCGGGAGTTGGGATCAAGAATTTCACAGAGAAACAACCGTGGAGTACAGTGATTACGCATTGTGTAGTTCCAAGTAGCAAGGTCACAACTTAGAGTGTTGATACTATGTAGTGTACAATTTAGTTGGGGCCTGATGAAGCTAAGTTGCTCGGTCGGGAACATTTTCCGAAAGTGGCTAAGTGTGATATGGGTGATGACCAGTGATGAACCTTGACTGTGATCACACACTTAGCATAATTTTTCCCTCTGTGTGATTGCCACATGATAATATGCGACATGTACAACACTTAAGATAGGCTTTAGGACGGCCATGATGATGCTTATGCGACAATTTTCAAGACTTTGTGTATGCATGCGACAAATTTTTTCATGGTTGGGACAACTCACTTAGCATACTTTTTCCCTCTGTGTGATTGCCACATGACAAGATGTGACATGTGCAACACTTAAGGTAGGCTTTAGGACGACCATGATGATGCTTGTGTGACAATGTTCAAGACTTCGTGTATGCATGTGACAAATGTTTACATGGTTGGGACAACTCATATACACAAAGACTAACCTTTGAAATCTTCATAAAAGGCTCAAAAACATTGTATGATAGTCAAACATGCCAAAAGATGATAGCTAACCCAACATGCGAAAGGGGAGCTCATGGAATGAGCTCTAGTGTTTTAAAAAACAATGTAAAATACCAAGGAAGGCTCTGAAATTGGTTTTAAGCAAAAAATTTGGAGGGTGTTGCAATAGCTACAACACCTAGTTGTTTCATTATACAGACAATGTAATGTAGCCAAGTTGGCTATGGCCTAGGATTTGAATATTCACCCAACACTCCTAATTCACTTATTATTCTGCAATCTACTCAACCAATGGTACAATTATTCAAGTACTTTTCACTGGAGTATTTCATATTGATCACATGCAAGTTCCGAAAAAATAATTTCTTCCCTAATCCTTTATAGGTTTTTCTACCACAACTCAGCTTATTGATGAACAAATAAATCAAGCTTCTCTTCCCACCATTCCCAAATTCTACTTTTAACAATCCTTGTCACCATTTTCCAAAAACCCAATTAATCTTTTGGTCTTGGAAACATAGCCATTTTTTGGTGAAAAGTTTTATTGTGATGACACAAAGTTCAAACATAGGGTGCCAAAAAAGGACATTGTCATGTCTAACACAATGCCAACATTATAAATCTTCCACAAGGGAAGAAGGTCTCACCGGATTCATGCCAAGACATTCAAGTGACGTGTTAGCAATTTAGAGGGTAACAGTATTCACTCCATCAATTAAAATATACATTAAAACCATAAATATTCCATATATTTGTAGGACAACCCTTCTGAAAAAGAAAATAAAAGAGTAGCAGTGATTCTAATAGAGTAATTTTAAAATTTTAAAATGGGTTGTAAAACATAATCACATTCAATCTTGCATTACATCATAGATCCACGACGAAATTGTTGGCTATTTCAATAGACTTCATTCAAATTCTCACTATAGGATCATATTATATCAAATTACATCGAAATACAACAAAATGTATATGCCTAGCTTAGGATTCCATTCCAGTAGCCTGAAATCCTTTCTTTAATATCTCTCTCCCCATCTTGATCTATAGAGTTATACAAATATTTTTCTCCTTAGATCTTGTCCGCGCTCGCTTAATTTGGTCCAACTTAGCTAGCTTGATGAAATCTATGGGTTAGGTTCACATTTATTTGATTTCTTCAATCTCAACATATCAATCCTTCTTTTGTGGCCTTAGATAGTCCCAATGTAACTGTTCTCCTTCCTTGTTTTCTACTTTCTTCCTTTTGTTGTTGCTTTTCAGTATGTTTGACCATTTGTTTTTCTACTTGTGCTTCATATTCTTACGACTCTTTTCTATCAAAACTAGTTAAAATTTCTCATAAAAGTGAAGGACCCAACAAAATGACATGTCCATTTTGTGACCTTGCATCTCGATATAAATCCTCATGAAAAATTCATTTGGCATCTAGGTATCTAGGACATCATTATGGGATTTCTTAGAAAACGTCACAGACATCATATATGTTTGAGAATGAAGGTGATTTGCATATATCGGTACTCCTGATGTAGTACCATAAATAATTCCCCATATATCAAATATGTTTGAACATGAAGGTGTTCCAAATATATGGGAGTTCATATATGACATGCATTCATTAAGTCCTATATCTCGATTCAAAGAAATGAAATTTAGCATCTCGGTATTTGAGATTTTAATTAAGATTTCCTTATGAATAATCTCAGATCTAAATATGATCCTTCTAATAACGAGTCATTAGCCCAAGTCAGGTAACTTCTTAGCTTGAATGACACATTAGCAATAACACGTCATCATAAATCAAAGTGCTAAAAACTAAAAAAGAAAATTTCAAAATGCCAAGTGTAAATAATAAAATCAAAACAATGAAAAGGAAAAATTAAAATATAGACATCCAATATCCAGAAATCCATGGAATTTGCAAAAAACAATTAAATATCCCATTAGGATATGGATAACACTAATGTGATATCCACCTCAAAAGTAAACAAAAAGAGCTAAGAAAGCATCCAAAATTGAATATAACCAAAATTATCTAGCATCCTTCTGACTAATTAGGGGAATTATTGTTATATTTTTCTTAACGCTATATTGTTATTTTCTTAATAATTACATTTCAACATTTTCATATTAAATTCACCCCATAGCATCATATTATTATTTATATTTTCAACATTATTCAACAACATATGCAATTGTATAGAAAGAACAATGTTAGCATCAATATATCAGAACATTAAGGAACAATAGAAGAAAAGAATTCACACGTAGATACACCAGGATTAGACAGAGACCATAGAAAAACCCACTATGGGGAAAACCCTTTCAAATTATTCTTCTTATTATATTTTCACTTAATGATTCAACAAAAGTGAGTACAATTATCCATATCTTCATCCATACAACTAACTATCAACATCAACTAAACAATATCCATGAAGATGATCCCAGCAAAATCAATATAACATGATCCAAAAGATGATTCCAACAAAAGCACTAATTAGATGTAACTTCACTAGACTATAGACAACTTCAGTCATCTGCAGTTAGTTGCAGTTAATTGTTGCAATTTATGAAAAAGAAACTTTGCTTTCCGACTACAGGTAAGACTTGTAGTGCGTGTGGATGAAAGGCTTCAACCCAACGGATGAGTTGGCCTACATGCATTTGCAACCAATATTTTATCATGACAATCCTGTGGTTGAGACTCAAAACCCCAAGATTATGCGAGGTTCGTACCATGCAATTTCACCTTCGTGCCAACAATTTCTCTGCATACATGCCTCAGACCTATGCGAGCCAAAACCAAGGTAGACAATAGAAGAATGCTCCATGATGATTTTACAAATGAGGGTCACTTGATTTGTATTTATATCCTTCGAAGGGTGACCAATTTGCTTTAGGCCGACTTGATGAAATATGCAAATGTGCAGCTTAATTCAAGAATACACTTTCCCTTGCCCAAATTGAGTGCTTCAATAGTCAAAATTGGTCCTCTCGAAAAAAGGAATATAATTCCATGGTTGGAATTTATCACTTAGCTTCCAAATTAACACTCATTCTCAGCTAGGTAGAAATTACAACTACATCATTCAATCATTGCAAGTATCCTATCTTTAAATCATATCCTATCTCAAGTATCTTATCATCAAATGTCATCACTGCTCATATTTTTTCATTTCTACAATTCTCTTGATTATCTTTGCGCATATGATGAACATTATTCAATGTAAAAGAAGAAGAATTTGATATCAGAAGGGGCCTAATCTACCATTGTCTCTCCATTTGGGAGCCACTACTACCACCGGTAGTCACTACTAGCCGTAGTCACTACCAGCGGGGAGCCTAATGCTACCACCTAAGAAATATCCAAGAGCTTATCATTAGGGAGCCCTACTCAATCAAAAACCACATCAGGGAGCACACCTTAACCTGAAATATAATGATAATGAGGAATTTCCTATTGGACACTCTCATCCCATGACACGAAATAGGTGAAATACCACTTACCAAGAAAAGATCACAACCATATTATTACCTATTGATCTTCCCACCAATGACACTCAATAGTCATGTGGTATAACACTTGCATCATAATCATCTTGCGTGGGATACCCGACTTACCAACAGTAAGGATCACACATCCCCAAGCACTTTCTCTACCTATTGGCGAGATGGGGAGCAGTGATCCCAACAAGTCCAACTTTAGTGTATGATGCCAACTGAGATATAATATGCATAGACCAAGATAGGGGGAGAATTCACTGAACTTGTCAAAATAGATAAAAGTCACACATAGCCTATGGGTGATAGACAGGGGAGAAACATCTATGACCCTATTGTCCAAACATCCCTAAACTCCAGGAGCCTTCCATCTCAATTCCTCATCCTAGGAGCTCAGAAAAAGGGGAATAACTTGCTCAATGCTCTCAGTCAATCCTACTCTAGGTAGATTAGAAACATATAATTGTGATCATATCTCATATCGGCTTGAACAACTCACTGAAGATTTCAATCATCATGTCTCAATAGTAGTAGCCCCTTGTTCATATAGGACATCAAATAAAATATTATATTAGAAAGAATATATATCACAAAAAGGATACCTTATTCATCCTCCCTCTCATGGAGGAAACAACCACAAGCCTAATCTTGTCTTGTACAACAGCACTTACTGAAGATATCTTGGTCCCAACCATATACGAGATTCTCTGCCAATCCTATCCTACTCATTTTATCACACTATATCCTTTTCATATCCATAACTTGCACCAACAACTCTCCAAAGATCTTCTTCACCCTATCTCACAACTAGTCATGCTAGCAAAAACATACTCAACCTCGGCCATAATTAAAGCTACGAACTTCTCATCCAAAAATATCTTGGAATATATCATACTATGGAAGCACCCATATGTGCTCATATAATTAATAACAATCGCAAACAACATTAGTACATCCATATAATCAGATATCATAGGAAGAATATTTCAAACCAAAAATTGATCTTCCCATGCAAACATCTCAAAGGGTTCTCAACGACAACTCAATGTGTATGAAGCAGCTCAATTAGGTTTTATGCAAACACGCACACACACACACATATATATACAAATTGGTGTTGACATAGAATGTCAATGCTTCAATCAAATATCAGTTTCCAAGATATATTCAACAATATCTCTTCATAACTGCCTCAAATTAAATTGGAGTGCGCAAGGATTCACGTTTCTGCTTTCTTCAATAACTTCACAATATAGATTTTCTTTGCCCGACTTCATTACATAATTTATCATGCCATGATTCCTCATTTAAAACTTCAAAGTAAATCTCCCTCTTTGATCATGATAGGTTCATTACCTGTCAAGAATATGCCATTAGCATATAAAACCAAAATTAAAGTCATACCTTGGACTACTTACGAATTAGAGGTTTGGATTTTCACATCTTTCTGGCTTCACCAGATATTGTCAATGTGGACATACGAGGCTTGGGGAGCTTGGTTTGTACAATGCTTTCTACAAACATAACACTTGACCAAACCAACATTCTCATCCTTACTCAAATCAATACTCTGTAATCAAATCAACTAATTCAGCTTATCAAACCTTAGATTCCAGATCAAAACTAATATTAAAATCATAATTTTTTTTGCTAATATCCCTGTGAAAAAAATATTTGGACCAAATGTCTGGTAGAGCTCACATCCAAATACCAAGTCATGACTTCATCTATTGTCATGTCAACAAATTATTATTAAGCAATATCAAATTCCATAGACCATCCATATAATCATAACATGAATTATTTCTGTCACTATAAGCAAATGCATATATGAAGGATAAGTCACAATTGTTTATACTTCAACCAGTGTGTCAAAGCCAATGATGCCAATACATAATCTTTATAGAATACCAATATTAGTCATTGAATCTCACATAATTCTATCATTAAGGAAAATCATTAGTTATAAAAACCCTAATTTGTTATCATAGCAAATTCACTCAATCCATAACCCAAAACATAACTATGGATCGTCAAGCCTCATGTCGAAGTTCTAAGGCATCATCCATTATCCAAGCCAACTAAGTTAAGTCAATAAGCCAAATCTTATCAAACCCTTTCAATTTTTATCAAATACTATCATACTATCATATATTAGATTCAGTGATCAAATCAAAATAACATACTAATCTGCATATTCTGGTCCACTATAAAAACAAGTTTAGTTAACACATTTACATTCTCTATAATAAGATAAATATTCAAAATTCGCTTCTCATACGTCATTGTGTTGTCTTCTCCATGTATGTAGGACTCTCATACTCCATGTGCACTTTTGATTTTGTGCATGAGGCTTTGGATTTTGTGACCTACATGCACAACCACACCCATAGACCTTTCTTCCGTGTGGTTGTGAGGAATAGAACTGCACTAATAAAATTACTTCTATGCAGTTGAGGCTTAGACTAGGGGAAACCCTCTCTTCACAGACCAGAACTTGTTGTAGACCAACAATATCATATATTTGTCTATTTATGTCTAGAAGAATTATTTCAATAGAAAATGATCTTCAATATGTTTAATGAAATTGATAATAGGTGAAATGATATTATGGAGAGTTTCTCCTTCTTAATGAGTAGGGACTTTAGCCATCATCATTCTAGTCATCAACCTGTCTATCATAATACTATCATGCATCAGCAGAACTGTTAGATCATGAAATCCTACTATATCAAGTTCTAACAAATATGTTAATATGTCAGCATCAACTGCTTCATCATCGCATATGAACATGACATCAAATTTTCATCAAGAGTTTGAATCTTATGATTAGGGAAGCTAGCAGGTTTCTCATCATAATTCAAATATTATGATCACCACATCACGTTTTTATCATATTACTCAACCATCATACCAAGGAATATGTATTTATCACATAGACCAATTTACTAAGATAAACAAGGTCAACAAGAAGATCCGGAATATCAATATTATTTACACTTCTTTCATTATGGTTATCATACTTATCAATAGTATGAAGACACTGTATCAAAAACAATATGCTAGACTTTTCCACAAAATCTATCATGCCTTGAATGTGAGAAAACGCTCAGTATACCAATATATCAAAAATTAATGTTTCTAATTAGTTTCATCATGACTCAATACCAAATGAACCATCTCATCATGAACCAATCTCACTTTTATATCCATTATGATTCATTCATAAAGATGATTTTTACATCATACCTTAGGGCATACCTTGCCATCCAATATTATAGTTTAAAAATAACATTGAAACAATGCACCATACACACCTTGTAGTATTCAAATACATGTGTACCTTCTTATTGGCACTTAGAGTACTTTGTCAATTTTTTATCAAGTGCCATGTTTCTAGCACTAGTTGGTCCTCTCTTCCTTCACTAGCCATGTTTTCTTGCACCTCCCATGATCCTCAATAAGGATCCACTTATCACATCTCATCAAGATGTTAGAAGTATCAAAATACTCACATGTACATGTAGGAAGTATAAGTAATAATAAAAGAAGTAAACCCAAACAGGAATAGAATCACAAAGAGTTAACATAAATCTAAAATTTACTTATCTTTTAATGAGAGGAGATCAACTCCCTCTTGAAATAACCTTCAGGAGTCATGACTATCCATTGATCATATAACATTTTTGCCTTCAATATATTCATAAATGTCATCATTAACCAAGGCCTAATTGAGAATATCCCATCTATGGCTACATCAAATCCGTCACAATTGCTTGAACATCTTCACATTGATCATGCTAGGGTTTCTAGAATACATATCTCAAGTCTTTGCCATAAACTAGGGTTTCTCCCAAACCCTAAACTCTTAATATCCATTAAATCCTAATAAAAGAATTTCCTAGGGATTCTTTAAAACCATAGTATTCTTTTCGGTCCCATCCATCTTATTTTTCTTCCATCAAAGGTGTCTTCATAGGGGTGATCTCAATGACTTTTCTTCAGACTAACTCTGTTACCATGTTATATTTTTCTTACGGCTATATTTTTTTTGTTTTGATAATTTCATTTCAACATTTTCATATTAAATTCACCCCATAGAACCATATCATTATTTATATTTACAACATTGTTTAGAAACATATTGTTATGGAACCAGCTCAGAAAAAGATAGAAAGGAGAGATAAATGCCTTAGAATTAAGCCTCTTCAAGGGGGAAACATCCTTTTACATTTCATAAATGAACAATTCTTGGATGATAAAAATGAAAATACCTCCTTTCTATATATAGGAGTCTAAGGGTTCATAATATAATTAGAGTCGACATAACAATAATAATGTAAGGGCACAATAATAATAATAGTGGGCTTCCATGGGGCACAATAGTAACAATATGGGAACTAAATGGGTACATCAATATAATAAGGGAGTTGTACTAATAATAATAAGGGGTTACACTAGTGGTATAGGGGCGTAACATGCCCCTCTCCTTCAAAAAGTGTTGTCCTTAATGCTTGAGTAGTTCTTGATGATTCTGTATAAAATTATTGTCCTCCCATGTGGAATATTCAGTGGGTAAGTTCTTCCACTTAATGAGATACTCTGAAATTGATCAATTTCGTAACTCTCGGCTTCTTGTTTCTGTGACTACTCCAAGTTCCAATATGATTTTTCCTTCCTCTTCAAATTCTGGCAATATTGTTTGAATTGGGATCTTTTGCAACTTTTGAATAAGCGACCATACTTCTTCGTCCTTCTTCCATTCATCCCTTGATTCATTTATCCAATCTGGTTGGATAATAGAAATAGCACAAAACAAGCATCTGCAACAAAATTTTGCTTCCATTTTCTATAGATGATGTCAAATTCATAACCCAACATATTTGTGACACATTTTTTCTATTCTTCTAAAGATCATAGTTGTTCTAAAAAGTATTTAAGACTATCATGATGCATTTTTACCTTGAAGTGTCTTCCCATTCAGTAAGGTCGCCATTTCTTAAATGCATGTAGTATTGCAGACATTTCCTTATCATAAATAACTTGCTTGAGATGTAGAAGTAAAAATACCCAATCACCTACATCAAAACATTTTTCACTACGATGTTGATCTACCTGTTGTTTCATTCGATTTTGTACCAAAGTGGCATTATCCTTTAAAAGTTAGAGAACTTGTTGTTGATGCTCGATGTGATCTTTCACTTCTTGAACATTTTTCTTCTTGATATGTCCTTCTATATTTAGAGTTTGAGGAGTGGTAATTTCTTCCAATCCTTTACAAGATATGGTCGGATTCATTTCTTGATGCTCGATGTGATCTTTCACTTCTTGAACATTTTTCTTCTTGATATGTCGTTCTATCTTGATAGTTTGAGGAGTGGTAATTCCGACTAATGAATTACAAGATATGGTTGGATTCATTTCTTATTTCTCGATGTGATCTTTCACTTCTTGCACCTTTTTCTTCTTGATATGTCCTTCTATCTTGAGAGTTTGAGGACTGGTAATTCTTGCCAATGCTTTACAAGATATGGTCTAATTAATTTCTTCTTTCTCTAGGGTTGGGTCCTAGCGTATATCCTCTTCCTTTGATTTTTATTGATCCTTTTCTTCCTCCTCTTCATACTCTATGTAAAATAATTTCTTCTCAGCACACTTATGACCTTTAGTGCATTTGCTATCACAATTGTAACAAATCCCTTTTTCTCTTTTTTCTTCCAATTGTTGTGGTGTTACCCTTATAGGTCGTGGAAGGCTAGGAGAAACAAAACTTCCATCTTTATAGTTGTGAGGGGTAGACTTCCTTGTTGCTATAATTTTACTTTCCACTATGTAACAAAGCCCTTTTACTCTTTCCAATTGTTGTGGTGTTGCTCTAAAGAAGGTGTTGCTCTTTTTATCCTCATAATGTTCTATCATTTCCTCCATGAAAATTGACCACGTAACAAGTTGTTTACGAGAACAAAGCACTTTATACCATAAAAATTGACCGAGTTCTAAATATGAATATGCAATACATACCTTTTGTAACAGTGGTACACCATGTAGATCAAAATATTGCTCCATGTAAGGTATCCAATTTACCGGATCCTTGCCATCAAACTTCCTCATATCGCCTTTTCTTGATTTTAGGAGCTCGATCTTAAAATGAATATAACTTTGTAATTTCGGCTCTTCTAGTTCTGAAATTGTGATCTACCGTAGCCCTCCGTGTCCTCTTTCCAATTCCACCAGTCTAATCAAATTTAGATTCTCCAAGAAAGAGTTATGAACAATCTCACAAGATGACCTAATTATATACCTTTTTAGAAGAACGAACTTGTATGAAGTGCCACATGTCACTATGTTAACCTTAGGATCTAAAAAATATACACATGAAACTACAGTCCATCCTCTTTCTGTAACTTCTTACAAAATTGCAATCTGATGCTCAAAACAAAAGTTATGTTGATTTTTCCAAGGTCACCTGTTTGGAATGTAATTTAGGAGTCTACAAAAAGACCAAATTCCTCAAATCATATCTCTAAAAAAATAGGGCAAAAAGCTCTGAAATTCAGATCCGAGATTTAGCACCATTTCATCTCAAATGGGTTTTTTTGTTTGATTTTGAAACATCACAAAAAAAGAGTTATAGCGAAAATTCCACGATGACCTATTTGGAGCAGTGAAACTCCAAAATCCAAAGCTCTGATACCAAATGTTATGGAACCAGCTCACAAAAAGATAGAAAAGAGAGATAAACACCTTAGAATTACGCCTCTTCAAGGGGGAAACCTCCTTTTACATTTCATAAATGAACAATTCTTGGATGATACAAATGAAAAGACCTCCTCTCTATATATAGGTGTCTAAGGGGTCATAATATAATCACAGCCAACATAACAATAATAATGTAAGGGCACAATAATAACAATAGTGGGATTCTATGGGGCACAATAGTAACAATATGGGCACTACATGGGTACATCAATATAATAAGGGGGTTGTACTAATAACAATAAGGGGTTACACTAGTAGTATAGGTGCCTAACACATATGCAATTATCTAGAAAGAAAAACATTATCATCAATGCAAACGATCATAAAGGAATAATAGAAGAAAATAATTCACACATAGATACACTAGGATTGGTCAAAGACCAAGCTAAAACACACTATGTAGAAAAACCTTTCAAATTCTTCTTCTATTAGATTGTCATTGAATGATTCAACAAAAAAGAGTACAATGATCCATATCTTCATCCATACAATCATCCAGCAACATCAACTAAACAATATCCTTGAAGATGATCCCGGAAAAATCAATATAACAAGATCTAAAAGATGATTCCAACAAAAGTATTGATCATATGTCACTTCACTAGACTATAGTCAAGTTCGTTCATTTGCAGTCAATTGTGGTCAACTGCGACAACTCACAAAAAAAAACCTACTTTCCAACTGTAAGGAAGAGGTATTGTGCATGTTGCTAAAAGGATTCAACTGTATGAATGAGCTAGCCTACATTTGGTTGCAACTGATATTTTACCATGACAAGCTTGTAGTTGAGACTCAAAACCTTAAAACGAAGATGCAAGTTTTGGACCCTACAATTTCACCTTCATGTGAACCCATTCTTCACAGACCTCACTGAGACCTGTGTGAGCCAAAACCAAGGAAGAAAATAGAGGAATGCTACATGATGATTGTCCAAATGAAGGTAACCTTATTTGTATTTATAGCCTTCCAAGGGTGACCAATTTACTTTAGGACTGACCTAATCAAATATGCACATGTGGGGCTTAATTGAAAACTACACTTTCCCTTGTCCAAATTGAGTGCTTCAATAGTCAAAATTGGTCCTCTTGAAAAGAGGAATCATGTGCAATGGTTGAAAAATGTCACTAAGATGCCAAATTAACAAGTTTGAAGTCTAAAATTGGCCTCCTAAGTAGATTAATAAAATAAGAGTTGTATCAATTGAGTTTTGTTTGGATGGTTGGTGGAATAGCTATTCTCCGAGTTCAAGTCTCTTAAGTTGACATGTTGACACTCTTGAATAGAGTAACTTCATTGAAATTTTAAGTGAGTTTATGGTAAGGGTTATCCTAGTACCAAAAATCTCTCGCTTTCCTTTGCCATGAGAGGGAAGTTGAGTTTCTTCCATGGGGGATACTGGGTGCCCAACATTTTCCTTTGAAAAATAATAAATAAAATAATAATCGTGAATTTTTTAAGGAAAAGAAAAAAAAAACTTTTTTATTGTATTCCTAGCTTACCTCCTTATAGGTTTACTCAATAAAAGTATAGTTTTTTGTTTTGAGTCTCATATTTTATCTCAAAATTCCCCTAATACGCTCAAAAACGAAAAAATAATTATGTTTTGGGTTTGCATGATTAATGATTAGGTATATGGCTTCTTGATTTAATAAACCATGAATTAGGTCTAGGCATATGAAAAAAGTAATTTTTCTCAAAATTCTTAATATTTTGTACAATAAATCAGAGATTAAAATGAGAAATAATGTTTAAGGAAAAATCATTGAATAAAATAAATAAATAAAAAATAGTGTGTCTCAAGGGGTCAACTCAATTGGTGATCGAATTAATGTGAAATTTTTGAAAACTAAGAAATCCAAGGTTCAAATCCCCCCAGTTGTGACCTAATTTATGAAGAGGAAGATAGGCTGTAGACCCCCATACATTTACTAGTTAGTTACATGTCAAGCAAGTTATTGGGTTCCTATAGGATATAGAAGAAAACATTGTACAAAATTATAAAATAAAGAGAAATTCATAGAAAATAAATAAAATTTCGGAAGGGTCCTCACTATTTATGAACTCATACCATAATGGGGCATTGTTGTATAGGATACAACAATTGGTAACACACTAAATAAACCATTTATCCCTATCATTAGTGACATAGGGAAACTATTCTATCTAAATATGTAGGATTAGTCTTCCAAATCTAAATTTGAAAAATTACAAAAATATGTTATATTCAATAATTGTGAAAGATAAGTTTAAAGAATTCCAAACACTTAAACTTAAACAAAAAATTGTTGTGGAGCATACTATTTTAGTTTAATTCTGAAATTTTATTCTAACCACTTTCAAAACAAATCATTAGGCCAACACTTCTCTTACCATTAATTTTGTACACACTTACTTTCCTCATCTCATTCTAGCCAACCTCCCTTTTCTATCCATGAGAATCCAACCGTATAAGCACAACACCATTCCCAGCAAGCATCCATATCCCTGATAGGCTTTCCTATATTTCCCACACTACTTTTGAGTGTTTTTCAACATCTTATTTTATATTACCTTCATTCACCTTTTTTATTTGCATATATAGATATGGGTGATAGGAAGTGGGGTCATACAAGAGTTATTTTAATTAGATGATTAAACCATAAAACTGAGTCTACATAAACTTTCCAAATCCAATTATTTTTTATACTATTTTTTAACTATTTAGGCTAGTAGAGCACTTAAAAAAACAATATAGAAGTACTTTTCCTAATAAAAATAAACTTTTAAAGATAAGTATTGCTTATATATAAAGACTCAATGAGACAGAAGTTAATTTGTTGGAAATTCCAAACTATAAAAATAATATTTCAGATAAAAAATATTTGTTAATTTATGGTTAGAGTATTGTTACTAGTTGTACACTAGAAATAATTAATGTTAAAAAAACTTGTGATCAACGTAAATCGATACAAGTAGTTTGAAAATTTCAATTACTAAGCAAAAAAACCAAAAGAAATCCAATAAAGATCAAATAACTACTCATTTTTAACTCCCCTAATGACTACAAAATGTAATTTGAAGGAAAAATATTTGGAGATATTTAAAGTGATCATAAGCAGATGTCTTGGAATTTTGTATTTTTACCTTTAAACTCACGAGTTTTGTTTGATTTTAAAAACAAATCACCTATTTTAAAATCATTCTTGTCAACTAAAGTTTTATCAAACCAACTTTTAATGATATGTTGATGTAAATCAAAAAATTTCTTGACTTTCTCTCACACTTCTTCCAATTTTGGTAAAATTTCGAGTCACTTTTGCATTGTTGTGGAAGGTTCTTCCCTAATAGTCTAAGAAAACTGCAAAGGTCGTAAAGGTATTTTAGGGGGAAGGATGGATTCATTGCTATAAGAAAGAAAAATGGTGATTTTCCTAATAGTGATTTAGGAATGACATGATCTTCCCACAAGTAATTCAATATAGATTTATGCCAATTTCGTTGATTTTCATCAACAAAACTTTTCATTATTCTAATGAGATTGTTATTAGTTGATTATATTAGATTAGTTCCTTGTAGATAATAGTTGGTAGAATAATTTATCTTAATTCCTTTCTCAATAGAAAATCTAGTTAAGTGCAACGATGAAAATTTAGATACACTATCAAATACAAGAGAATTAGGAATTCCAAACTTGGTGATGATATTTTACTCTAAGAAAGAGGTCACCTAATTTTCATTTACAATTCTCAGAGGAATGACCTATGTCTATTTTGTGACATTGAGGATGTATTTGTGAAGTTGGGAAGAATTTGGAGTAATCTCTCCAATTATGTCAAGTCCCCACTATTGAAATGGATTGTCAATAAACATTGACTACAAAGGAAAAGTGAGTTCTTTTTTCTCTTCATATGGATGTTTGAAAGATATTACACTTTCGGGAAAGTGAATGGACATATTTAACCAAAGTGGTATAATAATGACTAGCACATAAGACTTTGTGAGTAGTGGTATCACCATTGAAATGTCCTCCTTGTTGGTAACAAATTTTAGTACTTTCAACCACCTTATTCCAACTTTTTCTATCCTTAGTTTTGAACCAAAATTCTTCACTTTTTAACAATTTTGTGAGGATAATGGCATGAAAAGGTTGAAATAAAGGTCATTATATTTCATAAGACAAATATTCTCATTTTATCTATAAATATTTATTAGAAGCATTTATTCATGTACTAATTTTCACAACAACAATCTAAAGGAATTCCTGTAATTATAGAAAAATAGTAAATGTAGAATTCT
Source organism: Pinus tabuliformis (assembly GCA_031772625.1). NCBI lineage: Eukaryota > Viridiplantae > Streptophyta > Pinopsida > Pinales > Pinaceae > Pinus > Pinus tabuliformis. Next base: position 789,943,628 of record CM062811.1, read on the forward strand.
TGTAATTCTTCCAAGCTCTATGGGGTTCCATGTCAACCAATCTAATTCTGAAACTTGGAATGATTTGAAAATGTTAATCTAATGGATAAATACCTATCTAGCCTCATTGTAGATGGTTTCAACCCCCAATTCCATGATTGGTCAACACAAGGTGTCTACCTAGCAATTCCTGCAGTCAGTGCATAAATTCCTGTAATCAGATAGAAAAATCTGCAGATTTGTCTCCAACAGCTGGAATTTGAACATCAAGGCTTGAGGATTGGGATTTGAATTCAAGTGAAATAATATTAAGGAAAATTATAAAACATCACATCACATCCCTACTATCCATTTGAGATATTCTATTTTCCTAACTAAGATTAATTGAACCCCATTCTTCATCAAATTCAGTTTAATTGATAATTTATGTATAAATAAATCCTCATGAAGATAATAAGAAGTTAGTCAATCATTATTTTTCATATTCTTATTATGAGCAAGGATTAAATTTGTTGTAATACAAATACTTCTTTCGTGACATGGTGTAGTGTTTCTCTAAATCTTCTTAGTAGTTTTCACAACATATTCTAGGAGCCCCCCCTGATATGTTTTGTCTATTTGATTTTAATTGACATAGAAATGATTAATAATGTTTTAATTCACTCACTAGTCATTTTCATCAATTAACACACAGTTTGTAAATTCCTGTAATTTTCCTGTAGTGATCATGTAATTACACAGAATTCCCTATGATTTTACTATAGTCATCATATAATCACACAACAATTCCTATAAATAATACTTTATTTTCCTACAATAATATAGTTTTGATGTCAAAACATGGGTGAAAGACACGATGTATCAAAAATTGATTACTATTTTGTTTTAAATATATTTATTGGAATTAATTAGAGTCAATAATGCTTACGTTAATGATTGAAATGATTGCTAGAACTATTTGAGTTTGAATTTAAGAGTGATTACCATTAATTGGATGTGAATTTTCTTATAAACTTAGAACATTGATTTCATTTACATTTCTTTTTCATTACATTCTCAAGCCAATTTTGACCAAATAACTACAATTTCAAAAAGAATATTGAGTGTGAAAGTGTAATGCATTTGTCTGAATCTGAAGTATTATTCCAACAAGGTCAATAATTGAATCTAGAATTATGAAAACAATTTTAAGCTAGAATCAACTACGATATTTACATGTACTTTGTTTGTGCTCTATTTCTACATAGGAAAACACCTAGGTAGCAGGTTTGCACATATTGTGTTTCACCTCATAGTTTACCTACGTTGGGTTGACAAATAAATGTTGATAAATATAGCCCACTATATTGCGTGACATTTTGGTGTCGTTGTCAGAGAAGTGTAATGAACTGGTGCCTAGGAATTTAGCTTGTTTTATTAAACATAGAAAACATTTAACATATCTCTTTACTTTGCCTTATAATATAAAAATATTTAATATGGGGGAGTAGGAATATAAGGAAGGAGGTAAGAAACTATGCACCACCATAGTGTGTCCTACAAATCCAATTGTGTTAAATATTGCATGTAGAGATTAATATTTAATACATGTAAATTCATTCTAACTCATAGAGGTAGAGGAAGAATTCCAATCGATTGAATTGAAAGCATCCCCATGTACTAATCCATGTGTAAGATAGGAACTATCAACTAGCAAAAATAAGTTGTTAAATAATTTATTGAGAAAACAAGGGCTCATCACTAAAAGTATTTTCTTAAATCATAATTCCAATGTAAGAGATATAACTAGTGATAGATCTGGTTTTTAAGAAGATAAGAAAATCCATGAATAATTCGAGGAAGAAGACCTAAAAGGCCACACCAGTTATCATTGTAAATATGTAGAAGAAGCCCAAAAATCATGGAAACCAACTAATGAAGATAAAATGTTGGAACTTGAGATTGAAGAGCTTATTTCTTTCTTCACACCAGTTTATATGAATGAAGAGTGTATTTCAAGAGATGTACTTGGCGTGACAAAGGAAGATATTGAATTAAGAATTCAATGAAATGAAGACTACATGGAAGATTTGTTCCAAAGAGTCATCATGCCACATAATTCCTCCATTCTTCAACACTTGTTGCCATCCAAATCATGCAGGCAACCAATTACTCACATACAAGTATTCATTAAAGCATTATTTTTAGCACTAGATATGAATACTTTAGAGACCCTGATCTATAGATGGATGCACTGGAAATATGCATACACTTGAAGAGACTTTCCTATTTTTAGTAGAATAGGTTAGTATAGGGAAATAAATAAACAAATTTGTTTAATTAATAATATTGAGCTTACTTTTTTCCTTCTCAAGTTCATTAAACTAAGTGAGGAACATATCAAAAACATAAGTTTATCCCTTTATCTGGTCTTGGTATATTATCTATGAGAAAGGAATCCCGAGAGTTTTCTTTAAGTTTTTCTAACTCTCTAAAATTGAAAACGTTGGTGAGCATCAACCATCCTGAGATAGAGAAAAATCGACAAGCTAGTATTTGAGTTTTATTTACATTTTTTAGACTCATTAAAGCTAAAAACACTCGCAAGCATGCACTGACCCAAGATTTATAAAAATCGATGGTACAATGGTAGTTAGGTACAATGATATATATGTATATGTATATGTATATGTATATGTATATATATATATATATATATATATATATATATATATATATATATATATGTATATATGTATATATATATATATATATATATATATATATATATATATATATATATATATATATATATATATATATATATATATTATTTTCTAGATTTTCTTACAAAAAGGAAAGTTATTTTATTCCCCCTCTTCATCACTTCCATTGTAATTTTAATTTTTTTATAAGTGTTCCATTTTTCCATCTTTAAAAGACATGCCATTGTAGCCGTGTGTGGCAGCCATCTCAGAAATCCTTTGTAATTTTCTCATATTTCGTGAATAAGGTCCCTGAATAGGTTGGGTGGAGGAATTGTCTTAACTTTCTATAATTCCAAAATTCTCTTATAGTTTCAAATGTCCTAAATGGAATCATATTTTATTTGGATGAGGACATGCAAATATTTAAGTATGGGGGAGTGATTATTGGGTTAATCTTCTTATTCGACATCAATAACATCTAGTCAAAAGAAGAAAATTGTGCTTCTAAGACGGTTCAAAATTGTAAATTCAAGGAAATAAATGATAAAATCAAGATATATAGGAATTTTTTCATATTTAAAAAGGGCATGGAGTTGAATCAACGTAGGTGATATATAGAAAATTCTTGTAACTAAAGGGTGAATTTCCTTAATGACTTCCAAGGTTGGCATATTTTCACAACTCCATATGAAATTATGGAACATTGGTTTTCTTCCTAGAACTATCAATATATTTATGTGTTGTTTATATAAAACCTAGGTTGTTTATATAAAACCTAGGTTACACACAGTCAACTCAAGCTCTTGGTCAAAGTTACAGTCAAAGTTATTTTCTTCCTATACAGAGAAGAAATTAATTTTCTAATATATCATAAATTGTATATTGTATCGCCATGAAATTTCGATCACAAATGCACCCATGTATGTTGAATAAACACAACAAATTTTAGCCAATTCTGATTATTTTAAAAAAATGGCCATTTTCACCTTTAGCCATTTTGCATTTTTTGTGAGATTCGTGCATCAGATGGAAGTGAAATTTGGTAGGTAAATGCACTATAGTAAGGTGAATTAACACAAAAAAAAAAAAAATGCATACATTTTTTTTTTAATGACAATTTTTACCTACATCCATTTTTCATTTTCTCTGAAAATATGTATTTGTTGGTTTCAATTTTTGACATGGACAAGAATACCAATGAGACCAACTACCTAGAAAAGGTTTCATTGAAAACAAATTTGTGGTTTGAGAGATAATTGTAAAAAAGGTTTCCATAATCCTGTAATAATGTTTCTAGATTCCTATAACTAGAAGTCAATATTCTTGTAATAAAATCTTCAAATGAAAATATCACTTCAATACAAGTTAGTTTTAGTAATAAAATCATTAACCTATTCCTCCATGAATGAGATTTATGGTGTCAACAAATCAATATTCAGAGTTTTCCAAAAAGGTAAAATGGTAGATGTTTTAATTATGTTTATTTATTAAACTTAAGATATTTTTAAATGGTTGATTTTACCTCAAAAATCCTATTGCCATGTATCATTTTCTTGAATTCCTAAATCATCATTACCTTAAGTGTTGAACTTAGACCTATAATTTCATTCTTCTATCTAAAAAAATTATTATCCTTAATGTTTAAAACCAACAGTTCAAGTATTTCAGGTAATAATTATCTATCGGAATAAATTTCATCTTTCTGAATCTAATTACCCATTTGGATAATTATGATGTAATTTGATATTTATACTTATGTTACAAATATCACAATCATCAAACCTAATTCCACTTCAAACTTACCTAAGTTATATTTCATTGTTATTTTGAAATCTATAAGCCAAAATTTCACGGGTTGTTCTCCTATACAGCTACTAATATTTGAATTAATATCTTTACCATACAATCAACATGGTACACATAACAGTGGTGCACAATGACCCAACCATAGAAGAGGATAATTTTGAATAGTACTACTAATTTCAAGAGGAACAGGGAAGGCTTAAAGATCTATTGGTATGTGAGGAAGGTCAACATACAAAAATAAAAGTGGAGCACAAAAATATATAGATAAATATCCAAATTTCTAAGTTAAAGAAGAAAGAGAAAATGTAGGAGTGATATGCCAAGAACAAAGAAAAGTACAAATTACTGAGACATAAATACTTAAACTTGTATGCAACAAAAATAGAGAATATCAAGCACTACAATAGGTTAAAAATAAGAACCAAGAATTTGAAGGAAAATATAAGGAACCAATCTCCATCAAACACAAACTTAAATTTTCGTATCTAGGAAGTAGGAGGTGTATGAAGTGGCAAGTGTATAGTTTTTGACCAAATTTTAGGAGGAGATTAATTTTAGTTTTGATTGCATGAGGTCATGCGAAAATGCCAGTTTGGGGGAGATGTTGGGTAAAAATTTTGGTACTTTTAACCACCTTATTCCAACCTTTTCTATCCTCAATTTTGAATCAAAAAATTTCCCATTTAACATTTTTGTGAGGATAATGGAATGAAAAGGTTAAAATAAAGGTAATTATAATTTATAAGAAACACATTCTCTTTCTAATCTATAAATACTTATTAGAATCATCTATTCATGTACTAATTTTCAAAACATCAATCTATGTGAATTATTGTAGTTATAGAAAATACGCAAAACCATAATTCTTATCATTCTTCCAAGATTTATGGGGTTCCATGCCATCCAATCTGATTTTGACACTTGGAATCCATTCAAAATGTTCATATAATGGATAAATACATATCTAACCTCCTTTTATATGGTTTCAACCATTAATTCAATGTCTGGTCAACACAAGGTGACTCACCAATTCCTACAGTCAGTTCAAAAATTCATGTAAGTAGTTAGAAAAAACAACAGAACTATCTCCAACAGTTGGAATTTGAATATGAAGGCTTGAGGATTAGGATTTGAAGTCAAATAAGATTAAGGAAGATTATACAACATCACATCAAACCCATATTATCGAGATACTCTATTTTTCTAACTAAGATGAACTGGATCCCATTCTTGATCAAATTTTGTTCTATCATATTTTATTGATAATTTATGTATAAACAAATCCTCATGAAGAGAGTAAGGAGTTATTCAGTCATTAATTTTCATATGCTTATTCTGAGCAAGGATTATTATTTCTACTAAGGATTAAAGTAGTTATAATGCAACTACTTGTTTTGTGACATAGTGTAGCATTTTTCCAAAGCATATTCCAATAGGGACCCCTGGTATGTGTTGTCTATTTGACTTAAATTGATTTATAAATGAATAATCATTTTTAAATTCACTCCATTATGCATTTTCACTAATTAACACACAACCTATAAATTACTGTAATTTTCCTATAGTGATCCTGTAATTACACAGAATTCCCTATAATTTTCATATAGTGATCCTGTAATCACACATAAATTTTGTAATTAATACTATTTTTTCCTGTAATGATACAATTTTGTTGTCAGAATGTGGGTGAAAAGCAAGATTTATCAAAAATTGATTACTATTGTGTTTTAGAGATATTTATTGGAATTAATTAGAGTCAATAATGCTTAAGTTAATGATTGAAACCATGATTAGAATGATTTCAGTTTTGAATTTAACAGTGATTGTCATTATTTTGGAGTGAATTTGCTTACAAAAATTAGAACATTGATTTGATTTTGGTTTCTTTTTCATTACATTCTCAAACCAATTTTGACCAAATAACTATGATTTTAGAAAGAGAATTTAGTGTGAAAGTGTAATGTATCTCTTTGAATTTGCAATCTTATACCAAGAAGGTAAATAATTCAATTTAGAATTATGAAAACAATTTTAAGCTTGAATTAACTTTGAGATTTACTTGTACTTGGTTTGTGCTTTATTTCTGCATAGGAAAACACCTAGGTAGTCAATTTGCACATATTGTGTTTCCCCCATATTCTACTACACTAGGTTGATAAATATATCCCATTATATTACTTGACACTCTTATTGGACCATTATGTATTTCTGCCAAAAAATTATCATCATCATCTTTTTCTAAGCATCTAAGAAAAACACCATCATAGTTTTTATAGAAGAACACCCCATCAATCAATTAGTATGGAGCATATTTTAATCTCAAATATCTCTTTTTTTAATATTCCATGGAGTAGTACCATCACTCAAATAATATTTTAAATCATTTTACCAAGAATTAGTTGAAATACGAACATATTTTATATATATATATATATATATATATATATATATATATACTTTTTAATTTAACATTATTCACCCATCTTGACTCTACTTTTGTATGTGATCGTTCAAATTTTGTTGCTAGCATGCAAAGACTATGTCCTTAGATAATCTTCATAGGCTTAATTTCTAAACCATATCACTAGTGTAGTCATCTAGTTTTCTCTTTTGACTTGCGACTCTTTTTTAACTAAGCAATGGATGGAGGAATATGGAACAATTACCTTGGTACAAGACTTCAGCAATATGGCCTCAAATGTTTCATTTCCTTGAAAACAATGAATGCTTGTTTGTCCACTTAAAGATATTTAGATTATCTTCTCTACATACATAAACTCATAAACTCATAAATGATATAGGAACTCCAATGCCCTCTGAATTTTTCTGAATTAATATTGTAGAAAAACACGAATTAGTAGCAAATGCCTATAACATTAATTCGTTACTGGAATATGGGCTCATGAATGTAGGAATTGTTGCAGTAGCTTGTTCAATTGAAATAAAATATTATTTTTCTTTATCATTTCATTTATGCAAATAAATTTTTTTTACCATATCCTAAAGGGGTTTAACTATTTCCACAAATTTTGGAATGAATCTTCCCATATAATTTATCTTTCTTGAAAATGATTAGATATAATTCTTATTATCTGGGAATAAAATTTTGTAAATAATTTTGTTTCTTTTAGGCACAATCATTATTCTAAATTTAGACACAATAAATCCTCAAATCTTGCTTTTCATTACTACAAAAATGGTATTTTTAGCTTTAAGTGATATTTAGCACCTTCAGAAGTGCTCAAAAATCTATCTGAGGTGATGAATATGGTTTTTCCTATTTTTATAAAGAAAGAAAATAGGTAAAACATCTAAATATACAACAACTCTAAAACCAATATGCATTTCCCTTTGAAATGTTACATTTGCATTGATTCTAGGGAAAATTTTAAGAAACTTCCCAAAATTTTTGTATAAAAAATGGGTGAATCCACATGGTACATAAGAACTGTATAGCCTATTTTATCAATAATATCATATAAATGTATAGATTTTTGTGAATATTTGAGTCAATTAAAAAATATTTTTAAATCTTGGCAATTTTTTCACTAAATTATAAAACATTGTAAAGTCTTGATAAATCTTTCACAAAATTAGAAAACAATGTAAAATATTGGATAATACTACATAATTCATGCAATCATATATAATAATAAGAAAATAATAATAATTTAAACTATAATATACTCATTTTCCATGTTTGAGAAAAGAAAAAACATGGCTTATTTTTGTGAAGTTTAGTATTATAAACTCTTGCAAATCTCTTTGTATGATTCTATCATTTTTTATCACAAATGTCTTATTACCTCCCAAGGGGAAATTGGTTGAAGAGGTACTCCCAAAACTGTACAGTGTTGAACTACAAAGGTTCTTTTGCTCAAACTAGGCCTTGATAGATTCAAGCAACTCAGTCATATTCTATATAATTCACATTTTAGAGGTTTCACATAAAAATAGTGTCCTTGAATAGCTATCTTAAACTCACAAATCTTTACATAAAATTATTTTTGTTTCTTATACATTTCTTCTCTAATAGTTAGATCCATTTCCTTGGATTTAGATAAACACATTGAATACCCACAAAATAATTGAAGCCATATATTAAGTCTAACTCCATATCTTTCTCAAATAAACATGAAAAAAAGATAAACAAAGGGCTTCTTTACTCAAAAAGGGTCTTTAACTTTAACCCAAACCCTTAAATCAATAAAAATTAGATGAAACCAATCATGCAACAATAAAAAGTTCAATTAAACATCAAAAGAGAATTAGAAGCATTCAAGAGATAAATTAAGGAAGGAAAAATCAATTACAAATAATAGAAAATTCCAATAAGACACCTGTTGTTACTCAAAGTCTTATGAACATTGTTGAGCATGGTTGTCAATGTTTAATTATAAATGAATATAGTTGACCATGTTCACAATGGTTGACCATGTTAACCATCATGATCATGGTTGACAATTGTTGAACTAGTTTCACCATGGTGAATATAGTTGCATGGTTGGGAAAAGTTATTAAAGTTATATTAAAAAATAAATATTGAAAAAACTTAAATATTAAATAATATTAAACATATATTAAATTTATTATCTAAAGCTATTAAAGTTAAAGTTATTAAGTGTAATGACTATATTAATGTCTATGTGAACGTTGAGTATGGTTAACCAGGTGATTGACATGAGTTAATATATATATTAATATATTAATGTATAGCTTAATATCTTAATGTGTAGACAAAATATTATTAATCTCTTATTATTTATAGATAAATATATTATTAATGTGTTAATGTATAAATTAATGTATTGATGCATACTTATTAATGTATTATTATAAAGATATTACGGTTTAAATAATAGTATAAAATTCTTCAAAATTCTCATTAATAAACTAATAAATATTATTATTAATAAACCTCAATATTAATATAATTAATAAACCTTATTAATAAATAATTACTAAAAGTTAGTATAAATATTATTAAAAGTATTAATAACCACATTAATGTTATTAATCTTAATATAAATGCTATTAACTGTTGAGAAATCTAGGGCATTCAATAAATGATAATTTCTCTTCTTGATAATTGTGTGTGATGCTCTTTTTCTTATTAATCTTACATTCAATTATTCGTTAGCTTATTAATGTGCTCTTTCCTCAAGAAAATTACCAATATGCAACAATAAAAGAGACAATGACACAGAATATAGGCTTCTTAAGCCAGGGCCAAAAGCTCTCACCTCTTGAGAGGAAAACCTGATCAAGATTCTTCTTCTTAGATCTTCAATTGATAAGTACCAAGACCATGACACAAAACCTTGACTATTGTATCTTCTAAGAACCTTGTCACTAACCTAGATACTCTGCCTCTTCCTTTTCTCTACCTTTCTTACACTGCTTCCCTTGGATCCTTCTGGTGAACTCGGTCTCTATCCTTTTTATTGCTTCACTTCAAGTCTCCCTAGAGGATCTCGATCTCTAGGTCTTTCCTCGCTTCCTCTAGAGAGACTCGGTCTCTAGGTTTCTACTTCAACCTCCCAGTAGGTTCCTTATTTTGTTGCCCTAACTTCGCACTTCCTAGGAGATTATGCTCCCCAAACTTCACACTGCCCAAGAATATTCTATTGCCAAGACTTCGCACTACCCCAGAAGAAAGGATTTCCACTTGCTGAGAGGAAACCCTAATTTCGTATTACCCAGATGAATCCTCTTTGTTTATTCACACTTCTACTTCTCTTCATTCTTCATACTACTACTTCTCTTCCTTCTTTCGGACTTCTTCTTGTCTCAGGTAAGTTGAGCCTCTTGTCTTTAAATGGAGGATGAGTTAGTCTATATATACACCTCCTTTAGTGCCCTTTAGGCTAACTTGATCTAGAAAATTCCTTATCATTTTTAGGTCAACTTGAAGAGGTTTGGTGAAAAGTTCTTGGAGGATACTTTACATAGATAATATTGACCTTTTACAAAGTGTAACATGACATAATTTACATGACAGTGACTCTTACATTTTATGACTAGTTGACAAATAAATCGTAAAGGCTCTCAATTGGAGTCTTGACTCAAAAATAGAAGCCCGTGCTCATCAAACCCATGAAGCAAGTCAATAAAATAATTTCATTTTTCTTTACTTACATATTATTTCATAAAATTATATTTACATGTCATTGTGAAGACCAAACCTAGTTACAATTTTCAACGCTCCCTCTTAACTAGGGAAGTATTCATAATGGTACCTTGGATTTTCTCAATCTAAATAATCTGTTAACAAGAATTCAGATTTGTAACTAATTTGTATAAAATCATGTCAACTAACATTGTTACATATCAAGGCCTTGACTAACAACTCCGTCTCTCCACAAGATATGAGCTCAATTCTGGTGAGACCAATGATTTATAGACACACTCATCATTGTCTCTCTCGAAACATACCCCACCGAGGTTCTCTCACCCTATGCTCCATGAGGACTATTATTATCTTGGACTCCCTAGGCCTAAAAAAATATCGCTCCTCCATGACTTCTCTTTCATGGGATGCCCTATCTCATCCCCAAACAGTATCCGATGCCAAATGATTACACAATCCTCCATTTTTTCTTCCTAGGTGAAGACCATAACTACATGTATATCTCTCCCTTTCAATCTAGGAGGACATTTTCCATTAAAGGAGTGTAATCATTCCTATCACACAGGAATGTACCTAAGATCCTTGCTTAGAAATTTTTCAGGTTTATTCCAAGTGAGAAACTTCTTTTTAGGCTCCCTCTTAGCTAGGGACTTACCATAGCTCCTCGTGTGGAGATCCTGGAACAATGATCTACTTGAAGAGCTCCTTCCTTCAATTTCGTGAATTTATTCTTCATCGTGGAGTCTTCATATTTTGGGAACTTATATATAGGGCACAAATCATCCATGACTCTTATCCATGAGTTATTCCTCAAATCATCAGAAAGTGATCCATTAGATTTTCCATCTAGCTTTTCTCCATGTCATTCTTCTTTCATGCCATATTTCTTGGAAGGTGATAACATCCTTCTATATGGTTTGCTTGGAAGTCGTCCACAAATTTCCCTTCGGCAATCCTACATAAGCCCATCTAGATATTAGTTCAAAAATTAATGAACACTTTTAAATCAAAATTACCTTTGTGATGACATTTCACCATGACATCTTCCTATACATATCAACATCCTACATGTAGATCGACACATCTCCCATTAATATCCACTATCAAGGGTCTCTATATTTTTCCATATTTCATCAGAGTCTCCAAATCCTTCCGAGAGATATTCTAGTCAAATCTTCTTTGACTTCAAATGTTAAATTCCTTCTACCTTTGTTGTATATTATCATGATCTCTTCCTATATTTTCTCACACACTTCATTCCCAGAAGCTTCTAATCAGAGTTTTTTAATTGTAGTCATCTTCCTTATGATTCATATGAGAACATATTATGTTGATTTAATCTAATGTGACTTATGATTTGCTGCAATATTTCGGAGGATGAGATTCTTTCTTCTTTTGATCATATGTCTGAAGATGGAAATAGTGATCCATATTTTCTGACACCATATGACATGAATTTCATAATAATATATCTAAGAATATATAAATCATCTTCCTTTCAGTCATTTGGACTTCCTGTAGAAGCTTCATTCGAAAGGACTTTATCTTGTAGACTTGCTTTCCTATTCTTTCATCATAACATCATTACTTGAATCCCATGAGTTGTAATTCCTTATGAAAAAAATTTCTTCCTTTCTCAATCGGTGAATCCTTTAATGAGGATTCCATCAAACAGACTTGATGACCTTTCATATCCTCACCTAATAGATGTTTTCTTATTGACCATGTTGATCCTAGTCAATGATGACCTATGCTTCCCTAATGAGGTTTCCAAAGAGCTTCATATTCATTATAATCAGTAGAATTTGTACCAGACATACTTTCTGCTTCCTATGTTGTGATCTCTTACTTATAATTATTTTGTTATGATGCTACCTTCTAATCAAATGCACACTATCTTATATACATTGTTTTCTATCTATAAATTTACAACTAAAAAGCACCTTTCAATGAAGAAGATCATCCCAGTCATAGTAGAGATGTTTTACTTCTTCATTCTTACATTTCTTTGACTCAGGCTCTTTCACTTCTTCAGTAATGTGGGCTTCTTCCCTATTTCTCTTTTCCTTACTTCGTTTAGGACAATCTCTTCTACAGTGCCCAGGTTCTTGACATCAATAGAATCTTACTTTATCCATGTTCCTCTTTTTCTTTTGAGGACCAAACTTTCCAAATTTTCCTTTTCTTCTTGTCATAGTAGCATATGCTTGATTCTAATCATTTGTTCCAACATCAACCTTATCCTTCAGTCTGGTTTCTTCAATTTTATAGAGTGACCATACATCTTGAAAAGGGGTAGTCTCTTTCTTCCCATATAACCTTGAAGTCAAGCTACCCCATTCTTTCAGTAGTATAGTTAGTATCACTATGGTCATCTCTCTATCAAACATGGCTTCTCCTTGTTCTTGTAGTCGATCTCAAATTTCTAATATCCTCATGAAGTATGAGTTTATTCAATCTCTCTTCGATATCTTTAGTTTGTAGAGTTCTTGCCATAATATGATTACTTCTCTTGCAATACTCATGGAAAACAACTCTACCAATTTGTCATATATATCTTTTGCAGTTTCCAACTTTTATACATATTGGATTAGAGAGTCTTTTATAGATTCTATAATAAACCTTTGGGCTCTCACTTCTCCCTTCATGTATCTAGCATGTGCTCGAGTATATTCCTTTGAAGGTTGGGTTACCGATCCCTTGATGTGATCCATGACCTCATTTTCAATAAGATTTAGATCTATCCTTTTCTTCCATGCAAGGTAATTTATAGAGCCAACTAATTTATTGCTTTCCTTGCAAAAAGAGATTTGGATATTATTAGATATATTCATAGACTTAATTGATTGATTGTTTCTTGCTTCCTCTTTAATCAAGATTTTGATAAAGGATCTGCTTCTTGAGTGATTTATGAGGGAGATATTGATTCATGATATTTCTTAAATGTTCTAGATTTCCTTCTTTCTTGAAGAGCTTATACTTCTTTGATGATGTATAAGTGATGATCTTTGAAGTGATTCTATGGTTTTTTATGTTCCTTCTTGAAGAGGACTTCAATATAGTATATGTAGATCTAGGGTTTCATATTGATGAAGATCTTGATTCTTTCTTGGAGTACTTTGACTTGCTTTGATCCTTATTTAAAGTTTGTCTCTTGTGTGTTCACTTGTCTTGATTTCCCTTTCTTTTCTGTAGCACCTAAGCTTTGATACCATGTAGAGAAATCTAAGACATTCAATAAATAATTTTTTTTCTTCTTGATAGTTGATTATGATGCTCTTTTTCTTCTTAATCTTATATTCAATTCTTTGTTAGCTTATTAATGTGTTCGTTCATCAAGGAAATTACCAAAATGCAATAATAAAAGGGACAAGCGACACAGAATGTAGGCTTCTCTAACTACGGCTAAAACCTCTTGACACCTCTTGAGAGGAAAACCCAATCACAATTTCTCTTCTTAGATATTCAATTGATAAGTGCTAAGACCATGACAGAGACCCTTGACTCTTGTTACTTCTAAGAACCTTGTCACCAACCTAGATACTCTGCCTCTTCCTTTGCTATGCCTTTATACAATTCTTCCCTTAGCTCCTTCTAGAGAACTCGGTCTCTATCAGGTTCTTACTTCTTCTTTTCATCTTTCCATAGAGAATCTTGGTCTCTAGGTCTTTCCTGTCTTCCTCTAGAGAGACTCGATCTCTAGGTCACTAATTCGATCTCCCAGAAGGTTCCTTCTTTTGCTACCCTAACTTCGCACTTATAAGAAGATTTTGTTGCCCAGACTTTGCACTACCACAGAAGATTTTGTTGCCCATACTTCGTACTTCCCCAGAAGAAAATAATTTCAATGTCCTAGAAGAAACCCTAATTTCATATTACCAAGAAGAGTCGTCTTTCTTTCTTCACACTTCTCCTTCTCTTCCTTCTTCGTACTACTACTTCTCTTCCTTCTTTCGCACTTCTTCTTGTCTCAAGTATGTCGATTTTCTTTTCTTCAAATGGAGGATGCATTAGGCTATATATACACCTCCTTCACTGCCCTTTAGGCTAACTTGACAACTCGAGTTAGGATGACTTGATCTAGTGGCTTCCTTATTGTTTGAAGGCCAATTTGAAGAGGTTTGGTGACAAGTTCTTGGAGGATACTTTACATAGATAATATTGACCTTTTACAAAGTGTAACATGACTTCATTTACATGACAATGACTCTTACATTTTATGACTAGATCACAAATAAATCCTGAAGACTCTCAATTGGAGTCTTGACTTAGAAACAAAAATCCTTGCTCATGAAACCCTTGAAGCAAGTCAATAAAATAATTTTTCTTTTCTTTATTTACATCTTATTTCATAAAATCATATTTAAGTGTCATTATGAAGACCGAACCTAGTTACAATTTTCAACATTAACGAACCTTAATTTTATCATTAGAACCTTATTATTATTATATCTTATCAATAAATCTTATGAAACCTTATTATTAATATACATAATGCCTATGGTGTCTATGGATAATCATGGTTGAGAATGATGTCCATGTTGATTATGGCTGATCATGTCAACCATGATTGACATGTGTTAATATATTATTAGTGTGTTATTATGTGTAGATAAATGTATTTATATATGATTAGTAATATAATATAAAGTTACTAAGGTTTAAATAATAATATTAGTAAAGTTATTAAACCTTATTAACAAGCCTTAGTATTAATATTACTAACATAGACCAAATAGCTTAAGGATGTAATACTTGATGTTGATATGAATATGTGAATTTAATGTTTATGTATGGTTTTGTACATTTTGATGCTAGTACAAAGACATTATAAAGGACCAACATTAAAGAGATATTGTCATGCTACTAGGATTTTCCTAATTAAACTAATTAAGTAAATTCTATTTCCTAGGGAGGTGTAGCTTGATCAGTTATGCCATGAATTTATACCCATCTAAAGACAAGGGTTTTCTCTAGTTATTCTCAACAATCAATAGATCTGGAAAGGGAAGCACAAAGATAAGATAGAGGAACATGTGGTGTATCAAGCAAGAATTTAGTGTAACCCTTGACCTTCAAGCATGGCTTAGGTAATGATACCCTTGAAATGTCAAACTATGGAATTTCACCATTATTTCCATCCTAATGCAAATATTATATCCATAGGACCTATTTTATTCTCTAGATCTAAATCCATGTGATGAAAATTCAAACATTTTTGAGCTAAAATACTAGAGTCGAGAAGGTAAGCACATTGTAAAACTATTTAAATGTGATATTAACATAGAAACATGGGAAATAAATAGAAAATATGAAGAATACCACAAAGGAAAAATAATTTTCTTTATTTATCTTACCTAATGACCTTTTATAAGTTCACAATGTGGCCACAATTTCCTTTAATATATGCATGTATGTAGATTGAGGCTAAAAGAAATAAAAGAAATATAAATAAATAATGTAAGGGAAACCAATATAAAAAATACAAAATAAGTACGTGCATGCACTTCAAGAGCTACAAGACTGGCTAGGATTTAGTATTATGGTGCATTACTGGAAAGGATTTACTTTGTATATATGCATACATCATATAATCTCATCTCCACTAAGTTTGAAAGTGTCCCTAATTTCCTCCTCAATTATGAGTGAGACTATAGAAGAGAAAAGTACTATGTTAATGTGTCAAAGGTCACCTTGTTGGAAAATAAAGCAAAATGATGACTTTACGTTAACACTTACTCTCCATCTTCACTAATATTGTCCTTAAAAAACTTACACTAACTTACACAAGGATGTCATTACTTTGACTATTTTAAATCTTCATGACATGAACCTTTTATGATGCATTTGAAAATTACAACTTGATTACAATAATCTTGATTTTGCTTGAATTTTAATGTGCTTTTTTTTTTCTATTGATTTGGACACACCTCCAAAATTATCTTTAACTTCCTCTTCTTGTCTAAAATGAGAGAATGTGTACCCAATAAAAATTCCCCTCATGCATTGCTCTTAATGGAAATTTTATGATCCACATACTTTCATTATAAAATCGATCTTTATATATCCAACCATGGATTTAGAATTAGTCAAATTCCTATAAAAACATCAATAAATATCCTTCTAAAATGGTCATTTCCTTCTCAACACAAGGTGTCCTTTTCTTGTGAATGTTGCTCCATTCCACTTGTGAATTTCTTCACACCGAACCACCTTGCTTGAAGTGACCATGACAACCTTATTCATATGGTTCTCATGGTTATCTAAGGTTTGAACTAGTGATGTCACAATGATTACCTTAATAATGCACTCTATCACCAATTCAGCTACACCTCAAGGGTCAAACTCATTATTTTTAGAGATGAATTAACTGAGGGATTATCACAAGAGTCCTCCAACAATAACTTAATACCTAAAAACTTGACATTTTTACATAATTATTTCTTATATTATAACATTTCTTCACTTATATATACCATCATATATCCATCTATTATGAAGTTCCAAGAGAAATAAACTCCCCTTAGTAAAGTCCCTTAAGGAATTCTAGAATATTAATTCAATTATGAATATTTATTAAGTGGATTATAGTGATTTAACCTCCATGCAATATTCTAAAAAAAAATTAACAATATTAACAAATCAGAGTTTAATATCTATCTCCAAAGTGGTTATGACATTTTTCCGTTTTAATTAAATGGATTAATTTAAAAATGTCATATGGATAAGTGTCATATGAAATGAGTTATGTTCTTTTGTGTGTGGGGTATTAATAAGCCATGGTATTGACCCATGGTATTGTAAGAAATCATATTCATACATTAAGAATCTCCATGATACAGTAGAGATTAATATTTATGGTTAAAATTCTTACTAGAAATTCTTTTTAAATGTATATATTTTTAATTTATGTATTAATTAATTTTTATATTTAATAATAATAATAGTAGTAGTAGTATTAATAATAAATAGTTAATTTTTTTTCTTTTTTTTTTTAATTTTAGCAAGGGGAGGTGTATCATAAAGTAAGAGTTTTGATGCTTATCATGGATTGATTCATCTTACTCTTTACTATTCATTTAATTTATATGGTTGCATTAGTTATATGAACATATTATATATATATATATATATATATATATATATATATATATATATATATATATATATAGTCATTATATAATATTTCATATACTCAACCATATACATAGCACAGCAAGAAATTTTATAAACAGAACTACATCACCAACAAATAAATATTATAAATTTTATATTGTTAACAATATTACTCATACATGCATTATTAGTGTATATTTATTTAATAATAAAATACATTAAGTACTATTTATTACGTGAAATTCTATAACAGCTATATTATTCATTCTTGCTGTAATATCCCTCTCGTAAATAACCCAATGTAAAATCACAAGTTACGAATCAGTTATTAACTAATTCTTGGTAGTTGTCAAACTGAACGAGGATGAAGGAAAGCAAGATACGAGGGAGGAGTGCATTAAATGAATCTTTAACGTGTGATTCGGGGATCTAGTTTATATGAATCCTTGTTCTTTCATGCAAAAGGGATATTGAAAAGTGAATCGGCGGCTAATGTGGGGTTGTGAGAATTGAGCTCATAAAAAACGAAGGGTACACCGACTACCTGCACATGGATAAAGGCGTAGACCACTGGTGAAAAGGATGACTACACCACCAGATTGAGATAATGAAGGAAGAAAACATGGAGCAACTGCAGGGTTTGGAATTGCAGGGGCTCAGAAGTGAACCTTCGCATTTGCAGTCTCGGCATTTAATTGCGTTACTGGCTCGGAATCCCCAATATGATTGTTCGGCCTGTGCCTCTTTAGAATCATGCATTTCCTCGTGGTAAAGGGCATATTCCATAGCTCGAATGTCAAAAGCATAGAGGACGACACCTGCGAAATGAGTTACCCACTTGACTGGTGTAACATTTCTAAAAAAAAGCTCAATTTTGTGGTTGGTGTTACGAGAAAAAGCGTGCATATGATATTTGAAGGCTTTTCAAGACATATTCCTGACAGGTGATGGAGACAAGGAGGCTGCCATGGAAAAGATAAGTAATTGGCTTACTTTCTTGAAGGAAAAATATATGCATGTTTGTTTGGGTATCATTTTGAAAGATTTCATACCAAACATATATAATATATACATAATAGTATGCAATGAAGAATGTGCGGACATAAAAGCTAAGTAAATATGTAGCTTTCTCTTAGAAATACTGCATGTGAATCTTGTGTGCTAAATACTTTGGGATACTAGCTAATTTTCGAAGTTTCTTGTGAAATAATTATGAATTGCATACATGACAGAAATAGCTATTGAGCTAGATTCCCATCATTTTAGGGAGAGTGTGCTTCCAGGCACATACATAAACATTACTAATTTTCTTGAAGAAAATATATGTTTTATATACACATAAATAATGGTCATTAAGATAGTTTCTTTTAGAAAAACTGTGCATTATTCATGTATGAAAATTATGGCTTTATGAGAGACCTCTTGAAGCAAGGATAGAGATTATTTCCTTAAAAGACACATATGAATAGTGTTCATATAAGAACAAGAATCCTTACTTGTGTCATGAAAAGATTATGTGCATTGAGGTAAAAGTAATTCTGTTAGGAAAAACACATGTTGCATGCACATAAGAGTAGCTATGGTGACATTGGAAATATGATTTGGTGTGTACATAGAGAGTATTATGTTGACTCTCTTGAAAATAATAATCGATGTTAACTTCCTTGGAAATATTAATCTCTTGAAAAGATTGTCTTGCTAGATAAGTTGGATATTGTTTCTTGATTTTTAAGCATAAAGATGGGTAGCTATAATAATTTCTTGAAAGGGAAGCATGAGAAACTTACATATAGGAAGATAGAGAAATGGGGTTATAATGACCTCCTTTAAGAAAGAAGTATGTAACTGTTTACATGAAATGATGGTAGAATTCTAGAGAAGGGAATAGAAAGGCTATTATGATAAGCTATTGGATGCACAAAGTATAGTCAATGTGTTATAGAGATATATTCTTTGTATGGATTGAAGAACTATTGAGTCATTTTCTTTAGGAAAATGATATGTGATTACTTTTATGCTAACATAACTATTATCTTAGTTTCTTGTTGAATGAGATGTGTATGCACACGAGATTTGTGTTAGCTTTCATTAGAAAGGATATATATATTTGCATGCATCAAAAGTAATAGCTAAAGGACTACATCTTTTGATAAAGTTTATGTAAATTTTCATGTAAGAAGATTATAATTGATGTTTTAGTTATTCCCTTCAAAGGAATGCATTAGTGTTTTGTTCTCTAAGAATATGTGCTTATGCGAAGGGAAATGCGAGTTAATATGATTATTTACAAATGTAATCATGTTGTCAATGTTGATAATGATAACATGGGTAGGTAAAGTTGGACTACTTGTGTAAGGCATAGATTATATTTAACGTTGTGGCAGGAAAAGGATTAATGGTCCATGCAAATGAGTATGAGTTGCGGAATCGTACATTGCTAGAACAATCATGCCACAAGGAATGTTGCATGTGGCGGTATGTAAGTAAAGGGTTTCATGGAAAATGTATTGGCTTTTAGCTAGTTATATGACAACTTAATGATAATTCATTGTAATGATTTTATAACAATGGTTAAGGGATGGAATCCCTTATAAGCCATTGAGTGAGGGGTGAAAACCCTCACGAGCATTTAATAATAAGATTAAACGTTTGCTGGTTTTCACCCTATGGGGTTTCCAGGGTATATTGGTGTTCAATGGTGTGATTGCCTTTTGTGTCAGATTGATGATGATGATGATTCTTTATTTGATGTGATAATCATAATGTCCAAGTATGTGTTTAAGTAATATGGCTAAGGAAATCAGGAAATGGTTGCAAAGTCCATAAGACAATTTATGTTATTACACTACAACAATGGTTGTTAATGGTTATGCAACTTACTGTCCTTTATTGCAATTCACTTTATGTTCTAATGAACATTATATCTAATGGTTAATAAGGAATGTGGAGTTGTGATTTGGATAATTACTTGCGGTAATTTGTATAAAAAAATTCTAACTCCCTGCTTTTACATGTGAGGTTACTGGGGTACATTACAAGTGGTATCAGAGCTAAAGGTTGTAGCACTGGCGCCTTTGGGAATTGGTAAGTGGAAAAGAAATTGAGGTATGCCACCAGTGGGCATTAACTCATGTATGATTTTAACCATTCACATATTGATTTATGTAGTACACTACTTTTAGCATGATATGTGTGATTCATGTTTATAACTGCTTTGAGTAGTAAGTAATAAAGTTGTTGCATAACTATGTTCATGACATTCGATTCCTAATGACGAAAAAGACAATAAAACTCGTGTCACACTTATGAATAATATTGAACACTCATTACACTTATGAACAATATTTAACACTCAATGAGGAAAGTGACTATCAACTACCAACTTGTGATTTGCAAATATGGCAATAAAAATGATGCATTCATTGAAAAAGATTGAAGTTACAATGAACGAAATTTAATGAGTCAATGCATGAATATAAATTATGGGGAACATCCTTGAATAGGATGACAAATTTTTTTAAAAGGACATTAGAAAAAACCCTTTAGATATTGAAAATATATAATGTGTCAAGTAGTGAAACTTGATTGTAATAACTAATTTTTGATTCAGTCTTGTCATGGATGCATGAAGATGATTGGTAGTTGAGATTGGTTAGTGTTGTATGATTAACCAATAGAACTTATATGCAATAATTGAATTGGATTTAAGATTATTACAATTCATAAACAAGTGAGGGTTTGACTCGTGTCATATGCATGGAATGGGTGTATGATGATTCTTACTCTCTCTGTGTTATAGTTCCAGTTGTTTATGAGAAGAGTTCTTAATTTTATTCACCATGAGAATGCTTGATGAATACTATATGCTTATGTCTTAATAGATTTAATGATGGTTGAATTTATCTTTACTATAGGAATGGCAGATTTCTTATGCATGTTGCATTCCAATTTGAAGTTAATTGTAGAAGCATGTTCAGTGGGTAACATTTCTAGGACCCATTCATGGTAGAATTACATGTGACAACTATTCATAAATAGACTACCTGTGTTAATGTAGTTGCCAGTAAACCGTAACTACCTTTCCCAACTGTAGATGCTTCCAAAGGAAAAAGGAAGCAAGGGGAGCGAAGAAAACCGTGTTGTAGGGACAGACGAAGAAGGGAAAAAGAATCGCTAAGTCTAGTGATGACCAGATAGTGCAGGATTTAAGTGCCAGAATCTTGCAAAAGATGCTAAGTCTAGTGATGACCAAATAGCGCTTGATGTGCATGTGAGTATTCCTTTGACCATGCTTAAGGAGTTGGAAAATGATAACTATAGTGTGTTGATGTTAATGATTTTTGTAATGTCTCCTTGAAGTCATTATTCTGAAATGGTCATATAATAGTGTTAAGATAGTTGTTGCATCTAACATCAAGTGGTAACTCTAGTGCATGTGTGACACTTAGGGGATCATGCTTCTACTTGCATAAGTAGAGGAATTGCTCCCGATAAGGGTAGTATAATTAGTTAGTTATGCATGTTGAACCAAGGGTTGGTCAGAACACCTTCATTATTCTTAATTATATTAATGATACATGTCCAATGCTGGCCATAGTAAACGTAAGATAATACTCCATTAATGACGATATGGATTAAGACAATAGACTACGGGAAATTGGAAATGTTTAGATTGTTAACTCAACTATTGTTGATGTTTATACATTAAGGAATATTTGCATATGCTTTTATACATGACAATATTGTATGCATGAAAATTCTTGGAAATTGAATACTTGTTAAATGATGCATATGTATAACTAACGTTGTTGATGGGATTAAGTAGTGGTAGCTTAATGGAAACAAGAAAAACGTGTCACGTAAAATGTTGCAATGAGAATTGCAATCATAAATGAGAAAGAATAATGTTATATGATATGCATGAATTGTGTTATTTGGGAAATATGAATGCATACAACATGTATGATAGATATGTTTCCCATCAATCTAGATGTTGTGGACCCATGATGAGGGTTAAGTGTAAATGCATGGTGTGCATGCATGTTTATTTGGTTAATGATAATGTTCATATGGTTAATTATGTAAATTAACTTGGGGAAGAGTAATAAAAGAGAAAATTTAACATGCCAGAGAGTTGCAGATAGTTGTGAAAGGCTAGAATGCCTTGGGTTGACGGCAGTTACTTGCCCGGAGGGGTTGATGGTACTTGTCTACCCAGATATGCCATGGGTTGATGGAAGTTACCTGCCTGGAGGGGTTGATGATACTTTCCTGCCCAGATATGCCTTGGGTTGATGGCAGTTAGCTACCCAGAGGGGTTGATGGTACTTGTCTGCCTGGATTTAATGCCTTGGGTTGATGGCAGTTACCTTCCCGGAGGGGTTGATTGTTATAGACATTTTTGGGCACTGCAACCCCAATCAAAAATTTCCATAAACCAAGGGCTCCTATGTCCCTAAAAGTGTTGTTTCATCCCCTAAAAGAATAGGGTCGGCTGATTACATCATCTCCCAAGTTCTCCATGAAAAACTGCTCAGAACTGGTCAAAACTAGACCATCTCACCTACTCCATGGTGAAAGTGCAATACATCCCATCTAAATGCACACAGGAGGTGTGATGCATACTGAAAATCCCTTCTATGGGGTGTGATGGACGAGAGTGGAAAAATGGCAGAGACAGTTTGCGAGGTGGATGATCATGGAATCTTCCAAAAACTTCTCATGTGACACTTGCCTCTCTGAATTCGCCCAGGGATGAGTAAGAGACCATCATTCTCCAAGTGGAATCAAGAACTATCAAAGAGAGGACACTAATCAAATCCCAGAAGCTGACTCACCCCCCTGCAATCATCTATATATGGATCCCTCATCCCAGAGATCCGGAGGCTGGAATTTTGAATCTTGTAAGGAAGTGTTGTTGGTTTCTTGTTGGAATATCATAGTGTTGGGTGATCTAAGCTTTTCATGAGGTGAAAGAAGGGCTTTCATGCTGGAGGATGATGCCGGGTTAGAACAATCGGTTGTAATCCTCTTTGTTATTCTTGATTATTAATAAAGCTATTCAAGTTTTCCTCCACATTCTTGTATGTTTGATGATATATGCATTTGTGTGGTCAATATATATCTGGTCCTATATTGTTTATGATTGTAGATCTATGTTCTTCGATAGTATTATGCTGCTTTGATTCCACGGGTGCTCTTTGAATCTGGGTAGACGAAGGAGAAGTGGCAAGGATCCGTCAGAAGGGAGAGGAACCGAGCAAGGAACCAAGTGTAAGACTAAGGTTGGTGTCCTTCATTCCACTCTTATCTACTTTTCATAAAGGAAAAAAAAAGTGGTTTTAGTTTGTTTGTTTCTAAGATAGCTACCCGTCTTAGTGGGACTAGCAGATCCGAGTGGACACTAGATTTCCCAATAACAAAATGGCGACTCCACTGGGGAGCGAATAGATTGTTTGTTTTTCTATATTTGTTTGTTTTATAAACTTACAAACAGAGCCTGAAGTCAAGCCAGCTATCCTTTGAACTGCATTTTCTATGCAAGTGCAAAGTAGATCAATGTTGCTTCAGTCTATCTTCGGGTTTTGTTTATAAACTAAAAAATCGATTTACAAACTTTCTAGTTGCCCTAGTGGTGGCTCTAGTAACATCATTAGGTTAGCCCCTGTGATTTCTATTTACTGTACATCATTTGCTTGGCCTAAATTCCTAAACTGAGTTGCAAACTATGACCAAGAGCCAAGTAAAGTCTCGTCCTAGTACCATCGCATCCTCTCTTCAAGGAAATTTGGATGCATCACACTTCCCGTGTGCAGTAGGTGGGATGCATCCCTGTTTCCCTGTGTTATAGGTGTGATGATCAGAAAAGGCTAATGTTGCCTCCGGGTCTTAGTTTTTCTTCACTCTTTTCAGCTCTATTCTGGAGTTTTACTGTCTGTGATCAGTATACCACTGTGGAAACCCCCTTCCTTTCCATCATTCTGCCTCCATTGTGCAAAGAAGTGTGAATGTTTTTATGTATTTTCTGCCATTTTCAGTTCTCTTTTACAAAGTAGTAGCATAGTCAAACTGTCGTCTTTTAATTTGAAAGTGTTGCAAGTGTCATTTTCAGTCAAAGAAAAGAATTCTATTGTTCTTGATGGTCGATTATACAGTTACTCTTGTATTTTATTTGAATTAGTAGTTTTTCAAGTGTCGAAAGTAGTTTTCAATTCAAAATAGCAAAGTGTTGTCATTATCTTCCTTTCGTTTTTGAAGAGAAATATGTTAGTACTGTCGCTTTGAAAAGATAATTCAGATTTGTACTTACCATTCTTCTTGTCATTCACACATTAAGAAAGCTGAAAAAAAATACATGCATGTGCATTTGCATTTAGACTGCTTGTTGGTTTGATTTAGGATAATGCATCTAGTGTGTGCTCTCTTCTCTATGTTGAAAGAATATCGTCTCTCTTTCTTTAGTAGCTAGGATTTTCATTGCAAAAAGAAGATTAAATGATTGTTTATCATCTTAGATTTCATTTTAGGAATTGTACATCTACATCATGCAGTCAACCTAAAAGGAAAATTTCTTAAGAAATATCAACTGTAAAATAAATTTCATGAACCTAAAAATGCTTTGGAACCTAATGCACAACATCTAGAAGTCTAGGCTAGAGACGTATTCCGGCGTCGTAAAGCCAGGTAACTGTCGCTTTCACTATTGGTTGGGTGATTCCTCCTCTTTGAAAGGACAAGTGCTAGTATGGACTTGTGCTCCCACATACCATTGAGTATATATTGGGAGACCACAATAGGCTATATCCTTTATCCATAGGAAGCCATGTCTGCCGCCCTATCGATCGCAATGCACTGAACGCAACATTCGGTACTATCGTACCGTAAAAAGTATTCTGCAGTTTTGCGATTGGTTTGGTAATCCCTCTGTCCAGATTTCTAGAGTAGTCTCTTTCATTCCTTTTCAGACTCCTTAAAGGAAAAGGTCCATCTGAGCACTTGTCACTTCAGGATCATTAAAAATCGAAGGCGACTAGAGTCATCTTTTGTTTTTTCTCGACTCCTAAAAATTGAAAAAACAAGTTGTGTCAGAGCATCTAAAATTTATTTTAATCGGAATAACACCACCTTTCCTACGCTAGTCTTAGGTTGAGAAAAATGGAGTCCACCAACCAATGATTTCCCCTTGGAAGAAATCCTAGTCATTTCTCCTCTTGGGGAGATGTTGGTGCACCCCATATGGCCACATTGTCACTTCCAGGATTGACAATTGGCTTGCTCGTATTGCTCTTCTCGAGCTCCGTCGTTCAGAACACTGTGATTCCTGAACAATAAAATCAGCAACTAGATGATACTAAAGTCACCCCCAACCTTCTACTTCATCCGATTCTCCCTCTCCTCCTTCCTCTTCGCTTGATAAAGCCTGTAAGGCCCAAAACCAAGTAACTAAGAAGAAGAAGGAGAAGAAGAAGAAAGAGAAGAAGAAGAAGGAGCCAAAGGAAAAAGGGGGCAACCATGCATCATCTAGCGAAAATCCACACACCGCACCGTCCAGGCCTAAATCGCCATGTGTCATTTGCAAAGGAGACCACTACCACCGAGATTGTCCCTGCATCCCTCGGATCTCAAGGGAATGGTCTCCCCGTTTGCACAACCCGGTGTCATCAACCTCTGAAGATCATGTTGAAATTACACAATCAACTAGTGAAAGTGAAGCACCTGGACAAAAAGGAAAATGTAAATTTTCTTGTAGACTGTGTGAAGGCAATCATGCCCTCCACCGTTGTCCCTTCCTGGACAAAGCTAAAAGAGTTTTGGATGGCCGTCTGGTTTCACCGTTACGACTTCCTCCTGGATATAAGAAACTCTTGCCAAGTCCATCACTGGTTGAAAATTCGACTGACACGCCATTGTGTTCAGTCGAAGCATCTGGCATTGAAGATAAACCTTCCAAACCCATACCAGACGAAAGTCAAAAGGTTGAGGTGGCAGTCGACCCTGTCTTGTCTTCGGAAGGTCCATCTTCAGATGACACAGTCACCGAAGAGAATGAGAACGACACCGTTCAAATTATTTTAGTAAACACCGACTTCGATGAACATGGGGGAAGTCTACCCGTTCCTTTACCATAGGAAGGAAGTTCGTCAGAGTCATATCCAGCCATCTATTCGATCCCACCTCCAAGCAACCTAGTTGTTTCCTTCGATTGTAACCTACTAGGCAGACCCCGTTTATCGGCTAGTTTACCATTCTGAATCATTGTACAAGCTTACAAAATGATCATGGTTGGTACCATCATAGATGAAGGGGCTTCTGTGAGTATCCTTTCCTCAATTGCTTGGGAAGCGCTTGGTTCACCATCGCTTCTGCCTGAGATGAGAAATCTGACAGGCTTCGACAAAGGAACCAGTCGACCATTAGGGATCCTTCCCAATGTGCCGATAACATTGAGAAGGAAATCTATTCACATGAATGTAATGATAGTCCAAGGACCTCTAGATTATAATCTACTCCATGGGCATGACTATATTTATTGCATGGGAGGCGTTGTCTCCTCGCTCTTTAGAGTAATGTGTTTTCCGCACGAAGGCAAAGTGGTCAGGCTCGTAGACCAACTATCATTTCCCGGCTCACACATAGCAAATAGTCAAATACCATCCCTAAATGGTCTTTTCATGCAAGGAATGTCTCATCAATCTCTAGTCCGTCCACCTGATGAGCGCGAGTGATTCGGGAGGACATGACTGAAACCCAAGGGGCATGCACCCTGGTCTGTTTCAGCAGGAAAACCTTGGGTATAGGGTAGGTTTCCACGGAGGATATATGACTAGTCTGACACACCTGTCCATTTAGGAAAATGGGATTAGACTGGAATAAGATTCCCTCGTCAAAGTTATTTGAGTGGAGGTGACTGTGCCAATCACCTTTGTCTATTTCGGTAGACATCGCCAAGGAAGCATTTTGTGTGCGACGTGAATGGAGAGCTTTCATATGGTAACCTGGGAATTTTTTGCTATACCTAGGGGCATGCAAACCTTTTTGCATGCAAGCGAAGAGCGACCATTTATTTTCTTAGTTTGTAGTTTCTCAACCCTTTAAACTCGTAGGATTGGTCATTCCTAACTTGCATAAAGAAAGGATCCGGGGCAAAGCTTTGTAAGGTGCAAGCTCCATAAAAAATGGCATCTTAGATGAGACATCCTTATTATACGACTGGCACGAGCAGTTTTAATGCAGAATTCAAGCTCGTTAAAAAATAAACATAAGCAATGAGCAAATGTTCCCCCAGAGTTTAAGCTCATTAAAAAATGAACCAATTTCTGGTAAATAACCATTGTGAATGCATTATCGTCAGCTTTTGAGCCTTGGTCGTGTTCTCATCATCACCTCCACTCTGTTTTAGCCGATCATTCACCTCCATTTGATTGTTTACCCCTTTTGAGGAACAACTGCAAAGAGTGATCCTGTTAGCCATCCTTGTGACACTGCTTTGATTGGGAAATTCCAAACCTTACCTAGAATTAGTTGCTACCTGATATTATCACTCGTTCCTCAAAAAGTGAGTCTCATTTAAGATCTTTTCAACTAACTTGTAAAATATGAAAAGATTGCCAAGTAATTGGCCTCTCCAGCTCGTTAAAGCGACTGGAAGTGATATCCCTCTAGATTTTAATCTTTTTGGACCTGAGGGATTATTACACAAAAAGATCAAGTGCTTGTCTTGTTCAGCTCGTTAAAATTACCGAAAATTCATCCCTTTTGTATTATTTTATACTTTTTCGGACTTAAGGGATTATATGAGGAAAAGGATCATTGTATTTTCCTTTACGTCCCTTTTTAGACTCTCTAAAACTGAAAAGGACTGAGTTATCTTTGTCATTAAACTCGTTAAAACCGAATAGCGACAAACTTGTCCATACAAACAAGAACGAGTTTCACTGTCGCTAGGCTCGTTAAAATATAGCAACGGGTTTTCCCGAAGGGAAAATTATAGAACAAGCATATGTTATCTTCCTCAAGCTTGACAAAAATAAAGAGGTACTAGTCAGCAATGACTGGGGAAAAATTGGGAAGAAAACTTGAAGAAACTTTATTGGTAGCAAGTCGCTCTTGAACATGACACTTTCACTCCGCATCCGAGTTGGGTTGGGTTGTTCCATTCACTAGTCATATCACCGTTTGTCGATCACACCATCCATGTTTGGGGTTAATGCTACCAATC
The DNA here is from genome assembly GCA_031772625.1 of Pinus tabuliformis. Lineage (NCBI taxonomy): Eukaryota > Viridiplantae > Streptophyta > Pinopsida > Pinales > Pinaceae > Pinus > Pinus tabuliformis. The sequence goes on from CM062811.1 coordinate 789,972,564, forward strand.
CATCATGTCAGTGTCGCTGATATGTTCAAGAGAAGTCGCTCAGAGAATTCACCTGTGTCTCATCCGCTACAATACATTCACACTCCATTCTTTCATGATCGCCACCCTGAACCTTGTATCATGAGACCGTTTTCACCTCCAAAGTCATTTACTCCGTTCCGTGTCGTAGATGTCGGATTCATTAAGGCCCTCCTATGGCGGGTCGCTTCTTGTCGACATCAGCTCATTATCCAAGAAGTCGACTTAGGAACAACCCTTTCAGTACTTTGAAGCTTGTGTACCTCAATGGCAAGTTTCTCACTTCCGGTGAGAGGTTTACATCAAAGGCCTTCGACCGAAAGATTTTGCGTGGTGTTTGATGCCAAGTCCCTTATTCACACCCTGCGAATTGTACTGTAGTACCTTGAGGGTCATCATCATTATCAGTGATTCCTCTCGCGCCTGTTAACAACTTACATCATTAGCTGGTAATCAGGCGATATCTTTCCATGTTCGACTCCAAAACATCTTTCACATGGATCGACTTGTACTCTAAGTGAAGATTGAACGAGTTTGAAGACCCCGGATCTAGTTTCATCCATCCAGGCTGCGATATATTCAGGAAAGTAAAGACATCAAATGTACATTGTTGCTGCACAGATGATCATCCGAATCAAAGGATGATGATTCTATCAGAATCATCAGTCTCCTGCATAGACGGTTGTCTATCTTATGTACATGGAAATGAATTTATAAAGCTGAGAAGGGGAATTCCCGCCTCAGCTAGATCATGAAAATTATTATGAAGATAATTTATTACATTGTATCTTATTATAGGTCACCTTCCAGCTTGAAAAAACTTCAGATCCTCATGGTAAAGCATTTCACTCGACATCAAAGATTAACGACCTCATGCTTTAGGGGGCAACTGTTATAGACATTTTTGGGCACTGCAACCCCAATCAGACATGTCCATAAACCAAGGGCTCCTAAGTCCCTAAAAGTGTTGTTCCATCCCCTAAAAGAACAAGGTCAGCTGATTACATCATCTGTGAGATGTTCTCCATGAAAAACTGCTTAGAATTGGTCAAAACTGGACCATCTCACGTGCTCCATGGTCAAAGTGCGACGCATCCCACCTAAATGCACATGAGAGGTGAGATGCATACTGAAAATCCCTTCTATGGGGTGTGATGGGCGAGAGTGAACAAATGGCAGAGACAGTTTGCGAGGTGCATGATCATCGAATCTTCCTGAAACTTCTCCTGTGACACTTGCCTCTCTGAATTCGCCCAAGGATGAGTAAGAGACCATCATTCTCCAAGTGTAATCAAGAACTACCAGAGAGAGGACACTAATCAAATCCCAGATGCTAACTCACCCCCCTACAATCATCTATATATGGATCCCTCATCCCAGAGATCCGGAGGCTGGAATTTTGTATCCTGTAATGAAGTGTTGTTGGTTTCTTGTTGGAATATCATAGTGTTGGGTGATCTAATCTTTTCATGAGGTGAAAGAAGGGCTTTCATGCTGGAGGTTGATGTCGGGTCAGAACAATTGGTTGTAATACTCTTTGTTATTCTTGATTATTAATAAAGCTATTCAAGTTTTCCTCCACATTCTTGTATGTTTGATGATATATGCATTTGTGTGGTCAATATATATCTGGTCCTATATTGTTTATGACTGTAGATCTCTGTTCTTCGATAGTAATATGCTGCTTTGATTCCATAGGTTCTCTTTGAAGTTGGGTAGACGAAGGAGAAGTGGCACGGATCTGTCAGAAGGGAGAGGAACCGAGAAAGGAACCAAGTGCAAGACTGAGGTTGGTGTCCTTCATTCTACTCGTATCTACTTTTCATAAAGGAAAACAAAAGTGGTTTTAGTTTGTTTGTTCCTAAGATAGCTACCAGTCTTAGTGGGACTAGCAGATCCAAGTGGACACTAGATTTCCTGATAACATTGATGGTACTTGTTTGCCCGAATTTCCTTTCCCTAGAGATCAATGATATTAGTAAGGGAAAAGAGTTGGCCAAAATGGTGAAGAGGGTAAAAAGTGTGAGGCAACTCTGTTGATTTGGAGCCTATTGGAGGAGGCCCAAAATTGCTCATAGACAGGACACTGTCAAAGGAATAGGTAAGATGTCGCTAAGAGGAATCCTATATTGGACCCTATGTGGTCATTTCAATTCTTGAGTTGGTTGGCGAGTGGAATTCCATTTTAGACCTGGTAAGGTCTCTATCAAAGAAATTGTTTGGATGTGAAAATGACTTGATTTTGTTGTGGAAACTAGTTTCCATGGGTTGGGAATTCTTTAGCCTATTGTGGTTCTCATAGTTAAATAAATTAACTAATCAGCTATATGTTATGTTAAAAATGAATTTCATATATAGATGTGTAGAAATGTCATGCACATTTAACAGGAAATGAGCTTAGTTCTCAATAAGGAGTTATTGGAAATTTTAATTCCTTTATTGAATTATTAATCTTGTGAACATCTTAGTAGGGGCTAAGGCAATTTTCACTTGATGCAGTGATTGACTGTTTGATGATTAGAGAGCTAGGTGCTCTTTTGGTACTTTTAGAAGTACTCTGTGGATGTCTTTAGTGAGAGTTAATTCAATGTGCATGTGGAGCAGTGAAGATCTCTTAAGTACTTGTAAAAGTACTGTGAATTAAATTTCATCTAACATTGCATGATTGATGGATAGTTAAAAGTATTTCATTTGACTTGGAATATTATGACTAATGCGATTTAATTTGTTTGTCATACATTATAGGATTACTTACCATGGAGGGTTGATGGGCTGTCCAACCACTATTAAAATGCTTACATGAAAGCGCTCATGATTTTCAAGAGTAGATGATAGGTAATGGTAAGTTGATATAGAGTTTGGTTTTTGAATTTGAATAAGAGGCAAGTGGTGGCAATAAGAACTTGCATATTTTTGCAGTTATGAATTTTTATGACTATTGATCTTTCTTATGATTATATCATTACAATTTTTGTTTATTGTCATTTCTTGGAATGAAATCTCTGATTTTAAAGAGGAATGATCACTTTTTGTGTGGTTAGATGGCTATATCATGAGTAAAATCTTAAGTTCCAACGAGAGATGAACACTGAGGACTGTGTTCTTGTTAAGGGGGGGGAGTACATAATATCCCTCTCATAAATAACCCAATGTAAAATCACAAGTTACGAATCTGTTATTAACCAATTCTTGGTAGTTGTCAAACTGAACGAGGATGAAGGAAAACAAGATACGAGGGAGGAGTCCATTAAATGAATCTTTAACGTGTGATTCGGGGATCTGGTTTATATGAATCATTGTTCTTTGTGCAAAAGGGATATTGAAAAATGAATCGGTGGCTAATGCGAGGTTGTGAGAATTGAGCTCATAACAAACGAAGGGTACACTGACTACCTGCACATGGATAAAGGCGTAGACCACTGGTGAAAATGATGACTATACCACTAGATTGAGATACTGAAGGAAAAAAACGTGGAGTAACTACAGTGTTTGGAATTACAGGGGCTCAGAAGTGAACCTTCGCATTTGCAGTCTCAGCATTTAAATGCGTTACTGGCTCGGAATCCCCAATATGACTGATTGGTCCTTGCCTCTTTAGAATCATGCATTTCCTTGTGGTAAAGGGCATATTCCATAGCTCAAATGTCAAAAGCGCAGAGGACGGCACCTGCGAAATGAGTTACCCACTTGGCTGGTGTAACATCTCTAAAAAAAAGCTCAAGTTTGTGGCTGGTGTTACAAGACAAAGTGTGCATATGATATTTGAAGGCTTTTCAAGACATAGTCCTGACAGGTGATGGAGGCAAGGAGGCTGCCATGGAAAAGATAAGTAATTGGCTTACTTTCTTGAAGGAAAAATATATGCATGTTTATTTGGGTATCTTTTTGAAAGATTTCATACCAAACATATATAATATATACATAATAGTATGCAATGAAGAATGTGAAAAGAATCTACGGACATAAAAGCTAAGTAAATATGTAGCTTTCTCTTAGAAAGACTGCATGTGAATCTTGTGTGCTAAATGCTTTGGGATACTAGCTAATTTCCGAAGTTTCTTGTGAAATAATTATGAATTGCATACATGACAGAAATAGCTAATGAGCTAGATTCCCATCATTTTAGGGAGAGTGTGCTTCCAGGCACATAGATAAACATTACTAACTTTCTTGAAGAAAAAATATGTTTTATATACACATAAATAATGGTCATTAAGATAGTTTCTTTTAGAAAAACTGTGCATTCTTCATGTATGAAAATTATGGCTTTATGAGAGACCTCTTGAATCAAAGATAGAGATTCTTTCCTTAAAAGACACATATGAATAGTGTTCATATAAGAACAAGAATCCTTACTTGTTTCATGAAAAGATTATGTGCATTGAAGTAAAAGTAATTGTGTTAGGAAAAACACATGTTGCATGCACATAAGGGTAGCTATGGTGACATTGGAAATATGATTTGGTGTGTATGTAAAGAGTATTATGTTGACTCTCTTGAAAATAATAATCGATTTTAACTTCCTTGGAAATATTAATCTCCTGAAAAGATTGTCTTGATAGATAAGTTGGATATTGTTTCTTGATTTTTAAGCATAAAGATGAGTAGCTATAATATTTTCTTGAAAGGGAAGTGTAAGAAACTTACATATAGTAAGATAGAGAAATGGGCTTATAATGACCTCCTTTAAGAAAGAAGTATGTAAGTGTTTACATGAAATGATGGTAGAATTCTAGAGAAGGGAATAGAAAGGCTATTATGATAAGCTATTGGATGCACAAAGTATAGTCAATGTGTTATAGAGATATATTCTTTGTATGGATTGAAGAACTATTGAGTCATTTTCTTTAGGAAAATGATATGTGATTACTTTTATGCTAACATAACTATTATCTTAGTTTCTTGTTGAATGAGATGTGTATGCACACGAGATTTGTGTTAGCTTTCATTAGAAAGGATATATATTCGCATGCGGGAAAAGACTACAGGTTGTGTGAGATTGCTTTATATATTTGCATGCATCAAAAGTAATAGCTAAAGGACTAGATCTTTTGATAAAGTTTATGTAAATTTTCATGTAAGAAGATTATAACTGATGTTTTAGTTAGTCCCTTCAAAGGAATGCCTTAGTGTTTTGTCCTCTAAGAATATGTGCTTATGCGAAGGGAAATGCTAGTTAATATGATTATTTATAAATGTAATCATGATGTCAATGTTGATAATGATAACATGGGCAAGTAAAGTTGGACTACTTGCGCAAGGCATAGATTATATTTAACGTTGTGGCAGGAAAAGGATTAATGGTCCATGCAGATGAGTACGAGTTGCGGGATCGTACATTGCTAGAACAATCATGCCACAAGGAATGTTGCATGTGGTGGTATGTAAGTAAAGGGTTTCATGGAAAATGTATTGGCTTTTAGCTAGTTATATGAAAACTTAATAATAATTCATTGTAATGACTTTATAACAATGGTTAAGGAATGGAATCCCTTATAAGCCATTGAGTGAGGGGTGAAAACCCTCACGAGTGTTTAATAATAAGATTAAATGTTTTCTGGTTTTCACCCTACTGGGTTTCGAGGGTATATTGGTGTGATCGCCTTTTGTGTCATATTGATGATGATGATAATTCTTTATTTGATGTGATAATCATAATGTCCAAGTATGTGTTTAAGTAATATGGCTAAGGAAATCAGGAAATGGTTGCAAAGTCCATAAGACAATTTATGTTATTACACTACAACAGTGGTTGTTAATGGTTATGCAACTTATTGTCCTTTATTGCAATTCACTTTATGTTCTAATGAACATTATATCTAATGGTTAATAAGGAATGTGGAGTTGTGATTTGAATAATTACTTATGGTAATTTGTATAAAAAAATTCTAACTCTCTGCATTTACATGTGAGGTTACCGGGATACATTACAGTTACATTATATTAAAATCCCATAATCTTTACAACTAAAAAGTCCTTATATCAATTATATTAGTAAATTAAAAAGAAATTCCATATATTATAGAGACTATCGATATTAATCTTGCATAAAATTAAAAATAATAATATCATTAATATAATTATTTATTTTTAGTGTAAATATCATTTTAACCTATAAAAAATTAATTTTATTTATTTTAATGTATATATTTGTTTTTTATTTAATTTAATTACTCTTTGTTTGAATTTGACTTGATCTAAATATAATATTTTTATTAATAAATTTGAATTTTATATTTATGTTAATAAATTTTATTTTATTTTAAAATTTCATTATTAAAAACAACTAATGTTTAGGTTTGCAAAATAGTGATCCGTAAGTGTTTCAAAATTTGAAACCAAAATCATATTAAGTTATAATTTACTCAGTTTATTAAAATAATTAAAGCAAATAAATCATATCACACAAAGAAATAAACAAAAAATTAATTTCATCGTCTTCAAGATGGTAAAAAAAAAAGGAACATATAGAAAATTATTTTCACGCAAAAGTAAATTCATGGCACGTGATGGCTACTCCAGGCGGTGGAAAGAAAACTTCAGGTGTTAAGCAGTGGTTATTCCATATAGTGGGAATATCACTCTCATTATCCATGAAGTGTGGATAGTATTTAGGGTCTATATATAATGTTAATGGTATATACTAGTAAAACACATTATACATGGAAAATAGTATAATTTAAAATAATATTTTTAATCTATTTTATAACAAATTATCTTTTGTTATTTTAGTGTTGTTCAAAGTTTTTGTATTGAAACAAGGATTTGTTATCTAGTATATAATTAACTTTATAGAAAAAACTTTCAATTAATTTCTATTTAGATACACCTTATATTTCTTTGTAGAATTAAATAGAAATATAATTATACATATATATATATTTATATTATAGTGAAATTTTTATTTTAGCTATATAACTAATTGTTAATGGATGTCATTATAGATATTTTTTTGGAGGATGCCATGGTGAATCTCAATGAGATAAAATTTGATAATATGAAAGGTTAATTGTACAAAGAAGATCTTACAACTTATTGCATTGAGAGAGAATTATTTGGAACATAATCTGTAAGGTATTTCCATTGCCAAGAGTTGTTATTATCAGTGATTTTGAGTTTTAAATATGGTTTAAGCATGGCTTAGCTTTAATTATTTTTACCATTTCCTTGATTTTGTTAAAAAATATTTACTATTATAATATTTTCTTATTTTACCCTCACAATAATTAAGGCAATAGATATGGTATGGTTTACTTCTTTAAATTTCTCATAAACTCAAGGAAATTTTTGTGGCTTAGTTAGAATAATACACTCTTAAGAATAAATAATTGTTTCTCCACATCTTGATATTTAGTGTTTTAAAATTAAATATGATTTGTTTTAGTATATATTAAAAAACTAACTAAATATGAAAAATAACTTCTAATAAATATTATAAACAAAAATTGAATTTTAAAATTAAATATCAGGTTGAAAATCAAATTATACATTATATATGAGTGCATAACTATTATCAAAGATTGCATATGTCAATGTGTCAACTACTGAGGTATGCCTAAACTCAAACGCATAGGAAAAAGAAACTAGAGCATATGATAATTTTAGATTGAGGGTGGAGGAGGTACAAAATATAAGAAAATAGAGCATATCATCATCTTAGGTTGGTATCTAGGGATTGGGAGATATAAAATATATGGTTATCTCTATGTTACTAGTCAAAATAGACTAACCATTCACCAATATAGAGATCAAAAGATTGATCTTCTTCTATACATAAAACAAATTTGTGCATTGCCTACTATTTATATAAAGTTTTAGAATAAGAAAATAAATCATAACGATTTAACTCAAATATTAATAAGCACATTCATTCTTGATTTGAAAAATAACATGGACTTCGTTTCTTACCAAATTAAAATTCAGAATGTTAAATAGTCATGTGTTCACTATATGTTGAATAACCCATAAAGAATTGAAAAACTGATATTTTTTTTTGGCTCAACCTTTTTTTCCATGGTCCTTTAAATACCTCTCTCGTATGAAACCTAGATTCCATGAAGTAGATGATATTCGACATAACAAAATACATTTAAACAAATCTATTGCATGAAAAAATAAAATAGAGTGAAAAAGAATTATGGAATGGGAAATAAGTCTAAATAATCTATATTCTCATAAAATTAGGGTGAAGTTTTGGGTGAATTTTACCATAAATAACTACATTTAAATAAATGTGGGGCATGAAAAAAACAATAGAGAGAAAATTAATTATATAATGTGAAATAACTCTAAAAATCTATATTCTCATAAAATTATGGTGAAGTATTTGCTAAATTTTGCCATAAATAACTACATTGAAATAAATATTGGGCATTAAAAAAAAGAATAGAGTGAAAATTAATTCCATAATGTGAAATAACTCCAAATAATTTGTATTCCCCTAAAATTAGGGTGAAATATATCATGATAATTACCATTACCAAAAAAATAGGGTGAATGGGGGTGTCTGCTTTGAATTTTGCAAGGCCAATTCAAATTTTCAACTCTCCTCTAACAAAGCTCCATTGGCTATTGGTTTGAAAACTAATTTTATTTCTATAAATTGGGCAATCCATAGTCAAACCTCTCTTTGCAAATTATTCTCCCAACCAAAATAAAAAATCCCCTAATTTGGCTAGTAAATTTTTCTATCATTGTTTCAGTGACAGTTTTATTTTTTTTATTCATACACACCTCATTTATCTATAAACTTATATTGTATTACTTCAAAAAATTAGAGTTTCCAATACATAATTCATCCATTCGCTATTAACATTCTTTATGGCAAATGGGGAAACTAGATGTTTTTTACCATCTTCCTGTAGAGTAATTTTTCTAGAACTACAAAATTTTAAAATTTGCAACATATCTAAAATGTCTACTCCATAATCATAATACTAAAAATATCAAAAATCATTTAATACCTAGATTTCATAGGAAGTGATAGTTGTCATTTATTTTACACTAGATCCTTCACGAGAAAATTATGTGGTAATGCAAGGAATATAACTTTTAATTTAAGTCAAGCGAACGTCCTTCCTCTCCATTTAGAATTGAATATTAGGTTGTTCTCCTTTCACAACCCCTTACATCTATCAACTTGTTTCTCCATAAAAGTCCTGCCCATCAAAGTTTTCATCTTCCAATAGACAGTACGGTAATACTGCTTTTTTTTACCGTGCTATAGCAGAGGCAAGGGTCCATCAATGTTTTCATCTTCCAATAGATAGTAAGGTAATACTGCCTTTTTTACCGTGCTATAGCAAAGGAAAGGGTCCAGAATCCACTACGAAAATTCCTCCAAAAGTTCTCTGTCAGAGAAGGAATACCTATGTCTAGCTTCCCTTATCTCTAGGTTCTGAATTTCACTTCGAGTTTCTCGGGGGCAACCAAGCGAAATGTCTCAGCAGCCTCCTAGGACACTAAGACCTAATTATAATATGAAAATCGTCAACAAGATTAACATTTCTCAGTCGGAAACACATTGAATAATGTACGACATAGGTGAAATATGATAGTTATATTTATTTGAGGCTTTATTAAAAATTTTAAACTCAATGCAGTTTCCTGTTTCTCCATTGTTTTTCTTAATCTGTACCATATTGTATACCCATTGGGAATGTTTAAGTAGGAAAATTATTTTTTCTTTCAACGACTGGTTCAATTCTCTCCTTATATGTTGCTTCATTTTCCTTAATACATACCTCCAATGCTAAATTAATGTTCTAAAAATGTTGTTCAGGATCGATATTAATTACCTCATACTGTAAAGATGAAATGTCCATCTTGCAATTCGTAACTCCCTTGAATTTGTTCTAATGATCATAAAATTTCTCCAAAATAGCCATTTATTTTGGAATGGAATTTTCAACTTGGGGAGTCAAAATATTAGCATCTTCATCATGTTCATCTACATAAATGATTAATTCCTTAAATGTATCTTCCTAGTCAAAAATTCAATATTTTAGCCTTCATCCTCAAATATTATCCAATTGGTAACATTATCTACTATTGATGGTCTGTAAATTAGTAAAAATAGAAAACTCATTAGCAAGAAAATATCTTAGGGAATTATTTAGATGGTACATTTGAATGTAAATTAGCATGTACATGTTTTTCGTGTAAGGTATGGAAATTATGTTAAGCATTAAAATAAGAAATGGTGTTCCATACCTCATTTAAGTAATTCCTTAAATAATTTGAAACACAATGTATCAAATTCTTTACTTATTTAATTATGATGAAATTATGATTTCATAGTCATAGAAAAAAAATATTTCCTTACTTTCAAATTAATATATCTTTTAAGGTCTCGGATGAATACCCAGGTATTTGGTGATGTTTTTCATGCATTCAAACTCCAATATGAAATCTATCAGGTGCCTTCATCCATTAAGATCCTTGAGAATGCATCCTATGCATGCAACCCTATTTGTTTTGGAGTTGTTTGTTAGGTCCATATAATACTAGTGATTCCCCATTACTATTGTCATTGTAGCAGTTATTGTTATTGTTGTGCCCCTATTGTCCCCATATTTTTATTATTGTGCCCCATAGGAGCCCACTATTTTTATTGTTGTGCCCTTATATTATTATTGTTAAGTCGGCTTTGATTATATTATGAACCCTTAGACTCCTATATATAGAAATGAGATTTTGTCATTTGTATCATTGAAGAATTATTAATTTGTGTAATGTAAAGGAGATTTTCCCTTCGAAGAGGCTAATTTTGAAGGTGTTTATCTATCTTTTCTTCTATTTTGTGAGCTACTTGCATAACATTTGGTATGAGAGCCTTGGATTCTAGGGTTTCGCTACTCCAAACAGGTCATCTTGGAATTTTCTCTATGACTTTTGTTCTCCAACGTTTTAGAAGGTAAACAAAAAACCCATTTGATCTAAAACCTAGCTGAACATCCAGTCCAAAGTTTAGATCTTCTCTCGCTATCTTTTCAGAGATATGAGACAAGGAAGTTATGGTTTTTTGCACGATCCTGAATTATATCTCAAACAGGTCACGTAGGGACAATTGTCATAACTTTCTTTCTCTGCATCATATTGAAATTGCATCACACATTATAGAAAGAGGGTAGCCTTTAGTTTTCTTTGTATCGGTCTCCGATCCTAAGGTCGAAACAATGACACGTGGAACTTCATACAAGTTCACTCTACTGAACCAGTCTATAATGAGGTCATCGAGGGAGATTTGGCATAACTCTTCCTTGGAGAATCCAATCTTTATTAGACTTGTAGGGTTAGAAATATGACTCAGAGGGCTACTATAGGACGTAATTTCAGACCTTGAAGGTCTGAAATTATCGAGATACAATAGATTCAATATCGAGCTCCTACAAAGTGAAAAAAGGTGTGTAGATTTTTAACATTTTGAATAATTTTGGTTTGAAAAATTAGTTTGAAGGAATTAAAAGTGCATAGTGAAGCAATATTATCATTAATGGATGATCCAAAAAAAAGAAAATGGAAACACCTAGTAAGAAACCTGAAAGCTCTAGTGTGACTCATGAAGAAGGGGAAGAAATACAACATGATATATCAAAATTACGAGACCAAGTGAAATAAAATTCTCTTTCACAAAGAGTAATGGAAGCTAATATGGATGATATAGAAGAAAAACTTAAAGGCAACATGAAATATTTGAAGAAAAGCATGGAAGCTAAGATAGATGGTATAGAAGAAAAACTTAAAGGCAACATGGAAGATTTGAAGACAGATTTGAAAAAGTTTCTACTAGAAATCCTTACTCATCGAGAAAGGGTAGTAAAGGAAATTCATGAGGAGAACAAAAGAGAAATGTTAGTCATGATTTCATAGACTCTAACGGCGTATTGAAGACCCACCATGTTCCAAAGATTGATATGAGGAAGTTTGATGACAAGGATCTCGTAGCATGGATACTATAATGGAGAAATATTTCGATATCCATAATGTTCAAAACACACAAAAGTTATGCGTTGCAACTTTATATTTGGAACCAAATTAGTTTGTATGGTATCGATGGAATTTCTCTACTAAAAAAAATTTCATATGGGAAATTTTTATGGAAAAAATGATAGTACATTATGAAGATATAAAAAGCAACACCTTTTTTAGCCAATTGATAAATCTCAAACAAAAAGGTTCAATGATGGACCGCATTGAGGACTTCCAAAAATTGAATATAAGGTTAAAAGATATTTCAGAGGAGCATAGGATTGATGTGTTTATATGGACTTTAAAGGATAACATCCAACATGAGGTTCGCCTTTGGGAACCTGATTCATTGGACAAAGCATTCGGGTTGGCAAGAAAAATGGAAAACAAAATTATGGCCACAAGGAAGCCTACCATTCAAAACTATAAAGATGGAAGTGTTGGTGCCCCTAGCCTTCAAAAACCTACAAGGTTGACACCACAACAATTGGAAGAAAAAAGAGAAAAGGGCTTTGTTACAGTTGTGATAGAGAATACACTAAAGGTCATAAGTGTGCTGAGAAGGAATTATTTTACATAGATTGTGAATAGGAGGAAGAAAAGGAACAAGAAACATAAAAGAAGAGGATATACATGAGGAACAAACCCTAGAGAAAGAAGAAATGAATCCAACCATATCTTGTAATGCATTGGTCAGAATTACCACTCCTCAAATTATCAAGCTAGACGGACATATCAAGAAGAAAAAGGTAATAGTGTTGATTGATTCAGAAAGTACCCATAATTTTATTCATTGTAAGATAGCCAAGGAATTGAATTACTTCCTATATCCAGCACCAAAGTGTCAAGTGATGGTTGCAAGTGGAGGAACCATAAATTTCTCTCGAAAGTTCCATAATATCAAGCTATTCATGGGATAATATCTATTAAATAGCCCAATGCTTTCCATTCCAATGGGTGGTGCTGATGTTGTACTAGGAGTCCAATGGCTATAATCCTTGGGTACAATAGCTTTTACTTTTCATGAAATTTTCTTCCAAAGGAAAGGAATTTGAATTAAGTGGTATCATAAGGAAACCATGAAAGATAATCAACTCTAACAGAATGACAAAACTTCTAAAGAAAGAACAATGAGGCATAATTACACAATTATGTTCGCTATAGTTTCCCACATCGAAATCATCTACTTCTATAGATCTCCAAAAAGCCTTGGACAATCATTCCAAGGTATTTGAGACTCCCAAAGGCCTCCCACCTATTCGTGATCATGATCATGTTATTCATTTTATTCCAGCAAGTGTTCCTCCAAACACCAAGCCTTATAGATATCCCTATGCCTAAAAGAGTGAAATTGAATGTAGGGTTGTAGAAATGCTAGTGGCTGGTATAATTGAACCTAGTCAAATTTCTTTCTCTGCTCTAGGAGTATTGGTGCACAAGAAGGATGGCTCATGGTGTATGTTTCCGGATTATAGGGAGATAAACAAGATCATTATTAAACATAAATCTCCCATTCCTGTCATTGATGAATTATTCGATGAATTGCATAGATCAATTTACTTCACCAAGTTCGATTTTCGTTCAAGATATCATCAAATTAGAATGAAGATTGAAGGCATTCCAAAAGCAACATTTAGAACTCATGAGGGTCATTATGAATTTTTGGTCATGCCTTTTTGCCTTAGCAATCCACCTTATACATTTCAAGTTTTGATGAATTCCATTTTCAAAACCTTCCTCAGAAAATTTGTGTTAGTATTTTTTGATGATATACTGATCTACAACAAGTATTGGAATGATCATGTTCAGCATGTTGACACGCTGGTCAAACAATTGGAGGAGAAACAATTATATGCAAACAGCTCCAAATGTTTCTTTGGAGTACATGAGGTGGGATATCTAGGTCCTATTGTATCTCATGAAGGTGTGAAGGTAGACCCTAGAAAAATTAAAGCCATTAAGGAATGGAAAATCCCCACATCCATAAAGCATCTACAAGGATTTCTCAAGTTGACAGGTTATTATTGTAATTTTGTTAAAAATTATGGGCAAATAGCATAATATCTAACGACATTATTGAAGAAAGGTGCATTTTCATGGCTTCAGAAGTAATGAAGGCCTTTGAACATCTTAAAGAGGCAATGTACCAAGCACTAGTCTTAGCTATGTCAAACTTCACAAAAACCTTTATTGTGGAATGTGATGCCTTGGGAAATGGAATTGGTGTTGTTTAAATGCTATAAGAAAGACCCATTTCTTTCGAAAGTCATCCAATCATAGGAAAGTATTTACACAAATCTATTTATGAAAAGGAAATGTTGGCAATACTACATGCACGTAAAAAATGGTGACCCTACCTAATGGCAAGAATCTTCAAGGTAAAAACAGATCATGATAGTATTAAATATTTTTTAGAATAAAGATTATCTTAAGAAGAGTGGCAAAAATGGGTCACAAATATGTTGGGTTATGACTTCGAAATCATCTACAATAAAGGAAAGCAAAATTTTGTGGCAGAGGCACTCTCAAGAAAGGATGAGGATGTGGAAGCATTTCTTTACGTCATTTATGTTATCCAACCAAATTAGATAAATGAAGCAAGTGATGAATGGAAGAATGATGAAGAAGTGTGGGCAATCATTCAAAAGTTACAACAGGATCCAAGTACATCTGATACATTTAGCTGGAAAAAGGATTTGTTATGGTGCAAAGATCGCTTATACCTATGTAAGAATTCCCAACTCAAACAAAATATTCTTATGGAATTGAACACCTCTCCCTTAGGAGGGAACTTAGGATTTTTAAAAACTCACCACGGGGTTAAGAAGGATTTTTTCTGGGATGACCTTAAATCAGATATTCAAAATTTTGTGGCAAAATGTTTGGTTTGCCAAAAAAAAATTTGAAACAATTAAGACCCCAGTTCTATTACAACCTTTATCCATTCCAAGCCAACTTGGGATGAGGATTCAATGGATTTTATCACAGACTTACCCAAGTCAGAAGGAAAGAATGTCATCATGGTGGTAGTTGATAGACTTACAAAGTATGCACACTTTTGTGCATTTTCACACCCATTTAAAGCCAATACAGTTTCTACTACATTTATGGAAACAATTCAAAAGCTACATGGAAATCAAAATATTATTGTAAGCGACAGAGATCCCATTTTCACTACAAATTTTTGGACAGAATTATTTTCTTGGCTTGGTACTCAGTTAGGTCATAGCTCATCTTATCATCCTCAATTTAACGGGAAAACTCAGATGGTAAACAAATGTTTGGAAGGATATCTTCATTTCTTTGTATCTGATAAACAGATACAATGGGTCAAATGGTTGCCTCTAGTTGAATGGTGGTATAACACTTCCTTCCATACTACAACAAAAATGAGCCAATTTATGGCACTTTGTGGATATCATCCATAGTCCATCACATCATATTTAAGAGAAAATTCTAACGTGCAAGCAGTGGAAGATCACATCGAGCATCAAGAACAAGTTCTCCAACTCTTAAAAGATAACCTCACCTTGGCGCATAATAGAATGAAACAAAAGGTAGATCAACATCACAATGAAAGAAGTTTTGATGTAGGTGACTGGGTATTCCTACAACTACAACCATATAAACAAATGTCCCTAAAGCAAGCTAAGAAGGATAATAAATTATCACCAAAGTATTATGGTCTGTACAAGGTGTTGCAAAATATTGGTAATATGGAATACAAATTGGAGCTTCATGTAGCTTCCCGAGTGTACCCAGTTTTGCATGTTTCATGCTTAAAAAAGGTTATAGGTGACAAAATCCCAGTTCAAACAATACTACCGAATATTGATGAGGAAGGAAAAATCATATTGGAATCTAAAGTAGTTACAGAAACAAGAACTCGACAGCTATGAAATCAATCAATTTCGGAGTATGTCATCAAGTGGAAGAACTTACCTGCTAAAGTTTCCACTTGGGAGGATGATAATTTTATACAGAAGCATCCATAGCTACTCAAGTGTTGAGAACAACACTTTTTTGAAGGAGAGGGGCATGTTAGGTCCCACTAGTGATTCACCCATTACTATTGTTATTGTAGCCCTTATTGTTATTTTTGTGCCCCAGAAGCCCACTATTGTTATTGTTGTGCCCTTATATTATTATTGTTATGTCGGTTTCGATTATATTCTGACCCCTTAGACTCTTATATATAGAAAGGAGGTTTTTTCATTTGTATCATCCAAGAATTGTTCATTTGTGTAATGTAAAGGAGGTTTCCCCCTCCAAGAAGCTGATTTTGAAGGTGTTTATCTATATTTTCTTCTATTTTGTGTGTTGGTTGCATAACATTGTCAAATAATAATAACCATATATCTTTATTTATAGTTAAGTGTTTATCATTTAAAACCAAATTTATGCAATCTCCATCTAAATTCTTATAATTGATTATAGCAAACTATGTAGCATGAATAAACCCAAATTGATTACACACACCTATGAAGGTGAAGAATCAACAACAAAGTTCACAAAAAATGAATCACAACAAAATTTACTCATAGTATAATTTGAGAATATAATACACATCTTAATATCATTTAACTATGTTACTATATTCATCATGTGTCTCTCATGTGATACTTTGATTTTATTGGGCTAACCATTGTATGGTAGCTACAAACGAGATTGACCTATTGAAAAAGAATCGTTTAGTTTCTCGAACCAATTCGTAATAAGTAACAAGTTGTAAAATTCATGAATATTAAAAAGAAATACATATATGATCTTATGGATCCAAGGATAAAAACAAAGTCTAATTACTACCTCCTTTATTTCTCCTAATACTGTCAACATTTGAATGATATGATTGCATAATTTGGGTATTCTTTTATGTGGTTGAATATTTAATTTCTTACAAACTGAATAAGACATGATAGTTGATGATACCACAAAATAAACCACACAATTATGTAAATTTCCATAAAAAATTTGAATGTTAATAAAATTGGTGGAGTACTTGAACTAGACTTTCTCCAATGAATGTTTCATTTACATTCAAATGAAGAAACCTGAGCCAACCTTCCTTTATCTTTTTCTCCAGCAAATGAAGCATTATATTATTGGTTTTTAGTTCATAGTGCTTGAAGTAATTTATGCTTAAAATGAGTTAACATGGATAACTCATATAGTGAAATATTATCTCTATTTTTCTTCATGTCCTCTATTGCATCATATTCGAAATTATTAGAAATTACAATACATTTACCTATATTTAAATTGGTTTTTGTATTCGAAGAAATTTTCCATAGAGTATGAGAAGTAGAAGTGGATCCTAAGTTGGATGGAAAACCTTTTCTTTTGGCTTGAATAGTGAAAATATCCTTAGTTTCATCCACATATTCATTAATCACGCCTTTCAAGATATCCTAGATTACACTAATTGATGGTTTAGGGTTCTCTTCCTACTCATATACTTCACTATTTGATTGATTTAATTATTCCTCCTCAATCTCAACAAAATGATTACACATGTTTAAAAAGGCTTGGAAAACCCATTCTAAACTCGAAACATTATGATATCTATAAAAGTTTTATCGGCGAATTCCTTAAGAATAAGTTCATCAATAGAAGGATTTGGATTGTTGGAGGTGGTTTATTTTTTATAAAAAAATCTTCGTGGCATCTTTTATCACTCCATAATTTCCCAAGGTTGTGGAGTGAAACCCAGAGATAACCACAAAACCACTTACAACGTTGGGATCTATCCCTTGGAGTTTCAGAGAGGGATCTCTCTATCTGATTTAGATTTTTGTTTTGAGATATTAGGCTAGTTATTGAGTTCTGAGTTTGGTTTTTAAAGATTTGGTTGGAAACTATAGGGAAAGTCCATTGGACATGGAGTCATGAGTCTATGGGTGATAAAATACAAAAAGGACAGAGCATCTCTAACAGGGCGAGATAGGAAATATTTTGGATATTTAGAGAATTTATGGAGAGAATATGATGAAATTATTTAGATTCAATCAAATATAGAGCATACTAGGATGAATTCTATACTTAATATGAGAGTGAAAATGTATATACAGTTTATAAGCCAAAGAAGAGTATATTTAAACAAATTCAACTCTTTGTCTTCCTTAAACAATAAATACAGAAAGACATATGGAAAAATGAGAAAATAACAAGTTCACATGAGAAAAAACATCAGTAATTTCCTGACACGAGAATCCTGGAACAAACTCTTTGTATTAATGAAATTGATCACTTCAGTACATGCACAACTTACATCAAAGGTATGGCTTCTTGATACAAGTTCCAACCTTTGTTCACATTTATTACTACATACTTTATAGTTCCTATTGAACTATCTTGAGATTCCAAACAGGAACCCATTATAAAATAATCTCTAACAATTTCTGGAAAAAATCTAAATAATAGACTAAAGATAACATTAATGACTGGAAATCTGCAGGAAATATGGAACTGCTGGAAAATCTTCAACCTTCAAATCTGGAAATTGGTTTTTAAATGTTGATCCTCTGCCTTGGAATCTAGAAAGGTTGAAGTTGTCTTCACAAAACTTGCTATCTTCCCTCTCAAATCTAATTAACTCTGCCACTTGTATCAACTAGTTTTCCCTTTGAGTTTCATTTCTATCGTTGTTTTCCTTTCATTAACTTTTGAATACTTCATTATTGTCACAAAATATTTGGGGAAATATATATATATATATATATATATATATATATATATATATATATATAGAATAATATTTCCATATACTTTTGTTAAACCTGTAAATGAATTTCATAATTAAAATTTCAACATATTTATTTGAATGATTTAATAAACCATCTTGTTTTGAAATCCATGTGTTGTTTTTAAATCCATGACTTTTTTCTAAATCCCTATCTTGTTTTCAAATCCATGCCTTGTTTTCTCTTCCCTGGATTTTAAAAACCATGTCCTATTTTGCTTGCCCATTGATTTTAAAACCCATGTCATGTTTTTCTATGGTTTGTAAAATATTTTTTACTTTTCCCTTTTGCTCATGTAAAACCCTTTGGATAATTATTTATCGAAATTCCATTTCCCATGCATTTCTCCTCTTTAAATCATAGTAAAAATAAAACATGTCTTTCTTCTTTGTAAAATCTCGTTTTTTACTTAGCCACCTTTTACTTTCACCTGTAAACTCATCTTACCTACACCTGTAAATTCATTTCACCTGCCCTATAAATTCATTTTACACCTTAGCCTCGTTCACCTTAGTCTCCCATCCATAAATTGTTTTCATTAATGTATGTAATATTTCTTTTATATCTTTCCTTCCACAATTTAAATGAATAGGAATAATGGTTTTTCGTGGGGCTGTGGTAGGTAATAAGTAGTTTAGGGAGGGGGGTCCAAAATGTGAAAATGTGGTATTGTTGGCTGACGCATGAAGGAAAATATGGTTCCATAGTTTAAAGTTTGGGTTTTCTAAGTTATTTTAACTCATTTAAAATCAAAACTATCAGAAATAACTTTAGGGACATTTCATCTTTTAGCATTGGAAAGGGTGGATTCTGACAAATTACTCATGAAATATCAATGATTCCCTCCTAGGGACCTCTGTACAAAGATAATTTAGACTATAAGACATGGTGTATTTGTAGGCTAAATGTTATCAGGAAATTCCAAAAACAGATAACCCGATAATCATCAATTGATCACTATAATTTATAGGACCGTAACATTAGCTCCAATGGGGATGAAATCCTCCCTATGAGGTCTCAAGAACACTGTAAATTAGTAGCCTTATCCATTGGGTTATTCCAAAACCTGCAACATGTTCTTCCCTGAAACCACTACCACTAAAAACCTACTCGTAATTTGTTCCAATCCTCAAACTGAACCAAATCCATTCTTCCAACTAGAATTTGAACTATATAGTGCAAACTAAAACTCTGTTGCAAACTTTAAAACCAAATCAGAAATTTGACAACACATCACCAAAGTCTTAGGGCCTTCTCCTCGAGCTTCAAACTTTGATGATGGTTGTCGACACATGTTGAAAGTATATACATTAGGTGATCTCTTCTCTCCAATGTATCCAATCAATCAAATGGCTACTTGAATGAGTTATGCACATACTTCTCATGAGCAGGTAGAAAATATATGAGACTGGCAACCCAAACTGCCACTGAAACTGTTGACCATGATCCACACACATAACAACAACCTTTTTCCTTAAGTATTGCAATCAATTGGCCAGAGGATTTTGAAAAACATAAGAACATTTTCCTGATGTACAAAAGGATTTCTTTCTAAAGAAAAAGAAGCAATATGTTCATCAATCTTGTCATCTTCATTTAAAACAACCAATTGATCTACAACAATAACATCCATAGGTTTTGGGACAACATGTTCTTCTTCAACAAAATCTTCATTTTTTGAACCTGAGTCATATTTGTTGGCATTATGACACAGGTTTGGCACTATAACACAGGTGTTGTCCTTGATGGCAACTCACTCAGATGGCAGATCATTGTTTAGGCTCTTAGAATGAAAGAAAAAGAGGTATACGCAGGTTTCCTTTGACTAAGTTGCGTATACACGCAGGATTGCCGATCAAAAGTCGCGTATGCATATGCACGCACTTTCATGCATGGAAAATCACGTACATGTGGGAAAGCTTATTTTTACATCCATGGTATTTGGACCTATGGTTTTGGACCTTAGTATTGCATCCGGAGTATTAAACCCAGGTTTTGGGTCCCTAGTATTGGCTCTCTATGGTTTTGGCCCATGGTTTGAGTAAGGCCTAAGTCTATAAAAACGAGGAGATCATTTGGAAAAGGAATTGACTCAAGCATTGAATATCTTATGAAGAGTAAGATCTGGAATAATGGTGATCAGTTTATGGTGCATAACTGAATCTGAATCAAGGAGGAACCTGAGCACAAGAAGAAGGCTAAGTTCTATTGATGGGTCAAAACTTAAGACTTGAATAGTAGTACCTTTGTGTGATTTTGATATGTTATTTTTGGCACATGACTTGATCTATAAATCTGATAATCTAGGTATAAATGATGTTTGAATATTTGAAAGAGTGAATTATCTTTTATAGATCTATATGCAAGTTTGACACATCAGAGGCGCGTATACACGCTGGTTCAGTAAGTCAAAACAACGTATACGCTGGTTGGCCTTAATACAGAAGCGTATGCACGCAAGTTTCTGCATATTGAAGTAGCATACATCTTATGAAATATGTTTTAGCTACTTCTATTTATTCTTGCAGTGTTCTAGGTTCAGAATTGGTGTCTGGTTACTGTTACTATTTTCTGGGTACAACATTCAAAGAAGTGACTATTTAATTCAGTTTTTTTGGTGAAAAGGAGATTGGTTGATATAAATATACTTGATGTTATTCGTGGATCGAGTTTGAAAATTTATGAAACGTGGTCCCTTGAAGAAAAAAGAAGGTTGTAGCCTTTTGTAGGTCAACACCTATGTACTAGTACCTCAGCTAGTACAAGAGCTAAGGGGGTTGTATCTCCTTTCTAGGAGAAGTTGGAGAATGAGAGAAGGTTGTAGCCTTCTGCGGGTAGCAGCCTGCGTACTGGTATAAGACTGCACCAGTACAGAATCATTGTAAAAGAAGTTTCTAATTAAAAGAAGATAGAGACGAATTGTAGCAGGTGGTTTCCACCCACATTGCGTTTCCACCTTATATCTTTGTGTCCATGTGTGTGATGATCTATTCTGTTTTACTTCTCCTGTATATTGTTCTTATGATTAATGAAGTCCTGATGCACTGATTAAAGATAAAAAATTAATGAATCTTAAGTTTTCTGATATACGCTGGTTTCTTTAGACACAGTAGCATACATACACAGTTTCCCATAGCTGAAGTAGCGTATACAATTCTGATTATGAAATGAAAAATAATTTATTTTATAATACTGATTCACCCCCCCTTGAGTATTATGTCCAACAATTGGTATCGGAGCAGGTCTTTTCAGAAGAAGCTTGATCACTTGAAGGAAGATCTATCATCATGAGCAACTATGAAAAGGAAGCATCTATCAGGCCACCAATCTTTGATGGAAGCAACTTCGTCTATTGGAAGGTAAGAATCACAGACTATCTTCAATCTCTTGGTATAGAAGTCTGGGATATTATGGAAACAAGATACACATTTACATCAGCAACTCCCACAGATACGGCTGGTAAGAAGCAGTATGAAACAAATGCAAAGGCTATCAATACTCTATTAGGGAGTCTATCTCAATCAGAATTCGTCAAAATTATGTAGCTCAAAACCGTAAAAGAAATATGGGACAAGATCGTTCTGAGCTATGAAGAAGATGATCAGGTAAAACGAGCAAAACTACAAACTCTCAGAATTCAATATGAAAATCTTAGTATGCAAAATGATGAAAGTGTGGCTAACTATTTCCTACATATAGATGAGATTGTTAATTGTATGAAAAACTTGGATGAAGAAATAAAGAAGTTGTTTTGGTTGAAAAGGTTCTAAGATCTTTTTCTTCTAAGTTTGAATCACAAGTTTTTGCCATAGAAGAAAAACATAATCTACAGAGCATTACCATGTCACACTGCACGGAATCCTAACTGCTTTCGAAATGAGAAAAGGAGGACCATCAGATAGGAGAGAAGCCGCATTCAAAGCCTCAGGAAAAGGAGATTACATTGAGTTTGAACATATGTCTGAAGGAGAGGAAGAATCAAACTTTGTCAAGAACCCTCAATGGGGTTCTGGAAGATTCAAAGATAAGCTACCTTTCACGGAAGAGTCAATCACTATGTTGCCAAGTGTCCTCATAAAGATAAGCTTGACAAAGGTAAGGAACTAGTTAGATGGAACAGAAAACTGAGTGTAAGTAAGAAGAGCTATTATACACATGACGAGAGTCATGGATTTTCAAATAGTGATGAAGATGAACAATGTAATGATTATAGACTTTTGATTGCTTTTGAAGATGATGACTTCTTGGATGTTATAGATCAAGAAGGTATTTATGAAGAAATTTCTAAACTCAAAATTTGTTTAGAAGAAAAGAATATGATTATAGATACTTTGACATTCCAACTTGCTGAAAGGGAAAAACACAATGAAAAGTTAGAATGTGAAATTGTGGGACTTAGAAAAGATATTGAGAAATCAAAAGCTCTTAATCTTGGATTTGCTAAAGGATCTGAAACTTTAGATGAGATTATCAAAGTCCAGCGATCTCCTCTAATCAAGATAGGTCTTGGATATACTGAAGAAGCGCCTCAAGCACAGAAGCCATCCACCTCCAAAACTTATCTTGATGCAGCAAGGAGAAGTGAACAGGTTGACAATCGACAACAAAATCATAATGCAGATCACCAGGTAAATCAGGGAGAATTTACTTCCAAAATGAACAAAGATCACCAAGTAAATCAGGGGCAATCTACTTCAAGGATGAACAGAAGCTACAACAAACCACAAGTAAATCATTCTAAATTTTCTTCAAGAATGGATGTCAATGGAAACTACAATCATTTGGTCGGTAGGTTTGATAATCGCAGGAATTTCTTCAATGGCCAATGTTTCTCTTCTCATAACTTTGGACACAAAGTTGCTCAATGTGTTGCCTACAAGACCATCATGACTAGAGAAGCTCAAAGACAAGGGAGTATGACTGGAATCATGAAAATGACCTACAATAACTTTTCTTCTCTTGAGAATGAAACATAATTTTCTATTTGTAACAACTTTAGTCATGAAGATTCTAAATGTAGGAGTAGGTTTCGGCAAACAACTCAGAAGGAGCAAGCTTCATTGAGTCCCAAAACATGGAGAAAGAAAAAACCAGAAAGATGTGGGATAGCCTTATATGCAGAAGGACAGGAAAATCAGTGGTACATTAACAGTGGATGTTCGAAACACATGACAAGTGATAAAGAAAAACTTCATTCATATAGTGCCTTAGAAAAGGAAAGGAAGGTCTCATTTGGAAATGACACCCCTACACTCATAAAAGGTAAAGGTTATTTTCTTTTGAAAGAAAAGGTCAAAGCTGGAAATGTTATGTATATTGATGGTTTAAAGCATAATCTATTGAGTGTCAGTCAAATGTGTGATCAAGGAAATGAGGTAATATTTCGATTTAATGGATGTATTGTTCGTGAGCTTGGTACAGGAGAAACAATGATCAAAGGCATAAGAACTCCAAATAATTTATACATATTCAAGGGAGGACAACAAAAATGCTATCTGATCAAGAATGATGAACACTGGCTATGGCACAGAAGATTGGGGCATCTAAGCTTCTCTCAGATAAGGAAAGCATGCAAATCAGAATTCCAGAAAATACAATATGCAAATCATGTCAGTTTGGTAAGAAAACTAGAACTAATTTCCTTGAGAAGGAAGGATCAGCTAGCAGGCCACTTGAACTTGTCCATACTGATGTATGTGGTCCATCTAGGAAAAGGTCACCTCGAGGAGAAGAACACTTTATATTTTTCATTGACGACTTTTCCAGGATGTGTTGGATAAGACTTATGAAGCATAAAGATGAAGCTTTCGAAAAATTCAAAGCATTCAAAGGCTTGGTTGAAAATGAATTAGATCGCAGAATCAAATGCCTCAGGTCTGATCGAGGAGGGGAATTTACCTCAGATGAATTTTTTGATTTTTGTGAAGAAAATGGAATAAGAAGGGAAATCTCTACTTCAAAGACTCCTCAGTAAAATGGAGTAGTGGAAAGGATGAACAGAACGGTTCAACAAATGGCTCGTGCTATGCTTGATGAGTCTAGAACTCCTGCAACCTTCTAGGGGGAAGCTGCATTTACTGTAGTTAGTATTCTCAACATGACAAAATTTTGGGTAAACAACACTCAAACTCCTCATGAACTCTGGTATGGTAAGACTCCCACGGTAAAATACTTCAAAATTTTTGGAAGCAAATGTTACATCAAAAATACTGATGAAAACCTTGGCAAGTTTGAACCTAGAGTAGAAGAAGGCATTCTCCTTGCATACTCTCCCCACAGCAAAGGATATAAGTGTTACAATAAAAGACTTGGAAAAATTGCTGAAAGTATTGATGTAGTGGTTGATGAAAAAGGAAACATTCCTAGGCAAGTAAAATAAGAAGATTTTGAAGATGATGAGGACTATCCTTCAACATCAAATCAGACTTATGATGAAGAAGAAACCCATGAGGCACTAGAAGAACAAATAAGGATAGAAGAAAAGACTCCATCCAGGTACATTCAGAAGAATCATCCAGAAACTAAAATTTTGGGGCAGAAAGAGGCAGGTGTACAAACAAGAAGAACTATTTCAGAAGCTTCAAGCTATCTAGTATTGCTCTCCTCCACTGAACCACAAAATGTAAGAGAAGCATGAAAAGATGAATGCTGGGTGAAGGCCATGAATGAAGAACTTGAGCAGATTGAAAAGAATAACACTTGGGAGTTGGTTCCTAGACCAAACGATAAGAATGTCATGGGGACAAAATGGATATTCAAAAACAAGTTGAATGAAAATGTAGATGTTATTAGAAACAAGGCCAGACTTGTTTGTAAAGGGTATGCTCAATAAGAAGGTATAGACTCTGAAGAAACTTTTGCACCAGTTGCTAGACTTGAGGCCATAGGAATGTTCCTTGCTCTTTCTAGCTTTCATAAGTTCAAAGTATTTCGAATGGACGTCAAATCTGCCTTTCTAAATGGAGACTTGGATGAAGAAGTGTATA
Organism: Pinus tabuliformis; assembly: GCA_031772625.1. Taxonomy (NCBI): domain Eukaryota; kingdom Viridiplantae; phylum Streptophyta; class Pinopsida; order Pinales; family Pinaceae; genus Pinus; species Pinus tabuliformis. Next base: position 789,998,278 of record CM062811.1, read on the forward strand.
TTGAGCAACGAGATGGGTTTATCCTTGGAAATGATCCAAAACTTGTATGCAGACTGAAAAAGGCTCTTTATGGCTTTAAACAGGCTCCAAGGGCTTGGTATTATCATTTGGATAAGTACCTCCATCAACAAGGTTTTTCAAAAGGATTAGCAGATAACAATCTATATGTAAAAATTGATAATGATAAATTGGTAATACTTGTTGTGTATGTTGATGATATCATCTTTGGTAGCAATGAGGAAGCCATGAGTCAAAACTTTGCTTTGGTGATGCAAAAAGAATTCGAATTGTCCATGATTGGTGAGCTAACATATTTTCTTGGTTTACAAGTCCAACAAAATAAAGACGGTATTTTTTTATCACAAACCAAGTACCTCAAGGAGACCTTGAAGAAATATGGCATGGAAGATTCAAAACCAGTATGTACCCCTATGGTAACAGGATGCAGCCTCAACGCCAATGATGATTTAGCAGTAGTACATCAACCAACCTATAGATCCATGATTGGTAGTCTGCTCTATCTGACAGGTACCCGACCAGACATCATGCATGCAGTGGTAATAGTTGGAAGATTCCACGCAAATCTTAAAGAATCACACCTTCAGGCAGTTAAAAGAATCTTCAAATATCTTCAAGGGACACAAAATTATGGCTTATGGTATCCTAGAGATATAGATCTCACACTTCATGCATATACAGATGCAGATTGGGTAGGAAGCGTGGATGATAGAAAAAGCACTAGTGGTGGCGCATTCTTTATGGGGTCCAGATTAGTCTCTTGGTTTAGCAAGAAGCAAAGTTCAATTGCTTTATCTACAACTGAAGCAGAATATGTGGCTATTGCATCTTGATGCACACAACTCCTTTTGATGATGCAAATTTTGCAAGATTTTCAAATCACTTGTACTCCACCTATCTCTATTTTATGTGATAATACAAGTGCAATTAGCATTTCAAAAAATCTAGTCATGCATTCAAAGACCAAGCACATACCTATCAAATATCATTTTCTCCGAGAACAAGTGCTTGAAAAAAAGGTCAAATTGGAGTATGTTCCCTCCAAGGAAAAGGTTGCTAATATACTCACCAAACCACTGCCCAGGGACACATTTGAATACCTCATACAGAATCTGGGAGTAGTCGATGCATCACCATGCTCTTGAAACTTGTCTGTTTTAGAGAAAAGTGGTTGTACGCGAGTTTAATGAGGATAATCCGCGTACATACGTCAGTTTATGTGGATACAATCATGTATATGTTGGTTTGAAGACAAACAGTGGGCCAGGCTCAGGATGAAAGGAGTCTGATATGGGTTTGACAGAGACCATCCGGCACAGGTTCAGGGGGAGCATATATATTATTCTAATAATGCATTGTTGGCATTATCCTAGAAGATCTTGGTTCAAGATCACAGTGTTTTGGTTTCAAGGGGAACAGGTGCAGAAGGAGAACATGGTTGTTGGTCTGAATGATGATTGACAAATGTTGCTGATGATAGTTGTTGATAACTATCATAGTCTGGTTGTAGATATTTCGTCTCTATGTCATGTATTTCTTTTCTTATCAAGGTCATGTAACGGCCTAATTTGGTGTCCACACTATGCCTGGGATGGATAATGTAATGTTCTTGTCTTATCTTGTGTAAACTTTTGGTGTATCCCCACTTGGTTGGGAGATGGATGTATGTATGAGTATTTGGTGGTAGGAAGGTCATTTATGATGTATAAATTTATGTATCTTCTTCTAGAGCATCTTCTTGCAGACCGTGCCTACAGTCAGGGGGAGCATGGACAACACAACGGAGCAGATATTTCAACATGAACCCAGGGGGGAGCATAACCCTTTGCCCTTGATGTCAAAGGGGGAGAATGACTTTGAGTGACTTAGGGTTGCCATCAAGTCCAAAGGGGGAGATTGTTGGCATTATGACACAGGTTTGGCACTATAACATAGGTGTTGTCCTTGATGGCAACTCACTCAGATGGCAGATCACTGTTCAAGCTCTCATAATGAAAGAAAAATAGGTATACAGATGTTTCCTTTGACTAAGCTGTGTATACACGTGGGATTGCCGATCAAAAGTCGCGTATGCGTATGCACGCAATTTCATGCATGGAAAAGCGCGTACATGTGGGAAAGCTTATTTTTAGGTCCATGGTATTTGGACCTATGGTTTTGGACCTTGGTATTGCGTCCAAAGTATTGAACCTAGGTTTTGGGTCCCTAGTATTGGTTCTTTATGGTTTTGGACCATGGTTTCAGTAAGGCCTAAGTCTATAAAAAGGAGGAGATCATTTGGCAAAGGCATTGACTCAAGCATTGAATATCTTATGAAGAGCAAGATCTGGAATACTGGTGATCGGTTTATGGTGCATAGCTAAATCAGAATCAATGAGGAACCTGAGCGTAAGAAGATGGATAAGCTCTATTGTTGGGTCAAAACTCAAGACTTGAATAGTAGTATCTTTGTGTGATTTTTATCTGTTATATTTGGCACATGACTTGATCTATAAATCTGATAATCTAGGTATAACTGATGTCTGAATATTTGAAAGAGTAAATTATCTTTTATAGATCTGTATTCAGGTTCGACACATCAAAGGTGCGTATACACGCTGGTTTAGTAAATCAAAACAGCGTATACGTTGGTTGGCCTTAATACAGAAGTGTATGCACGCATATTTCTACATATTGAAGTAGCATAGATCTCATGAAATATGTTTTAGCTACTTCTGTTTATTGCTGTAGTGTTCTGGGTTGAGAATTGGTGTCTAGCTACTGTTACTATTTTCTGGGTACAACATTCAAAGAAGTGACTATTTGATTCAGTTTTGTTTGGTGCAAAGGGGATTGGTTGATACATATATACATTATGTTATTCTTGGATCCAGTCTGAAAATTTATGTAATGTGGTCCTTGGAAGAAAAGAGAAGGTTGTAGCCTTCTGTAGGTCAACACCTACGTACTAGTACCTCAGCTAATACAAGAGCTAAGGGGGTTGTAGCTCCCTTCTAAGAGAAGCTGGAGAAAGAGAGAAGGTTGTAGCCTTCTGTAGGTAGCAACCTGCGTACTGGTATAAGACTGCACCAGTGTAGAATCATTGCAAAAGAAGTTTCTAATTGAAAGAAGATAGAGACGAATTGCAACAGGTGGTTTTCACCCACATTGGGTTTCCACCTTATATCTTTGTGTCCATGTGTGTGATGATCTGTTCTACTTTACTGCTCCTATTTACTGTTCTTATGATTAATGAAGTCCTGATGCACTGATTAAAGATCAACAATTAATGAATCTTAAGTTTTTGATATACGTTGGTTTCCTTTTAGATAGTAGCGTATATATGCAGTTTCCCATAGTTGAAGTAGCGTATACAATTCTGATTGTGAAATGAAAAATAATTGATTCCATAATACTAATTCACCCCCCCCCTCAGTATTAATTCCAACAATGTTTTCAATTGAGGTAGCCACATCTTGAATAACAAAATGGCATATACCCATGGGGTTAGAACAATCTGCTCTACTTCATAACTAACCTGAATAATTTCTCTGATAAGAAACCTTGTGCATGTAGTTCTATAAATCTTATCTTCAGAAATTTTTGCGTTAAGATTAAAGGAACAAACTTTCTACATATTATTTTTGAAAAAAATGAATGGATCATGTATTTCCTGAGTTTCTATGCTAGAAATTCAGAATTATGATTTTCAAATTTTTTTCTTGAATTAAATTCTTAGTAGACAAAGGGAATGCAAGGCAACTAGAATGACCATTTTCATTTCTAAAAATTTGAGAAGATTGTTACAAACTATCATATGTAAGATTTGTTTCTTCCTTACAACTAGATTTCTTGTTCTCTTGTTCTTTTGAAATGTATAAAGGTTTTGAAATGTCATCAACAAGTTCATGTGAAAGTAGGTCATCGAAATGTAGATTTGTTTCATTTTCAATCATGGGAGAAACAACTGCTTGCTGGAAATTTTCATGAGTGTCATAGCAGCTAGCTTCTTCATCTTCTTTGTGGTTGAAAGGTCTCTTGTGAATAGCTTCTATAATCTCATCATTCATAAATTGATCATCTTCATAAAAAAATTTCCAAATACTCAATAAAATTGTCAAAACATGCAACAATCTTTGACTAGCAATAAAGAAGCATAATGTTCTTTATATCTCTCATAAAATACTGTATGGAAATCTGTAAGAGAATATAAATGATTAGTTGGAAATATTTCATACCATGACTGTGCATTTCCCTCCAAGGGCACCATGACCATCTTCATAAGACAATATTCATGAAATTTAGCTTTAAACTTATATATACATACACACACACACAGATATATATATATATATATATATATATATATATATATATATATATATATATATATATATATATATATATATATATATATATATAATATATATATATATATATATATATATATATATATATATATATATATATATATCTATATCTATATCTATATATATATAGTGTGTGTGTGTGTGTGTGTGTGTGTGTGTGTGTGAAATCTAATCAAATGCAAAGCAACATCATCTCCTTTTTATATTTGAATGTAGGAAAATAAGTTTGCTAGCTTACACGAGGCATGAAATTTGGAAATCCTAGAATATGAATGTGATGCATAGGATCATACCTTATAGATTAAGAATTCATCTTCATTTCTTGATCCTGCTACCGGTGGAGTCTTTAAGTCAGCTTAGAATTGTTTGGAATCACTAGGTGAATGTTTCAGACTTCATGTGTCTGACTTTTGTCCACTATCAGCATCCAAATCTGAAACTTGATAGTATGTCCTCGGGACAATGAAACCTTTTATCCCTGGTATGGTCACCAGAATATTATCACTCCATAATTTCCAGGTTGTGGAGTAAAACCCAAAGGTTACAACAAAACCACTTGCAAAGCTAGGATCTATCCCTTCCAACTTCAAAGGGAGATCTCTCTATTTGATTGAGATTTATTTTTTGAGATATTAGGCTAGTTAATGATTTCTGAGTTTGGTTTTTAAATATTTGGTTGGAAACTCTAGGGAAAGTTCATTGGGCATGGAGTCATGAGTCTGTTGCTGATCAAATACAAAAAGGACATTACAACTGTAACAGGACAAGATATGAAAGCTTTTGGATATTTAGAGAATTTATGGAGTGAATAGGATGAAATAATTTAGATTAAAGTAAATATAGAGCATGCTAGGATGAATTCTATACTTAATATTAGAGTGAAAACATAAATATTGTTTATAAGCCAGAGGAGAGTGTATTTAAACAAATTCAGCCTTATATCTTCTTTAAGCAATAAAGACAAAAAAACATATGGAAAACTGAGAAAATAACAAGTTCACATGAGAAAAAACATCACAAATTTCCTGCCATGGGAATCTTGTAACAAACTCTCTGTATTAATGAAATTGATCACTTCAGTACATGCACAACATACATCAAAGGTTTACTTTGTTACTTTCTTGATACAAGTTCCAACCCTTGTTCAACTTTATTACTACATACTTATAGATTTCCTTTTGAACTATATTCAGAAAATATGAAACTGCTAGAAAATATTCAACCTTCAAATCTGGAAATTGGTTTTTAAATGTTGTTCCTCTGCTATGGAATCTAGAAAGGTTGAAGTTGTCTTCACAAAACCTGCTAGCTACCCTCTCAAACTTGAATAACTCTGCCACCAGTATCAATTAGTTGGCCCTTTAAGTTTTATTTTTGTCTTTTTTTGCCTTTCATCATATTTTGAGTACTTCATTATTGTAACAAAATATTTGGGGAATATATATATATATATATATATATATAGAGAGAGAGAGAGAGAGAGATATTGAATAATATTTCCAAATATTTTGATTAAACCTGTAAATGAATTTCATAATTAAAATTTCAACATATTTATTTAAATGATTTAATAAACCATCTTGTTTTCAAATCCACGCCTTGTTTTCTCTTCCCATGGATTTTCCATTTCCCGTGCATTTCTCCTCTTTATATCATAGTAAAAAGAAATCATGTCTTTATTCTCTGTAAAATCTCGTTTTTTATTCAGCCTCCTTTTACTTTCACTTGTAATTTCATCTTACATGCACCTGTAAATGTAAAATCTTGTTTTTTACTCACCCTCCTTTTACTTTCACTTGTAATTTCATCTTACCTGCACCTGTAAATTTATTTCACCGGCACCTATAAATTCATTTTCTCTTCCCATGGATTTTCCATTTCCCGTGCATTTCTCCTCTTTATATCATAGTAAAAAGAAAGCATGTCTTTATTCTCTGTAAAATCTCGTTTTTTATTCAGCCTCCTTTTACTTTCACTTGTAATTTCATCTTACATGCACCTGTAAATGTAAAATCTTGTTTTTTACTCACCCTCCTTTTACTTTCACTTGTAATTTCATCTTACCTGCACCTGTAAATTTATTTCACCGGCACCTATAAATTCATTTTTACCTGTAAATTCATTCCACCAATATTTCCTACCACAATTTAAATGAATATGACACCTCAATGATGCCCTCATAGGGACCTTTGTACAAAGACAATTTAGACTATAAGTCCTGGCGTATTGTAGGCTAAATTTGATGAGTAGATTCTCAAAATAAATAACTAGATAATCATCAATTGATCACTATAATTTATAGGGCCCTAATAGCTTCTATAAGAAGTTCCTTCTCCTAAATTGTTATTTAGGCCAATTATATCATTAGAAATTTTTTTAATATTCCTTTGTAAACCTTTATTTACTTATTTTATCATCATCATATACTGGGTTGTATTTCCTATAGTTTTCTTAAAATCATGTACTTAGTCATTTCTTAAAAGGTAGTATGTGAAACTCTTTAAACTTTAAAGATGCTCCCACAATCTACACTTTTCCCATTTACCACACATCACCCAACCTACACTACTTTATACTGAGCCATCTTTATGAATGTGTGGATTAAACTACCAATCCATTTCTCTCCACATCCAACCTTCTTTATTTTGTTTTCCTTCACACTTTTATTTCTCCACAGACATAAAGCTTCAACAAAAAGCATACTATATACTCTATCAAAATGGATTCTCTTCTTATGAGCCATACTTCATGAAAATCATGGAAAAATAGTCATTTTGTCCTTCCAAGGCCAATGGAAATCTTATTTAAAAATCTCTAATCTTAAAGGTGAAAAGTCATTGTTATTATACCACGTGAGTTATTTGTTATTATGCCACTTTAAGAAATGACACAAGTTATTTAAATTCTTATTCTTATTCTTTCATGGCTCAGTGAAGGTGGTATGTGATAATGGATGTGTTACTAAATTCCACCACAAATAAATATTTATACATCTAAGAGCTTTGTAAAGCCTTACTTGATATGTTACATATATCTAAGTGCACTGAATAGATAAAGCAATTAGTTGAATAAAAGGAAGAAGGAAACCATTTATGGAGATACAACTAATTCACTTGTGTGATAGAAAAATAACTTCAATTTTTCTAAATGTTATCGATGGTATTTGAAATTGAGTCATGAAGAGAAACAAGAAAACATAGTTTAGAGTATATTCCTTGCTAATGTTGGTTATGTTCTAGAGGCATTTGATTTTAATGAAGTTGTTCACTAGTGTGATTGTTAGTTGGACACCAACACTAGTGTAGTGTTATTTTAATCAATCCTAATTGACCAATACTGCAACCATTAATTGTCAACCTAGGGTAGGTCTTGTTGTTTCAATGGATTTTGCACTGTATGTGCCGACACACTACAACCAAGAATGAAAAATAGAAAGAAATAGTGAAGAATGTCATTGAATCAATTGCAAAAATTAAATCATTCATGAAAAAATTAAAACACTTCATAGAAATGAAATCAAACTTCACAATTACCAGAGCAAGGGTGTGCCACACAGTAAAATAATGGCTACACGAGCTCGTCACTACCATTTTGTTTAATCAAACCATTATAACAACATAATATAATCTGAAACTAAAGCAGATATATTTTACAATTTATACAGCAAAAACAAAAAACCATACAACAATAAAAGAAACAATAATATACAGCTACTTCTACCACTGCAGTCCTTGCTAAAGGAAATTTGAATCTAAGTCCGATCCAAAATGCTCGTAATGTCTACACTACCTAAGCATATTTGGGTACCCGTGTAATAATAGCTACAAAATTCATGTACTCAAAAGGATCTCCTTCTTGCAACTCAAGACTACATGCCTCGGTGCACTTAAGACACCCTGTGAGAACTCGAGTTTTCATTCGTGCATGCAAATTAAGGCGAATCCTCACAATCCTCTTTCAATAAGTGGCTGACTATTCCTTGACTCCCGGGGTACTTAGGAACAACTTAAATTCACGTATTAGTTCATAAACCATTCCTCATTCTGCTCTAACCCATAATACTACCCTTTCTTCATTGGTTTCGGCTGATTTCGTGTCCATAAGCCATTCGATTTGCTTTCCCATAAACGAAAAGAAAGCTTACAACTACAAATATCCCATATAGGAGAAAACACTTGCTACCATATTTTTTCTAACATACTCACACATTATGTTATGCAAAAATAGCTCAGAAAGGAAGCTTTGTTCATCAAAATCAAAAGTAAAAAAAAATTCAAGAAAGTACTGGTAGATGAAACCAAACAAGGCCTGTTCTCAGAGACCGCTTTTAACTTAAATAAATAATAACGGTCCCATAGGAACACTAGATATGATGAGGAAGGCTACCTGCATCCTAGTAGGCTCAAGGAAAGCTCATGAAGCTTTTTCTCATCATTTTTCAGATCGAGAACCTGCTGCTATAACAACTACAGTTGTTCATCCTTTTTCTTCATAGCTTCCTCATGTCTCTGTGCTTCCCATTCTCTCTCACATTCTTCCTTTAACCATTTCTTCCTGAGTGAATCCATCATCTTTTTGTGTGACTTGATCAAGATCATTCCCTCTTGTAGAGAGAGTGCATGCTGCTTCCATTCTGTAACTCTAGTATCAACAACACTTTTCAGAACACCATCCTTCATCAAGATGTGGTGTTCTTTCACATGCACTAATAATCGAAGATGTAACAACCTCCCAAGGGTGAAACTACTCCATTTTGGTTGTTGGTTCTTATGTAACAGTAGCATCATCAATGGATTTTTGTGTAAAAGTTTCTTTCTCTCCCTGGTTAGCTTCTTCTTCAGCTAGTTCTTTTGTAATCGCAGTGTCATCCACAGTTTCTTGTATAACATTATTCCTTTAGTAAGCTTCTATTTCCACTGATGTTTCTTGTATAACAGCAATGTCAACAACAGGTTCATGTATATCATCTTCTTCTTCTTTCCCTTGGTTGGCTTCTATTTCCACTGCTGGTTCTTGTGTAACAGTAGTGTCAACCAATGGTTCCTATGTATCAGCTACCACATTACTTTCTATGGAATGCTTTGTCTCAATTGTTGGTTCTTGTGTAACAATAGCGTCTTCAACGTTTTTTTGTGCATCAGATTCCTAGGATTCAGTTTCTGTTTCCCTCGATATGGTGTCCACTGCACAGACTCTATAACCCACGGCCACTAGCTTCATAGCATAGGCCATGCACACAACACCCAGAACATTTCCCTTTATGGCCCTATCTATAGCCTCAGCCAAGGTGTCTAACCCTGGGGCCCTTGCCTCTACCTTAACCTTTACTAATAGCTTCCTTACGCTTTTCATTTTATTTTTTCTAAACTTTCAATTTTGAACAACAAGGATTGAGTCTTGTTCTTACCTAGTGAGGAGGGTTCCTCCATTCGAGCCTACTTTTCATCCTTGTGCTCTCTTGCCTCCTTGTTCTCCTTAGACATGGATGGGGACTCTGGTTTCCCCCTAACCCTTATTCTCTATTTTGGCTGCCTATCACCAATTGTCTTGTCAACTGGCCTCTTTCCAGCCCTTAATTTCGAGGGCTGGGGTTACTCCTTAGTTTCCACCGAAGCTTCCTCAGACATCCCAGTTTACTTCCTTCGGGGTGTTATAGCCTTCTTTCTCATGAATTCCTCCCAGTTCCTACCCTGGGAACTTAGGGTGTCTAACACAATTATCTTGATGAGGCCGTGGTTTGTGATGCATGTCTCTCGATGCGTAGCTGTTTTTATGGCCACGACCATAAACCTGATAGTTCCCAGCAAAAAGTGTGGAAGATTTATCAGTTGTCGATGTCGAAGGTGGTTTAGAAACGGAAAGTGGTAATTGAATATGATTGTTTCCCTTCCCTCACAGGTGATATACTTGATGAGATAAATGGGAACATCAGCACATGGCTGGGGAAGTGACAACCTGTCAATCCCCCTTCCTTTCTTCACCAATTGTTCCTCCCCTTGGAGAAAATCTTTCTTCAAGGACGGGTCATTAACTTTCGTATTAAACCACCTTTTTCCTTCTATTGGTAATGTTTTCAGTCGGGAAATTACCCCTTCTGTAACCTCCAGCTTTAACCCCCTAACCTCCATTTGATTCCTCTCTAAATTCTTCGCGAACTCCATAGAAATTCCCCCGTCTAATACTTCTAGCCTCTGGAAAAACTCAAACTAGCCTATATATTTAAAAATTTTACATGCTTCGGGGCAGCTTTCCAAAGCCTATGTTGACCCTTCTTGATATCAAATTGCTACTCCACCCATTGCTAAACAAATTCAATGTTGTTCTCCTCTATTTTTCCTCCCTTGAGAAGTTCCAAAGTGGTTGGCACAATACTGAGTTGTTTTAGCCCTACAACTATTCTCCTCTAGTTCTCTGAGCACTCTAAATGGGGATGCAATGCTCCTTCAGGGGGTAAAAGGTAGGGTGATGCAAGTAAGAATTTCAAATTAGGATTTGCGATCATGATTCATATTGTGTAGAAATATTTCCTTATTAATGCTAGGTTATGGGAGGTTTAGTATGAGGTACAATTCCGTTTTTTGGCATGATCAATCATTAAGTGACAATCATTACCAGATCATCATGCTTTGGTTGTAGGTTTTAAATATTCACAGGTCATGCAAAGGTCATGTCACCATGTAATTCACCCCCCCACGACTTAAATGTGATAGCCGACCTCGGTCATCAAAAGGGATGTTGTGTTAGATTTCCATAATTACTGAATAAATGCGGATAATGATAGTAACTTTGTATGACATACCTAGTGTGACATGGGGAGAATACGTTAGCGGTGAGGCACGCAAATTTAATTCTGATGGTCAAGGAAACTACTTCTTGAAACACGATGATGCATGATGTGTGTCACAATAAATAATTTACTCAGATTATTTCTAGAAGTCATCGGCTGTTGCCGATGTAACAACCAAGACGACTGTTATGTATTATTGATTTTTACAAAAGATAAAAACAAAGAAAAAATATAATGTAATAGCACTATTGTAGAATATGCTTGAAATAACAAATGTTGTTACAGAGTGTGTAACAACTTCCACAGAGTGATTTCCCCAAAAAAGGTTTTCACAGCCAGATTGTTTTATTATGTGTTTTTTTTTTAACAAAAGTGTAACATCTGCCAATGGCGGTTGGTTTTCAACTGTTACACTTATTAAAAAATTAGAATTTTAGCAGCATATGGCGGCTTTTCCTTATTCCTGTAATATGAAGATCCAAATTCATGACAATTTTTCCAAACTAATCCCTTGAATCAGGGTTATTATATAACCAAAGACGATGCCCATTTGCAAGCAATGGTGTCCTCACACTGTCAATGGTAACCAAATTCATAGTCCCATTTTCAAATACTGCATCTACTTCATAGAGACCTAGCCATCTAGTGCAGAGCTTACCCTTGAAGTCCTTGAATCTTGAATCATATAAGAGAGCCCAATCTCCTTTCTGGAACTCCCTCTTGATGAACCTGTCATGCCACTTAGCTCTCTGTTGCTGGATAATATTTGTTTGTTGTATATTAGCTAGCCATTTCTCCTCCAATTCATTGATCTGGTTCAACCTCTGCTTTTGTGCTGTAGCTAGATCCAAATTTACCTGCAATGCTTTTCTCAATGTCTTGATTTTCAACTCAATAGGAAATAAGGGATTTTTACCATACACAAGTTCAGATGGTGAGAATCCCATGGTATTCCTCCATGTAGTCCTGTATGCCCACAACACTTCTAGAAGTTTATCGGCCCAATTCCTTCAGTGACTTGACACAGTGTTAGTAAGAATCCCCTCAATGACTTTGTTGGTGCTTTCCACTTGGCCATTCGCTTGTGGATGATAAGGTGTTGTGATTCTATGTGGACTTTATATTTTTCAACCAACTTTTGGATCATATGGGATATAGAATGGGGTCCTCCATCTGTGACTATCTCCCTGTGTATAGCAAAACAGACAAAGATGTCTTCAAACAGGAAGTCTGAAATAGCTTGCTCCTGGCTCTTGTTAGTGCTTTTGCCTCAACCCATTTTGTGACATAGTTAGTGTAGACCAAGATGTAGGATTTCTATCTAGATGAAGGATTAATTGGTCCCACAAAATCCAAGGCCCATTTCTCAAAAGGTTCTAAGATGATTTGAGGTTGTAATGGCATCTCAACTTATTGCAGTGGTTGGCCCATTCTTTGGAAACTATCACATCCTTTCACAAACTTATTGGCATCCTAAAATATTGTTGGCCAATAATACCATATCGAAAGGACTTTGTATATTGTCCACTTGTCTGCGAAGTGCCCTCCAAAAGGTTCCTCATGACAAGCCTTAAGGATTCCAAAGATCTCATCTTCGCTAACACAACGTCTTATTTGGAAATCTAGTCTACTGTGATAGAGATTCCCATCTATCTAGGTATAGGTAGCATTGTGTTGTATGATATTTATCTTCTCCTTGGAGGATAAATATTGTGGAAACTTCCCCGCAGCAAGATAATTGGCTATATATGCATACGAGGGTGATTGAGTAGAAATAGCAAAGAGATATTCATCAAGGAAAGAATCCTCAATAGAATTGAAATTTTCATCAATGACTAACCTAGAAAGGAAATCAACTACTACATTATCTTTTCTAGGTTTATCGACAATTGGGATATCAAAATCATGTAACAAAAATAACCAACGTGTAATTCTACAATTGGTAATTGGATTATTCATTAGAAAATGAATGGAAAAGTGGTCAGTGTGTACAAATACTTGATACTCTGTGATATAATGTCGAATTTATTGATGGCGTGCACTACTGCTAAGAATTCTTTCTCAGTCACTGCGTAATTGAGCTCAGTTGGAGTCATATTCTTTCTTATGTAGTAAATAGCATAAGGTTTCATGTCCTCCAATTGGCCCAAACTAGCACCTACAACAATATTAGATACATCTATAGCTATGTGAAATGGAAATCCACAATTAGGTCCACGTAAAACTGGAGCTACTGATACACAACATTTCAGCTTCAAAAAGGCCTTCTCACACTTTCATGTTGACAAAAAGTTGACATCTTTCATGAGAAAAGAACATAATGGCGACGCAATTTTTGAAATTTTTTTATAAAACTTCTGTAATACCCTGCATGTCCCAAGAAACTATGTACCTCTTCTTACGTCTTGGGAGTTGGAATTTTCAGAATTACCTCTATTTTAGCAGGGTCTACCTTGATCCCGTCAGTAAAAATGTAGTGTCCTAGTACGATCCCTTCAGTCATCATCATGTGACATTTTTCAGTGCCCAAATAAACATTATTTTGTACACAAGATTCTAGCGCTTTTTCTAAATTATCTAATGTTGTTTCAAAAGCATCACCATAAGGTGTAAAATCATGCATGAAGATTTCAAGGCAATCATTCAAAAAATCATAAAAAGTTCCCAGTATTGCCCTCTAAAAGGTTATTGGTGCATTACAAAGTACAAAAGGGAGTACTTTGTATGCAAAAGTTCCCCAATGGAAAGTAAAGGTTGTTTTATCCTGATCCTCCAGGGCAATCTGTATCTAGTTCGAGCCACTAAACCCATCTTCAAATGGAGAAAGATTTTCCTCTAAAAATGGCATCAAGGACTTGATCTACAAACGCTAAAGGAAAATAGTCCTTTTGAGTGGCCTTATTGAGTTCTCTGTAATCCACATAGGCTCTCCACTTTCTTCTTAGGAACAATGACAAGTGGAGACACCCACTGTCTCTCAGATATCCAATAAATAAAGTTAGCACTCAGGAGTTTTTATAATTCTTCCTTCACTACCTCCTTTAGTGCAGGGTTCATGTAGTGCTGCGGTTGTCTAACTAGTTTGTAAGCATCTTTCAAATAAATGCAGTGAGTACATAGGTTGGGATGAATCCCCTTCATATCGATATATTCCCATGCAAATTCCTTTTTCTATTTTTGTAACAACTATAACAATAGTTGGTTTTTCTTAGTAGTCAAGTTGGGGTTAATGTTTAGAAATATTCCCCGTTCTATTTCAATTGGACTATTGTTAGTATTCAGACTGGTTCTCATTTGTTCAAAATCTATATCTTCTACCTCCTCTTCCTCCTTTGAATTTTCAATGGAAGCAATAGAAAGTGAGTTACTAATAAAACCATTAATGATATCATATTCTGTCTCATCCTTGAAATACCAAGCTTTTCCCAGAGTGAGGAGCGGTAGGGAAAGATTCGATTTGGACTCAAACTCATCCCACCATGGGTTATACAAATCCACATTTGGTTTTGAGGGGTAAAGACTAAATTTGTAGCCTGGCCATTCGAGATCACCATAGATGCATATTTGCATCCTATGAATGAAACTATAGTGGCCAACCAAGGTCTCCCTAGGATCAAAGGATGTACCTCAAGTTGAATTTGGGCTGTAATATAAGAAAGTCAGTCGGATACATCCAGGAAGCTATTATGATTACTATGTCTTCTAACACCCCCTCGGGTTTAACATGGGACCTGTCTACTAATTCAAGTACAGTAGGAGTATGTCTAAGCCCATGTAGCCCCAGGGTGGTAAAGAGGTCCTTTGTCATCACATTAATGGCAGCCCCAAGATCGATCAATGTGTTAGTTATGGGTTGGTCATTAATGTAGATAGTAACTGTAGGGTTTCTTGGATCATTATACTTGGTTAGAAGAGGTTGAGCAGACATTAATTTAGAAAATTTCCCCATCACGTGTATAGTAGTAGGGTCCTTAGGCTTCCTTCTAGGTTTCTTAATGCACAAATCTCATATTGTTTTAGTATAAATAGGTACTTCTTTAAGAGCTTGCGGTAGAGGAATTTGTACATGCAAATTTTGCAACTCCCTAATAAAATCAGACTCGGGCTATGAGGCCATCCCAGGCTCAATTAGTCTCTGAGGATATGAAGGATTCTAAGTTATAACAGTCAATTCAGCTGTTATAGGTGTATCAGCCTTACCCAAGTTGGCTATAACAGGAGTAACAATTCTTCTTGGGCTAGTTGTTATAAATGTAAGAAGTTGCTGTATATCAGCTATTGTAGGTGTAACAACCACCTCAGGATCTACTATACCTCCTCTAGAAGGCTCACATTCCTCCACGGTAATGATAGGGGAGTGATTTGGTTTAATTACCTTACCTGACTGCAATTGAATTTCATTAAGTCCTACGGGGTTAATAAGGTATGTCTAGAAGGTAGTCGAAGCCTCTATGCCATGGGCTACTTTATTATTCGGGTTAGGGTTAGGTTTCACAGGTAGTTGGGGTCGTACAAGCGGTGTAGGGCCATGAGTTTGGAAAGGAGGCAATTGTAGCTATTGCTGCATTGGTAATTGAGGTGGATTTGTATTGTGGGAATTCCCCCTCCAATTCTAATACCAAGGGTATGGTTGAGATCGAGGATATTGGATAGAGGGAGAGGGGGACCACTGGTTCCAGGGCGAAGGAAACTATGCTAGAGAAGGAGCATAATATTGCCATGGATATTACTGAGTATTATATGCATAGTTTCACGAATTCAAAGAAGAAAAATATTGGGACATACCTGGAGGTTGTGGCTACCATGGTCTCCTAGGTGTGATGAAATAAGAGGACTACACTTCTTCACTCGATTCTCTAAGTATAGCTTTCATTCTAGGAAGCTCTAGAAATTGACCTGCAGAATGTTGTAGCTCACAAATATTGCACAATTCGATGTTTTTCATTTCACACTACCTCAAGGGATGTCTCTTCCGGCAATTCGGGTAGAACACATCCAGAGGTTTATCAGCTTTTGCTTTTTTTTTCTTGATATGTACTTTCGTCATCTGGGCAGATAGGGTAATGATAATGTTGGTCTTGAAATTTTTGAATAAAATGCTGATCTCTACTATGGTTACTCCTTTGCCTGTATATTTTTGGATTCGGGCAGAGGAATCTCAAATTGTGCTTCTTCCCTTAAATGATTCTCTAGAGCATCTTAGATAGAGCTTTACAATTTCATTGAATGGTTCCTAACATATGTACCCTTTTCCTAGTAGATTCAAGGTATCAAGGCAGTTGTCCCTCATTCCTGTTATAAATATGGTATTTAAGATGTCATGATCTAAATCACTATCCTTCTGTGTCATTCTAAATACTTCCTCTCTTGAGTCCCTGGTTCTGCAATAGTCTTGGTACTTTGATATCGATCCATGTTCGAATAGAAGCAGAGCCTAACCCCATGAACCATCTCAAGGCTACTCCTTTGAAATTAGCAAGAAATAATTTCAATTTTTGAGCATCTGAGACATAGTCATAACTCCTGCATAAGACATCAAATTCAAATAAGAAGGTGTCTGGGTCTTCCATAATCATCCTTTGAAAGGATGGTAAGGATGATAAAGGAATGTTTTTCATGGGAGCCTTGCCTCTGATGTCCCAAATTGGGAACTCAAAGGTTGTGACAATACCATCTGTTTTGGCATTTTTGTCATTTTTTTCCCCCATTTCTAACCCTTCTAATCCTTTTTATAATAGATGTTCCTCAAAATGTTCTTGTGATTGTCTTACAGGTGGAATTGATGGCTCAGTCGACTTCAAGGCTGGTTATTTCACTACACTACCAAAATTCGGATATTGATAAACCAATAGGTACTCTATTGTCTCAAGTTTTTTATTTCCCCCTTGTTTTGGGAATATTTAGTTTTCTTGGACAAATGCCTAACCCTCTAGATTTAGTAGTAGATCTAGAAGCAACAGACAAAGTAATCTCTACCTTTCCTATAAACAACAGATAAAATAAGAGAACAAAGAACCTACTTGTAGCTTCTGCTTGTTCCTTATCTCACTTGACCGATTCCATTGCTCCTTCCCATACTTAAATCGCTTGAGAAATACCTGCAGATAGACAGAAACAAGAACCCATCAAAGCAAATGATATTGATCTATTGTTTGTAAATAACATGGAATCAAGAACATGATATACATATGAAAGTATCAACATATAACACAAGCATAAGGGAAAAAGTTTCTAAGACTTTATTTATAAGAGGAAGAATTACAACCCATATGTGCTCGATCCAATGACGCTCTTCCAATTCAATCTCATCCTCTTCACCTCATGACAAGAAAGACACTCCAACACTATTACAATACTTTCACTCAATTACAATCTCATATCACCAGCATCTCCTTACAACTCAATATTCTTCAGCCCCTAATCTCTTAGATGAGTGCTCTTTTTATAGGTGAATGAAGTAGGTTATGCCATCAATGGTGATAATGAATGCCTTTCTAAATTTAGAAATTAGTTCCATGGAAGAAGGGATAGGGGATTGATGTTTCCTAATTCCCTTCCTCATCCAAATGTGAACTCAAAGGTGTAGGTGGCATTTGATAAACTTCTAGAGGCTTCCAATGGATAAGGAATCTTCAAACCCTCATAGAAATTTTCTCAAATTCACCCAGTGCAGGCCAAAGAGGGACCAAGTGTGCTACATAGCACCCTATTAGTGTATGGTTTGCATTACAACGCACCCTAATGAAGGCCTACCTATGCTAATCTTCTTAGAGGTAGTTTTTGGATGTTTTCAATGACGGAAGTTCTTCAGAAGTAAGGCACTCAAATGACTAACTTCTTTAGGGCATGTAACAACTGTACTAGAGGTTGATGAGCCCTAATAGTATCAATCTGTAAGTTGGGGTTGATGTGCCCAAATGGATCTATAACAGTTGCCCCCTAAAGCATGAAGTCGAAAATATATATGTCGCGTGAAATGCTTTATCACGAGGAGAGGAGGTTTCAAAACAGAAGGTGACCTACATCAATTACAATACATATATCAGGATAATTTGATTTTTCTCATGAACTAGCTGAGGGAAGGCATACCCATGCTCAGCTTATAAATTTTCATTACATGTACAAATATAGTTCTCTACAGATATAGACCTATGAATGGTTGACCATGAATGTAAGGCCATTGTACATTTGATTTAGTACTCCTGAAAATATCGTAGCCCGGATGGATGGAACTAGATCTGGGATCTTCAATTTCGTTCAATATTTTGCTCGAGTGCAAGTCTAACCATGTGAATATATGTTCTGAAGTCGAACATGGAAAGACATCATCTGATTACCAGCTAATGATGTAAGTTGTTAACAGATGCAAGAGGAATCACTGATAATGATAATGATTCTCAAGGTATTATAGTACATTTCGCATGGTGTGAATAAATGATTTGATGTTGAACACCATACAAAGTCTTTCGGTCAAAGGCCATTGATTTCAACCTATCGTCGGAAGCGAGAAACATACCATTGATGTATGCAAGCTTCAAGGTACTCAAAGGGTGTTTTTGAGTCAACTTCTTGGATGATGTGCTGATGTCGACAAGAGGAGACTCATCACAGGAGGGCCTTGATGTATCCCACATCTACGACATGAAACGAGGTAAATTATTTTGGAGATGAAAAATCAACTGACGACACAAGGTTCAGGAATGGTAGTCATGAACATGAAGGTTTACGGTATTACAAAGGATCAATTTTTGAATGGAATGACTTCTCTTGAACATATCAATGACACTGGATGAATTGGCAGCATTGACCCAAAACCAAGTAATGGATGGTATGATATACCAATGGTGTGATAACCATCAAGCAGATAACCCAACCCAAATAGTCACGGAGATGAAGTGAAAGTGTCATGTTCAAGAGAGACTTGCTACCATAAAGTTTTCTTGACTTTTTCCCTTTTTCCCTAGTCATTGCTGACTAGTACCTCTTTATTTTTATCAAGCTTAAGGAGGATAACATATTCTTGTTGTATAATTTCACCCTTCGGGTGAATCCATCGCTATTTGATGCTTTAATGAGTCTAGAAAAGGTGAAACACGGCCTTGTCTAGATGGACAAGCTTGTCGCTATTTGATGTTTTTAACGAGTTTAACAACAAAAACAACTCGGTCCTTTTCATGTTTAGAGAGTTTGAAAAGGGACAAAAAGGAAACTCCATATCTTCCTTTTTGTAAAATAATCTCTCAAGTCTGAAAAAGCTTAAAATAATACAAGATATATATCATTTCCAATTCATTAACGAGTTGGAAAGGACAAGCGCTCAACAATATTTTCGTATTTACAGAGTCTGAAAAGAGCTTAAAGAGGACTCCATTTTGAGGAACGAGTGGTGTCTAGGGTAGCAACTAGTTCCGGTGATGTTCGAACTTCTCAAAACATGTTGATTGATGTGAAGAGGATGGCTAATAACACCACTTATTGCAACTATTCCTAAAAAAGGGTAAACAACCAAGTGAAAGCATATGATCGGCCAAAGGGATGGTGGTGATGGGATGAAAACAACCAAGGCTCATTTGACGAAAGAGGCTAATAGAATGGTAATCATGAGGGTTAAAAATGGAATGGGTTAATTTTTACACAAGCTTGAATCATAGGAAACTATGCTTGGATTTAGTTTCATGTTTACACAAGCTTGAAACGAAAAACTATGCTTGGATCAGTTTCATTTTTACACAATCTTAAAACGAAAAAACTATGCTTTGATTCAGTTTCATTTTTTACATAGGCTTAAAATGATAAACTATGCTTGGCATTAGTTTACATGCCCCCAGCATGATGAAAGGGAGAGTCTCCTGTAACCAGATGGAAGTCGTTGCGGTGAAGCAGGATGGTTATCCAACACCTTTTTGGCTTTGTCCATATAGGGACAAAGGTGAATGGGGGTGATTCCCTTCACATAATCTAAAGGGAAACTTAACTTTACCATTAGGTGCATGCCCCTAAGCTTCATTACATTTACCTAAGTAGCCTACTCGCGGCTATGAGGTGGATGGAATGAAGGTTCATTTACGAGATCAAGTGAAAGACTCGACCGAGATTTTACGAGATCTAATCAAAGACTCAACTTAGAACTTGGGACCTTGTTTCCTTTCTTAACGAGGTTGACACAAGACAAGGAACTATCCTTGTAGACCCTTGTTTCATTTTTTAACAAGATTGACACAAGACCAGGAACTATGCTCATACTCCTTGTTTCATTTTTTAACGAGGTTAACACAAGACCAAGAACTATCTTTATGGGGCCTATTTCATTTTTTAACGAGGTTGACACAGTAAAAGGACCATCCTCGTAAGAGCTGTTTCATTTTTTAACGATGTTGGCATAGTAAAAGAACTATCCTCATATTCCCTGTTTCATTTTTTAACAAGGTCGCTACAAGACCAGGAACTCTCCTCGTTTCCTTGGTTTCATTTTTTAACGAGGTCGACACATGACCATGAACTATCCTCATACTCCTTGTTTCATTTTTTAATGAGCTTGACACAAGACCAGGAACTATCCTCATGGGGCCTATTTCATTTTTTAACGAGGTTGACACAAGACCAAGAACTCTCCTTGTTTCCTTGGTTTCATTTTTTAACGAGGTCGACACAAGACCACGAACTATCCTCGTACTCATTATTTCATTTTTTAATGAGGTTGACACAAGACTAGGAACTCTCCTCGTTTCCTTGGTTTCATTTTTTAATGAGGTTGACACAAGACCACGAACTATCCTCGTACTCCTTGTTTCATTTTTTAATGAGGTTGAGACAAGACCAGGAAATATCCTCATGGGGCCTATTTCATTTTTTAATGAGGTTGACACAGTAAAAGAACCATCCTCGTGGGAGTTGTTTCATTTTTTAACGAGGTTGACACAGTAAAAGAACTATCCTCGTATTCCTGTTGGATCACAACTGATAACAAGTCATGGAGAGATCTGGTACTAATGCCCCCAATACATGTTGTACAACATCACTGAATTGATCATCAGTTGATGTAGGTATGGAATAGGTTTCCACATAACTAACCCATGGCGGGGATGATACCATTGGTAGAAAATGACCATTTAGGGAGGATGGTTGACTAGGAGCCATATTTGGACCGGGAAATGAAAGATGGTCAACGGTGACAATTCTTCCTTCATGTAGGAAACAAGTTACTCAAAAGAGTGTTGAAACAATAGCTCCCATGTCATAAACATAGTCACGCCCAAGAAGTAAATTGTAATCTAATGGTACTAGGACTACCATCACATTCAAATAAATGATTTTTTCTCCCAAATTTATAGGTAACTATGTAAGGATCCCTAATGGTTTACGGGTTCCTCTGTTAAAATGTAATATATTCTGGGTAACTGGCACAAGTGGCGGTGAACCAAGCGCTTGCCAAGCAGTTCAGGAAAGGATACTCACTGATGCACCTTCATCTATAATACTATCGGGTACAATCATATTACAAACTTGTACTACGATCTGGAAGGGCACATAAGAAGGAAGACGAAATCCTGCCAGCCTATTCCAATCAAGGGAAGTGAATAGACTACTTGGAGGGGGTATCATAAAAATGGGAGAATTAACCCCTTGAGTTATGAGAACGGGAGCATTTTCCTCTTGTATTGATGGAACAGGCAGATTTCCCCCAAGCCCATTTGAATCTGAAGAAACAAAAAGAACATGAGTGGTATCATGTTCACTCTCTTAAGAAAAGGTACGATTTGCTAAAGGTGAAATCGGGTCAACTAGTACCTCGACCTGTTGATTTGGTTCGAGTATAGACTTAGAGGATTCACTTTCAGAGAGAGTGGGTTTGACCAATGATTTATTTTTGTTAGTCAATTCATCATCTGGTGAAGGATTGAGGGAGAGCTTCTTGTAACCAAATGGAATTCGTTGCGGTGAAGCAGGATAGTTATCCAACACTTTCTTGGCTTCATCCAGATAGGGACAAAGGTGAATGGGATGATTCCCTTCACATAACCTACATGGAAAATTAACTTTTTCCTTCTTTCCATGATTCTTACTGTCACTAGTTGATGGTCTGTCACCAACATGATCTTTAGAAGTTGATGACACAAGATGATGTGAATGAGAAGACCATTCTTCTAATATCTACAGAATATCAGGACAATTTCGAAGAAGATGGTCTCCCGTACAAAGTTTGCATGGATATCAAACTTTGTGAGGCTTGATGGATGGTTTCTCATCTAATGTTTATTCAAAGCAATGTTTGCTTGGTTTTTGCTCTGCTGAACTTGCTTCTTCTTCTTCTTCTTCTTCTTCCCTTTCTTCTTCTTCTTAAACACCTGGTTACTAGTACCAATACTTTCACCAGGCGAAGAGGAAGAAGGGGAGGAAGAAACGACCAAGGAAGAAGGCAAAGGGTCAACTTTAGGATCAATTGGAGGTTAATTTTGTCCAGTTGGAGGAGTACTCTATTGCAGAGAAATCACGATATTTTGAACCAAGGAGGTTGAAAACAACCATACTGGCAAGCCAATGGTAAATCCCGAAAGGGACAATGTAGGCATATATGGAGCACCAATATTTCTAAATGGAGGAAAAGGACTAGTATTCCCATCAAAAGGAATTCCTTGATTGCCGGACTCCAGATTTGTCGCCATATGTTTCAACCTAAGATCAACTAAGGAGCGAGCGTGGATGATGTTATCCACGGTCAATTAATTTTTACGACAGTGGAACACAACTTCGCTTTTTCATTTTTAAAGAGTCGAGAAAAACAAAAGGTGACTCTAGTCGCCTTCGATGTTTAATAATCCTGGAAGGACAAGTACTCAAATGATAGTTTTACTTTTAAAGAGTCAAAAAGGAATGAAAGTGACTACTCTGGATATTCTAGACAAGAGGGTTTCCCAAACAAATCGCAAAACTGCAATATACACCTTGGTGATAAATGAAAGAGAAATGACCAAGGAATTTATGTACGACAGCCAATCTTCTCAAATGTTGTGTTTGGTGCGTTACGATCGATAAGGTGGCAGACTCAGCTTCCTAGGGATAAAGGATTTCAACCTATTGGGGTCTCCCACCATATACTCGATGGTAAAGGGAGCACAAGTCCATACTAGCACTTATCGAAGTAGAGAGGAGGAATCACCCAACCTTAGTGAAAACGATGGCCACTAGGTTTAAAGATGCCAAAACATGTCTCTAGCCTATACCTCTAGATGTTTTTCGTTAAGTTCCAATGCGTTATTAGATAAATTGATGTTCATTTTAAGTTGATCTTGCCTAGAAATTTGCCTTTCAAGTTCACCATGTGATGTATTCTGAAATACCTAGGAATGCAACTATCATGATAAGCATTCTTTCCATTCAGTTTTAACAATGAAAATCCTAACTACTTAGGGATAGAGCAATCATATTTCTTTTGATCATAGAGCAAAGAGCACAATCTAAATGAAAATTCCCTACACTATTCCATTTAGCACACACAAACTCTTTCCAATGCAAGATGCATGTATTTCTTTTCAATTTCCCTTAATGTGAATGATTCAAAAAGGAAAACTAATGCACAAACGATTCATAACTCTTTTCATAAAAAATGATGATTTGTGAAAATTTCTTTTAAAATGGAAAGGAAAATTGTACGATACTTTCAATTTTAAAGAAATGAATATTTTTGACACTTTAAATGAAAATACAAATCAAATTCACAAATAAATCAATCGATTATTTATGAAGGAATACTTTACGACACTTCATTTTTCGAAGAAAATGACAATTTTACAACACTTTTCTATCGACAAAACAATCGATCAAAACTACCTTTCAAAAATGGATTGAAAATGATAAAACAAATACACAAAAAAACATCCAACAATCCAGTCTAAGTAGGGCCAAATTAAGGAGATGAAAAATTGTTTTCAGAGACAAAAGATCATTGACATTTAGCAACTAATTCAAACAAGAGAAAATTAGCAAAAAAATTCAATTCCTAGATGGGAAACTGACCCTCAAGAGATCAACGCAGGCAGTGGTTAGAGACAGTGCCCTGAATCGCTCTGTACCTATGCGGGAAGTGCACTGCAGCGTAGGCAACAGATAGAGATAGTGCACTGATGAAAGTGACCAATTCTGAAGGCAATTTTGACACAGTTTCGACTCAATTTTCAATGAAAAAGGGCTGAAATTCAATGAATGACCATAAGTACAATATGTAGAAATGTCTTAAGAGGCTGATAAGCAACCGAGATGGATAATCTGGTCCCGAGTGGAGTCGACAATTTGTTTTGGGAATATTTAGTGTTCTTGGACAAAAGCCTAACCCTCTAGATTTAGTAGCAGATCTAGAAACAATAGACAAAGTAATCCCTACCTTTCCTATAAACAACAGATAAAATAAGAGAACAAAGAACCTACTTGTAGCTTCTGCTTGTTCCTTATCTCCCTTGACTGATTTTGTTTCTCCTTCCTGTACTTAAATTGCTTGAGAAGTACCTGCACACAGACAGAAACAAGAACCGATCAAAGAAAATGATATTGATCTACTGTTTATAAATAACATGGAATCGA
Organism: Pinus tabuliformis; assembly: GCA_031772625.1. Lineage (NCBI taxonomy): Eukaryota > Viridiplantae > Streptophyta > Pinopsida > Pinales > Pinaceae > Pinus > Pinus tabuliformis. The sequence goes on from CM062811.1 coordinate 790,023,007, forward strand.
GAACATGATATACATATGAAAGTATCAACATATAACACAAGCACAAGGGAAAAATTTTCAAAGACTTTATTGATAAGAGGAATAATTACAACCCATATGTGCTCAACCCAGTGACATTCTTCCAATTCAATCCAGTCCTCTTCACCTCATGACAAGCAAGACACTCCAACACTATTACAATACTTGCGCTCAATTCCAATCTCATATCACCAACATCTCCTTACAACTCAATATTCTTCAGCCCCTTATCTCTTAGATGAGTGATCTTTTTATAGGTGAATGAAGGAGGTTATGCCATCAATGGTGATAATGAATGCCTTTCTAAATTTAGAAATCACTTCCATGGAATAAGGGATATGAGATTGATGTTTTTTAATTCCCTTCCTAATCCAAATGTGAACTCAAAGGTGTAGATGGCATTTGAGAAACTTCTAGAGGCTTCCAACGAATAACGAATCTTCAAACCCTCGCGGAAATTTTCTCAAATTCACCTAGCATAGGCCAAAGGGGGACCAAGTGCGCTACATAGCACCCTATCAGTGTATGGTTTGCATTACAGCGCACCCTAATGAAGGCCTACCTGTGCTGGTCTTCTTTAGGGCGTGTAACAATTGTACTATGGGTTGATGAGCCCTAATAGTATTGATCTATAAGTTGGGGTTGATGTGCCCAAATGGATCTGTAACACCCCTTCAGTTTCCCCTTGTCCCTCGGTCCTAAAGTTCTGGCTACTAGCTTCCCACTGTTGTTCCTGAATTGGATGCATAATTTGGGGAGTATGTTAGCTAGCTTTAGAATGGTATGGCCCCAAGATAGAGGAATCAAAGGTTTATGTCCTTGTTATGGGAGTAGCAGCTTTTTGTGCCCCTATTTTCCTTGTGTCCCTTTCAGAACTTGATTTTTCTTTTTCTTCCTTGAAGATTAGTTCCTCGATAAATATTTTCCTTCCCAAATCTACACTCTTCCTTTCCTTTTTACGACCCAATTTTCCTATGACTAATTAGAGTGGGGGGTAATTTTGGTATATCTATAATTCCTACAGTTTCGCACATGGACCCAATATGTATTGATCCACACCCTAAGTGTCTCAGTCTTCGATAGTGGTGAGCCCACCCAGGTATGTGCTAAACTACAAACTCTTATAATTCAATATGAAACTCTTAAGATGCACAATGATGAAAGTATAGATAGTTACTTCTTACATATAGATGAGGTTGTTAATTGTATGAAGAATCTAGGTGAAGAGATAAAGGAAGTTACCTTAGTTGAGAAAGTTTTAAGATCCTTGTCTGCTATTTTTGAATCAAAATATATGCTATAGAAGAAAAATAGGATCTACAAACTATCACTATGACACAGCTGCATGAAATATTAACTACCTTTGAGATGAGAAAAGGAGGCCCATCAGATATGAGAGAAGCTGAATTTAAAGCTTCAGCGAAAGGAAAGGAAGAACTCAATGAATTAGGACATATTTCCAAAGAAGAAGATGAAGTAAACTTTATCAAGAAGCTTCAATGGGGTTCCGGAAGATTTAAAGGTAAACTACCCTTCAAATGTTTTGACTATGGTAGAGTCGGTCATTACGCTACCAAATGTCCTCATAAAGATAATATGATAAAGGGAAGGAAACTGCAAAATGAAATAGAGAACAAAGTGTAAGTAAAAAGAGTTACTATACTCATGAAGATAGCGACGATTTATCAAATAGTGATGAAAATGAAAATAGTAATGACTATAGACTTCTAATGGCTTATGACGATGATAATTTTTGGGATGCTTTAGAAGAAGATGACCTTCATGAATAAATCTCTAAACTCAAAATCTATTTAGAAGAAAAGAATATGATTATAGATACCTTGACATACCAACTTGCTGAAAAAGAAAAACATAATGAAAAACTAGAATGTGAAATTGTGGGTCTAAGAAAGGATTTTGAGAAAAGAAAATCTCCCGATCTTAGATTTGCTAAAGGATCATAAACCTTAAATTACATTATCAATGTGCAACATTCTCCTGTGATAAAGACAGGTCTTGTGTATACTGAAGAAGAATCTCAATCAGAGAAGCTATCAACCTCCACTAAAATCTATCTTGATGCAGCAAAGAACAATGAACAATATGACAATCGTCAGCAAAGGTATAAAGAAGATCACCAGGTAAATGAGGCTCAATTTTCTTCAAGGATGAACAGAAGGCACAACCAACCTCAAGTAAATCATACTAAATTTGCTTCAAAGATGAATATCAATAGAAACTACAATCACGAGGTCAATGGATTCGATAATCGCAGGAACTTCTTTAATGGTCAATGTTTCTCATGTCACAATTTTGGACACAAAGCTACTCAATGTGTTGCTTACAAAACCATCATGACTAGAGAAGCATGAAATCAAAGTATTGTGACAGGGATCAAGAAAATTTCCTATAATAACTTTTTTCTTCTTGAAAATGAAATAGAATAATCAATCTGTAACAACTTTGGCCATGAAGAATCTGAATGCAAGAGAAAAATTTGGCAAACATTTCAAAAGGAGCAAACTCCATTAAATCCCAAGATATGGAGAAGGAAAGAACCTCAAACAGAAAGATGTGGTATATCCTTGTATGAAGAAGGACAAGAAATTCAGTGGTACATCGACAGTGGATGTTCAAAACACATGACAGGTGACAAAGAAAAACTTCACTCATATAATGTCTTAGAAAAGCAAAAGAATGTCTCATATAGAAACAACACTCCTGCCGTCATAAAAGGTAAAGGATCTGTTTTCTTGAAAGAAAATGTTAAAGCTGGGAATGTCATGTATGTAGACGGTCTAAAGCTTAACATGTTGAGTGTTAGTCAAATGTGTGATCAAGGAAATGAAGTGGTGTTTCGATTAAACGGATGTGTTGTTTGTGAGCTTGATATAGGAGAAACCGTGATCAAAGGTACAAGAACTCCAAACAACTTATACAAAGTTGAATTGAGGCTTCTATGATCCATAATAGTTGAAAGAATAAGTTCGACGTAAATCACATGTAGACAAACATTTGTCGACGCGTTTCGAACCAACAAGTGTGGTTCATCGTCAGGACAAGTAGTTAATTAAATTAAATAAATTACCTTTTCTAACTAACCATTTAAATTATTCTATTCATTTATATATTTTTAACCCTAACTTTATGATTTTAATTAATATATATATATATATATATATATGAGATTATTAATAAATAAATTACTTTTATTCTCGTCCCTAACAACCTATTATATTTTGGAAGTTTTTTCGTGCGCGCGCTCTGCTCCTCTGCGAGCTTCCGTCTAGGTCAGCAATCGTTGCCAGGACTACCCGCTGCCATGGGAGCACCAGGGGGTGTGGAGCCCTCTCCCACCCCTCCATCATCAATAGCAGAGGCCTTCTGTAGCCTGCTATCGCAGAAGGGAAAAAAACGACCTCAGCCAGACATCCCGAAGTTCATCAAAAAGCTTGATGAAATCCCAGAAATCGCTTTGCCAGAAGATCAATCGATCAAAATCGCCCTTGCCTTGGCTGACAGAGGTTTAGTGGGGCAATTTATGGGTCGTTGGCCAAGAACAAAATCGATGGATGAATGGGTTCAACAAAACTGGAGGCCCCTGCTGCCCAATAACGTGATCTTTTATGCGGTCGGCAGAGGTTTTTTCATTTTCGAATTCACTACCAAGGAAGATCGAGATCTAGTGTTTTGAAACAGTCCATATTTCATAGGAAATCAAGGTCTCTTTCTGAACAAATGGACCCCCGACTTCGACCCTTCAGTCGATGTCCCAAAGGAGGTCCCTGTTTGGGTCCGGCTACCCTACCTACCAATACACTGTTGGAGCTTCCAATCCCTGCAAAAGATAGGAAACGGACTCGGTAGATTCATCGACAAAGCTAATAACAAGGGCCAATACACCTGCGCCAGAATCTTCGTGGAAGTTGACTTGGAAGCTGGTCTACCAGAAGCCATCAAACTTACAGTTGGAGATTGGCACCACTTCCAGAAGCTGGACTACGAGCAACTGCCTTTTAAGTGCAGAATCTTCCATGAGCACGGTCACTTTCAATGAAACTGCCCCAAAGAACCATCAGGGGACAAAGTGGAAGAAGAACGATTGAAAGAAATAAAAGAGGGCAAGGTAGTCTCAAAGCCAAACGAGCAGAAGAAATCAGGACCAAGGCGGAATCCCCAAACAAATGACAAGACAAAACCAATTTCAAATGAAGGCCCCTCCTCAAGGGAAAAGGTGGATGTCTCAGAGAACCATGAAGAAATTGAAGATCAATCGAAGAAAGGGAAAGAAACTGCAGAAGAAACAAATGTCCCCCTAACAGAGGCAGATCAAGGGGGAAACGCAAGCAACGAAGAGCACATTAGTCTTGCATCTGACTCAGGGGAAGAATCAGAAGAAAGAGACTCTGAATCATACAACTCACAAATTACTCCTATCAAATCGACCAGGGGTCGGAAATCCAAGAAGAAACAATGAGGAGAAAACTTATCTGGATGTTCTCCAAGGCTCCCAGAAAACTCTCAAAGGAATGATGAACACCAGATCCAGGCGCAAGCACAATAGGGCTCCAAAAGGAGCCACTCCCTCCCAACCTAGTAAATAATGAAATACGTCTCCTGGAACTGCAGAGGATTAGGTAGCAAGCTGAAAGAAGATGCCCTGAAATACATTGTGCGGTTGCATTTGCCTGAAATCCTTCTCATCCAGGAGACAAAGCTGGAGGACACTCTCCTCCCCCACTCCAGCAAAACATTCTAGCGCAAAGGCCCTGGTAGAGATGTCAGTGCTAGAGGCGCCTCTGGTGGGATTGCCACCTTCTGGGACAACTCCAAATACAACCTGACTCAAGAAGAAAGTTGCCAACATTGGATTTTCACTCAGCTCCTCCACAAAAACTCTGGTCAACAAGTAAGTATGTTCAACCTTTATGCTCCGGTCTCTCCCACGGAGAAAAAAATTTGTTGGGACTCGCTCCAGTCTTTGCTTTTATTGCACAATCCAGAAAACATCATTATTGTAGGGGATCTGAACGTTACTCTAGCAGCTAAAGAGAAAAAAGGTGGTTCCTCGGTAAGGGACCCAGCTAGAGAATGGGTAGAAGATTTAATGATTGGCTGGGATCTAGAGGATATCAAACCATCAGCTGGGAAATACACTTGGTCTAACAAAAGATTAGGTCCCAGCCATATAGCTACTCGTTTGGACAGATTCCTTGTCCAAGCCTCCTTCCTTACTATTGGTCTAATGGCCTCATCCAAAATTCTTCTTAACTGCACCTCTGATCATAAACCCATTAGTCTCGAGCTATCCATGGATGGTTATTTTCACCCCATTCCCTTTAGATTTAGCCCTTTGTGGATTCAGCAAGAGGGTTTTTAGGAGGTGGTTTCTGAAGCCTGGAACCGACAAATCTAGGGATCTCCTTTCTTTGTGTGGGAAGAAAAGTTGTGGACTCTTAAGAGAAGGCTCAAGGAGTGGGCTAAAACTCTGAAAACCCCAGCTGCCAAGAGAAAAGAGTCTTTAGAAAACCTTGCTGCCCTCCAATCATCAATGGAGGATTCTGATGTTACCCAAAGTCTGCTCCAAAAAGAAGTTGAGTTGCAAAAAGCCCTCCATAAAGCTAGTAGGGATGAAGAGGAGTATTGGAGACAAAAATCCAGAAACTTATGGTTACAGGCCAGCGACAAAAAGACTAGTTTTTTCCACAAGCAAGCCGAAACTCGCAAGCAATTCAAAAATGTAACAGAAATCCGCTCCCAAGATGCAGTGGTTAAAGATTTTGAAGGCATCAAGAGAGAAGCCTTCACTTTTTTCAAAGATCTCTATTCAGTGCCTGCTGACCCTCCTATAGATCCTCATGCCTATCCGTATAATCTAATCCCCTTCTGTGTGCAAGACTCTGTCAATACTATGCTGACTGCACCGATCAGCATGGATGAGCTCAAGAAAGCCTTGGATTGCATGGAACCGGATAAGGCGCCAGGGCCTGATGGGTTCACTGCTAGGTTCCTTCAGTCTTGCTGGTCAACTATCAATAAAGACCTCCTGAGAATGGTTAGGAAGTCCCGATCTTGCTCAAAGATAGGAGGCAGTACCAATTCAACCTTCCTTGCATTGCTACCGAAAGAGAAAGGAGCTTCAGGTTTTAGTAGATTCCGTCCCATTTCGCTGTGTAATACTAGCTATAAACTGATTACAAAAATAATATCCATTTGACTCAAGAATACTTTGCCGGACATCATACCGGAGAACCAAGGAGGCTTCATCAAAGGGAGAAAGATACTGGATAATATTGTGTTAGTTCGAGAGGCAGTTCATTCAAGTGGCCAAAGAAAAGAGAAAGGAATGGTGATAAAACTCGATCTGGAAAATGCCTTTGACAGGGTGAGGCATGACTTCTTGTTCACAGTTATGACGAAAATGGGCTTCTCAATAACCTTCATAAATTGGGTGAAAGCCTGCATTACCTCTCCTTGGATTGCTCCGCTGGTAAATGGCCATTCTACTGAATTTTTTAATGCATCTAGGGGATTAAGACAAGGTTGCCCGCTGTCCCCTCTCCTCTATGCTATCCAAGCCTCAGTGCTCAGTTTCCAGCTAGATTTTTGTCGACAAGCCCAAACTCTGCCAGGCCTCAGAATGGTGCACAATCTTAAAGACATAAACCATGCCCAATTTGCCGATGACACTCTGCTCCTCGGAGGTGCGAGCATTAATTCGACCAGATCTTTTAAGAAGGAATTGGACATTTATAAGGAGGCCTCTGGAAGCAAGATAAACTATTCAAAAATCACAATCTATGGCTGGAACTGCTCGGTCAAAGAGCTGACTGACATTGCTAGGCTCCTTGAGATGAAAGTCTATCAGACCTGGGAGTCCTTCAAATATCTTGGGATACCACTCTTCAAATCCACTCCTAAATTTGCCCACTGGATGCCCCTCTTAGACAAGCTTAAGCTCAGAATACAAGCCTGGGGAGCCTCCAGGCTGAATACTGCTCGGAAAATAATTCTTATAAAATTTGTTCTAATAAGCATGCCTCTTTTTTAGCACTCCATTCTTCTTGCTCCCAAAACCTTTCTCAGTAAAATGGATGGTATGCTGAGGCGATTCCTTTGGTAAGGGGGGGAAATAATGAAAGAAGACTTCACTTAGTTAATCGGGATACCATTAAGAGGCCAATCCTGCAAGGAGGTCTGCAACTGAGAGATTTGGCTGCACAAAATCTCGCTCTAGGCTCCAAAATCCTGTGGAATATAGTGGCTGGGAAAATAAGCTGGAGCAAGAAAGTCTTGTGGAAGAAATATTTTCAAGGTCAGCGTTTGAGATGTTTGGATCATCCGCCAAAAACCACCAGAGGTTCCCCAATTTTCAAGCTTTGCATCGCTGCTCTGGAGCATTTTAGTCCCAATCTCTACTGGATACCAGGAAATGGGAAAAAAATCAAAATTTGGGAAGACCAGATTCTAGAAGATCAGTCATTAAACCATATAGAAGGCCTTGCAAATATAAAAATTTGGCTACAGTACAATAATATGGAAACCCTTTGGGACATATCCACCTGGACGGAGGACTCTGGTAGACGGTGGGACAGCTGGAACCTGGGAGAGGTTCCACATTGTTTTCAAACTGAAGCATCGTTATTGTTAGACAAACTCCAAGGAAAATCTCCCATTTCAGCTATAGCCAAGGACAAAAGAGGGTGGGGCTCCCATTCTGGTTCTTTCTCGATTGTTGAAGGTTACAAAAGTTTGATTGTTGCTCCTAATGTCCCTCCTGACCCAACGCAATGGAATTTTATTTGGGCCTTCCCTTCGCTCCCAAAAGTGGACTTCTTCTGCTGGACGTTAGCTCACAACAATATTCTCACAGGAGATAACCTGAGAAAACGAGGAATGGAAGGGCAATCCAGATGCCCTTTGTGTATGTCAGAGGAAGAAACAGCTGATCACCTATTGTTGCTGTGCCCTTTTGCCAAAGCAGTTTGGAAGGGGGTACTGAAATCAAGGGCTGACAAGGTTGAGCTGCCAAGAAATATGCCAAAACTGCTTCATGAGTGGGCCAAGCTATCTTCATTCTGCCTCAATAAAAAAGACCTGCTTAAGACTACTTGGACGTGGATCCCTAAATTCACCTCCTAGAAGTTATGGTTGGAAAGGAACAACAGATTGTTCAGGGATGAAACCTGCACTTCAAACAATGTTATCTCCAAAATTAAAGCTCTTTTGGGGGAGACTTTGGATGCTAATCCGGCCTTAAGGAATGAAGCGATTCTCGATAGAGAGGAGGAGCTTTGGCTGAAAGATATTGTTCCAAACAATCAAACCAATCCTACTACTCCGACCTCTTGCCATGCTATGTGGGAAATTCGCCTCGAAGAACAGGAGTTTCTAAAGTGGCGTTCTGCTCTGGATGACCACTGTCTCTTCTTCGACGGGGCCTCTAAAGGCAACCTTGGGGCTGCGGGTGCGGGTGGAGTTCTTCTGAATCCCGATGGCTCTACTTTGCTCAAGTATCATTGGGGTCTGGGATTTGAATCAAATAATAGAGCTGAGGCTCTAGCTTTGTGGCAGGGGCTTTCTCTCGCTCTTAATCGGAACATTCATTCTCTGACGATCTTCGGAGACTCCAAACTTATCATTCAAGCGCTGAACTCAATGTCGAATCCTTCGCAAATCCATTTAGTCCTCATTCTCAAGAAAATTAGATCCATTCTGGACAAGTTTCAGAAAATAGCTTTCTATCATATCCTGAGGAATCTGAATTCTCAAGCGGATCTGGAAGCCAATCTTGGCTCAGCCCGTAGCCAAAGAACTCTCTCAGTCAATTCTGAGGATTCTCTCTGCATCATCCCATAATCTGCTTAAGACTTCCACTCTCAGAAAACCTGATCTCTCTGCTGCACTGGGGAATTTCTCCTGTACTAATAACAAAGGCTCTGCATCAGGCTATTCTCAGGGGTCCTCTATTCTCTGATCGACGGTACCTGATTCATCAATACAGAAAATATTGATGATCGGGAAGCTCAGTCCTTATCAGTTGCAAGGGAAGTTCAGTACTCAGTAAATGCATATGCCAGAGTGTGAATATCTGAAGATAAGTAAACTTCAAGTCCACGTTGATCTATTTACATGAAGGGTTCACTCCAGGTTTGCGCTAAAGTAGCTGATCCCTACGGTATGAGCACCGAGGGCTCTGCTGTAGCATTAGCTCTAAATCGCACCTCCAAACAGCGCAGAAACATTTATGCTTACCCCTACTTCCAGAAGGTGGTTGGTATTACATCTGCCCATGGATTTAGTGGAAGGACGAGGAGCAGGCATTGGTCCTAATCGTTTGAACAGAGCAGCACAATGAACAGAGCAAATTCTATTCCGGCAAACTGGTTGTATCCCTGACATCAAAAGGCGGTCCAGACAAGTCCCGCAGTTTCAAAGCACCTCCATTCATGGATTCAGCGATACAAAGCCTTCAAAGAGCGGTCCAGTCATTTCCGCAGTAGCTTAGCATCTTCAAGGATCTGCTGTATCATAGAGCGAAACCCTCTCTGTTTAGTAAGAAGTCTGGGTGACAAGAAATAATGTGTAACATCAGAATTCTGTGTAACAAGTACGCGGCAGCTGTTTTTCCACCTTTCAAGCAATTAACCGTTAAAGTCAAAAACAAAAAAACAACCTATTATTATAATTTTAATTAATATATATATATATATATATATATATATATATATGTATCTATATATATATATATATATATATATATATATATATATATATATATATATATATATATAATATTAACAATAATTATTAAACAATTTAAATAAATAAGTAAATTATCTTTTTAAACTAACCACTAAAATTATTTTATTTATTATTTTTTAATCCTAACTTTTATCTTAATAACCTAATATTATAACTTTAATATATATACATATTTATATTAATAATTATTAATAGATAATTTAAATAAATAAATTAAATTAAAGTTTTTAAAACTAACCATTAAAACTATCTTATTTATCTATATGTTTTTACCTAATTTAACTTATTTCCTTAAATAATAATAATAAGATTAATAATATTAAATTAATAAATAATAATTTGACTACTAATATTATTAATATATTAATATCAAGACTATATTACTAATATAATATTAATTATATTTAATAAATAATTTAGTTAATTAAAAAAAAATTACCTATATTAAGACTATATTATTAATATATAATAATAAATAATTTAATTAAATTAAATAAATTACCTTTTCTAACTAACCATTTAAATTATTTTATTTATTTATATTTTTAACCTTAACTTTATGATTTTAATTAAAATATATATATATATATATATATATCTGTGTGTGTGTGTGTGATTATTAATAAATAAATTAATAAATTACTTTTTAAGCTAACCATTGAAATTATTCTCGTCCTTAACAACCTATTATATATATATATATATGTGTGTGTGTGTGTGTGTGTGTGTGTGTGTGTGTAATTATTAATAAATTAATTAATTAATTTTTAAAACTAACCATTAAAAATATTTTATGTATTAATATTAAAAATAATAATAATATTAAATTAATTAATAATAATTTAACTTGGGTCCTAATGTCAAAATTAGCCGTTGGTCGATTTAGCCATTGGAGTCTCTCCTCAGACTATTTAACATGCTAAGTTGGATCTGTTTCTTCAACTTGTCCTGACAATGAACCACACTTGTTGGTTCGAAACACGTCGACAAATGTCTGTCTACATGTGATTTACGCTGAAGTTATTCTTTCAACTTATACATACTCAAGGGAGGACAACAACAGTGCTATCTAAGAAAAAAATGATGAAAACTGGCTATGCCATAGAAGATTGGGATATCTAAGCTTTTCTCAAATAAGAAATGCATACAGATTCTAGGTTGTTCGTGATATTCCAGATATCAGAATTCCTGAAGATACAATATGAAAACCATGTCAATTCAGTAAGAAAACCAGATCTAACTTCATTGAAAAGGAAGGGTCAACTAGTAAGCCTCTTGAACTTTTTCATACTAATTTATGTGGACCATCAAGGAAAAAGTCACCTCGTGGAGAAGAATAATTTATTTTGTTCATCAATGATTTCCACGGAATGTGTTGGATAGGTCTTCTAAAGCATAAAGATGAAGTATTTGAAAAGTTCAAAGCCTTCAAAGCTTTGGTTGAAAGTGAATCAGATCGCAAAATCAAATGCCTCAGATCTGATGGAGGAGGGGAATTTACCTCGGATGAATTATTTTACTTTTGTGAACTACATGGAATAAAAAGGTAGTTCTCCACCGCAAGGAATCCACGGCAAAATGGATTGGTAGAAAGAATGAACAGAACTGTTCAACAAATCGCTCGAGCTATGCTAGATGAATCTGGAACTCCTGCAACCTTCTGGGGTGAACCTACATTCGCCATTGTAACTATTCTCAACCAAGAAAATGTTCGGGTAAACAACACTCAAACTCCACATGAACTTTGGTATGGTAAGACTCCTACTATCAAATACTTTAATGTTTATGGACGCAAATGCTATATCAAAAGAACTGATGAAAAACTTGGTAATTTTGAGCCCATAGCAGATGAAGGTATTCTTCTTCGTTACTCTTCCCGAAGTAAAGGATATAAATGTTATAATAAAAGACTTGGGAAAATTGTTGAAAATATTGATGTTGTACTTGATGAAGCATGTAAAAGTCCAAAACAGATAAAAACAGAAGATTATGACAATGAAGAAGATGGGGATTATTTTCCCACATCAAATCACAATGATTCTAAAGAAGAAACCAGTGAAGCACTAGAAGAAGAGATAACGGTAGAAGAAAAGACTCCATCCAGGTATGTTCAAAAAAATCATCCAGAAACTCAAATTTTAGGGGAAAAAGAGGTAGGTGTATAGACATGAAGAACTATTACAGAAACCTCAAGCTATCTACCATTACTATCCTCCACCGAACCTAAAAATGTAAATGAAGCATGCAAAGATGAATGTTGGGTCAAGGGCATGAATGAAGAACTTGAGCAAATTGAAAAGAATAATACTTGGGAATTAGTTGCTAGACCTCATGATAAAAATATCATAGGAACTAAATGGATATTCAAAAACAAACTGAATGAAAATGGAGAAGTTATTAGAAACAAGGCCAGACTTGTTTGTAAAGGGTATTCTCAACAAGAAGGTATAGATTTTGAAAAAACTTTTGCACCTATTTCTATACTTGAAGCCATAAGCATGTTTATTGCTCTTTCTAGTTTTCAGAAATTCAAAGTATACCAAATGGGTGTAAAATCTGCTTTCCTTAATGGAGATTTAGAAGAAGAATTCTATATTGAACAAACATAAGGATTCATTCTTGTCAATGATGCAAAACTTGTATGCAGACTTAGAAAGGCTCTCTATGGTCTAAAACAGGCTCTAAGGGCTTGGTATTACCGCCTTGACAAATATCTACACCAACAGGGTTTTTCAAAAGGATCAGCAAATAACAATCTATATACAAATATTAGCATTGATAAATTGCTAATAATTGTTGTTTATGTTGATGATATCATTTTTGGTAACAATGAAGAATCCATGAGTCAAAATTTTGCTTCAGTAATGCAACAAGAATTTGAAATGTCATTGGTTGGTGAACTTACTTATTTTCTTGGTCTACAAGTTCAACAAAATAAAGATGGTATTTTTCTTTCACAAACCAAATATCTCAAATAGATCTTGAAAAAGTACAGCATGGAAGATTCTAAACCTATATGTACCCCAATGGTAACAGGATGCAGTTTCAGCTCAAATGATGAATCAACATCAGTACATCACCCAACTTACAGATCCATAATTGGTAGTCTGCTTTATCTGATAGGTGCCCAACCTCACATTATGCATGCAATAGGAATAGTTGGAAGATTCCAAGAAAATCCAAAGGAATCACACCTTCAGGTGGTCAGAAGGATTTTCAAATATCTTCAAGGAACATAGAGCTTTGTTTTATGGTATCCTATAGATACAGATCTTACTCTTCATGCATATACAGATGCAGATTGGGAAGGTGTTAGAAAATTATATATTACGGAGCAATGGAACACATAAAATATTGCAGAAATATAAACACAGAAAACACACAAAACAAGAGAGACACAGATATACGTGGTTCACCCAGTTTGGGCTACGTCCACCCCGAACAGCCAGTCCTTCCTTTCTATTATCCAGAAAAATGAAGAGACACAACCTACAGCAAATCTGCTGTAATATCCTCTGTTTTCTCTCACAGTCTCACCTCTCTGTTTCTCACTCACAAAATACACATCTATCACATAGCCTCAAATACAATACCCTCATACAAAGAGAGGGGTTTCCTTCTAGGGCAAACAAAACCCTAAACTAAACATAAGTTCTACCTTCAGATCATCCGCCTAATGAGCAGCCCAGATTGACTAGAAATTACTATACTTTTACAAGGCAATTTTACAGCTGTTTTTAGCTTCGGGGGCGTTGCGCCTGGACCCCCCCCCCCCTAGACCCCCCCCCCCCGGACCCCCCCTGCAGCGAATATTTTACGGGCGGCGTTGCCACCCCCATTTCAAACTGGGGTCCTATGTGGCGATACCTTTGAATATAGAAGATAATCAGGCTCCACACCCAACAATATCCCACTTGGAGACTGATTGTATTAACTCCACCGCTACTCCATTTGCTGGACATTGACTCCTCTTTGGACCTGGTTGTTTCTCATCTTCATCGTCATCCTTGAAGACCAACTAAAACTGAGCATATTTTCAGTTTCTCCCTGGTTACAACTTTTTTTAGCATATCTGCAGGATTCTGGCTAGTGTGTATCTTTTCCAGCTTCAACTCTCCATCTTCCAACACTGATTGTATGAAATGGTACTTGAGCTGTATGTGTTTAGTCCTGGAATGAAATGCTGAGTTCTTTGCAAGATGAATGACACTTTGGCTATCACTGTATAACGTGCCCATATCATGCTCCTTACCCAATTCACCCATAAACCTGTGTAACCAAATCATTTCTTTACTAGCCTCTGTAGCAGCAACATACTCTGCTTCTGTTGTTGAAAGTGCAACAACACTTTGGATTTTTGAAACCCAACTGACAGTTGTTCCTCCAACAGTAAATACATATCCTGTAGTGCTCCTCCTGTTATCTCTGTCACCTGTCATATCTACATCAACATATCCTTGTAGGCAGATGTTTGAACCACCAAAGCATAATGTTTGATTTGTGGTACCTTTCAAATATCTGAGAATCCATTTCACTGCCATCCAATGTTCCTTTCCTGGATTGTTCACGTACCTACTTACAACTCCCACTGCATGTGAAATATCAGGCCTTGTGCAGACCATTGCATACATTAAGCTTCCAACTATTGATGCATATGGAACTTTAGACATATAATCCATGTCTTCTTGGGTCTTTGGGCACATTTCCTTACTAAGTTTGAAATGGCTAGCAAAAGGTGTACTAACTGGTTTTGCATTGTGCATGTTAAATCTTTTCAACACTTTTTGTATGTACTCATTCTGAGACAATGTTAATTTACGATTTTTTCTGTCTCTAGTTATTCTCATACCAAGGATTTGTTTTGCAGCTCCCAAATCCTTCATTGCAAATGAGTTTGCCAATTATCTTTTGAGCACATTTATTTCCTGCATGTTAGATCCTGCAACAAGCATGTCATATACATACAATAACAATATAATATAGCTGCCATCATTTTGCTTTTTCAAATAAACACAATGATCAGAGTGACATCTAGTATAACCTTGTTCAGACATAAACTTGTCAAATTTTAGATACCACTGCCTTGGAGCCTGTTTTAAGCCATACAAGCTCTTCTTCAACCTGCACACTAGTTTCTCCTTCCCTTTCACCTCATATCCTTGCGACTGCTCAAGATGCAAATCTTCAGCTGCTACAAGACTTAAAATAGTTCTGATTGAAGTCATTTTAACAACAGGAGAAAATATTTCATCAAAATCAATACCTTTCTTCTGTGCAAATCCCTTCACCACAAGTCTAGCTTTGTACCTCTGTTTTCCTCCATCTTCTTCCTTCATCCTGTAAACCCATTTATTCTTCAATGTAGTTTTTCCTACAGGCAACCTGACTAAATCCCAAGTTTGGTTATGCATTAAGGAGTCCATCTCTTCTTCCATGGCTACCTCCCACTTCTTCCTGCTTTCAACCTACATTGCTTCTTCATAACATTCGGGTTCACCAGAATCAGCCAACAATAAATAATATAATGAAGGAGAGTATCGTTCAGGGGGTATACTTATCCTGGTAGACCTTCTAACACCACTTTCAGATGTTTGGGGTGCCTGTTGCTGTTGTGGTGGTTGCTGTTGTTGATTATTATTATTTTCAGGCACCTTTACCTTTTCAGTGATTTCATCAAGAAATGCATATTCCTTGTTTTCTTTTTCTTGTTTCTTTTCCTGTAATTGATTCTTATACAAGACCTTTTCATTGAATATTAAATCTCTGCTCCTAATGATTTTGTGATTTTCATAATCATATAAGTGATAACCAAAATAATTAACACCATATCCAATAAAGGTACATTTCTTTGACTTTGCCTCAAGCTTTGTTCTATTTTCTTTATCAATATGGACAAAGGCCTCACAACCAAAAGGATTTAAAATAGAGTAGTTTACCTTTTTACCTGTCCATGCTTCCTCGGGAACACCACCATCCAAGGAACTTGAAGGCCCTCTGTTTATTAGATAAACAGCAGTATCTACAGCATCTGCCCAAAACTGTAAAGGCAATCTTGCATGCAATCTCATGCACCTTGCACGCTCCATGGTTGTTCTATTCATCCTTTCTGACACACCATTTTCTTGTGGTGTTCTTGGAACTGTCTTCTCTCTGCAAATTCCATGCTCTGAACAATACCTATCAAACTCTTTGCTGCAATATTCACCTCCATTGTCTGATCTAAGACACTTCAATTTCTTTCCTGTCTCAATCTCAACCAAAGCTTTCCATTTCTTGAAAGTATCAAATACATCAGATTTATTCCTAATACAATAAATCCAAGTTTTTCTAGTTGCATCATCAATAAAAGTAACATAATAACCAGAGCCACCGAGAGATGATACCTAAGCAGGTCCCCATACATATGTATGCACAAGCTCTAATTTTTCATTCTTCTTTTCTTTCCCAACTTTGAGAAATCTGACTCTCTTCCGTTTTCCATAAATGCAATTCTCACAGAAGTCCAAATCAACATTCTTCAAACCCGGCAACAAATTCCTTGAGTGAAGAATCTTCATCCCCTTTTCACTCATGTGGCCGAGCCTATGATGCCATAATGCTGCATCTGCTCCTTTGGAAGTTAAAGCATTAACAGAGTTAGAAATACCATTGCATAAATACAATGTACCAACCTTTCCGCCTTTTTATATTACCAAGGCTCCTTTGGTGACCTTCCAAGCTTTATCTGTGAAAGTTGTGTTGGAAATAATACTGAGGGGGGGGTGAATCAGTATTATCAAGTTCTTTTAATAAATCTTCCTTATTTATACTTTGAATTATTTTTGCATGTCAGTACCATAAAATAATGAGCATGAACAAGAAAAACAGATAGTCACACCAAAGAACACCAGATATAAGGTGGAAACCCAATGTGGGTGAAAACCACCTGCTGCAATATGTCTCTATCTTCTTTCAAATTAGAAACTCCTTTTACAATGGTTTTGTACTGGTGCAGTCCTTTACCAGTACACAGGCTGCAACCTGCAGAGAGCTACAACTCTCTCTCGTTTTCCAGTCTCTCCTGGAAGGGAGCTACAACCCCCTACTTCTTTTCTTTCAAGGACCACTTTTCATAAATTTTCAAACTGGATCCATGAACATCAAATGATCATCAAGTACAAGTAAATCACCCAGGAAACTGCAGTAACCAGATCAATAGTAACAGTAAACTAAACCCAGAACACCTTATCAACAGAGAAAAGTCAGTCAAATAAATGCCTTAATACAGATACGCAGTTTTTCTTTCTCTGGCCTGCATGGCTACGCACTTCACCTTCTGCTCCCCTGCGTATACACGTACAGAGCCTTCTGCTGCACCGCGTACCCATGCACTGTTTCTTCAATCACGCTGTGTACTGTTACTGTAGGCACGCACCCACAGATACTATCGCGCCGCATACTGCTACTATAGCCACGCACCCACAGATGCTATCGCGCCGCGTACCTACGCACCTGCGGCTTCTGAAACGCCGCGTACTTTCACTGTGCCTATGCACCTGAACCTCTGTCACACTGCGTACCCATGCACTTCACCTTCTTCTATTGTACGTACACACGTAGTGCGCCTTCTTCTGCTCTGCGTACCCACGCACTTGCACTACTAATCACCTGCATACCTCTGGCTAGGGCCAAATTGGCAGTCCACCAGTGTGCTACAGATCGTCAGATGCCCAGATCTGATCATGCGCTCGAGAGATCACCCTTCATAGATTCTCTTTCAACAATAACCCAATATTTCAGATCTTAAGATATTCAATTTGCAAAAGATACTTAGCCAAGTGATCTCCTTTGCTTTATATAGGCAAGCTCTTCCTAAAATCATGGATCAATACCATAGATAACCAATACAAGGGGCCCTAAGACATGGGGCTCAATAATAATAATAATATAAAACAATACCACGGGCCAAAACCATAGAATCAAGAACGGCGGGCTAAATACCACGGGCCAAACATAAGAAACCCCACGTGAGCGCGCTTCTCTGCCTTGAAGTAAGTGAACTGGGTGTACGCATCTTCTGAACGGGTGACCTGCGTGTGCGGCCGCAGTCCCTTCACGGCGTACCTGTGGGTATGCACCTTTTGAACTATTCTCCTGCGTACCTCTTAATTTCCAACATTTTGAGAGCCTGATCAGAGCATTGCCACTTGAGGGTGTTTCCATCAAGTACAACATCTGTATCATAGAGCCATACCAAAATCATAATGCCAACAATCTCCCCCTTTGGACTTGATGGCAACCTCAAAATCTTCAACATCATTCTCCCCCTTTGACATCAAGGGCAAAGGGTTATGCTCCCCTTAAGAACATGCTCCTCCTGAATATAAACCAGATCTGCAAAGAAGAACCATAATCCACCAAACACCATAAATGACCATGAAAGAGATAGAGACATATTGCAGCAATATTCAGACCAGCATCCATGATCTCCTTCTGTACGTCCTCCATAATGCCAACAATGCATGATATGCTCCCCCTGAACCTGTGCCATTCGATCTTCAACCAATCCGCAACCCAGCACATGTACGCATATGCCCTAGATGAGCCTTGCGTACAACCAACTATCAGAAGAGATTCAACAAGATGATGCATCAACAACCCCTAGCTTTTACCTGAGGTATTCAAAGGTCTCCCTGGGCAATGGTTTGGTGAGTATATCAGCAACTTGTTCCTTAGAAGGAACATACTCCAACTTGACCTTTTGTTCAAGTACTTGTTCCCGGAGAAAATGATACTTGATCGGTATGTGCTTGGTCTTTGAATGCATGACTGGGTTCTTTGAAATGCTGATTGCACTTGTGTTATCACATAAGATGGAGATAGGTGGTGTACAAGTGATTTGAAAGTCCTGCAAGGTCTGCATCATCCAAAGGAGTTGAGTGCAGCAAGATGCAGCAGCAACATATTCTGCTTCAGCTGTCGACAAGGCAATCGAACTCTGTTTCTTGCTGAACGAAGATACTAATCTGGAACCCATAAAGAATGCACCACCACTTGTGCTCTTCCTATCATCCATGCTTCCTGCCCAATCTGCATCTGTATAAGCATGAAGTGTGAGATCTGTATCTCTAGGATACCATAAGCCATAATTTTGAGTCCCTTGAAGATATTTAAAGATTCTCTTCACTGCCTGAAGATGAGTTTCCTTCGGATTTGCTTGAAATCTTCCAACTATTCCCACTGCATGCATGATGTCTGGTCGGGTACCTGTCAAATAAAGTAGACTTCCAATCATAGATCTGTAGGTTGGTTGATGCACTGCTGCTGATTCATCATTTGCACTGAGGCTACATCATATGACCATGGGTGTACATACTGGCTTTGCATCTTCCATGCCATATTTCTTCAAAATCTGCTTGAGATACTTGGTTTGAGACAAAAAGATCCCTCCTTTTTTTTCTTGGATTTGCAAACCAAGAAAATATGTCAGTTCTCCCAGCAAGGACATTTCGAATTCTTTCTGCATCACCAAGGCAAAACTTTGACTCATAGCTTCTTCATTGCTGCCAAAGATAATATCATCTACATACACAACAAGTATTAGCAATTTGTCATTTTCAACTTTTATATAAAGATTGTTGTCTGTTGATCCTTTTGAAAAACCTTGTTGATGAAGATATTTGTCCAAACGGTAGTACCAAGCCCTTGGAGCTTGTTTGAGACCATAGAGAGCCTTTTTCAATCTGCATGCAAGATTTGGATCATTTCCAAGAATGAAACCATCTGGCTGCTCAATGTATACTTCTTCTTCCAAGTCTCCATTCAGAAAGGCTGATTTCACGTCCATTTGAAATACTTTGAAGTTTTGGAAGCTTGAGAGAGCAAGGAACATTCGGATGGCCTCAAGTCTTGCAACAGGAGAAAAGGTTTCTTCAAAATCTATTCCTTCTTGCTGCGCATACCCTTTACAAACAACTCTGGCCTTGTTTCTAATTACTTCTCCATTTTCATTCAATTTATTTTTGAAGACCCATTTTGTCCCTATAACATTCTTATCCTTTGGTCTAGGAACCAGCTCCCAAGTGTTGTTCTTTTTGATCTGCTCAAGTTCTTCATCCATTGCTTTCACCCAACATTCATCTTTGTATGCCTCTTTCACATTTTGTGGTTCAGTGGAAGAGAGTAATGCCAAATAGGTTGAAGCTTCTGCAACTGTTCTTCTTGTTTGTATAGCTGCTTCTTTCTTCCCCAAAATCTGAGACTCTGGATGATTCTTCTGAACATATCTGGATGGAGTCTTCTCTTCTATCCTTATCTGCTCCTTTGTTTCTTCTTGAGGTTCTTCTTCTTCATCATTCTGTCTTTGAGGGTAGTCTTCATCTTCTTCGATATCTTCATGATTTACTTGCCTAGGAATGTATCCCTTCTCATCAACCACTACAACAATGTTGTCAACAATTCTTCCAAGTCTTTTATTGTAGCACTTGTATGCTTTGCTGTGTGGAGAATAACCAAGAAGAATGCCTTCATCTGCTCTAGGTTCAAGTTTGCCAAGTTGCTCATCAGTATTCTTAATATAGCATTTGCTCCCAAAGATTTTGAAGTGCTTTACCGAAGGAGTCTCACCATACCAGAGCTCATGAGGCATTTGAGTGTTGTTCACCCGGACATTTGTTTTGTTGAGAATAACAACCGCAGCATATGCAGCTTCACCCCAGAAAGTTGCGGGAGTTCCAGACTCATCAAGCATAGCACGAGCCATTTGTTGGATTGTTCTGTTCATCCTTTCCACTACTCCATTTTGCTGAGGAGTTCTAGCTGTAGAGATTTCTCTTCTTATCCCATGTTCTTCACAGAAATCAAAAAATTCATTTGAGGTAAACTCCCCACCTCTGTCAGATCTGAGGCACTTAATTTTGTATCCTGATTCATTTTCAACCAAGGCTTTAAAGGATTTGAATTTTTCGAATGCTTCATCTTTGTACTTCATAAGTCCTAACCAGACAAACCTGGAGAAATCGTCAATGAATAATATCAAGTATTCTTCTCCTCGAGGTGTCCTTTTCCTGAATGGTCCACATACATCTGTATGTACAAGCTCAAGAGGCATGCTAGCTGATCCTTCCATCTCTGGAAAGTTAGTTCTGGTTTGCTTTCCAAACTGACATGACTTGCATATGGTGTTGTCTGGAATCTTGATATCTGGAAGACCGTGAACTGCCTGATATTTGCATGCTTTCCTTATTTGTGAAAAGCTTAGATGCCCCAACCTCCGGTGCCATAACCAGTGTTCATCATCCTTGCTTAGATAGCATTGTTGTTTTCCTTCTTCAAATATGTATAGATTATTTGGAGTTCTTTTACCTTTGATCATCGTTTTACCTGTATCAAGATCACGAACAAGACATCCATTTGTTCTAAATATCACCTCAGTTCCTTGATCACACATCTGGCTAACACTCAAAAGATTATGCTTTAATCCATCAACATACAAAACATTTCCAGCTTTGACCTTTTCTTTTAACTGAGCAGTGCCTTTTCCTTTTATAACTGCAGGAGTATCATTTCCAAAAGAAACTTTCTTTCCCTTTTCTAAAGCAGAATATGATTCAAGTTTTTCTTTATCACCTGTCATATGCTTCGAACATCCATTGTCAATGTACCCTTAGATTTTCCTGTCCTTCTGCATAAAATGCTATCCCACATCTTTCTGTTTGTGGTTCCTTTATTCTCCAAGTTTTGGTGCTTGAGGCTTGTTCCTTTGTCTGCTGAAACCTGCTCCTGCATTCAGAATCTTCATGACTAAAGTTATTGCAAATAGAACATTCAACTTCATTTTCAAGAACCGAAAAGTTGTTATAGGTCCTTTTTGTAATCCCGGTCATACTTCTTTGTTTTTGAGCTTCTCTAGTCATGATCGTTTTATATGCAACACATTGCGCTGCTTTGTGACCAAAGTTATGGCAAGAGAAGCATTTTCCATTGAAGAAACTTTTGCGGTTATCAAATCTTCCGACCAAACGATTGTAATTTCTATTGTCATTCATTCTTGAAGCAAATTGAGAGGATTTTACCTGTGGCTGGTTGTAGCTTTTGTTCAGCCTTAATACGGATTGCCCCTGGTTTACCTGATAGTCTTTGTTTGTAATTGGTCCCTGCTTTACCTGGTGATCTCCATTGTGCTTTTGCTCATTCCTTCTTGCTGCATCAAGATAACTCTTTGAGGTGGATTCTTGAGACGTTTCTCCATTATAACCCAAACCTGTCTTGTTTAGAGGAGAACGTTGTACATTGATGATCTCATCCAGAGTTTCAGATCCTTTGACAAACTTAAGATTAATTGCCTTTGTTTTCTCAATATCTTTTCTAAGACTAACAATTTCACCTTCTAACTTTTCAAGATATTTTTCTTTTTCATCAATTTGAAGTTGTAGAGTATCAATGATCCTATTCTTTTCTTCTATACATTTCTTGAGTCTAGAAATTTCTTCATAAAAGCTATCCACATCTATAGCATCCATGTAATCATCATCTTCAAATGCCATTAAAAGTTTATAGTCATTACCTCGTTCATCTTCATCACTATTTGATAGACCATCACTATCCTCATGAGTGTAGTAGCTTTTCTTATTTGCATTATGTTTCTTGCTCCATCTAGCAGGTTCCTTTCCTTTGTCAATCTTATCCTTATGAGGACATTTCGCAGCATAATGACCTACTCTTCCAGAAGCAAAACATTTAAAAGGTAACTTACCTCTGAACCTTCCAGTACCCCGTTGAAGATTTCTGACAAAATTTGATTCTTCTTCTTCTTTTGGCACGTAACTTGCTTCATAGTAGTCCCCTTTACCTGAAGCCTTGAAAGCAACTTCTCTCCTATCTGATGGACCTCCCTTTCTCATTTCATAAGCAGTTAGAATTCCGTGTAGCTGGGACATAGTAAGAATTCGTGGATTTTCCTTTTCTTCTATTGCGGACACTTTAGATTCAAACTTGGGGGACAATGATCTTAAAACTTTTTCAACCACAATAGCCTCTTTTATTTCTTCACCCAAGTTTTTCATGCAATTAACAATCTCGTCTACCCAAAGGAAATAGTTAGCCACACTTTCATCATTATACATTCTGAGATTCTCATACTGAATCCTGAGGGTTTGAAGTTTAGCATGCTTTACCTGTTCATCTCCTTCGTAGCTCAAGACAATCTTGTCCCATATTTCTTTTGCGGATTTATATTGCATAACCTTCACGAATTCTATTTGAGATAAGCATCCCAGCAGAGTATTGACTGCTTTAGCATTTGTTTCATATTTCTTCTTTTCAGCCGTATCTGTAGGAGTAGCTGAAGGAAAAGTGTAGCCTGTATCTATGATATCCCAAACTTCTGTACCAAGAGATTGAAGATAGGCAGTAACTCTTACCTTCCAATAATTGAAGTTTGTCCCACCAAAAATTGGTGGCCTGATTGATGCTTCCCTCTCGTAGTTGCTCATGATGAATGATCTTCCTTCAAGCGATCAAGCTTCTCTGAAGGACCTGCTCTGATACCAATTGTTGGAAATAATACTGAGAGGGGGGGTGAATCAGTATTATCAAGTTCTTTTAATAAATCTTCCTTATTTATACTTTGAATTATTTTTGCATGTCAATACCAGAAAATAATGAGCATGAACAAGAAAAACAGATAGTCACACCAAAGAACACCAGATATAAGGTGGAAACCCAATGTGGGTGAAAACCACCTGTTGCAATATGTCTCTATCTTCTTTCAAATTAGAAACTCCTTTTATAATGGTTTTGTACTAGTGCAGTCCTTTACCAGCACGCAGGCTGCAACCTGCAGAGAGCTACAACTCTCTCTCGTTTTCCAGTCTCTCTTGGAAGGGAGCTACAACCCCCTACGTCTTTTCTTTCAAGGACCACTTTTCATAAATTTTCAAACTGGATCCATGAACATCAAATGATCATCAAGTACAAGTAAATCACCCATTCAACTGCAGTAACCAGATCAATAGTAACAGTAAACTAAACCCAGAACACCTTATCAATAGAGAAAAGTCAGTCAAATAAATGCCTTAATACAGATACGCAGTTTTTCTTTCTCTGGCCTGCGTGGCTACGCACTTCACCTTCAGCTCCCCTACGTATACACGCAGAGAGCCTTCTGCTGCATCGCTTAGCCACGCACTGTTTCTTCAATCACGATGCATACTGTTACTGTAAGCACGCACCCACAGATACTATCGTGCCGCGTACTGCTACTGTAGCCACGCACCCACAAATACGATCGCGCCGTGTACCTACGCACCTGCGGCTTCTCAAGCGCCGCGTACTTTCACTGTGCCTACGCACCTGAACCTCTGACGCGCTGCGTACCCATGCACTGCGCCTTCTTCTGCTCTGCGTACCCACGCAGTGCGCCTTCTTCTGCTCTGCGTACCCACGCACTTGCACTGTTAATCACCTGCGTACCTCTGGTTAGGGCCGAATTGGCAGTCCACCAGTGTGCTACAGATCGTCAGATGCCTAAATCTGATCATGCGCTCGAGAGATCACCCTTCATAGATTCGCTTTCAACAATAACCCAATATTTCAGATCTTAAGATATTCAATTTGCAAAAGATACTTAGCCAAGTGATCTCCTTTGCTTTATATAGGCAAGCTCTTCCTAAAATCATGGATCAATACCATAGATAACCAATACAAGGGGCCCAAAGACATGGGGCTTAATAATAATAATAATATAAAACAATACCACGGGCCAAAACCATAGAATCAAGAACGGCGGGCTAAATACCACGGGCCAAACATAAGAAACCCCACGTGAGCGCGCTTCTCTGCCTTGAAGTAAGTGAACTGGGGGTACGCATCTTTTGAACGGGTGACCTGCGTGTGCGGCCGCAGTCCCTTCACGGCGTACCTGCGGGTACGCACCTTTCGAACTATTCTCCTGCGTACCTCTTAATTTCCAACATTTTGAGAGCCTGATCAGAGCATTGCCACTTGAGGGTGTTGCCATCAAGTACAACATCTGTATCATAGAGCCATACCAGAATCATAATGCCAACAAGTTGTCACACAACCTTCACTGCCTAACTGCCCTGTTGAAATTAGATTTTTCTTTAGATCTGGAACATGCCTTACCTCCTTTAATAGCCATTGGTTTCCATTCTATTGTTTTACAAGAACCTTACCCATTCCAACGATTTTACAGGGTTTATCATCACCCAGACGAACTTGTCCAAAATCTCCTTGAACATAGTCATGAAAGTATTTCTTATCAGGTGTGGCATGGAATGAAGCCCCTGAATCTACCACCCAGGAATCAGTAATATTTTCGAAAGAAAGAATCAAAGCATCTTGTAACACCTCACCTGTCACATTTGCTTCATGATTGTTTTCTTGCTGTGCATCTCCTTCTTTTCCCTTTTGAGATCTACAGTATTTCTTTAGGTGTCCTTTCTTTCCACATTTCCAGCACACTATCCCCGATCTGGACTTGGATCTGCCTTTCCTTGATTTGCTGCGATATCCTATGCTCTTTCCTCTTTCCATTTTTCTTCCTCTAGACTCTGCACTCAAAGAATTTCCCGATGTCTCACCAGAGCTTTTCCGTCGCATTTCCTCGCTAAGGATAGCACCGACAACATCATCAAACTTTAAAGTACTAGATCCAAAAACAGAGTTACTAATGGCCATTACCAAACCATTCCAACTTTCTGGTAATGAGCACAAGAATAACAGAGCTCTAACTTCATCGTCAAAGTTTACCCCTACAGAACTTAACTGACTTGTAACTATATTAAAATCATTTAAATGGTTTGCAGCAGATCCACCTTCCGACATATTCATATTAAATAACCGTTTCATAAGAAATACCTTGTTTGATGCCGAGGGTTTTTCATATAGTTTCGAAAACGTCTGCATCAAACCCTTTGTCGTGGTTTCCTTCGAAATGTTGAAGGTGACTGACACAGCAAGGCACAACCGTATTGTTACGAGTGCCTTTCTATCGAGAAGGTTCCATTCTTCGTCTTTCATACCCTTCAGCATCTTTGTTTTTCCGCCCAATGGTAGGTATAGATCTTTCTGATACAGATAATCTTCCATCTGCATCTTCCATAGCGAGAAGTTTTGGCCGTTAAATTTCTCGACCCTAAACTTACCATCTTCCGCCATTGCTCCCACTCGAACCAGGAACCCTTCTTTCCTGCGAGTTTATCAGCCAAATAGACCTTCGTCTGTGATACCAATTGTTAGAAAATTATATATTACGGAGAAATGGAACACATAAAATATTGCAGAAATATAAACACATAAAACACACAAAATAAGAAAGACAGATATACGCGGTTCACCCAGTTTGGGCTACGTCCACCCCGAACAACCAGTCCTTCCTTTCTATTATCCAGCAAAATGAAGAGACACAACCTATAGCAAATCCGCTGTAATATCCTCTGTTTTCTCTCACAGTCTCACCTCTCTATTTCTCGCTCACAGAATACACATCTATCACACAGCCTCAAATACAATACCCTCATACAAAGAGAGGGGTTGCCTTCTAGGGCAAAAAAAACCCTAAACTAAACATAAGTTCTACCGTCAGATCATCTGCCTAATGAACAACCCAGATTGTCTAGAAATAACTATACTTTTACAAGGCCATTTCAGTTGTTTTTAGCTTCGGGGGTGCTACCCCTGAAACCCCCTGCCACGGGGGGGCTCCCAAAGGTCGCAGCCGCCCCCCCCCCCCCCCCGGACCCCCCTTGCAGCGAATATTTTACGGGCGGCGTTGCCGCCCCCATTTCGAACCGGGGTCCTATGTGGCGATACCTTTGAATATAGAAGATAATCAGGCTCCACACCCAACAAAAGGAAGTGTTGATGACATAAAAAGCACTAGTGATGGTGCATTCTATATGGGTTCCAATTTAGTGTCTTGGTTCAGCAAGAAACAAAGTTCCATTGCATTTTCTACAGCTGAAGCAGAATATGTGGTTGTTGCATCTTGCTGCACACAACTTCTTTCGATGATGCAAACATTGCAAGACATTCAAATCACATGCACTCCAAACATCTCCATTCTATGTGATAATACAAGTGCCATAAGTATTTCAAAGAATCTAATCATGCACTCCAAGACCAAGCACATACCCATCAAATACCATTTTCTACGTGAACAAGTTCTTGAACAAAAGGTCAAATTGGAATATGTTCCCTCCAAAGAATAGGTTGATGATATATTCACTAAACCACTGCCGAGACAGACATTTGAATATTTTAGACAAAAGTTGGGAGTAGTTGTTGCATCATCCTGCAGTTAAGTCAAACTTTTCAAAGAAAGGTGATTATACGCATGTTTCCTAAAGCGAAGTCACATACACACGCGGGTTTCTATGGGTCAAGGAGTGTATAAGTTTTTCAGGCAAGAAAAACAATGGAGTAGGCTCTGATATGGCTGCTCTAACTGATATTGATGATATGCTCTGTTCATTAATTTTATCTAAATAACAAAGATGCCTTGATCTTTGACCTGTTAACAATGAACAGGTAGCACCGGTTCAAGGGGAGCATTAGCCTTCATGTACATTCTGCATTGTTGGCATTATGGTTGTTGAGTCCAACTATGGCTTTAGATATTTATACAATTGATTGCTCCAGTCATGTAAAAGTCTATGGTTTGATATGTCTTCTAATATGTTTGAATTGGGTCCTCTTAGACAAATGATGTAATTTATATCCCCACTTTTCATGGGATGGATGATGTAATGTCTCTTGTTTTTGTCATATATAAACAATTGGTACATCCCCACTTGGTTGGGAGATGGATGTATGTATGAGTCATTGGTGATAGGAAGGTCATTGGTGATGTATGTATAGATTCATGTTATTGTTTTAGAAAATCCTTTTGTAGACTTTGCTTGTGCTGAGGGGAAGCATGGACTCAATCACGGGAGCTCAATCAGTACACTTCAACATATCAGAGAATTCAGCATGTACTCAGGGGGAGCATGACCATTTTCCCTTCATGTCAAAGGGGGAGAGTGACTTGGTGTTTTTTTTGCCATCAAGTCCAAAGGGGGAGATTGTTGGCATTATGATACAGGTGTTTTCCTTGAGGGCAACTCACTCATATGAAAGATCACAGTACAATAGGTTAACAACAAATAATTACAAATCAGAATACATAAAATGAAGAAAGAAAGGTATATGAAAGTTCACCTTGACCAAGCTGTGTATACACGTAGGTTCACTGCCCGCAAGTGGTGTATAGGTACACACACACTTTCACAGAGGGAAAAGCTCATATACCTTGGAAAACTAATTTTTTGGTCTGAGGTATTTGGTCCATGGTATTTTGATCCGTGGTATTGGTCCTAAGTATCTTGTTCGAGGTATTTATCCTAGGTATTTGGTACAAGGTATTGTTCCTAAGTGGTTTTGGTCCATGGTATTGAGAAAGGCCTAAAACTATAAAAGGAGGAGAAGATCATTAGGCCAAGTGTGAATGTATTGAATATCTGATGAAGTGTGAGATCTAGTATGCAGGTTATTGGCGTATGGTGTTGCGCTTGATCTGAACCAAGGATGAACCTTACCGATCGATGAAGGATAATATCAAATGATGGATCAAGATCTTAAGGCTTGAAATGAAGTATCATTATGTGGTTTGATCATGTATAGTCTAGATCTAAATACTGACGCATGTGTTATTTTGTAAATATTATGATCTGGGTATACCTGAAGTCTGGAATAGCTGCAGAATTATGAATTAAAATTTGCAGATGTATACGTTGGTTGGCTTTGAGAAAAGTGTGTATACACGCAACTTCAACACATGGAAGTAGCGCATACCTTATAAAGCATGTTTCAGTTGTTTCTATTTGTTGTTGTAGAATTCCGAGTTTTGGTTTGAGTTTTGGTTATTGTATTCTGGTGACAGTATTCTGAATGATCAGATTGATTGTGGTTTAACAATGGGTTGTCAAAGTGATTGATTTATTTGGTTGTGGTTGATTCAGAAAGTGAGGATTGAGTCTCAGTGATTGGTTGATGCAGATGTATTTGATGACTGAATTGCTGTTATGATGTAGTTGATGGATCCAATCTAAAAATTTATGAAATGTGGTCCTTGGTGGAAGAAAGAAGTTTGTATCCTTCTGTAGGTCACTGCCTATGTACTACTATCAGCTAGTACAAGATTTAGGGGGTTGTATCTCCCTTCCAGTAGAAGCTGGAGAACAAGAGAAGGTTGTAACCTTCTGCAGGTAGAAGCGTGCGTACTGGTATAAGTCTGCACTAGTACAAGATTGTAAATATATTTTCTTATTATTAAAAGAAGACAAAGACAATAGAAACAAGTGGTTTTCACCCACATTTGGTTTCCACATTATATCTTGGTGTTCATGTGTGTTGCTTATGTGTGATGCTTTATTTTGCTTCTATTGCACTGTCTAATAAATCTATGATATATTGGTTAAAGTTCAATGCATGATAAATTGGGTAAATCAAAAGTTCTCTGCATATATGTTGGTTTCTTTAAGTACAATCGCGTATACACGCTAGTTCACTTAGCTAAAGTAGCATATACAAATCTGTTTGGGAAATTAAATTATTTATCTGATAACATTGATTCACCCCCCCTCTTAGTATTATTTCCAACACCTTCCTCCCTAGTAGGGGCACAAGAATAAACACGAGGTTAGTTAAAGAATTAGATGAGGAACATTAACAGCATCACTATCATGCCTTCAATATTAGAAAAATAATTAAAAGTTACAAGGTCAGAGTAACAATGTTTTTCTCTATGTTGTCACCGTAAATGAGAAATCGAGTTTCTTTTATAATTATTACATACCCAAAATCAGGAATAGATTAGTCATGAGAATCTCATGATTCTCATGTTGATCATAAAAACAAAAGTAGTTATAACCTATTTCTAAATACAAATTCTTCTGAGATACATTTGTTAAGATCGCAACAGTTTGGATCTGTTACTTCTAAATAAACAATTCATAACTCAAAACAGTTTATGTGTGGAATAGTACCCATGACTTTTCCAGCTATGGTGCAACAACATCCTGCTATCAAATGATGGTTCAGGATGTAACAAAAATCACTAGGTAATAGCATCCTTGGTGTAACAGTGGTCATCTTTGACAGCACGTGGTGTAACATCAACCTGTAACAGCATATAATGTGTAACAGCAATTTTTAACAACATACAGGGTGTAACAGCAATCTGCTCTACCTACTTTGAAATTGATTAGCATAGCTTTCTCACTCCATAACCTCATCCCTGCAAGCAACACCTAAAAAAGAGAAGAAGGTCCAAAATACTTCTCAAATTATTGGCCCAATTAGCCACAAAAATAAATATTGTATTGTAATATTTAACAAAACATTGCAAAATAACATGACGGCAAAATAGGATGTATAAATGAGAAAAAGGGTGATTAATATGTGAAGTTTCATGAGCCTGGAGAGAAAGAGGATCAAAACTGGGGAAATAAAGTGTGGGAAACATGTATAAAAGTCATACCCAACAACCAAGACCACCATTATTCACAAGGAAATCACTCAATTTTATTCACTCCCAAGGCTTTAAAAAAAATCCTAACTTTCTAAACCCAAATAGGAAACTTAACATCCTGAATTTGATGCCTTCCTCAACAATTAGGGTGGATGAATTAATGTTATTCAAGGCTTCATGACAAAAACTATAGACCTCATAGCCATCCTTTCTCTCATTGATATCTCACTATTGGCATAGTTGTATAGATAGTTTTCCTAGTTTTTTTTTCAAGTATTATGGGACACGAATCAACATATCATTTACCCTCGTAACTTCTTTATATAATACATTTTTTGTTTTATAAAGGATATTGTCTTTGACTATGAAAAAGTTATCTCAAATGATATTTCTTTCCAATTAGCTAATTATTTCAAGACCCAAAATTTCTTCAGGACGATCTACTTAGTGATGGATATTGTTTATTGTAATCTATTCAACAACTTACCATACAAGAGAAACATGAACCCAAAATTAGAACCAATACAATTTTGGTAACTCATTCTATGGAGACACAAGGCTCTATTTCATTTCTACATTGTCTACAACCAATTTGTCAAGGTATTTAGGAATATGCTAATAGGAAATGAACCACAACGTATATGTATAGAATCACAGTAGTTCCTGAAAGGGAAAAGAGTGCATGTAAAAAAGGATATTCATACATACATAAGGATTCATGGTTTTGGAGATAGATCTCTATTACTTACCATATTTGTTACAGATAAATATCTTATTACAAAGGTTTGTATATAGCATGCTTCTTAGTCAATTATGTTTGATAGGAAAAGGAAGAAATAATTCATCTCTTTACCATATAATGTTGGAGAGGTGATGGTGAAGAATTTTACACATCTAAAAGATTTGTCTGAAATCTGAAAATATTTTAACATGAGTAAGGCTAAGCCTACCCAAGGATTTGATCCTGAGGGTCTATTTTCAAGACATTTTGAGTCAGTGTGATATGGTAATTTTTTCACTAAAATTACCAAAGGAAATGAATAAAATGAAGTAGAAACATCTAAGTAAAAGGAAATAATAGTACAAAATTATGACTTAGTGTTTGTAGTAAGCAACAACTCAAAAGAGAAGACCAAATACAGATGGAATAAGCCTACAAATACACAACCCTCTTTAGCCCTAAAAACCCCTCATAATTCCTCCTTGGCCAAGAAAAGACAAGAAATAGCTATAAACTCTGGAAAGAATAATGAATGACGATCACGTTGAGATGATGGAGAAGAATCACCCCCTTGTGCTAGCTTGGAAAGATCACACATAGATACATTGTCGAAGATTAAAAGTTCATGTAAAAAGGGGACACAACATGTAGAAGAACCCATTGGTATGAAAGTGGATAGTGCCTCCGTCCCATATTTGGTAGCACTATGAGTAGCTAAGAGCTAGAAGATAGTAGAAGAGTTATTTTTTTTAAGAACCAACGTTTTTTTAGGATCAATTTTTAACCATGCATAATACCCATCATGACAGAGCTGACAAGTTACAGGTTAGAAGTGTGCATATAAAGAATAAGAAGGTGTTGATGGCCTGAATTGATTTCATCAATGTTGGGCAAAACCTGCCCAATAGGGACCCCAATCAAACCCTTTTCCATTTGGAGTGGTGGATCTCACTGTCACACGGAATCAGTCAAGGGTGCAGACACAACTGACCTTCCTAGAAGTCTAAGACATTCTAATGACAAACAAAACAAACTGGAGCTATCCTTCTCTAAACATACATTATGATATGAGAAATCAAGTGTTTCATTCTTACCTTTGTCCAAACGCTGTTGTAGAAGTCCAAGCTTTGTTGATCTGGATGAGCTCCTCCCTTTCTCCAAAACCTGCAATCACCAACAGTCAAACAATTAAATAGCACCTGATTATAACATAAAACAAATCATATTCAACACATAGACCAAGGAGTACATGAAATAACCCATTAACAACAAGTTATTGAGAAGAATGGACCAATTTGCATTAAAGGTAATCAAAAGGAACCATTACAACCTGAGCCTTGGTGTTGTGCAAGCTCCTTCCAGGGTCCACAAGAGTCTTCCTCTACTTTGACAAAGCTCACCCACTTCCAAATAGAACAAGTAAAGATGACAATCTCTCCTCACAAGCTTCTAAATGGGAGTCCTAATTCCTGCAGCATTTACCCTTAGAAATGTATAGCTTTC
Organism: Pinus tabuliformis; assembly: GCA_031772625.1. Taxonomy (NCBI): domain Eukaryota; kingdom Viridiplantae; phylum Streptophyta; class Pinopsida; order Pinales; family Pinaceae; genus Pinus; species Pinus tabuliformis. Next base: position 790,055,526 of record CM062811.1, read on the forward strand.
AACCTCCCCTCCTTCTGGCCCAATGCCTGTATTTATAGTACTCAAGAGGAGGTTAATCAGGTCCACCATCAATGGGATAGTCCCCTCTTTGCATGGGATCACTCCCTTATTGATGGGATAAGTTCCTCTTTGATAGGAGTGCATGAACCATCTGGAGACGCCCAATACACGTCGAACAACCTTCTAGAATGCTCTAGAAATGACCACAAGTAACTTTTTAAAGATGAAACTTGCGCATTCTAACTTTTACAGGGGGACGCACCTGTCCCTTTACATACAGAGCGTCTTTGGATGCAGCTTTTGTGAACATTGGGAGCGTCCCCGCAGGTAAGGTTGAGAGAACCTGCGTCCCCAGAGATAAATACATTTATACAAGACTTTCTCTCTTTTTTGGAGTTTGACATGGAGAGCAGAGGCATAAGACTTGCCTAAGAGGGTAGCATGACTGTTGATTGAGCCATACTAACTGTAAATGGTCATGGTGACATTTTTTAGTGTAACAGATTGCCCCCTAAAGTGCGAAGCCTGGAATAGATTAGGGTTTGTAATATCTAGGAAGGGTGAAGCGCTTTATCATTTCAAGGATTATCCCGTGGAGAGCCTAGTCAGAACCTGCAATTTTCAACACAAAATACATGTATAAGATTATATCATCACTGAGGTAGGCATTCCCATACTCAGATCAAAACTTTAACTAACAGACTAACTACTCTGATACAGGAATGATCTTGCAGTACATCACAATCATAGACTTTTTTGTAGACACAGTATGGGTGCAGCCATCTGTTTATGATTAGTCTACTTAGATAATGAATACAAAACTCCTCGCAGCCTGGATGGTGGAAACTAGATCCAGGGTCTTCATTTCTACTTCTCAAATTGGTACGATTCTAGCCATGCGAGTAAATGAGTTGATGTCGAGCATGGTAGAAACCACTTGATTACCAGTCGATGATGTAAACTGTTAACAAGCGTGAGAGAGACCACCAGTAATGTCAATGGTTCTCAAAGTACCCAGTACAATACATGAGATGTGAATGAATGAGTTGATGTCGAACATTTCACGGAATCCTTCGATCGAAAGTCAATGATGTAAACTGACGTCAAAGGCGAGAAACCTGCCATTGATGCATGCAGACTTCAAGGCACTGACGATTTCTAAGTCATCTCTCTAGATAATGTGCTGATGTCGATAGAAAGTGACCCGTTGCAGGCAAGCCCACAACACGAAATCATTGTTCAAGTTGAAGAAATGTTGCTGTAAGGACTGACTCAGGGATGGTCAAATGGATGACAAGTATTTTGCAGATGAAAGTTTTGTTTGCAGACCTCTTGGACACATAACGACACGACAGATGGTTTGGTGCTAAATAACTCAAAGTTAATCCCCGGAACCCAGTTGAAGACTTTCAAAAGTGGTTTGATCAACTGTGAGGTAAAGGATTTCCCAACCCAGGTGAATGAAAAGTGTCGTGTCCAAGAGTGGTAATAAAGTTTCTTCTGAGACAAAAGGTAACAAATAGGCTCATTCTTCTCTCTTTTCCCCCACCATTTCTGGCAAGTACCTCTTTATTTTTAACAAGCTTGAGGAGGATAACATATGCTTGATTATAAACTCATCCTTCGGATGAGTCCAACCCATTTTTCATTCGAACCCTAGGAAGGAGTGGTTCGTTCCTGTTTGTAATTGAACAGGTCCTTTACTATGAAATGTTTAACGAGCCCAGTATAGGAGAAACTCGGCGTTTTTCAATTTTAGAGAGTCTGAAAAACTTAAGAAAACTCCAAGTTGAACTTTTTCGTAAATTTGTGTCCCTCAAGCCCGAAAAAGTATAAAATAATACCTGGGGGAACCGCTTGACCTTGAGACCAAGGAGTACTTTCATAATTAGTGCCATTGACCTGAAAAGTAAAAAGCGATCAAGGACACGTCATTTTATTTCCATATTGAGTTTGAAACGACAAAAACCAGGCAATCTTTTCTTGTTTTTACGGTCAGAAAAGAGCTATAAGGGGACCGTCCTTTAATTCCGTTTTAACGAGTGTAAAAGAAATGCTCGGCGATCTTTTCATATTTTAGGAGTTAGAAAAGAGCTTAAAAGATGACTCTGAGGTTTCACTTTTTCGTAAGTTTTAACGAGTTCGAAAAAGGGATAAAAATGTACTCATGGTTTTCACTTTTTCATAAGTTTTAATGAGTTCGAAAAAATGATAAAAATGTACTCATATGGCCGACTTTCAATTTAGTTTACGAGCAGGAAAAGACGGAAAGAACTCGGCATTTTCATTTGTTTTACGAGAATGAAAGATAGCAAAATAATCTCGGGATTTTCATGAGTTTAACGAGTCTTGAAAATAACTGAAATTGACTCGAGATAGGTTTCATTTTTACAAAAGCTTGAAACAGAGAAAAACTATGCTTTAAAGTAGTTTCATTTTTACACAAGCTTGAAACAGAGAGAAAACTGTGCTTGATGCCCCCTAAGTGTAATTGCTAGAGTGCATGCCCCCCCCAGCTTCATTTCATTCAACGATGGTGGATGAAATGAAGGTTCAAGTACGAGATCATTTGAAAGACTCGACCTAAAACTGTAAGAAAATTATGTAAAAAACTGAAATAACTAACCTAAAAACTTAACATTTATAAGATCTCGTAAATCTCTCGACTCAAGTAGAGGAGGATTTGTTTCATTTTTTAACGAGCTTGACACAGGAAAAGAACTATGCTCGGATTCGGTTTCATGTTTATGCAAGCTTGAAACGAAAAACTATGCTTGTTATAAGTTCACATGCCCCCAGCGTAATGACGCAAATCAAGGTACATGCCCCCCAAGCTTCATTGCATTTAATGAGGTGGATGGAACGAAGCTTTACTTTCAAGATCTTGGAAAGACTTGTGGGAGTTGTTTCATTTTTTAGTGAGGTTGACACAAGAAAAGAACTATCCTCAAAATCCTTGTTTCATTTTTTAAACGAGCTTGACACAAGATAAGGAACTATGCTCGTAACTACTCTCTACAATCTACCTAACAAAAAACTCTACTCTAAAAACCTTGATTCATTTTTTAACGAGCTTGACACAAGACAAGGAACTATGCTCTAAAATCCTTGATTCATTTTTTAATGAGCTTGACACAAGACAAGGAACTATGCTCTAAAATCTACCTACTTAACCTACCCTTGTTTCATTTTTTAACGAGCTTGACACAAGACAAGGAACTATGCTCAAGAAGTTCGCATGCCCCCAGGATAATGATGCAAAGCGAGGTACATGCCCCCCCAGGCTTCATTGCATTCAACCAGCTGGATGGAATGAAGGTTTACTTTCAATAGTTAACTTGAAAAAGGGAGTTGTTTCATTTTTAAGGAGGTTGACACAAGAAAAGAACTATCCTCATACCTGATTCATTTTTTAACGAGGTTGACTCAGTAACAGGAACTATCCTCAAACCTGATTCATTTTTTAACGAGGTTGACTCAGTAACAGGAACTATCCTCAAGCTAGCCTGTTTCATTTTTTAACGAGGTTGATATAGGAAAAAACTATCCTCGCGACACACTGATTCATTTTTTAACGAGGTTGACACAGTAAAAGGAACTTTCCTCACACTCCTTGTTTCATTTTTTAACGAGGTTGATACAAGAAAAAACTATCCTCGTACACACTGATTCATTTTTTAATGAGGTTGACACAGTAAAAGGAACTTTCCTCGTTACAGCCTATTTCATTTTTTAACGAGGTTGATACAGGAAAAAACTATCCTCGTACACACTGATTCATTTTTTAACGAGGTTGACACAGTAAAAGGAACTTTCCTCATTACAGCCTATTTCATTTTTTAACGAGGTTGATACAGGAAAAAACTATCCTCGTACACACTGATTCATTTTTTAACGAGGTTGACACAGTAAAAGGAACTTTCCTCGTGCTAGCCTGTTTTATTTTTTAACGAGGTTGATACAGGAAAAAACTATCCTCGTACACACTGATTCATTTTTTAACGAGGTTGACACAGTAAAAGGAACTTTCCTCGTTACAACCTGTTTCATTTTTTAACGAGGTTGAGACAGGAGAAAACTATCCTCGTACACACTGATTCATTTTTTAACGAGGTTGACTCAGTAAAAGGAACTTTCCTCACACCTAATTCATTTTTTAACGAGGTTGACTCAGTAACAGGAACTATCCTCAAACCTGATTCATTTTTTAACGAGGTTGACTCAGGAAAAGAACTATCCTCAAACCTGATTCATTTTTTAACGAGGTTGACTCAGTAACAGGAACTTTCCTCGTACACACTGATTCATTTTTTAACGAGGTTGACTCAATAAAAGGAACTTTCCTCACACCTGATTCATTTTTTAACGAGGTTGACTCAGTAACAGGAACTATCCTCAAACCTGATTCATTTTTTAACAAGGTTGACTCAGGAAAAGAACTATCCTCAAACCTGATTCATTTTTTAACGAGGTTGACTCAGTAACAGGAACTATCCTCGTTCACACTGATTCATTTTTTAACGAGGTCGACACGGTAAAAGGAACTTTCCTCGTACCTGATTCATTTTTTAACGAGGTTGACTCAGTAACAGGAACTATCCTCAAACCTGATTCATTTTTTAACGAGGTTGACTCAGGAAAAGAACTATCCTCAAACCTGATTCATTTTTTAACGAGGTTGACTCAGTAACAGGAACTATCCTCGTTCACACTGATTCATTTTTTAACGAGGTCGACACAGTAAAAGGAACTTTCCTCGTCCCATTGATCATGGCTTCCAACTGGAAGAAAGACAAGGCAATGGACAGACCTTGATCATGGCTTCCAAGAGGTCTTCATCCGAAGGAAGAATAGTTTTTTGGAAGGAACACGCGTCAAGGGACTCAAAAGGGATAAGAACATCGTGTTCAAATAATCCCATAGAGTTTTCCATGTCAATTACCGGATCTAAATCAACAGTGAGAGGTTCACTTACATCGGTCACTGAAAACATGGGACCAGTTGCCACATAATTAACCCGTGGCAGGGTAGATACCACTTTAGAATCAGGAACATTTAGGGGTGTCATATTATTGGTAGTTGAGACAAGACTAGGGAACGAAAGCTGGTCTACAGTCACAATACTGCCATTTTGAGGGAAAGACATCACGCGAAAGAGTGTCGATACGACAGCTTTCATTGCATAAACATAGTCTCGCCCAAGGAGTAAATTGAAATCCAAGGGACCTCGAACTACCATAAGATCAATACAGATAGTTTTACCTTCCAAGGTAATAGAAAACTTAGGAAGGATCCCTAAAGGTTCACTAATGGTTCTGTTAAAAGCTTTCAGATTCTGCGTAATAGGCGCAAGCTGAGGGGAACCCAAAGCTTTCCAAATAGTTGAGGATAAAATACTAACAGAAGCACCTTCATCTACCTGAGTACGATGTATGTCCCTACCACCAGCCTTGACAATGATTTGGAAAGGGATGGAGGAAGGAAGACGAGGTTCTGTCAGTCTATTCCAATCAAAGGAAAAGACCTCAGTACTTGGAGGGGGTTTTGTAGAAACAGGTGAAATGCCCCCCGGCATAGAAGAATCCGATGTAACGAGAAGAACCTGAGCGGTATGAAGTTCACTCTCTAAAGGGAAAGTGGGATCGACTCTTTGTGAAATTGAATCGACCACTTAATCAACCAATGGATCATCAACCTGAGTGACATGAGTTTCACTCTCCAATGGAAGAGTGTGATTGACTGTACTTGAAATTAGATCAATCACTCCGTCAGTTGATGGTAGGTTGGGAGAAATTTTACGGTAACCAGTTGGAAATTCTTGTTGTGGAACAGTAAGGTTTTCCAACAATTTTGAGGCTTCATCCATGTGAGGGCAAATGTGAGTTTGATGACTCCCTTTGCATAACTTACAAGGAAACCTAACTTTACCCTTTTTCCCAGGAACCTGACTATCACTGGTTGATGGATCAATGGCGAGTTGATGAGATTTTTCTGACCATACTTCCAAGACCTTTGGAATACCAGGACAATTGATAAGGAAGTGGTCACCCTTACAAAGCCTGCAAGGGTATTTGGGTTTACGGTGCATGTCGGAATTTTCCTCAACACAACTAACACTTACAGCCATGGTTGGTTGGTTGACTTCTTTCTTATCTTGCTTCTTCTTCTTCTTCTTCTTCTTCCCTTTCTTCTTCTTCTTAACCTCCTGGTTACTAGCATCAAGACTTTTACCAGGCGAAGAGGAAGAAATGGAGGAAGAAAAATTAGGCGAAGAAGGTAAAGGGTCAACAGAAAGTTGGTTATGTTGAGATGGTGAACTCTGTGAAGGTGAAGCATCCGGTTGAGGTGGAACAATTGGAGTACTTTGGGCCAACGAAGTTGAAAATAACCATATCGGTAAACCTATTGTAAATCCAGGTAATGACAAAGTAGCCATATAAGGAGGACCAACATTTCCAAAGTAAGGAAAAGTACTAGGATTCTCGTTAGGAGGGGTTCCTAGGTTGATAAATTCCGGAGCATTTGCCATTATATTCAACTTCAGTGAATTTTATTAACAATTTATAACTAAAATTAACAATTCACAATTCACACCTAACAATTAAAATTCACAATTCACACCTATGGTCTCTAAAAGTAAAAACAAACAAATTAACACGCGCTATCAAATCTAGGAGTCAAACCACACACAAACAGTAAGCTCTCCGGACCGAAAACACTAGTTGGTGATGAAGCCCAACCTCGCAGAATCCAGTACAGAAATAGTGGGTGGAATAGTTACCCCGACAACCTGCTTAATGAATAGACTGGACCAAGTTCCTCCACTTTAACCGTCTCGAGTGAAGTGAACCCCCCAGAAAATCCAAGTGAGTATAGCCGACGTCTGCTCCAGGTATAGTGGGACCTTCCCTCCACCGTCACCTTGGGTAGAACCCTAAAGATAATGGCCACTAAGGTCACCAACAGTAACAAATACACCTGGGGGAACAGTCTACGCTCCGACAGCACGCAAGGGCAGAGTATCAAGCTTAATCCCCTTACCGGCTCCTTGACAATAATCTAAGGTTTACCGATAAGTGACCCCAGGCTCCTCGACAATGGTTAATCCGAGGTTTACCGTTTGTAGTACGTGCGTATCTGGCGTCGTTCCCAACAAGGGAGGATTGATCCCCTCACTGGTTCGGACACGAGCTCGTGCTTCTCCTTTAAGAGGAGCTTTCCCAGAGTATAAATGCAACAGTTGGATTTATCCTACCACAAGATAAGCTACTTGTTTGGTTTTGCTGTCTTGGATTGTTAACTAGATCCTAGTCCAAGACACTAGCCTAAGCTAGTTGGTGTATCAGAGCCCTAGAAATGTAAAAATTACTAGATGAATTTTAATTAAGCGCTGTGTTATTAAGGCTGTTATTACTCAAATGGGTAAATCGAGATGAAACCAATGGTGTTATGACCCGACTCAACTGAATGCAATCGAATATGATAATGTAATCTTTTCAATTCGATGAATCCTAACTAAGGTAAGGAGAGAGTTTCCATTCACTTCCAACAATGCAAGAACGATTTTAGAGCACAGTTCCTTGTCTTGTGTCAAGCTCATTAAAAAATGAATCAAGGATTTTAGAGCACAGTTCCTTGTCTTGTGTCAAGCTCGTTAAAAAATGAATCAAGGTTTTTAGAGTAGAGTTGTTGTTAGGTGGAAGCTATACATTTTCTTTGGGTAAATGCTGCAGGAATTAGGACTCCCATTTAGAACCTTGTGAGGAGAGATTGTCTTTGCTTGATTCTACTTGGAAGTGGGTGAGCTTTGTCAAAGTAGAGGAAAACCCTTGATGGACCCTGGGAGGAACTTGCACAACACCAAGGCCAGGTTGTAAGAGTTTCTTTGTTTCGTTATTAATACAAACTGGTTCATTTTTCTCAATAGCTTGTGTTAATGAGTTATTTCATGTGTTCCTTGGTCTGCATGTTGAATATATGTTTTATTATATGAGATACAAGTGCTTGGTAATTGTTTGATTGTTTGTGGTTGCAGGAATTGATGTGAAGGAGGAGCTCATCCGGATCGGCAAGGACGGACTACAACAACAGCGTTTTGGAGTCAGAAAAGAGCTTAAAAGATGACTTCCAATCAAGTGCAAATCGAGAAAATTGGGTGAGAGTTCCAAAGATCATAAAATAAAAACACTCAAAGGCGATTAACACTCATACACAATTTAGCCCCCCCCCCCCCCCCCCCCCGGCGAATGAGGGGGAAATTTTTTTGCAAAAACAGAAGCAAAAAGATGCAAAATTGTGAAAAGACTGAGCCAAACCTCCAAGTAATGACCAAAGGAAATCAAATTAAGAATCTCTCAAAAAAGAGACTCAAAACACCCAATTGATGAAAGCTTAAAGCAGGAATGCCAATGAAACAAGCTTAGGTGAAGATCTTTGACAGGATACCTATGGATCTGGGCAGTAAAAAATAAGAAAAAGCAAAAATCTAAGAGAAAAAATGAAAAAAATGGAATTTTCTCAAATTTTAGCAGGGGACGCAGGCAACCCGTTAGCACAGGTGCGGGCCCGCTCTGTGCACAAAGCAAAAGTGCGTCCAGGGACGCACTGTGCAGCACTCAGAGGGTGTGTCCTTCTGAAAAACTCAAGAAAAACCAAAATAAAACTAATCCTAAGCTAACCCACCCAGAGACAGAATCACAGAGCCAAAACCAGAAAAATAAACCAATTTTCTCAAAGCAAAGTTCACACAAAGGAAAAGACTTTGCTCATCAATGGAATTCCCCAGTGGAGCGTCCCCGCAGGTAAGGCTTGAGAGAACTTGCGTCCCCAAAGATAAATACATTTTTTACAAGACTTTCTCTCTTCTTTGAGTTTGAGATGGATAGCAGAGGCATAAGACTTGCCTAAGAGGGTAGCATGACTGTTGATTGAGCCATACTAACTGTAAATAGTCATGGTGACATTTTTTAGTGTAACAGATTGCCCCCTAAAGTGCGAAGCCTGGAATAGATTAGGGTTTGTAATATCTAGGAAGGGTGAAGCGCTTTATCATTTCGAGGATTATCTCGTGGAGAACCTGGTCAGAACCTGCAATTTTCAACACAAAATACATGTATAAGATTATATCATCACTGAGGTAGGCATTCCCATACTCAGATCAAAACTTTAACTATCAGACTAACTACTCTGATACAGGAATGATCTTGCAGTACATCACAATCATAGACTTTTGTAGACACAGTATGGATGCAGCCATCTGTTTATGATTAGTCTACTTAGATAATGAATACAAAACTCCTCGCAGCCTGGATGGTGGAAACTAGATCCAGGGTCTTCATTTCTACTTCCCGAATTGGTACGATTCTAGCCATGCGAATAAATGAGTTGATGTCGAACATGGTAGAAACCACTTGATTACCAGTCGATGATGTAAACTGTTAACAAGCGTGAGAGAGACCACCAGTAATGTCAATGGTTCTCAAAGTACCCAGTACAATCCATGAGATGTGAATGGATGAGTTGATGTCGAACATTTCACGGAATCCTTTGATCGAAAGTCAATGATGTAAACTGACGTCAAAGGCGAGAAACCTGCCATTGATGCATGTAGACTTCAAGGTACTGACAATTTCTAAGTCATCTCTCTAGATAATGTGCTGATGTCGATAGAAAGCGACCCGTTGCAGGCAAGCCCACAACACGAAATCATTGTTCAAGTTGAAGAAATGTTGCTGTAAGGACTGACTCAGGGATGGTCAAATGGATGACAAGTATTTTGCAGATGAAAGTTTTGTTTGCAGACCTCTTGAACACATAACGACACGACAGATGGTTTGGTGCTAAATAACTCAAAGTTAATCCCCGGAACCCGGTTAAAGACTTTCAAAGTGGTTTGATCAACTGTGAGGTAAAGGATTTCCCAACCCAGGTGAATAAAAAGTGTCGTGTTCAAGAGTGGTAATAAAGTTTCTTCTGAGACAAAAGGTAACAAATAGGCTCATTCTTCTCTCTTTTCCCCCACCATTTCTGGCAAGTACCTCTTTATTTTTAACAAGCTTGAGGAGGATAACATATGCTTCATTATAAGCTCATCCTTCGGATGAGTCCAACCTAGTTTTGATTCGAACCCTAGGAAGGAGTGGTTCGTTCCTGTTTGTAATTGAATAGGTCCTTTACTGTGAAATGTTTAACAAGCCCAGTATAGGAGAAACTCAGCGTTTTTCAATTTTAGAGAGTCTGAAAAACTTAAGAAGACTCCAAGTTGAATTTTTTCGTAGATTTGTGTCCCTCAAGCCCGAAAAAGTATAAAATAATACCTGGGGGAACCGCTTGATCTTGCGACCAAGGAGTACTTTCATAATTAGTGTCACTGACCTGAAAAGTAAAAAGCGATCAAGGACACGTCGTTTTATTTCCATATCGAGTTTGAAACGACAAAAACCCGGCAATCTTTTCTTGTTTTTACGGTCAGAAAAGAGCTATAAGGGGACCGTCCTTTAATTCCGTTTTAACGAGTGTAAAAGAAACGCTCGGTGATCTTTTCATATTTTAGGAGTCAGAAAAGAGCTTAAAAGATGAATCTGAGGTTTCACTTTTTCGTAAGTTTTAACGAGTTCGAAAAAGGGATAAAAATGTACTCATGGTTTTCACTTTTTCACAAGTTTTAATGAGGTTGAAAGCTATAGATTTCTAAGGGTAAATGCTGTAGGAATTAGGACTCCCATTTAGAAGCTTGTGAGGAGAGATTGCCATCTTTGCTTGTTCTATTTGGAAGTGGGTGAGCTTTGTCAAAGTAGAGGAAGACTCTTGTGGACCCTGGAAGGAGCTTGCACAACACCAAGGCTCAAGTTGTAATGGTTCCTTTTGATTACCTTTAATGCAAATTGGTCCATTCTTCTCAATAACTTGTTGTTTATGGGTTATTTCATGTACTCCTTGGTCTATATGTTACATTAGAATCATCTTGTGTTTGATTTCTTCATTAGATTGGTCCATTGATTGGTCCATTTTTTCTCTTAGATTTTTGCTTTTTCTTAGTTTTTACTGCCCAGATCCATAGGTCTCCTGTCAAAGATCTTCACCTAAGCTTGTTTCATTGGCATTCCTACTTTAAGCTTTCATCAATTCGGTGTTTTGAGTCTCTTTTTTGAGAAATTCTTAATTTGATTTCCTTTGGTCATTACTTGGAGGTTTGGCTCAGTCTTTTCACAATTTTGCATCTTTTTGCTTCTGTTTTTGCAAAAACATTTCCCCCTCATTCGCTGAATTGTGTAAGTGCAAGTCGAGAAAATTGGGTGAGAGTTCCAAAGATCAAAAAATAAAAACACTCAAAGGCGATTAACACTCATACACAAAAAGATGCAAAATTGTGAAAAGACTGAGCCAAACCTCCAAGTAATGACCAAAGGAAATCAAATTAAGAATTTCTCAAAAAAGAGACTCAAAACACCCAATTGATGAAAGCTTAAAGCAGGAATGCCAATGAAACAAGCTTAGGTGAAGATTTATGGCAGGTAACTAGTGGATCTGGGCAGTAAAAACTAAGAAAAAGCAAAATCTAAGAGCAAAAATGCAAAAAATGGAATTTTCTCAAATTTTAACAGGGGACGCGGGCAACCCGTTAAGACAGGTGCGGGCCCGCACTGTGCACACAGCGACAGTGCGTCCAGGGACGCACTGTGCAGCACTCAGAGGGTGCGTCCTACTGAAAAACTCAAGAAAAACTAAAATGAAACTAACCCTAAGCTAACCCACCGAAAAACAAAGTCACAGAGCCAAAAACAGAAAAATAAACCAATTTTCTCAAAGAAAAGTTCACACAAAAGAAAAGACTCTTCTCATCAATGGAATCTATCCCCAGCGGAGTCGCCAATTTGTCACACGGAATCAGTCAAGGGTGCAGACACAACTGACCTTCCTAGAATTCTAAGACATTCTAATGACAAACAAAACAAACTGGAGCTATCCTTCTCTAAACATACATTATGATATGAGAAATCAAGTGTTTCGTTCTTACCTTTGTCCAAACGTTGTTGTAGAAGTCCAAGCTTTGTTGATCTGGATGAGCTCCTCCCTTTCTCCAAAACCTGCAATCACCAACAGTCAAACAATTAAATAGCACCTGATTATAACATAAAACAAAGCATATTCAACACATAGACCAAGGAGTACATGAAATAACCCATTAACAACAAGTTATTGAGAAGAATGGACCAATTTGCATTAAAGGTAATCAAAAGGAACCATTACAACCTGAGCCTTGGTGTTGTGCAAGCTCCTTCCAGGGTCCACAAGAGTCTTCCTCTACTTTGACAAAGCTCACCCACTTCCAAATAGAACAAGTAAAGATGACAATCTCTCCTCACAAGCTTCTAAATGGGAGTCCTAATTCCTGCAGCATTTACCCTTAGAAATGTATAGCTTTCAACCTCCCCTCCTTCTGGCCCAATGCCTGTATTTATAGTACTCAAGAGGAGGTTAATCAGGTCCACCATCAATGGGATAGTCCCCTCTTTGGATGGGATCACTCCCTTATTGATGGGATAAGTTCCTCTTTGATAGGAGTGCATGAACCATCTGGAGGCGCCCAATACACGTCGAACAACCTTCTAGAATGCTCTAGAAATGACCACAAGTAACTTTTTAAAGATGAAACTTGCGCATTCTAACTTTTACAGGGGGACGCACCTGTCCCTTTACATACAGAGCGTCTTTGGACGCAGCTTTTGTGAACATTGGGAGCGTCCCCGCAGGTAAGGTTGAGAGAACCTGCGTCCCCAGAGATAAATACATTTATACAAGACTTTCTCTCTTTTTTGGAGTTTGACATGGAGAGCAGAGGCATAAGAATTGCCTAAGAGGGTAGCATGACTGTTGATTGAGCCATACTAACTGTAAATGGTCATGGTGACATTTTTTAGTGTAACACTCACTGGAATTATGGGACCAGTTTCCCTTAATTGAATTTATGTGGAATGGGATGAATTATGGTGATAATGTATTTATTAAGTAAACTGATATATTCTCTTTAAAATTACAATAACCTATTCTAATACCCAAGTAACCTGATAACATATGTGCTAAAAAGATGTCATAATAAACACAATAATATATATAATCATGTAATTACGATATTAATTCGACAAAAGAAAATTAATTTAGTTAAATAGTTAATTAAATTCATTTTATTAAAGCAACATGTATGATATAAATTTTGATGTTCACAATATAACATTAAATTTCAATCAATCATGCCAATAGTGGTCATGGAAGACTAACAAACATACATATATGTTAACAATATTGTATAAAAATTCCTTTAAAAAAAAAAACATAGTAAAACAGGATAGCAATACCTGATAAAGTGTAGATCTTCTCATACTAGAACTGCAAGTGGTTCAAATTATATTAAGAAAAAATCAAAATACAATAGTACGATTTCAAGTCCTCTTCTTTCAAAATTTAGAACCCTTATCTCCATCTCAGAGAGGGGAATATATAATATTAATACATGGAAAGTAAAATAATTTCTCCTACAATCTTTCAACAGAAACAAATAGTAGAAACATTGTAGGAAATTGTTGCAACAACTTTTAAAATTAGGACGAGGATTGTCCAATGTTGAGTTGCCACAACATGTAGATGTCCAATAGGCTAGTGAGTTCCAGAGGATGTTTAGGTTTGATCCTCATCTAACTAGTTAATATCGTTGAATTTAACAATGATATCATCTGTGTAGAAACATTGGATAAACAACAAAGTACCAACCATTGGTTGCGAGGTTTGACAAGGAACTACCAATGATTCTCGATGTTAATTTTAGATAATCGTTCGATTCATTCAACCATTATGTTTCCCTGTTCTGCCAATTCTTCATTAAAGTCTTGGCATCTAGAAGCGAACCTTCTGGGAAGTTTGAAATTATATTTGCTTGCAATAGGGTATCAATTACAGATTCAATGATAGAACTGGAAAGAGCTTAGGCCTAATTGACTATATATTCAGGTTGTTTCATTCAGATTTCCCACTCTTAGAAATTTTTTTCCATTTTTGTTTCATCAATCTTAGGCAGATCTCCATCTCTGCCATCTCTACCTTTTTTCCATGTTATGAAATCAGTGAGATGATCGTTTACTTCATTAAAATAAGTCATCACGTCATTCAATTGATCAATCAGGGAAGTCACTATATTGAATTGATCTTGAATTATCAGGAGTTTGTTGCAAAATACCTTTCGCTAGTTCTTTAACATAGTATTTAATCCTTTAACTTCGTTTTTAAATTTTGACAATTGTGGACTAACACTCAACTTCTCTATTATTTTCTACATTTATCTAAGTTTATCATCTTTCACTTGTAACTCTATAACTCTGTCATCCAATTTTGACATTGTTCAATAATTCTCTATTTCTCATAATCGAGTTCTCGTTCCAATGATGTTATTCTTCCTTCTTTTTCTTTTAAAATATCTTGGACCTTGACTTCTTTATCTATTTTTCCAGAAGAATAAACTCTTCTGAACTGATTCAATTTTCCTAATTCCTCAGAAGGTGCAACAGAGGAACCCTTCCACAAATCTTCAAAAGAATAAATATTGCTAGGTACTAATGATTGAGACTGCTCTAGATTCCTTTTCTTTCTGCTTCTTTTAACTACCTCTTTATGTTGAGGATTGTAAAATATATCTAAAGGAGGAATATCCTCTATATTGGGAGTAACTTCTGAGGTAGGGAAAGTTGGAATAACCTCAATTTCCTTTTAGACATCAATGGAAGGTTTATCAACAATTTCTTTTGTCCCAGTTCCTTGCTCAACATTTTTAATATTACCTTGAACCTCCACTTGTTGTGCAGAAGTGGTAATTTGAGAAGATGAATATTGAAACTTAGTCTCAGGATTTATAGTCATACTAAATTCATTTTAGGCTTCATTCAATTGAAGATTCAAAATCAACTCATCAACCGAAAGTGGAGAAGAAATCAAAACAACCTATAGTTGATCTTTAGGGGGAACTTCCAACTGTGTATAATTATCAGGTTGATCGTTCCACACCGATGACTTATTCTAAGGTAACTACAATAGATGCAATGGAAGTTTGGTTATCTGAGAGTCTTTGTATTGAAAAAACTTGAGCTTTCTCCTTGGTAGACAATTGTCCTTCCACTGTTTATAGCACTGTAGCATAGGAAGAAGACTGAACAAACAGATAATCAAATTTATCCTCTTCATGGAAAAACTGTTTAAGCCCTTAGGATGCATTAAAAATATTCAGCACTAAATATCATTCATATTTTTGGTTGAGAATAGTAGGAAAATTCAAAGCTTCAACAATGAGTATTTATTTCTCATCGTGGTGGTAATTGACTAATGCGAATATATCGAACCTTGTAAGAAAAACATGCCATGTCGTTTTATTGGATTCTCTTAATACTTTGGTGAATCCATAACCTACTATCTGATAATCTACTTCTCTATTGACTATCTTATCAGGAACGTAGAGAACCAAAACATGGGGACGAGAAATACTAACCCAAACTCTGATATATGTAAATAATTCTTCTCCGAACCAATTGTTGACTTTCTGATGGTCGTCCATGGTTTCTCGATACATTCTTGGTGGCTGAGACTCAAAGATAGTTTCATATATTTAAATCATAACCTGATGACATATATGGTATAGATGTTCAAAATACTTGGATTCCCGTAGGATATCATGGTATATGTGGATAGGCATATGATCCTAAATAGTCCATTTCCAACCCATTGAGGGAAAATCAATAGAAAAGCTCATAGCTTCCATGACATAGGTAGACATATCAAAAAGAGGCCACTTATTTTCATAAATTATTCTACCGTGCCGAAAATATAATATATGAGAAGCCAAATTATCAGAAAGTATGGTAGCCCAATCAAACATAAACCCCTCAGTAGCCCCATCAATCAGGGGTACCCAAATGTCTAGGAATTTTAACACGCTGGGGAGTGCATGCAATCGACACATCATAGAAGAAACTTGGGAGAAAGGAGCATCGAGTGAGTACTTACCATAGTCCTCCACTTTATGCTTATTTGGGTCATGTCTCAACCATCAAATTGGTTTGAGGGGTGCCCATGCTCCTTTACAAAAGCCTCAGCATATTCTTTATTATATAAATATTGAGTGCTTGGAAAATGGTACATGCTCTGCAAATCCTTGCTGGTGAAAGACTCAATTATTGTCCCTTTCTTAGTTTGGAAATGCCTATAAAAAATTTACAAATTTTCTAGTACCCCAACAAGCCATATCGGTGTAAGGAAGTGCTTGTGGCCTCATTGCAATTCTATGGAGAAAAGGGTTGGCAACATCACTAGTAGTAGCTTCCGAAATAGAAGCATTTTCATCAGTTGTGATTATTCTCTGAGTAGATCTGGGGTTCTTATCTTCAAAACACTGATAAACTTCTTCCCATGAAGGAATTCGAGAATCTATGGTACACACAATATCCAAAAATAGTCCTGCTCCTAAAACGTTATCATCTACCTCTTCCAGAAATGGACCAGCAGATTGTTTTTGTGGAGCTTTCTTTTTACCTCTAGTGCCTTTCTTCATTTCTTGTTTAATTTGAGAAGTTGATCTAACCTACAAGAGACAGAGGCATATATTTAGTGAAAAACATTTGTAACTCTCACAAACGGCGTAAAATGGAAACAAAACATAAAATTTTCTTTTAGAATCATCAATTATGAATACCAAAGTTTAATAAACGTAAAGTTTCAATTCACTCGAGACTAACAATTAAACATTAAATCACTTAAGTGAATGGAAATGGGACCACGTGATCATGTCACGTAGGATATTAGAACGAGAATATCGGATAGACATTTAAAATAAACTTATGATAAATGGAAGCTTTATACACTATCTTGGAACCATTGGCAGATTGTATTTCGGGAAATAAGAATCTCGTAATATTTTACTAAAAGGCTCTGATATAATTGTTCTGATAAAGGTATTCTAGTAAAGCTTCCACATTTTTTTCCATTCTATGCTTTATGCATTCATCTTCCCCTTTAGATTTATTTCAAACTAATCAAAACTAAACTATAGATAAAGGGTCCCCATTATTTATTTTGACTTATAAAGAAAGAATAAAAAATGGGGGGTGGGGGTGGGGGTGGGGGTGTTGTTGTTTTCTACAACAATTGGCGAGGCACTCGGCGAAACAATTATCTTTGAAAAAAATAATAAAATTCAAAAAAAAAGGAATAAAATAAGAAAAAATGAGAATGCTAAGGTTAATATTTATATAAAAATATATCTAAAAAGAAAATTTGTTATTTTCAAACCTCACTACCTATTCATATGAGGAAATTAATTTATCTATGATAGCCAGTTGTTAAAAATCAGATATATTGATTAAGTAAGGACTACGTATAAGTTTAGCATTAAGATAAACTCAAGATGTCATAAGTAGTGTCAGTGCTACCAACAGGGATCCATAGCCTCGAAAGTGTTACCTTTTAACCAATGAAAAACCAGTATCCCATCCACATGTACAGATTTTAGAGGATTTGGTTTCAAGCTTATAATATTTATTTTTATGCTTGAAAGTCATTGTCCCAGTTTGGTTACCAAAAAATGACAATGTCATTCACAAGTATTAACGATATTGAACAATTCGGCTAGTGATGAGAACTCTTGTCCTGCATATTTTGGCTATAAGCCATTACCCTCGCTTGGTGACTAGATATGGTAATGTCATTATCATCAGTACCCATGATAATGGTAAGCTAGATCTTAATAAGACCCCTTATCTTTCAAGTTTTAATATTTTTGAATTACACTCTAAAAATATTTAATCAGTGGATGGGGAGGTAATTCTTCTCCTTAAGAGCTAACGATGACAGATAGAGTTATAAGATGTTAAACTCTTTCATAGCATTTACTTATTACATAGTTGTTTAAAGGTATGACTTATTATGAGATAAAAAGTTGTTTTATAAACTTTAGGTTGTGATTAGTTCGCAAAATAACAAGAACAGAATCAGAGAGTTTAATATCTGTAAAATAGACCGAAACAATAGCTTAACTATCATTTTATTGATTGTTTTCCTTTTATATACCTTTGAGCTTCAAAAAAATGATTAGAGATCATTACAATATATCACCCAAATGACATATCACCAAAAGAGTAACATTCAACAAAAATAGGAAAAAGACTAAAAAGTTTATACATATGATTATTTACATGTTTACAAAATAACATGATTTTCAAGAAAAGTATCTTTTAAGGATGAGTCCATTTATTCGAATGGTTTCCTTCCTTCCCTGTAAGTCTTGAAGGATGAAAGTAGATGGTTTGAGTTTCTCCACAATCTGAAATGGTCCTAGCTAGAGTTTTTGAAACTTTGCGTGTTTACCCTTTTCCTCATGATATTTGTCCCATTTTAGTACAGTATCACCGATTTCATAAATTTTGGTTCAATCCGAACATGCATCGAATCATAATTTAATAGTGTTCTGATGTTTAACATACATATTTTTTTATTTATCCCTCCTCTTCTCTAGTTTCAATAATTGAGATAATCTTATTTGAAGGGAGGAACAAGGCTTCTCTTTAATGGATTGAACTAGGGCTAATGAAGGAAAAGAAACATTAGGGGGTAGGAGAGCTTCTTTTCCATAACTAAATCGTAAGGAGAAGCTTCTAAGGAAGCTTTATGAGTAATCATGTCCACCCATAGAGCAAAGATTAAAGCTTTATGCCAATTCTTTTTATTTTCCTCTATGGTACATTTTATTATTCTCAAGATGTTTTTATTTTTTGATTCTGCTAAACCATTCCCCTAAGGATAATGATTTGTAGAATATTTAATTTTGAAACCCATTTTCAAAGAAAATTCAGTGATTAAATTCCCTAAAAAATAAGATGCATTGTCAAACATGAGAGCATTTTGAAGGCCAAACCATGTAATAATATGTTGATCAATCAAATCAATTACAACCTTGGAATTGACCACCTTTAAAGGAACTGTCTATAATCGCTTCCTGAATTAATCAGTAGTAGAGAGAATGTATTTATGTTGCTTAGATGAGTGAGGAAAAATCTCACTTATAATTTCTAACCCCTATTGCTCGAATGGTTGTTAAATGTTCATTGGGTGTAGTGGTAGGGATTCTTTCTTTTCTTTTCCTAACGAAGTTTGACAAGTTTTGCATTCCCTGGCATAAGCATGTACATCCTTAAATAAGGTAGGCCAGTAATACATGACATGGAGGATTTTATGAGCAATAGTATATCCACTATAATTTCCACCAGCTGGTTCATCATGCATTTCCTGGAAAACATTTTCTACTTCATATTTTTCAGGACATCGAAATAGGACAAAATTATAATTTAGTCTAAATAAAATCTCATTTACAAGTTGATATTGATTTGATTTCAGTCTTAATTCTCTTTTCTTTTTGTAATCAATTTTGATTCGTGTGTTGTCCCTTAAGAAACAAATTTCTTGGTTGTGTAGAAATTGTGCTTAAGACATTACTTTTTATTATGCATGTCCCTTATTTGTATAATGTATCCTCATGTGAAGGACCTGAATTTTAACCCTTAATATTTAGTTGATATGAAAATCTCAGAATGCCATGTGATGTTGAATATGAATGTTGTGAGAAGAATGCCTTGAGAAGTTAAAGACAATATGTTGTGTTTGATAGGAACTATTATCTGTAACTTAGAAGAAATATAGAGGTAGGAACTTTAAATATAGGAGCACTCTTTTAAGGAATTTTAACTTCATTCACATAAGTAAACAAATACCTGCAGCTTCATTACCATATTTAAAGAAAGGAAGACACATGATGACACATAACAAAGAAATTACAAAATCATACCCAACAATGTGTGGAAAAAATATGATTCCTTCATTAATCATCAATATATCAAGAATACAACAACATAGTCTCCAGGTTCTTCAAAATTCGGAAACCTTTTCTATAATTTTACCTCTTTTTATACATCATGGGATAGTTCGTAACTACCAAAACTATCAAACTGCTTAACTACCTTCTAACTGTCTGAAGTAAAATTCGTTACAAAATATTACATTAGAGGGTAAACGACACCTCATTCTTCTCAATAAACTACGATAACAAGAAGTAACAAAAAAGAGAGTATCATTGGTGATTGTTGCTTGTTGTTTGAATCTGTGGCTTGAGTAAGTGGTCTTGTTGATGCAGCTTTGGTCTACTCTATCATCCATTCCTTGCACTTTCTCCATAATGGTACATTTGAATTTGGTGCTTCCTCTAATTTTTCAATTGCCATTCTGCAAGTTGTAATCCTACCATAAGTAGGCTTGTATGTAAACAGAGTCTTCACCATCCAAAGAAGTTTAAAATATTTTTTCAAGTAGTTCACAATGGTGGCTCCTTTCAATACTACTGTCTTTTCATGAGTGTTATCAACATTACTTTTTGCCTCAACCAGAAAAGTCTCATATGTTTTCCATGGCAGCAAGTTTCCTTATAGATCCCAGTGAGAAGGAAGTCCAACCCTAACTCTTTTATCAAATAGGATGTCAAACTTTGAAACTACTTCCTTCATCTCATTTATCTTCTTCTCAGCAGTATTCCTGTAGATATTTCTCACAATCATTTTGTTAAAATATATTGCACATGATGCTCTGTCTGGCATGTCATGTTCCTTCAATTCTGCGCTAGATTTAGAGTTAATGAAATATATCATCCTCTTTGCAAACTTTGATCTATCTAAATCTTTTTTCTTATTTTTTATGAGCACCTCTTCCATATCTCAAACTAGTGTTTTCTGTTTAGATATAATCATAAAAAATTCCCAAATGCCCTTGACAACCTCAATGACTTCATCCCATAGGATTTCTAAGGCCTGAATTAAGGACATATTGCCCTTCATTTTGTCCTTTAGCCTTTTGATTTCATCTTCAGCCCTCAGGAGATCTTCCATGTACTTCTTTGCATCATCTTTCTCTCTTCTTGCTTCTTCTTCACTCAAATTCAATAGCTTGCAAGATGTTTCCAATTCTATTTTGGCTTTCTTTACATCATGCTCAACCATTTTAAGCTTTCTTCCCAACTGTAAAACCTGTGCTACTAGATCATCTGTGTTGGCTGGCATTACTATTGTACAAACATGAGTGTCCACCTGTCGTTGTAGCTTGTCCAAAAATTCTTTAAGTAAAGAAACTTCTTAAGTCTTCTACAACACATCCTGCAAGATATTTTCCTTTTCACTTTCTACTTCAGCTACCCCTGCAACTATGGGATGCTCACCTCCAGGTAGATTTTACTTCTTCTTCAAAACCCCAATCTCTAACTTGGAAGATTGCAATAATTTCTGAACAGCAGGTTGGTCATCAATATTGACACCTATTTTAATGATAATCTTCTATAGCTCATCTACCTGAGCATTCAAAGCTTTGGAGTTGGATTTCTCCAACTTTAACTACTGAATTACCTTATTTATCATTTTTTCTTCCTTGAGAGTTGCTGCATTTGTCTTATGTAGATCGTTCATGATCAATTCCCTAGTTTGCATATGCAAATTGATCTTGTCAAGCATTAGAAGCTTGTGAGTGTCAACAGTTAAATTCAGAGTCTTGAAATTGCTAGTAGACCCCACTGATATTTGAATAGGTTGAGAAAAAGAAATTTTAAGTTGCCTCCTCTCCAAATCCATGGTAGATAGCAATCTAGTTTGTTCAGGAGTTCCCTGATACTCATCTTGAGCCTCCATATTTAACTTCACCTTCTAATTTCTCTCAGCTACCTAAGAAAACAAACTTTCAATTAAAGGAACTTGATCATGGACAGGTTCTCTCGAAGATGGTGAAGTTGGGGCACCTTCTGTTTCTCCTAACTGAATCACCAAACCAAGTTGTGCTAAAGACATTACATCTTGAAGCTTGGTCCTTTTTCTGCTTCAGATTCTTCCTCATCCAAATCAATAAATTCCTCTCCAACCCTCTTGACACCTTTTTTTGTAATGCTAGGGGTTTCAATCTCTGTCCCTTGAGTGTTTTGCAAACCCCCATTTGCCAATTTCTCTGTTTCAGGTCTACTTTCATGTAAAAAGGCTGAATATCCATTCTCCAGTCTTCTCTTTGAAATAATTTTATGGAGTACATAAGCCCACTCAACCACCTGTAAAAGACACATGTCATTCAACAACTTTTCGACCTCCTGGGTAGCCTATCTAGTGTTTACAATGAAGGGTCCCACTAATTTAGGAAACTTGAAGAAAAAGCCTTTCTTCATAGGAACAAAATGAACTTGATCTACATTTAAGCTCTGCTTGATAAATTCAAGGGCAAAAAGCCTCATTGGAACAAATTTAGGTAACCTATAAGGCTTGACAGAGGCTCCATAAAGCCTAATCTCTGCATTCTCTTCAAAGATGAACCAATCTCCACATCTGACATCCTTACTCAATTGAAGAAATTCTTGAGATTTAGGAAGAAAAGTTGAGGGTAGGCTTCCATGCAAAATCTTATAAGCCACTGGAAGGAATAAATAGGTAAACTCAAATAAACCACTATATCCTGGATCACCCCTTATCAGGTCTATCCAAATACCACTTACTTCTTATTTTTATTGATATCAACAAAGTTTAGCTGGAAATCAGAAAAATGTTCAGCATTCTAGTACAGAAATAAATAAGTAATGACTAAAGCAAATTTGAAGGACCCATTGAGAGGGAAAGTCATAAATTGGGTATTAATAGTATCTACCTAGAATGGTGGAATGTCTAGTACTATCTTTGGACTCATCATTAAGGAGAAAAATCCCAGCATAACCTTATCCACCTGTTTGGAGTCTTCTTTTCCTAGAATCTTGGCAATTACTTGCAAAACAGGTCTTATGTCTATTACAAATATTTTAAAAAAGAAGAGATTCCCATCTAGGGAGAATTGACCAGATTTATGGGGCAGGAAAGAGGTGACATGAGAAATTTCTTGAGGAGACATGTTATCATAATAAGAAATCAGAGATTGTTTAGTAAAGATGGTGTAAGTTCCAGACACAGGGTAATTCAAAGCTTGGTGTATTAATTGTGAGGTTACTTGAAAAACACTCTCCCCTGACGGATTCATTACAAAACATTTCTTAGGGCACATTGCTGAGGCTAGCCATTGAATAAATTCATGGAATGGATGAGTTCTGGGGACAAAAGTAGCCAAAACACCTGACCAAGCCATTTCCATGAATATAGGAGACTTTTTATGGTTCAAAATGACCTCTTGATACAATGAAAGATGCTAATCGTGCAGAGGGTATCAAAAGTATCTTGTTCGACATTCATTAATGGGGTATGGATAACTGATGAGGACCTACTTGTTTGGCCATGGTGACTATAGGTGATAGTTGTTGGGGATAGTTGCTGATGATAGTTGACGGGACGGTTGCTGACTTAGACTGCTGAACTGGATGCAAGGTTGCTTAGTACTAAAACAAAAGACTAATGCAACGGATTTTTTCTTTCCTTTTATATATATGATAATATAATGAAGGGAAAACTAGTAATTAATGTAACTAATTAATGGAGTGGCAGATGAGGTGACAGGGTATAGTGAATGAGGTGGACAGTGATGAATGAGGGTGGCTGATGGCGTGGAGGAGGTGAGATGGAGTGAAGCGATGGGGGTGGCTTGCTATGGGGGTAGGGAGTATATGGGAGGTTCATCATGCTTGAACCCCCACAACAATCTCAAGCCATAGATCTCATTCAAACACCTTGACGTCATGGTCAACTACAGGGGTTGAGCCTGAGTTATAACTCGTGCTCGTTGTTCCCCCGCAAAGAAAATTACTCGCTTCTCGAGCCCATGCTTTCTTGTATCTTGTGATACCGCTCAAACTTTAATACATGGGTTAGGGCCCCACATTATATGGATTTGAATGCCATTAATAATATAAAATAAATCACTCCTTTCGGATTTTCACATTCTCTTTTGATTTTTTTTAAAACAAAATATTTGATTTATATATATATTATATTATAATATTAAAAATGAAATTTAAATGACAATGGATTCTACAACATCTGGCTCCACTTGGGGATAGTGCTTTTGCCATAGAAGCACTAAGAATCGTAGATTAGTGCCTTCACCTCGGGCATGGAGTCATATATTTCTTTTCCAAATTTAATTCTATGGAATTTGTACAATTAATTCACTCTAGTATCTACAATGACAGGATGCTTGTGCTTCAGAATTGGAAATAGTGTTTGGGGTACTGCCCATTGATAGGCAGCTGTAAAGTCTCACCATCAAGATTCTCTAGGAAGAATGTATTATTTTCCCTTACTTCTATAATCCTGAATGGGCCATACCAAAGAGGATCAAACTTCCCATGTTTGCCCTTATATTCTCTTCTAGTATCCCACCTTAACACCAGGTCTCCAGCTTTAAAATCAATTTCTTTGGCTTTTCTGTCAAAAATGCCTTTCATTTTTTATTGTTACATAATCAAATTATCTCTTACCCTATATTTGCTCTCACTCAACTCCACTACCTTATGCATCCTTCTTATTAGAGCATTGGGTTGTTCTTTTGCCTCCTGAATCATTGCAATCACAGGGTTCTCAAGCTCACTAGGAAAAAGAGCTTGATTTCCATACACTAACTCAAAAGGTGATTTTCCTGTAGACCTTATTGTAGTCACTCAGACAACCCAAAGAGCAAACTTTATTTTCGAATCCCAGTCTTTCTGATTCTTTTCAATAGTTTTCTTAAGAATTTTCATCAGTGTTTTGTTAGTCGATTCAGCCAATCCATTTCCATGAGGATGATAAGCTGCTGAATGAGATAAAATGACATTATACTTATAACAAAAAGTAGCAAACTTAATTGAACTGAACACCTGAGCATTGTTAGTGATGATTTTGATAGGGCACCCAAATATACTGAAAATGTTTTCTTCTAAAAACTTCATTACCGCCTGGTATTTGCCTTTTTAGTAGGTATAGCTTCTACCCACTTGGTTAAATAATCAGTAGCTGTAAGAATCCACTTGTGTTGTACACTTGAAGGTGGGTTAATTTCTCCAACAAAGTCTATCCCCCACTGCCTGAATGGTTCTTCTATGAAGACTGGGATCAATGGCAAGGGAGCTAACCTCTTTTTCTTAGTAAAAAGCTGACACTTCTGACAGCTTCTGACAAACTTATATATATCACCAAATAAGGTGGGCCAATAAAAGCCCACCTAGAGGATTTTGTGTGCAGTATCCTTCCAACTGTAATGTCCACCAAATAAATTCTCATTATAATATTTAATTGTCTCTATAGATTCATCTTTTTTCAAACATAATAATAAAATTCCCACAGGATCCTTCCAATACAATCTGCCCTCCACAATCACATATGATTGTGCCTTGATTTTTAATGCTCTATATCTTGTTCTATCCATTGACTGGGGATAAGAGAGAAAACATAAATAATGAATTACGTGATTATACCATTCTGATCATAAAAATTTATATCGGATCTTCATACCTAAATTTGATTTTTCTTCACCCTCTTCAATTATTTCCTCATTTACAGGTGTTAGCAAGTTGATTCCCAATGCCTGAAAAATTGACTCTATCAACACCTTTGTCAATTCTTGCTCTTTCACCAACTTTATGGGCTTTATGTCCAAATCATACTCTTGGATCTTAACTATCCATTTCCCTCATCACTCTGGACTAAGACATCCTTTACTGCAGCATTTGGCACAAAAGTTCTGGAGGCTTTTAGGGCTTTACCAAGGCATATACCCACTTTTCAAGAATATTGTATTTTAGTTCAACATCTCTGAGGATCTTGCTAAAGAAAGAAACTAGCTGCTCTTTTCCTTCATCATTTTTTTGTAGCAAAACAACATCTATTGAATTGAGTGATGCAAATGAAAATATTTGAAAGGGTTTTTGATAATCAGTGCTAATCAAAACTGGAGCTACTTGTAATTCTTCTTTGATACTGGAAATGACTATTTGGTTTCCTTGGTCCAATATAATTCATTCTCTTTCTTAAACATATTGGTAATCTCTTTTACAATTTCAGCATAATTGGACACAAACCTCCTTAAAAAACTTATTTTTCCCAAAAAAAATTGAATGTCTTTCTTACTCCTAGGCGGGGATATTTTTTGCACAGCTTGAACCCTTGCTGGATATATCTTTACTCCATCTCTATAAACAATGTTCCCCAGCATTTTTCCTTCTTCTAGAGCAAAATAGACTTCTTAGGATTCAAAGAAAGCCCAAATTTTCTACATTTCTCAAAAGGATTTTTAAGATGGTTCAGATGCTCCTCATTTAACTTAGAGAAAATAATGATATCATCCAAGTATATCACTACAAACTTATCACCTACAAATGCAATGTCCATAGCCCTCCGAAATGATGCGCCTGCATTCATCAACCCAAAGGGAATTCAAGCATACATGAAAGTTCCCCAAGGAGTTGCGAATTCAGTCTTTTTCTGATATTCTTTATCAACAGCCACCTGGTTATACCCAGAGAACCCATCAAGAATTAACATTCTGAATGATCCAGTTACCTTCTGCAACACATGATCCATTTTAGGTAATGGATAGCTATCTTTTAAGGAGGGGCTATTCACATGTCTAAAATCCACACATAACCTTATTTCTCCTTTTTTTCTTCCTTACAGGTAATAAATTAGCCACCCAATCAGAGTATCGACGTGGAACTCTTATCTTGGCATCAAGAAGTTTCTTAAGTTCTTTCTCAATCAAGGGTAAAATCAAAGTATTAATATGCCTGGGTTTCTCCTTAAATGGTTTTATCCCTTCTTTCAAGGGAATCTTGTGTTGAATAATGCTTACATCATATGTCTTGAGATCCTCATAAGACCAAGCAAAAACATCAATGTACTTCTTAAAAAGCTCAATATATCTCTCTTTACAATTTAATGGAACTCCTTTAGAGAATTTGACTAACTTGGGCTCCTTTTGGGTTCCAATATTGTGATCTTTAACCTACTCATCCTGTGAAACTTTCTCTAAATTAATAGCTACATCATTAGAGTTAAAAAGTATTTCAAGAGGGACAAGGCCTCTTGGTAGAATATTATATTTCAATTAAATAATTTTTTGATTAACTATGGAATTTTTAAAATCACTTACTTCTACACCTTCTGTTGTTTCATCCCCATCTTGATCAATTTCGGTGCCTTGAAAATCTTCAATCATAGTAAAGAATTCCTTAATCTGCTAGTCATCCTCAAAAACCTGCTAGTGTTTTATGTTATCTAGAATAGAAGACATGTGCCTCATTTCAACCTCATATCTCAGCCTTCGATTTATAGCAGGCCTAAAGGTACTGGCAACCACAGCCAATGAGTATGCTAACCTATTCCCATCTCTTGGAATGAACTGTATGTTGAAAGCCTTAAATAAATTCTCAACTAAATCCCACACTTCATTTCTATATGCCCTAAGCCTAGGGTGTTTTCTTTGACAATGATTTTTGATTTGCTTTATAATCAACTCTAAATCTCCAAAAATAGAAATAGACTGGACACCCATTTGTTTTTCTGTTTAAAGAGCAATGATCAATGATTCATATTCTGCCACTTTATTAGTTTCTTCGAACTCTAATTTAAAAGAAAACGGGATCATATTACCTCCATATGTAATTAAAAGGAAACAACCACATGTTCGTTCTTTAGAATAGGCTCGATTAAAGAAGCACTTCCACACCCCCTCTGTTTGCAGCTCTATATTTGGACAGGCTTGTTACACTAAAAAATGTCACCATGACCATTTACAGTTAGGATGACTCTATCAACAGTCATGCTACCCTCTTAGGCAAGTCTTATGCCTCTGCTCTCCATGTCAAACTCCAAAAAAGAGAGAAAGTTTTTCTAAATGTATTTATCTCTGGGGACGTAGGTTCTCTCAACCTTACCTGCGCGGACGCACCCAATGTTCACAAAAGCTGCGTCTTTGGACACTCTGTATGTAAAGGTGCAGGTGCGTCCCCCTGAAAAGGTTAAAATGCGCAAGTTTCATCTTTAAAAAGTCACTTGTGGTCATTTCTAGAGCATTCTAGAAGGTTGTTCGACGTGCATTGAGCGCCTCCAGATGGTTCATGCACTCCTACCAAAGAGGAACTTATCCCATCAATAGGGGAGCTATCCCATCCAAAGAGGGGATTATCCCATTGATGGTGGACCTAATTAACTTCCTCTTGAGCACTATAAGTACAGGCATTGGGCCAGAAGGAGAGGAGGTTAAAAGCTATACATTTCTAAGGGTAAATGTTGCAGGAATTAGGACTCCCATTTAGAAGCTTGTGAGGAGAGATTGCTATCTTTGCTTGTTCTATTTGGAAGTGGGTGAGCTTTGTCAAAGTAAAGGAGAACTCTTGATGGACCCTGGGAGGGACTTGCACAACACCAAGGCTCAGGTTGTATTTGTTCCTTTTGTTACCTATTAATGCAAATGAGTCCATTCTTCTCAATAACTTGTTATTTATGAGTTGTTTCATGTACTCCTTGGTCTATGTGTTAAATATGTTTTATTCTATGAGATTATCAAGTGCTATTTAATCGTTTGATTGTTAGTGTATGCAGGTTTCAAAGTGAAGGAGGAGCTCATCCGGATCAGCGGAGCTGGACTGCTACAACAGCGTTGGATTACAGGTAGGATCTAAACACTTGATTTCCCGTATAGTAAATGCATGTTTAGAGAAGGATTGCTCTTGTTTGTCACTAGAGAGTCTTAGGCTCCTAGGGAGGTTGGTTGTGTCCACACAATCGACTCTTTCCGCCTGACAAATTGGCGACTCCGCTGGGGATTCCATTGATGTGAAAAGTCTTTTCCTTTGTGTGAACTTTGCTCTGAGAAAATTGGTTTATTTTTCTGGTTTTGGCTCTGTGACTTTGTCTGTGGGTGGGTTAGCTTAGGATTAGATTCATTTTGGTTTTTCTTGAGTTTTTCAGTATGACACACCCTCTGAGTGTTGCACAGTGCGTCCTTGGACGCACTGTCGCTGTGTGCACAGAGTGGGCCCACACCTGTGCTAACGGGTCGCCTGCGTCCCCTGCTAAAATTTGAGAAAATTCCACTTTTTGCATTTTTGCTCTTAGATTTAGTTTTTTCTTAGTTTTTACTGCCCATATTCATTAGTCCTTTGTTAGAGATCTTCACCTGAACTTGTTTCGATAGCATTGAGTGTTTTAGTGGATTTCATGGATGTTTAAGCCCTAGGGTTTGATTTTTGAGTAGGTCTTGTAGTGACTTTGGCGGTAGAAGTTGTCAAGCCTTAGATCTCTCTGGTTTTGTCAGCATTCTAAGAAGTCAGATCTGTCGTAAAGTCTACCTGTGTGAGCAAATTACTATTGAGTTGTCTCTTTGCGCAAATTTCGAAGTGCTTGTTGTTTAAGTCTTGAATTCCATTTTACAAAAAGAACAAAAAGATTTGAGTTTTGTTTTGACTAGTCTTTTGATTCTACATTAGCTGGTCCTTGATTTGATTTTGGTCAAGTAAAACAACCTAGAATCATCTTTGTGAGCTTTTGCCTTGTTAGGTTTGCTTAGAGTAATTTCCTTTTTGATTTGCTTGTGAGTCAAGTTTTCATAGTTTTTATAGCTTTTAAGATTGATTTTCGTTACAATAGATTTATATGCTTTATTAAAAAGAGAAAATACAAAAACATCTCCTTTGAAAAGTTTTGTTTCAAGTAGCTTTGAAAAGTTTTGAAAGAAAAAGAGTTTTTTCGTGCACGTAAGGAGTGGTCATGTTTGTATGCTTGAAAAGATAAAGAGAATTGTTTCTTTGATTGTCTTTATTAAGAAAGTTGTTTTCTCTAAAATTTGCATTCTCTCAACTCTCTTAGTTAAGAATTTCATTGAAAAAAGGAAAAGTAGCGTAAATCATCTTAGGTGCATCTTTGTAGTGGTTTGAGTCGAGTCTACACACCATTGGTTTCACTTCCGCTACCTTTTGTCTTGAAGAAAAACCATAAAATTAATGCTTAAAGTAAAATCGACGTAGTAATTTTTATTTACTAGGGCTCTGAAACACCAATTTAGATTAGGCTAGTGTCTTGGAGTAGGTGAGTAATTAACTCTCCAAGACAACAAAACCAAACAAGTAGCTTATCTTGTGATAGAATAAATCCAATTGTCTCATTTGTACTCTGGGAAAGCTCCTCTTAAAGGAGAAGCACGAGCTCGAGTCCGAACCAGTGAGGGGATCAATCCCCCCTCATTGGGAACGACGCCAGACACGCACGTATTACAAACGATAAACCTCAGATTAACCATTGTCGAGGAGCCAGGGGTCACTTATCGGTAAACCTTGGATTATTGTCAAGGAGCCGGCAAGGGGATTGAGCTTGCTACTATGCCCTTGCGTGCTGTCGGAGTTTAGACTGTTCCCCCAGGTGCATTTGTTGCGACTGGTAACCTTAGTGACCATTATCTTTAGGATTCTACCGAGGTGACGGTGGAGGGAAGGTCCCACTGTACCTGGAGTAGACGTCGGCTAGACTCACTTGGATTTTCTGGGGGGTTCACTTCACTCGAGACGGTTAAAGTGGAGGAACTTGGTCCAGTCTATTCATTAAGCAGGTTGCCGGGGTAACTGTTCCACCCGCCACTTCTGTACTGAATCCAGCGATGTTGGGCTTCATCACCAACTAGCGCTTTCGGTCTGGAAGGCTACTGTTTGTGCTTGGTTTGACGCCCTAGATTCTTTAGGCGTGTGATTCAAATTTGTTTGGTTCTTTAGAGGCTTTAGGTGGTTTGATTTGAAATTTTATTTTGTTTTCGTGTGTAGTAGTTAAAAGTTTTTAGCTGTGGCGGAATTACCGAGACAGTCCCGTAGACTTCGGGGCAAGTCACCTGAAATTGTTACCGGAACAGATTTGTTAAGAAAACTCCGTAGATCGTGGGGTGGATCTCCTGAAGACGTTTCGGGTCAGTACGAAGGGTTGAAGGTCCTTGTAACTCCTCCTAGTGGCAGTAGAGTAGGTTCACCTGAAGAAGGAGAATCTTCCTTAGTAGTCCATCCAGATTACCAAAGTTTAGAGACAGGTTATAATCCCGAAGCTGTTACAGTTTCTGAGCTTGTTGGTAGTTTTTCGTCTGCTAGTGATACAGGCGAAGAACCAGAAATATTTGAACCTGTTACTCTGACTTCTAGTGTTCCTGATTCACCGAGAATAGAAAGAATTATCACCGAAAATCTTCCTACTGGTTTGATTGCTATTGAAGAACTTGCTCCAGAGGAAGAAATAAGTGTCTCTAACCTTGAAGATCAACTTACTATTGATCTAAGGGAGCGTGAATCTATCTTTTACAGTCCTCCTAGAAGTACTACTTGGTACCTTTCGTTAACCAATTATTTAGACAACTTTGGGCTAGGTTTTTCTACACCTCGTACTCCTTTTCCACCTGGAGGTATTCATACTCCTGTAAATATGTTTGGTCAGTCGTCTGTGTTTACTCAAAGTCCTGAATCTTTCTTACACGGCGGTCCTTCTATTCCCACCAGGTATCAATCTCTTTCTGGTACTTTTGCGGGGGCATCTCCTCAACCCGTTGATCATGGGTTATTAGTTGAAAACAGTGGTAATATACCATTGGGTGTAGGAGACATTTACATGATGTCAGGTTCAGTTCCCATTTCCCAACCTCAAGGTGGCCAATTACCGCCTGGGGGGCAGCCTCAGTTAACGCCTGGGGGGCAACCTCAAGGTACATCATTTGTGTCTGGGGGACAACCTCAAGGTCAGTACGCGCCTATGGTGCAATACATACCTCAAGGTCAACCCCAGCCTCAATATGTACCCCAGGGTCAACCTCAGTATCAATATCAACCTCAAGGATGGCAACCTCAAGGATGGCAACCTCAAGGGTATCAACCCCAAGGGTATCAACCTCAAGGGTACCAACCTCAAGGTCAAGGTCAACCCCAGTATCCGTATTTACCTCAAGGTTATCAACCTCAAGGTCAATACTCAGGTCAAGGTTATCAACCACCTCAAGGTCAATCATATGGTCAAAATGTGGGAACTACACCTTACAATTATCAATCCTATCCTCAATCCGGCTATGGATCTCAGTATCCTCAACCTGTTACGGGTCAATACCCTGGAATGTTAGTGTGGGATCCGTCACAGGGTCAACAGGTGTTGCAGCCAAGTATACAGTTGGTACCTCAAGCTGGACAACCCGTAGTTTCTGGTCCACCCCAGCAACCGCAACCTGTCCAGTCAAATGTTCAAACTTCTGTAACTTCGGTAGTTACTCAGCCGCCAATTGCACCTAGTACTCCATCTCAAACGGCTGCTGCAACTACCGCCACATCTACCATACTTACTTCTGGAGTATCGACGGCTCCGGTTTCTACTGTCTCTGTAACCACTCCTCAGACATCTTTACCGTTGTCTGGATCTACGATTCAAACCACGGTCCAGATGCCTGTAGGTCAGCCTGGTATAAGTACGGTTGTCACTACTCAACCTCAATTTGTTCACCAACCGTACCAGGGACAGTACCAACCTGGGCAAGCTGTCCAACAACCGGTTTACCAGTATCAACCGTATCCTGGGTACACTTATCAACAACCTCAACAACCCCAGTACGGTCCGGTTAATCCTGGTTTTCCAGGAGGATATAATATCCCAAATGCGACTCCTGTTCCTAGTTATCCTGGATATCCTCCTCCTGGGGCCGGTATTGTGACCCAGAGTTTTAGAGATCCTAACCGGCAGTTACCGTTTATCGCAACTTTGGATTTACCAGACTTGACGCGCCTAACGAACGATCCAATTCAATATCTTCAGTTCTGGCCGCCAATGCCAAATAAGTTGCCCAGTGATATACCCAAGTTCGAAGGTAAGTCTGGAGAGGATCCGTCCAATCACGTGATGACTTACCACCTCTGGTGTGCTTCAAATTCTATCTCGGATGATTCGATCCGCTTACGTCTTTTCCAGCGTACACTCATTGGTCTCGCGGCCAAGTGGTACATTGAGTTACCACGGGCCTCTTTTTACAATTTTAGCCAGTTAGCTACCTCGTTCTTAACTCACTTTCAGTTGCCGGTCAGATACGATAACGGCACGGAGTTATTAACTTCACTAAAACAATCGACGTCCACGTATATTTCTGATCACATTCATGAGTGGAGACGTCGAAGAAGGCTAGTGAAAGTTTTTATCCCGGACCAAATCTTAGC
The DNA here is from genome assembly GCA_031772625.1 of Pinus tabuliformis. Taxonomy (NCBI): domain Eukaryota; kingdom Viridiplantae; phylum Streptophyta; class Pinopsida; order Pinales; family Pinaceae; genus Pinus; species Pinus tabuliformis. The sequence continues at coordinate 790,088,740 of CM062811.1, forward strand.
TGAATGGTTTGTTAAATCATTATTACCGAAGATTACTGAAGATGTAGCTAAGGCCGGAGTAGTTACTGAGGAGCAAGTCATTGCTCAGGCGCAATACCTTGACTTAGTTTATACTCAGTCGGGTACGTTACACGAGAAGATTCCGGATCTTCCAAAGTCGAATCAAATCGCTGCTGCTCCTTCGGGATCTCATGCCGCTGATGGTATGATTGGTATCGTGAATACAAAGAGCAAGAAGAAGTCTTCCAAGGCTTCAACTACTCCTATTATCACTTTGCCTGATTCCCCGACAGGAGAGTCTTCTCCTGAACTTACCGCCGATATTCACGCTGTAGAGTCATCTACGGCCAAATCAAAAAACGGTGGAAAGAAGAAAGGAAAGAAGAAGGCTAAAGCAGACAAGGCTCCGAAGGAGAAAACGGAAAAGTCGGAAACCAATGACGAAAAGCGCAAACCTCGATATCCTTGTCTTATTTGTGAAGAGGATCATTTTACGAGAGATTGCCCTCATCGGGCCGAGGTTGTGAAAATAGTCAAAGGTTCTCCCACTCCTGCTGTGTTAAAAAATCCATTTCCGGAGCAGGAGAATAAGATGATAGGTTCTTCCTCGAATGCCAGTGAAGAACCCATTTTGATGATGTCTCATGTGAGGATTGCGACTCGATCGCAAGATTATGGTAGTAAGGCTCCTGTTGATGGTAAGGAAGCAGAATCTTCTCACTCTAACCCATCAACCTCAGCTCCTGGTTCCGATCCACTACAGATCGAAAAACCTAACCCGGACTTAGTAATTAAACCGCCCGCCAAGGGTGTACTTCGAAGGTCTGCTTTCAATCCACATGCGAGAGCAGCCCAGAATTACAACATTGTTGAGGACTTAGCTGTTTCACCCTCAGCAATGTCGGCGTTAGAAGTGCTGCAATCATGCCCAGCACAACGAAAATTACTTTTGTCGGCTATCGGAGCTGTTGATGTTCAGGACCCGAACCTGATAATCTTCGATCTAGAAAATAGTACACCACGTCTCCCCCATCAAATGGCTTTCCAAATTCCAGTGATAGTCAAAAACAGGCCTATTCATCGGACTGTGATTGATGAGGGAGCTTCTACGTGTATTATGTCGATTCAATGTTGGAGATCTCTTGGTTCTCCTTCGTTGAACCAATCCCCCACCATCCTTAAGGCCTTTGATGGCCGTGGGTTCCGTCCGTTTGGTATTCTACAGGAATTGCCTATAGGGGTAGAAGGTAAAACCGTTAGTCTGGATGTGGAAGTGGTTGATGCCCCTCTAGACTACAACCTTCTTTTGGGTCGAAGTTGGTCATATGCTATGACAGCGGTCGTTTCATCGGTCTTCAGAGTAATTAAGTTTCCACATAACGGTAAGATCGTGACTATTGATCAGCTGACATACTTTTCATCCGACCCAGCCTCTTCAGAGAGTATCCAGCATGTCGGTAAGACGACAATCCCTTATAGGGACGTTGGTGTAGGTTTAGTTAAAGATTCCGGTTTACTGGGAACTTTTCCTCTCCCTCCACTCAGCGTAGATCCTTCATTTGCAACAATTCATATGATTACATCAGAAAACATTATTTATGATGATCCTTGGATTGTCCCATCTGAATCTGAGATAGACTCATTCGGTGATGCTATGCCTTTGAGTCCATATGAAATTGCTTATGAAGCTGTCATGTCTTTTACCGACTCGCGTTCAACCGAAATCGACCAAATGAATGTGGTCAGTGAAGAATCACTTTTCACCTCAACCTTAGAACGGATAGCGTTTCCCGAAGTCGTGTCATCTGACGAACAACTTCGCGAAATCCTAAGTGTAGACGATCTACCATGGGAAGATCTCCATCACAGATCTTCGTTTTTACCTAAGGATGATGCTTTTGAAAATGATTTTTCATCTATCTTTACCGCTGAATATGTCAAAGACGCTCAGGATCCAACGAAACATTCTGATTCAGAGTTGAATTTAGGGAATATTTCTCGTACTATTCCCATTGATATTTCAGTGAAGCCCGGAATTGAGGAAAACATTCATATAGGTGCCGCATGTACAGAAGAAGAAATCCAAACTTACAAGGCCCTATTCCAAGAATTCCGCGATGTGTTTGCCTGGTCTTACGAGGAAATGCCAGGAATCGATCCTGCCATTGTTGTTCATGAAATAAAGACCTACCCGGATGCTAAACCCGTCCGGCAACGGTTGCGTCAGATTCACCCTCGAAAAGCGGCTGCGATTAAAGCAGAAGTCGAAAAGCTGTTGAAAGCAGGTTTCATTTATCCGATCCCGTTAACGGATTGGGTATCGAATATTGTTCCGGTCAACAAGAAACAAGGAACAATAAGAATCTGTATCGACTATAGGGATATAAATCGAGCTTGTCCAAAAGACAACTATCCTACGCCTTATATCGATCAAATTATTGATGATTGTGCCGGAAGTGAAATGTTTTCCTTTATGGATGGTTTTTCGGGCTATAATCAAATCAATATTCTACCTGCCGACCAACCAAAAACGGCATTCATTTGTCCATGGGGGACATTTGCTTATTGCAAATTACCTTTTGGGCTTAAGAATGCCGGGGCCACTTTTCAACGGGCGATGTCTTACGCATTTCATGACATCAAGCACATTGTGCAACCGTACCTCGATGATTTGCCTGCTCATTCTTTACATCGAGCTGATCACCTTGTCCACCTACGAGCAATCTTTATGAGGTGTAGGCATTATCGAATTCGGTTGAATCCCCACAAGTGTGTTTTCTGTATAGAAACAGGTCGATTGCTGGGATTTGTTGTTTCAAAAGCCGGCATTCGCGTCGATCCCTCGAAGGTCGAAGCTATCATCAAATTGCCTCCTCCTTCGAGTTTGCGCCAACTCCAAAGTTTGCAAGGGAAAGCGAACTTTTTACGCCGATTCATCCCAAACTACGCCGAGGTCACTAAAGGTTTTACACGGTTGTTGAAACAGAACGCTCAATTCTTTTGGGACGAGATTGCCCAACAATCTTTTGATGCACTTAAACACGCGTTGACCCATGCACCGTTGTTGCATCCTCCCAACTACAACCAGGACTACTTCTTATACCTCGCAGCTTCGCATTCCACCATTGGAATGGTGTTAGTTCAAGAAGATGAATTCGGAGCGGAACATGTGATATATTATCTTAGTAGGACCTTAAATCCCACTGAGTTAAAATATTCGCATGTGGAGAAATTGGCCCTGGCAGCCGTTCAAGCTGTCCAGCGTTTTCGTCACTACATTCTTCTCCGTAAAACTACAGTTATTTCGGATTGCAACCCTATGATTTATATTTTGACAAAACAACTGCTAGGGGGCAAGTACTCTAAATGGATCGTTATCCTGCAAGAGTTCGACTTGGAGTTCGAGAAGTCCAAGTCTAAGAAATCCTTAGTTTTTGCGGAATTGATGTGTGATTTCCCGTGTGCTGACACAGAGACTGTGGCAGAGGAGTCCATTGCGGACGAATCTTTGTTTCTTATCAGTACTTTAGATCCGTGGTACGGGGATATAATCATCTATCTCCAAACCCAAACCTTTCGGCCTGAAGCTTCCAAAGCGGAACGTCGAAAAATTCGGTTTCAATCCCAGCAATACAAAATTATTGGAGATACACTTTATCGCCGGGGGGCAGACTTAGTTTTTCGACGTTGTTTAACTCACGAAGAGGCTGAGAGGGTTTTGAATGATTGTCACTCTGGAGCATGTGGCGGTCATATGTCTGGGTATGCCACAGCTCAGAAGGTGTTGCGCGCTGGCTATTTCTGGCCGTCTATGTTTAAAGATTGTATCATTGCAGTCCGGAAGTGCCACAACTGTCAAGTGTTTGATCGCAAGATGCGCGCACCACCTGCTCCTCTCCACCCTATAATTGCCGTTGGTCCATTCGCCAAATGGGGTATCGACTTTATTACTTGTAACCCTCACTCGGCCGGGGGGCATGCGTATATCATCCTCGCGGTTGATTATTTCACTAAATGGGCCGAGGCGATGCCTACATTCGACGCAAGCGGCAAAACAGCTGCAGTTTTCGTATTCAATCATATTATAACTAGGTTTGGTGTCCCACAAGCAATCATTACTGACCATGGGAGCCATTTTCGAAACATCATGATGACTGAGCTTACAAGCCAGCTTGGTTTGCGCCACGATAGCTCTACTCCTTATTATCCGCAAGCCAACGGTTTGGTTGAGTCTATCAACAAAGTTCTGGTTATCATGATCCGACGAACCATTGGTATTCATCGGTCGAATTGGCACAACATGTTATTTTCGACGCTATGGGCATACCGAACCTCAGTGAAAACTTCAACAGGGTTCACTCCTTTCCAGCTAGTTTATGGCTTGGAAGCTGTGTTACCCATTGAATGCGAAATCCCATCACTTCAAATGGCTGTCGAATTACTCTCAGCTACTTCCGAAGAGGAGAAACATTTATTGTACTTAGCTAAATTAGATGAGACTCGACGTGACGCTGCATTGGCAATCGAGACTCACGCGAAGCGAATGAAAGCTCAGTATGATAGAAATGTGACCCCTCGAAGTTTTTCGGAGGGAGACCTAGTGCTATTATATGATCAAGCTAACGATAAGCTAGGTGCTGGAAAATTCGTTCCTATGTGGCATGGACCCTACATTGTAAAGCGAAAGCTAGCAAAAGGGGCTTATGAGCTGGTTGATTTTGATGGGGACTCTTTGGGTAAACCCAGAAATGGACTTTACCTAAAGAGGTATTATGCTTAAATGGTGGGTATGGAGAATTTTTAGTTAGGTTAGGTTTTCTTTCTAGCTAGTATGTTTGTTAGTTAGTCAGTGTGCTTAGCTTAGAGAGTGTGTTTTTCGTCGTTATTCTGGCTTATCTTGGTTTTACTCTTGATATTGCAGATGTCGACGCCTCTCCAAACATACATTGGATTTGCTGATGGTGCTTGTCGTAGTACACGGAATATCTCTTCCGCAGCTTGGGTTATCTATTCGCCCTCTGACGAGTTAGTTTCTATGCATGGGGTAAGCCTCGGTCAAACAACGAACAACATTGCAGAATACAGTGCAGTGGTTGAATTATTATCCGAATCTATTTCATTTGGAATTCGACGTTTGATAGTGAGGTTAGATTCTGAACTTGTTGTATTACAGCTTAATAGAGTTTATGCCATTAGAAATCCTGTGTTATTAAGGTTGTTTTTGAGAGTGCGTCTCTTGGAACGTGAATTTGATTACATTGAATATCAGCATATTCCAAGGTCTTTAAATACATTAGCAGATGCAATTGCTTCTCGAATGTTGGACAGACATTTACGATAATCATGCAAGTAAATTTAAAAACATTTCATCACATATGTTAAACAAGATAAGCCGGTAATAGTGATATATATAGATAGGAGTGTGTCAAAAAATATACATCGTCTTCGATCATAGGTTGAAAAACACCTTATGATCGGCAAAAATGATAAAGTACAAAAAGTCAAAAATGTCACATGTGTCTACAAAGTGACTAGCCAATCACTGGTGGTGCTCCCTATACGACACCACTGCACGGGCTACCTTACGCAAAAATCTCCTAAACGGTCCAGGGACTGCGACTACATAGCGCTGAAGCCTGATAGGAATATCATCCATAGTAGTCTCAGGCATATCCGCCGTCAGACGCTCTAGATCATGCTCCAACTCAGCTAGTACCTCTGCAGCCGCGTCCTGTGGGGCCGGTACCGGTGCAACTGGATGTCTCCTCTCAAAAGGCCGGAGGTTGGCTGGGCGCTGTGGACCAACATCTGCATTTTGAAAATTTTTACTGTCAGTTTTGAGACGATATATATAAAAAACAAAAAAATACATAATTTGAAAACTTGTGAAAAATAAAGTACCTCTGTCATCCCATTGTTCTCCCTGTGGAAGAACCATGTCCGGATCATGTCGAAAATCTACTCCGGCATACGGAAAGTCCTGGATCGAGAAAACCTGGTCCTCCAACCAGTGAAAGTAACTATCAGAAAATCGAACAACTGCCGCGCCCTCGTCAGGATGCCGGGCCATCACCGCAACCCATCGTACCAGCTTTGGCTCCCGAGGACCCAAGATATCAACAGTGAGTTGCTGAGGGATCAGCATCGGAACTCTCTCTAAGGCAAAGCTCACGACTAAAGGCCCATATCCAAAAGTTTTCAGTCGTCCGTTCTTTGCCTTAGTCAGTTGGCTCTTCACATTAGCCGACACAGCATCACACCAGTTGAAAATGGTGCCTTGGTAACAGTCAATTGCCATCCGCATTTGGGACCCGGAAGCAATGTGTAAAGCGGCTGCGCCGCAAATTCTGGTAACCGTGAACGCTATAACTTTGAGTTCACGCAGAGAGATGTGTTTGATCTCCACGCCTTTCGAATGGTGTGCACCAGGTGTGCACCAATCTTCCCGGAGACTAACAAGGGATTGGCCACCCGGCCTAGTCCCGGCTAGATTGAGTTGCTCGCCTCTATTTGGCAAGCCAGTGAGAAAGTATACATCAGAGGGCTCTATCTCGAGCTGGTGCCCTCCTATGTAAAAGCATTGCTCTTGAATGTTCCATCTCTCAACCAGCCATTCTAAGAATCTTACCTGAGCCCTCATGCCAGGTATGGCCCAGTATTTATATAGCCCGCATGCTTTTAGGGCATCAATGGAAGGTTGATGTTCAATTGCAGCTAAATCAACATCCTCGTGCTCTCTTTCTCTCCAATCCAACATGGTGATTGCCCTACACACCAAGAAGCAATGATTAGAATTAATTTGGGGAAATTTGAATGGTTGTTTGTGAGGATTGGGGTTTCAAATTCCGCGTTCCACGGAGGACGCACCCCGCGTTTAGAACACAGGGCGTCCAGACGCAGCTGGCCTGAAGGTGGGCTGCGTCCCCCGACCATTTTCCTGTATGGGAAAAAGTCGGGGGACGCAGGTCACCCGAAGGGCACCTGCGTCCACCGAGGAGCGCATTTTGAAACCTAAACCCCCCCAAAAAACAAAACTAAAACCTAAAATACAATTTTAATCGGATGAAATTGAAGAGTAGGATGTTGTAAAATACCTGGAAGAGACGGCGTTCGATTCTGACGGTCGGATTTTCCGCAGCGACCACGGGAAGTTTCTTGCCAAAAGCCCTTTTTTCAACCTCAACAGTAAAATGGTAAAAATGACATGGTAAAAAGTCTTTTTATAGGTTTTTTGGATGAATTTGTTCATTTTTCACCATGGAAGGATGTTTTTCGATGTATTTTTGCCTATCTTAAACAGGTATGAGTAATGTGTTGTTTTTGTGCAGGACAAAGGGACTTAGAGGGAAAATTGTCATTTTTCACAAACCAAAATATCAGAGTCATCTTTTAAGCCCTTTTCTGACTCCTAAAAAATGAAAAGATTGCCGAGCTTTCCTTTTACGCTCGTTAAAATGGAATTAAAAGACGGTCCCCTTATAGCTCTTTTCTGACCGTAAAATCAGGAAAAGATTGCCGGGTTTTTGTCGTTTCAAACTCGATACGGAAATAAAACGACGTGTCCTTGATCGCTTTTTACTTTTCAGGTCAGTGACACTAATTATGAAAGTACTCCTTGGTCGCAAGATCAAGCGGTTCCCCCAGGTATTATTTTATACTTTTTCGGGCTTGAGGGACACAAATCTACGAAAAAGTTCAACTTGGAGTCTTCTTAAGTTTTTCAGACTCTCTAAAATTGAAAAACGCCGAGTTTCTCCTATACTGGGCTCGTTAAACATTTCACAGTAAAGGACCTGTTCAATTACAAACAGGAACGAACCACTCCTTCCTAGGGTTCGAATCAAAACTAGGTTGGACTCATCCGAAGGATGAGCTTATAATCAAGCATATGTTATCCTCCTCAAGCTTGTTAAAAATAAAGAGGTACTTGCCAGAAATGGTGGGGGAAAAGAGAGAAGAATGAGCCTATTTGTTACCTTTTGTCTCAGAAGAAACTTTATTACCACTCTTGAACACGACACTTTTCATTCACCTGGGTTGGGAAATCCTTACCTCACAGTTGATCAAACCACTTTGAAAGTCTTTAACCGGGTTCCGGGGATTAACTTTGAATTATTCATCACCAAGCCATCTGTCATGTCGTTATGTTTTCAAGAGGTCTGCAAGCAAAACTTTCATCTGCAAAATACTTGTCATCCGTTTGACCATCCCTGAGTCAGTCCTTACAGCAACATTTCTTCAACTTGAACAATGATTTCGTGTTGCAGGCTTGCCTGCAACGAGTCGCTTTCTATCGACATCAGCACATTATCTAGAGAGATGACTTAGAGATCGTCAGTACCTTGAATTCTGCATGCATCAATGGAAGGTTTCTCGCCTTTGACGTCAGTTTACATCATTGACTTTCGATCAAAGGATTCCGTGAAATGTTCGACATCAACTCATTCATTCACATCTCATGGATTGTACTGGGTACTTTGAGAACCATTGACATTACTGGTGGTCTCTCTCACGCTTGTTAACAGTTTACATCATCGACTGGTAATCAAGTGGTTTCTACCATGTTCGACATCAACTCATTTATTCGCATGGCTAGAATCGTACCAATTCGAGAAGTAGAAATGAAGACCCTGGATCTAGTTTCCACCATCCAGGCTGGGAGGAGTTTTGTATTTATCATCTAAGTAGACTAATCATAAACAGATGGCTGCGCCCATACTGTGTCTACAAAAGTCTATGATTATGATGTACTGCAAGATCATTCCTGTATCAGAGTAGTTAGTCTGTTAGTTAAAGTTTTAATCTGAGTATGGGAATGCCTACCTCAGTGATGATATAATCTTATACATGTATTTTGTGTTGAAAATTGCAGGTTCTGACCAGGCTCTCCACGAGATAATCCTTGAAATGATAAAGCGCTTCACCCTTCCTAGGTAATAAAAAACCCTAATCTATTTCAGGCTTCACACTTTAGGGGGCAATCTGTTACACTAAAAAATGTCACCATGACCATTTACAGTTAGGATGACTCTATCAACAGTCATGCTACCCTCTTAGGCAAGTCTTATGCCTCTGCTCTCCATGTCAAACTCCAAAAAAGAGAGAAAGTCTTTCTAAATGTATTTATCTCTGGGGACGTAGGTTCTCTCAACCTTACCTGCGGGGACGCACCCAATGTTCACAAAAGCTGCGTCTTTGGACGCTCTGTATGTAAAGGTGCAGGTGCATCCCCCTGAAAAGGTTAAAATGCGCAAGTTTCATCTTTAAAAAGTCACTTGTGGTCATTTCTAGAGCATTCTAGAAGGTTGTTCGACGTGTATTGAGCGCCTCCAGATGGTTCATGCACTCCTACCAAAGAGGAACTTATCCCATCAATAGGGAGCTATCCCATCCAAAGAGGGGATTATCCCATTGATGGTGGACCTAATTAACTTCCTCTTGAGCACTATAAGTACAGGCATTGGGCCAGAAGGAGAGGAGGTTAAAAGCTATACATTTCTAAGGGTAAATGCTGCAGGAATTAGGACTCCCATTTAGAAGCTTGTGAGGAGAGATTGCCATCTTTGCTTGTTCTATTTGGAAGTGGGTGAGCTTTGTCAAAGTAAAGGAGAACTCTTGATGGACCCTGGGAGGGACTTGCACAACACCAAGGCTCAGGTTGTATTTGTTCCTTTTGTTACCTATTAATGCAAATGAGTCCATTCTTCTCAATAACTTGTTATTTATGAGTTGTTTCATGTACTCCTTGGTCTATGTGTTAAATATGTTTTATTCTATGAGATTATCAAGTGCTATTTAATCGTTTGATTGTTAGTGTATGAAGGTTTCAAAGTGAAGGAGGAGCTCATCCGGATCAGCGGAGCTGGACTGCTACAACAGCGTTGGATTACAGGTAGGATCTAAACACTTGATTTCCCGTATAGTAAATGCATGTTTAGAGAAGGATTGCTCTTGTTTGTCTTGTTTGTCACTAGAGAGTCTTAGGCTCCTAGGGAGGTTGGTTGTAACCGCACAATCGACTCTTTCCACCTGACAAGACTGATGTAAGTTGCCTCTGATTATCTTTAGCCAACTCTACATTGTCATGCATCATGAAACAAGAAAATTCATCCTTTTCTTGGTTGTACATAGGTGAATTACTTGCTTCGTTCTTTGTGATTGTTTTAAAAAATCTTGTTTCTTTGTAAAACCTTCTCTCTTCCCCACCAAAAATTGGTATGATAGCATAAGTAAAATCCAATTTCAGAACTCAACCCAATTTAGCCCCCCATGACTTGGATAGCAACACTCCAAACCTAGTAGGGATATCTACTACCACTACATCCATTAGAAAGCTTCTAGCTGGGATCTGGGCTAATGACACCACCATATCTTTAATGACCCCGAGACACTTGAATTCATTTAAATCAAAATAATACAGGTCTTTGTAAGGTTTAGTAACTTGTAGGTTTAATTGTTTCATTACTGATAGTGGCATAATGTTGTGTGAAGCTCCTAAATCAAACATACAATTATGCAAGAGGAAATCATGAATCAATAAAGAAATGTAAAAAAGAGGTGTTGAAGAATATACCTCCTCCACGTGTGGACCAAAAACCACTATTGGTTTATCTTCTTGTAGATTCATAATGTCATTTATATTCACATTCTGAGACATGTTGATAAACTCAACAATCTCTCTTTGATAAACTGGTGTTTGGACCAACTTTGTGAGGGGCTCCTGAATTCTGATTTTTTCTAACCCTTTAGTGAGACTAAATGCATGGACCTATTTGGTATTCTTTTTAGTTTCATCTTCACTTTTCTTCATCACTAAAACCTGTTGTGGAATGGAAACAATTTTTTCTAAAGGAATTTTATCAATTTTATCTTGAGAAGACTCACCTTGAAGTATCTGAGTTTTGCTATTTGTATTATGTTGTTGCTTTCCTTTAATTAATTTTTTTTGTAAGTTACGGTTCTTGTGGAGTCACCTTTTGTAGGGGATCAGGAAATTACTGCTCACTTTAATTTTCTTGAATTCTAGATCTTTTCCTTGATCTCAAGTCATATTTCTTATGTAATTCTACCTGCATAAAATCATTAAATTGCTTCCAATATTCATCAATTTCATTCTCATCATAAATGGCATTTGTTTCATATTCTTCTCCCTCAACACCTAGTTCATCTTCATCTCCTTCATACAACGTGGAAATATGATCATCATGATCCTTGGAATTCTCTGGTACCTCATCAAGATTTGCCTCTATGTAAAGTGGTGCTTGAACCTGATCTTGGTCTTTTCTCTCTTTTTGCAAAATTTGCAGAGGTTGTCTTCTATATTGAGGATTAAAGTTTCTATTTTGTTGTACTTTCCTCTGAGAATTCTTACTATCCAACTCCAGTTTAATCAATTTACTAAACAAATTTTTAATCACATTATTCATATACTCTAATGTTTGACTTTGAGAGGATTCCACTTTGGCCTTTCCCTTATCTTGGGTAGGCTGTGCCTCTGGTGCTTTACTTGCAGCCACCAGATTTGCTTCTATCTCTAAAGCATTAGTTTAGATCTAATCAAGGGTTGTGGACCTTCTATCCCTTAATGTGAACCCAAAATGTGATTCAAATGCCCCTGCAAAATTTATTTTTGCACCAGTAGGAGGGGGCTTGATCTCCACTAGAAGATTGTTGTAAAGTTTATTGAACCTTCTGATGAACTCAACAACACTTTCATCATATTTCTTTTTAATAACATTAAACTCTATAAGTGAATACCCATGATCTCATTTCTCTCCCCATCTCTGGGTGATCTCACACTCCATATCTTCCCATGTAGGAATAGAGTTATTAGGAAGCCCTTTAAACCACTTTCTTGCTTCACCATCCAAGGATTGCACAAAAAGTCTTAAAAGAACATCAAGGTGTTCAACATTGAGATTTTCTACAAAATTAAAAAACACTACTATATGATGTTGCATTGTGTTATATTCTTTCCACGACTAGCCCACGTAGTTAACTGGGGCGTCAGAAGGGGGTGGAGCCCCCCCTTCGTTGTGTCGATTGCATAGCGGGGGGAGTCACAAGGGGTTTGAGGGGTGTAGGTAACCCCACTCTATGGGGTCCGGAGCATCGCCCCAGAAATTTTTGGTTTTGGACCCTATGTTAGGTTGGGCGGACCTACCTATGGTTTTGTGCATGCTTTTTGCACATGGTTTTGGACGCGATGGTTTTCGGTCCATGGTTTTGGACGTGATGGTTTTCGGTCCATGGTTTTGGACGTGATGGTTTTCAGTCCATGGTATTGGATGCTTCGGCATGTATAAATATGTATTGTAACATTGAAAGGAACATAATGAAAAATCAAGCTGGTAGTCTCGGTTTTGGGATCTAGGGGAAAATCTTTGTGTATATGTGTTTTATGTGTTATGCTCTCGCATTGTTTATTTTTTATGTTTTAGAACTCTTATGCAGGTAATTTCTATACAGGGTTAAAACATACATTTGGTATCGGAGTTGTTATGGCTTCAAGGGGATGCCTTTGTCGTTGAGGGGTTTCACTCAGGCTTGTGGTAGACCCTGTTCAATGGGAGATCTACGGGATTAATTCTGGTGGTGAAAGAAGATGGTGAGCAGTGGAAAGATAGAGATCAAGAAATTTAATGGTCAGAGTTTTGAGTTGTGGAAACTCAAGATGGAGGATCTGTTGGTGGATAAAGATCAGTGGATCACGATAGATCTGGGTACTAAACCAACGGGATTGTCTGATGAAGAATGGAAGAAGTTGGATCGGAAGGCAAAGAGCACAATATGATTGTGTGTCTCAGATTCAGTATTGTTGAAAGTATCAGGGGAATCTATAGTGAAGGCTTTGTGGGAAAAGTTTGGGACCTTGTACCAATCTAAGTCTCTAGTGAATAAACTGTTCCTATGGAAAAAGCTATATAACCTGAGGATGAAAGATGGAGACTCTGTGACAAAGAATCTGAATGCATTTAATATTGTCGTAAGTCAGTTATCATCTGTTGATATCAGATTTCAGATGAAGATAAGTGCATTAGTTTGTTATGTTCTCTACCAGATTTGTGGGATAGTCTGGTTATTGCAATAGCTAGCAATGCAACTACCTTGCAGTTTGATGAAATAGTCTCTTCCTTGCTGACAGAGGAGATGAGACGGAAAAATATGGAGAGCCAGAATGGTGATGCCTTGTCTATATGAGGAGAGTCCCAGAACAGAAACAAAAATAAGTCATTGAGTGGGAGATCTAAATCTAGAGGTAGATCTAAATCTCCAGGAAAACCTGTAAAGGTGGTGTGCTAGAAATGCAGAAAGGAAGGGCACTACAAAAGGGACTATAAATCTAAATCTTCTGATAAAGGAAGGGGATCTGATGATGCTCCTTCTATAGAGGTGAAAACCACCTCAAATGAAGGTGGGGATGTGTACTTGGCTTCTTCAAGTACACATGTAGATCATGAGGCATGGTTGATTGACTCAGGTACATCCTTTCACTTCAATCCCCATAGAGAGTGGTTCTGCGAGTATGAGAAATATTATGGTGGTGATGTCTTCTTAGGGGATGACACGAAGACTAAAATCATTGGTCGTGGAAAAGTAAAGTAGAAGTTGCAAGGTGGAAGGGTTAGAACACTTCCGGGTGTTCTACATATTCCTGCATTAGCCAAAAATCTAATTTTTGTAAGAAAGCTGGATGATGCAAGTGTAAAAACAATGTTCGAGAAGGATACCTGCAAGATGGTTTGGGGAGCACTGCTTTTGATGTGGGGAGTTCAGACTAGAACTCTATACAAGCTACAAGGTAGCACTGTTGTTGATGGGTGCAATAGTTTTGTGGTTCCTGAAAGTGGAGCAGAAAATCTAGTGCTCTTTGGAGAGAAAACCATGATGTGGCATCAAAGGCTTGGACATACTGGAGAGAAGGGCCTTCAAATTCTTCATGGTAAAGGTATGGTAGAAGGTATGAGTAATAGATATCTGGATTTTGATTTCTATGAAAATTGTGTATATGGGAAGCAGAATCAGGTGAGTTTCCCCTCTTGACAGTTGGGTTCTTGAAATGAACTGGATGTAAAATGTAGCTCTTGGTCAATAAAAGGTGAATGTTTGGATAAAAGATGTGTTGAACTGCTTCTAGGTGCAGATAAATGGAGTTTTTGGCTTTCCAACCCTCTTGGAAACTAATCTCTCAGGGTCTGAAAGACCCTAAGCTCTCTGCTATGAGGTATCTGACCTTGTGTGAGGCCTTTTTGAAGCTAGAGCTATTGTTTTCTTTTTAATACACCAATATTTCCTCCTCACTGAACAACCAGAGGACAATATTAAAAACTCAGGGAAAAATGTTCTTGATTTCATCCCCGGTAGTGACGCCAATTAATGTTGTTCCTTAAGAAACCAATTTCCTGGCTGTGTAGAAATTGTGCTTAAGACATTAATTTTTACTATGCATGTCACTTATTTGTATAAAGTATCCTCATGTGAAGGACCTAAAGAAATTGACTTTTAAACCTTAATATTTAGCTGATATGAAAATCTCATAATGCCATGTGATGCTGAGGATGAATGCTGTGTGAAGAATGCCTTGAGAAGTTAAATATAATATGTTGTGTTTGACAAGAACTATTATCTGTAACTGAGAAGAAATATAGAGGTAGGAACTTTATATATAGGAGCACTCTTTTAAGGAATTTTAACTTCATTCACATAAGTAAACAAAGGCCTGCAGATTCATTACCATATTTAAAGAAAGGAAGAAACGTGATGACACATAATAGAGAAATTACAAAATCATACCCAACAATGTGTGGAAAATTTTTGATTCCTTCATTACTCATCAATTTATCAAGAATACAATAGCTTAGTCTCTAGGTTCTTCAAAATTCGGACCCTTTTTCTATAATTTTGCCTCTTTTTATAAATCATGGAATAGTTGGTAACTACCAAAACTGTCAAACTGCTTAACTACCTTCTAACTGTCTAAAGTAAAAGTCATTACAGAGTATTACATTAGAGGCTAAATGACACCTCATTATTGTCAAGAAAATAAGATAACAAGAAGTAACAAAAATTAGAGTTTGATTGGTGATTGCTACTCGTTGTTTGAATATGTGGCTTGAGTAAGTGGTCCTGTTGATGCATCATTGGTCTTCTCTATCACCCATCCCTTGCACTTTCTCCATAAAGGTACAATTTACTTTGGTGCTTCCTCTAATTTGTCAAGTGATATTCTGCAAGCTATGATACTACCATAAGTAGG
The DNA here is from genome assembly GCA_031772625.1 of Pinus tabuliformis. NCBI lineage: Eukaryota > Viridiplantae > Streptophyta > Pinopsida > Pinales > Pinaceae > Pinus > Pinus tabuliformis. Next base: position 790,103,996 of record CM062811.1, read on the forward strand.
CTTGTCTGTAAATAGAGTCTCCACCATCCAGAGAAGCTTAAAATATTTGTTTAGGTAGTTCACAATGATGGCTCCTTTCAATATTGCTATCTTTTCATGAGTGTTATCAACTTTTATTTTTTCCTCAACCATCAAAGTCTCATATGTTTTCCATGGCAGCAAGTTTCCTTGTAGATCCCAGCAAGAAGGAAGTCCAACCCTAACTCTTTTATCAAACAGGATGTTAAAGTTTGAAACTGCTTCCTTCATCTCATTTATCTTATTCTCAGTAGTATTCTTGTAGATATTTATCACAATCATTTTGTTAAAATCTATTACACATGATGTTTTGTCTGGCATGTCATGTTCCTTCAATTTTGTAGTAGATTTAGAGTTAATGAAATCTATCATCCTCTTTGTAAACTTTGATCTGTCTAAATCTTTTTGCTTATTTTTTATGACCACCTCTTCCATATCTCGAACTAGTGTTTTCTCTTCAGATATAATCACAAGAAATTCCCAAATTCCCTTGATAACCTCAATGACTTCATCCCGTAGGAATTCTCTAGCTTGAATTAAGGACATATTTCCCTTCATTTTCTCCTTTAGCCTTTTTATTTCATCTTCAGCCCTAAAGAGATCTTCCCTGCACTTCTTTGCATTATCTTTCTCCCTTCTTGCTTCTTCTTCACTCAAATTCAATAGCTTGCAAGCTGTTACCAATTCTCTTTGGGCTTTTTTTACATCATGCTTAGCCATTTTAATCTTTGTTCCCAACTATAAAACCTATGTTGCTAGATCATCTGTGTTGGCTAGCATTACTATTGTAAAAACATGAGTGTCCACCTCTCGTTGTAGCTTGTCCAACGATTCTTTAAGTAAAGAAACTTCTTCAATCTTCTGCAACACATCCTGTAGGAGCTTTTCATTTTCATTTCCTACTTCAACTATCCCTGCAGCTATGGGATGCTCACCTCCAGGTAGCTTTAACTTCTTTTTCAAAACCCCAATCTCTGACTTGGAATATTGCAATAATTTTTGAACAGTAGGTAGGTCATCAGGATTGACACCTATTTTAATGATAATTTTATTTAGCTCATCTACCTGAGCATTCAATGCTCTAGAGTTGGCTTTCTCCAACTTTAACTATTGAATTACCTTGTTTAGCATTTTTTCTGCCTTGACAGTTGCTGCATTTGTCTTATGTAGATCATTCACGATCAATTGCCCAGTTTGCATATGAAAATTGATCTTGTCAAGGATTGGAAGCTTGTGAGTGTCAACAGTTAAATTCATATTCTTGAAATTGCTAGTAGACCCCACTAATATTTCAGTAGGATGAGAAAAAGCAATTTTAAGCTAGCTCCTCTCCAAATCCATGGGAGATAGCAATCTTGTTTCTTTAGCATTTACCTGAGACTCATCTTGAACCTCCATATTTAAATTCACCTTCTGGTTTATCTCAGCTATCTGAGAAAACATACTTTGAATTAAAAGAACCTAATCATGGACAAGTTCTCTGGAAGATGGGGAAGTTGGGGCACCTTCTATTTCTCCTAACTGAATCACCAAACCAGGTTGTGCTGAAGACATTGAATCTTGAAGCTTGGTCCTTTCTGTTTCTTTAGATTCTTCCTCATCCAGATCAATAACTTCCTCTCTAACCCTCTTGACACCTTTTTATGTAATGCTAGGGGTTTCAATCTCTGTCCCTTGAGTGTTTTTCAAACCTCCATTTTCCAACTTATCTATTTCAGGTCTACTTTCATGTACAAAGGCTACATATCCATTCTCAAGTCTTCTCTTTGTAATAATTTGATGAGGGTCATAAGCCCACTCAACCACTTGTAAAAGGCACATGTCATTCAACAATTTTTCAGCCTCTTGGGCAGTCTGCTTGATGTTTACATTGAAAGGTCCCACTTCTTTAGGAAACTTGAAGAAAAAGCATTTCTTCGTAGGAACAAAATGAACTTGATCTACATTTAAACTCTTCCTGATAAATTCAGGGGAAAAAAGCCTCAGTGGCACAAATTTAGGTAACCTGTAAGGCTTGACAGAGGCTCCATAAAGCCTAATCTCTGCATGCTCTTCAAATATGAGTCAATCCCCACATCTCACATTCTTAGTCAATTGAATAAATTCTTGAGATTTAGGAAGAAAAGTTGGGGGTAGGCTTCCATTCAAAATTTTATAAGCCACTTGAAGGAATAAAGAAGTAAACTCAAATAAACCACTATCTCCTGGATCACCCCTTATCAGGCCTGAATAGAATACCACTGACTGCTTCTTTTTATTGATATCAACAATGTTTAGCCCCAAATCAGAAAAATGTTCAGCATTCTGATACAAAAATAAATAAGTAATGACTTAAGGAAATTTGAAGGACCTAGTGAGAGGAAAAGTCATAAATTTGCTATTAATAGTATCTACCCAGAATGCTAGAATGTCTAGTACTATTTATGGCTTCGCTTCATCATTAAGGAGAAAAATCCTAGCACAAACTTATTCACCTGCTTGGAGTCTTGTTTTCCTAGAATCTTGGCAATTACTTGCAAAACATGTCTTATGTCTACTGCAAATATTTTTAAATAGAAGAGATTCCCATCTAGGGAGAATTGACCAGATTTAGGGGCCAAGAAAGAGGTGACATGAGAAAGTTCTTAAGGAGACATGTTATCATAATAATAAATCAGAGATTCTTCAGTAAAGGTGCTGTAAGTTCTAGACATAGGGTAATTCAAAGCTTGGTGTATTAATTGTGAGGTTACTTGAAAAACACTCTCCCCTGACCTTTTCTTTACAAAACATTTCTTAGGGTACATTTCTGAGGTTAGCCATTGACTAAACTCAAGGAATAGATGAGTTCTGGGGACAAAAGCAGCTAAAACACCTGACCTAACCATTGTCATGAATATAGGAGACTTTTAATGGTTCAGAATGACATCTTGATACAATGAAAGATGTTTAATTGTGCAGAGGGTATCAGAAATATCTTTTTCAGCATCCATTAATGGGGTATGGATAACTGATGAGGAACTTGCTTGTTTGGCCATGGTGACTATAGGTGACGGTTGTCAGGATGGTTGCTGACTTGGATTGCTAAACTAGATGCAAGGTTTCTCAGTACTAAAATTAAATACTAATGCAACGGGGTTTTGCTTGTCTTTTATATATATGATAATCCAACAGAGGGAAAACCAGTAATTAATGTAACTAATTAATGGAGTGTTAGATGAGGTGACGGGATACGGTTAATGAGGTGGACGGTAATGGATGAGGGTGGCGGTTGAGGTGGAGGAGATGAGATAGAATGAAGCGATGGGGGTGGCCCGCTACGGGGTAGAGAGTGTACGGGAGGTTCATTAGGCTTGAACCCCCGCAGCAATCTCAGGCCGTAAATCTCATTCAAACACCTTGACATCATGGTTAACTGAGGGGGTTGAGCCTGAGTTATAACTTGTGATTTTGTTCCCCTGTAGCACACTTTATCTACCTCTCGAGCCCATGCTTTCCTATATCTTGTGATATTGCTCGAACTTTAATATATGGGTTGGGGACCCACCTTATATGGATTTGAATGTCATTAATAATATAAAATAAATCATTGTTTTCGGACTTTCACATTCTCTTTTGATTTTTTTTGAAACAAAATATTTGATTTATATATATATATATATCTATATATATACATTTTGATAATATTAAAAATGAAATTTAAATGACGATGGATGCTACAATATGGTGGGTAACAATTCTTCAAATAGAAAATGAGATTTGCATATTAGGATTTAGTATCAATGAGACATACCTCGGTGACTTCAATATTTTCACATGTGTTAGTTTTAGAAGCTTTCTCTGATGCACCAGCTACCAATCTGCAAAAGCCTTTAACTCCAACAATTTTAGAACGCTTTTCACCTAATTCTCTTTGAATTAGTAATTGCCTAACCACATGGAATGGTATAATTAATTTTGTATGTGATATCAAGAGAAAAGGCCTAAAGTGTTTGATAGATTTAAATACTCCAAATGCTTGTTTTTCAACTTTAGAGTAATCTAATTATGCTCCGTAAAATGTTGAATTGTAAAAAGCAACAGGAGCTTCAATTTGTTCATGATTCTTTTGAGTGAACATCGTTGCATAAGAATGATCGGAGGAAAACATATATAAAATAAATTCTCTTGAAAAATAAGGAGAAGACAATGAAGATGCATTAATAATAGCATGTTTAATGGATTCAAATGACGTTTCCTTAGATTGGCCCCTGTTATGAAACCAGCTCACAGAAAGATAGAAAAGAGAGATCCACGCCTTAGAATTCAGCCTCTTCGAGGGGGCAACCTCCTTTAAATTACATAAATGAACAATTCTTGGATCATACAAATGAAAAGACCTCCTTTCTATATATAGGAGTCTAAGGGGTTATAACATAATCAGAGTCGACATAACAATAATAATAACAATAATAACAATAGTGGGCTTCTATGGGGCACAATAGTAACAATATGGGCACTACATGGGTACATCAATATAATAAGTGGGTTAAACTAATAACAATAAGGGGTTACACTAGTAGTATAGGGGCCTAACATGCCCCTCTCCTTCAAAAAGCGTTGTCCTCAACGCTTGAGTAGTTCTTGATGCTTCTGTATAAAATTCTTGTCCTCGCACGTGGAATATTCAGCGGGTATGTTCTTCCACTTGATGAGATACTCTAAAATTGATCGATTTCGTAGCTGTCGGGTTCTTGTTTCTGTGACTGCTCCAGGTTCCAATATGATTTTTCCTTCCTCTTCAATTTCTGGCAATATTTCTTGAATTGGGATCTTTTGCAACTTTTGAATAAGTGGCCATACTTCTTCGTCCTTCTTCCATTCATCCCTTGCTTCGTTTATCCAATCTGGTTGGATAATATAAATAGCACAAAATAATGCTTCCACATCCTCTTCCTTGAAGAGTCTTCCCATTCGGTAAGGTCGCCATTTTTTAAGTGCATGTAGTATAGATAACATAGAAGACCTATATCATAATTTTACTACAACCCTCTCATATTTTATTAAAAAGTTCTCAATTGAAGTCTCTAATAATAAAAGAAATAGCAAAACCAATCCTTGGTATGACAAAGATTGTAAAAATACGAGGAGAGCAATTAAGGAAGCTGTTGATGATTCTCTTAAAATGGACAAGATAAGAATATATAAAGCCCTAATTAAAAGGAAAAAGAGGCAGTACATTCGTCAAAGACAGGAGAATCTCTTACACCTCTCTAAGGTAGCTCCTAAGAAATTTTGGAGGCAGATTCTGACTAGGAAGACTAAGGATAATAATAAAATTGCTCTTCATGATTGGAATTCTTATCTTAAAAAGCTTTATGAATCTCCTAATGTCACGGATAATTTGGAAACCCTGCTCACAACGAAAGAAGTCTTCTCTTTAGAAGACATTAAGTTTGGGGTTAATCGCCTCGCGAATGGGAAAGCTAAGGACATTGAAGGTTACCAGGCAGAAATCTTAAAAATTGGAGGTCCTGTCCTCATCCCCCACATCCACAAGCTTTTCAATCAAGCTGTTAAGCAAGGGTTCCCTAAACCTTGGACTGAGAGCCTCATTATCCCTATTTTTAAAAGTGGAGATACAAATAACCCCTCTAATTATCGAACAATTATGATCAGCCCTCTCGTAGCCAAATTATATGGTAGTATTCTGGAAAAAAAGTTAAGCATATGGCTTGAAAGTGAAGGTAAGCGGGCTAAGGGCCAAGCAGGTTTCAAAAGGAATCACTCAACAACAGACCACCTTGTTACGCTAAGGATCATTGCGGAGGAATGTCGTAATGATAAATCCAATTTATTCTGCTGCTTTGTAGACTTTAGAAAGGCTTTCGATACGGTTCCTAGATACAACCTTTGGAATAGGTTAGAAGAGCTAAAGGTTCCTCTTGAGTTAAGAGCTGCTGCTATAAGGCTATACGAGAATGTAATTGCCAAGCTAAAGAACAAGGAGGGGTGGTCAAAAGATATTAAGTGTAACATCGGAGTTAAACAAGGTTGCCCCCTCTCCCCTACCCTATTTGGCATTTACATCGATAAGCTCGAAGGTTATTTAGAAGAAGCAGGATGTGGTGGCACAATCTTAGCTGGGATAGTCATTATCCTTCTTCTCTATGCTGATGATATTGTTCTTCTGGCAAGGTGCCCTTCTGATCTTGATGAGCAACTCAAGCTTCTTAAGGATTTCTGCTCTACCATGGGTATGAATGTTAATACAGACAAAACTAAAGTTATGATTATCAAATCTAAGAAGGACACTTGCGCTAATTTTACGTATGACAATAATAACTTGGAGGAAGTGTATTCTTACAAGTACCTAGAAATTGATATCCATCACAAGCTCAACTGGAACCATAGCATTGAGAAAAGGATCAATGGGGGATGGAAAGCTTATTTTGGTCTTGAAAATAATTGTAAAATACCAAACCTCGTAATGTGGGATAAAAAGAAGTTCCTCTTTGAAACTTTAGTCACTCCTGTTATCTTATATGGCTGTGAAGTTTGGGGCTGCAGCATCTCCAGAGAATCATGGAGGAAGATTGAGCAAATCCAGAAGCGTTTTATAACTTATAACCTGAAAATTAAAAGTAATACACCCTATCCTATTCTCCTTATAGAAGTAGGTCTTTCTTCTATTGAGAGCCTAGCTATGCTCAGGTTTCTGATGTACAAGCACAAGCTCAATAACATAGACAATCATAGACTTCCTAAGCTAGCTTTAAATTCCAGCCAAAATCACGTAAGGCTTAACCGAGGATGGCATAAGGACACAAGGGCCTGGTTAAACTATTGGGAGATCAATGAGAATGATGCTTTGCAAAACATAAATAACATTAAAGATATTGTTACTTCTAAGTTCAAAGAAAAATTGTGGTGTGAGAAAGATTTAGCGTCTAAAAGAAAATTAAGTTATTATAAGAAGGTCATCAACCCCACCCTTGAAGATCAAAAGTATCTCTCTATTCTAACTAGCTCAAAAAAGAAAATTAATATAGCAAAGATTAGAACGAATTCTCATGAGCTCCATAGCGAAACTGGCCGCTGGGTAGTTCCTAAAACACCATGGATGGAAAGGATCTGCCATATTTGTGAGAATGGGAGCATCGAGGATGAAAACCACTTCCTCTTAGAGTGCCCTGCATACAACCACATTAGATCTCAATTTCACAACCTTTGTTACAATACTGACCTTCCTAGCCTTTTACAATGCCAAAATTATAGTGAACTCGGGAGGCTTCTCTCCAAACTTTTTGAGCATAGGAATAAAATCTTAAATCAAAATAAATAATTTGTCTTTTTAGGTCCGATAGATCATTATTTGGTCTCAGCGGACGTTAACCATCATCATCATCATCAGTATTGCCAACATTTCCTTCTCATAAATAGCTTGCTTGAGATGTAGCAGTAAAAATACCCAATCACCTACATCAAAACATTTTTCACTACGATGTTGATCTACCTGTTGTTTTGTTTGATTTTGCACCGAAGTGGAGTTATCCTTTAAAAGTTGGAGAACTTGTTGTTGATGCTCGATGTGATATTTCTCTGCTTGAACATTTTTCTTCTTGATATGTCCTTCTATCTTTTGAGGAGTGGTAATTTCTTCCAGTCCTTTACAAGATATGGTCGAATTCATTTCTTGATGCTCGATGTGATCTTTCACTTCTTGAACATTTTTCTTCTTGATGTGTCCTTCTATCTTGATAGTTTGAGGAGTGGTAATTTCGTCCATTGAATTGCAAGATATGGTTGGATTCATTTCTTCTTTCTCGATGTGATCTTTCACTTCTTGCACCTTTTTCTTCTTGATATGTCCTTCTATCTTGAGAGTTTGAGGAGTGGTAATTCTTGCCAATGCTTTACAAGATATGGTCTAATTCATTTCTTCTTTCTCTGGGGTGGTGACCTGGCGTATATCCTCTTCTTTTGATGTTTCTTTATCCTTTTCTTCCTCCTCTTCATATTCTATGTAAAATAATTTCTTCTTAGCACACCTATGACCTTTAGTACATTTGCTATCACAATTGTAACAAAGCCCTTTTTCTCTTTTTTCTTCCAATTGTTGTGGTGTAACCCTTGTAGGTTGTGGAAGGCTGGGAGAAACAACACTTCCATCTTTATAGTTGTGAGGGGTATGCTTCTTGGTTTCCGTAATTTTTCTTTCCATTATATCACAAATCCCTTTTACTCTTTCCAATTGTTGTGGTGTTGCTCTAAAGAAGGTGTTGCTCTTTGTATCCTCGTAATGTGCTATCATTTCCTCCGTGAAAATTGACCACGTAACAAGTTTTTTACGAGAACAAAGCCCTTCATACCATAAAAATTGATCTGGTTCTAAATATGAAGATGCAATACATACCTTTTGTAAAAGTTTTACACCATGTAGATCAAAATATTGCTCCATCTGAAGTATCCAATTTACCGGATCCTTGCCATCAAACTTCCTCATCTTGATTTTTCTTGATTTTAGGAGCTCGACCTTGAAACGACTGTAACTCTGTACTTTTTGATCTTTAAGTTCTGAAATTGCAACATGTAGTAGCCTTCTGTGTCCTCTTTCCAATGCCACTAGTCTGATCCAAATTGGATTCTCCAAGAAAGAGTTATGCACAATCTCCCGCAGTGACCTGATTGTAGACTAGTTCAGTAGAGCGAACTTGTATGAAGTGCCACGTGTCACTGTTTCAATATTTAACTCTAAAAAATATATAAAAGAAAACTAAAATCCGCCCTCTTTCTGTACCTTCTTGCGAAATTTCAATCCATATAATAAAGGCCCCCATATATGACGATTTTCCCCAGGTCACCTGTTTGGAATGTAATTCAGGAGTCTACAAAAAGACCAACTTCCTCAGATCATATCTCCACAACTATCACACGAAAAGATCTGAAATTCGGATCCAAGGTTCAGCACGATTTCTTCTCAAATGGGTTTTTTTTGCGACTTCTGAAACATCACAGAAAAATAGTTATAGCGAAAATTCCACGATGACCTGTTTGGAGCAGCGAAACCCTAGAATCCAAAGCTCTGATACCAAATGTTATGAAACCAGCTCACAAAAAGATAGAAAAGAGAGATCCACGCCTTAGAATTCAGCCTCTTCGAAGGGGCAACCTCCTTTAAATTACATAAATGAACAATTCTTGGATCATACAAATGAAAAGACCTCCTTTCTATATATAGGAGTCTAAGGGGTTATAACATAATCAAAGCCGACATAACAATAATAATAACAATAATAACAATAGTGGGCTTCTATGGGGCACAATAGTAACAATATGGGCACTACATGGGTACATCAATATAATAAGTGGGTTATACTAATAACAATAAGGGGTTACACTAGTAGTATAGGGGCCTAACAGCCCCACTTATAATTTTCCTTCTTTTTAATCATGTTATGAAGTGGGATAACAATTTGTGAGAAATCAAGGACAAATCATTTAACAAAAATTATTTGTTTGAGAAATGATTGCATTGATTTTTTATTATGAGGCATAGGAATTTGAAAAATAGCTTTCACCTTTCAGGATCTATAGAAATTCCATCTTTAGAAACAATAAATCCTAAAAGTTTTCCTTTTCTCAGGGAAAAGAATGATTTTTGGGATTAAGTGATATTCTGAACTTCCTACATCTTTCAAAGATTTGTTTTAGGTCATGAAGATGATTACTTCTCTTTTTAGAATATATTGTAATATCATCCAAGTAAATAACAATTGATTTATTTATTAGACCTATGAAACCTATGTCCATAGCTCTTTGAAATGTTGCTCCAACATTTATCATACCAATGTGCATTTTTTGATATGCATGTGTTCCCCATTTAGCTCTGAATGTGGTCTTGATCATGTTTGCAAGATGAACTTGAACTTGGTTATTACTAGAAAACCCATCTAAAAGACATAAATTCAGAACCTGCAACTGATTTTAATATTTATTCCATAGGATGTAGCTTGAAAATTGTCCTTTTCAGATGCTCTATTCAAGTTCTAAAATATATACAAATTATAATATCTCCATTATTTTTCCTTACCCTTACAAGCTTTGAGACCCATTTGGAATTCCTAACTGGAAAGATGATTTTAGCCTTGAGAAACTTATCCAATTTAGTTTTAATTTATGATTCAATATTAGGATGAAACTTTCTAAGGCTCTGTTGAACAAGTTTTACATCTAGAAACATAGGTATTGTATGTTGAACGATATAAGTATCATAATTTTTCAACTGATCATAATTACAAGCAAAGACATCTTTGTACCTTCTCAATAAATGTATAAAGCCAAGCCTTTCATCTAGAGAGAGTCTAAGTCCTAGATTAATTTTTTGGCTTTATCCTCAAAACCTAGATTGATGAGTTCAAATATGAAGGTACTACTTGGGAGTTTATAATTAGTTGGTTTTTTAAATCTATCTTTCAAATCATATAAATCTTCTAGCTTCACCATAGGTTTTGGCAATGAACTTTCATCTGAGGACATATTAAGATTTTTATCATGTCCTCCTCATCATTCATTTATCCTGTGTATGTTCCTTGTGATGTAAGAAAAATCTAAATGTCAACATCCTCATTAAACGCTCTCTAGTTAGTAATATTACTGGGGATATAAGGCCGAAAAAATAATTCTATAGAATATCTATCAAGACTAAACTCCTCACGAGGGATGAGCTTGGAAGCAACATTGGATAGTAAATCTACACTGGCATTTTGGATTCTAGGGATAGGGGGTATATTAAACACCAAGAAATGTGAAATCAAATCTCGGATCAAGGACTGATAATGTTTTAAGTGATTTGAAACAAATTGAATAATATTTCGGACCTATTTAACCATAATTTCAAAATCACCAAAAAATTTGAGAAATTTAACATCAAGACTTATAGCCTTTTGTAATCCTCGAACAAATGCTTCATATTCAGCAACATTATTCATGCATTCAAACTTAAATCTGCAATGTTGCAGATGTGTGGTCGATTGTCATTGATTTCAACCTAGTTACTTCAGCTACATATGGTTGAGGTGTTTGATGATTGAGTTGATTTTGAATGATGTGTAGATGATACTTGGCATGTCTACTAACCTAGACTAGCTTAGAGATGTGATGGATGGTCCTTGCCATGTTTACTAGCCTATACTAGCTTGAGGTGTAGATGGTCCTTGGTTGGATGATGATGTGTTTGCAATAGCTTGGAGGTCTTCCCATGATGATGATCTTTAGGATCATGTTGTTTCATACAGTTGATGATGTCTACTTCAAGATTTAGATTTAAGGAGCCTTGGTGTATAGTCTCCATGTCTCAGATTAGGTCAACATGTTGATTATAGTATATATTGGGCTTGGAGATGATCTACATGTATCTGTGGATTCTTGTGATGGTTGTACAAATGTTGGAGGATTTCTAATAGGTATTGGAGATGCATAGGGATGGCAGGGATGTTGCAAAGAAGTTTGATTACTTACTTGCTTAGTATAGTTACTAGGTGGAATCCTAGTCATCCTAGTTTGGCTGGGGATGATAATTGAGTTGTTATAGTGGATTGTTGGATTGCTTCACGGGGCTTAGTGTCTTCCAAAGGACCTACAGAGGCTTTTCAAGATCTGGGAGAGGTTTGAACAGTTTCTGAGCTGAGTTGACTGATGTTTGACCTTCGTTAGCCCCAGTCGCATTCATGACGGGTCAAGGGAGTGGTTAGAGAGCTCCACTCGCATGGAGGAAGGTACAAGGGATCAGTTATATCTCTAGCCTCTCAAAGGATAGTTCTAATGGAGTGACTAAGGGATTTCACAAGTTTTGTTCCACATTCCTCATGTTTCTCAGTCAATTTTGGTGTTGTGACGATGTTATTGATTGGGAATTTTGGGCATGTCATCGGAAAACATTTGTGGGGCCTCTAGAAGTTGATTAGGGTTGAAGATATCAAAGGGAAAGTGGAGTTAGTGATTGATTTGTTCAAGAATCATTCCTGAACCAAATCGAAAGCATGTGAACAGATTTGTTGAGTCTTCCATAACTTGTTGCATTTACTGAGTTAATCATCTTAGAAAATGTTAAATAGAAGAAGGCTTTGAGTTCATTTGTTCGTTTTATTGGAGAGTGAATGAGTATGATAGTGTCAGAGCACTGTGAGTGAGTAGAATATGCAAAATATACTCACATATTTTATGTAGATATATCAGGGATTTGTGAGAAAAAATCATATATATATTTTAGAAGAGGGTTTAGAATTTGTGTGTTGGTTATGGCAGAAAATTACTAGCTTGTTGTGTGGTTGTGAGCAATTATTTGGTGAGAGTTGAAGTGAATAAATTCCCTCCTTTAGGTCAGATTTGTGGTGTATATTTATGGGCATAATGCTATATTTGTTTGGTTTTTCATGTTGAGCAAATTGACCACCCAGTCTGAAAATATATGAAACATGGTTTGCATGGAGAAAGTGAAGGTGTGTGGAGGCTTCAGTATAGATAGTGATTTTGTCAATTCGTAGTAGGAATATTTTTCTCCATCTAATAGGAGTTGAACAGTCCAATGGTGGTTGGGCAAGGATCGTTGGTCATGGGAGCTCCTAGCGGATGGTAGTCTATAGATCCGCGAGAAAAACAGAGTTTTGAATTGATAGATGCCAACATACTGTAGAAGAATCCAATTCTTCCTACTTATGGTTGTAATGTAATCCATGTAAATTTGTTCAATGGGATAATATAATATTTTGGCAGCATAACAAAAGTAGGGTGGTTTCTCCTAAAATGATTTCCACCAGAAATACTTGTGTTCTTGTGTGTGTATGCTTATGTTTTTCATGGTTATTTCTCATGGCCATTGTGGATTTAGTTTATTGTTGCTTACATGTTTTGATGATTTAATATTGTGCATGTGCATGGATAATTGAGGTTTGCGAAAACTATTTATAATTGATGAAAATTGATACAAAGGTAATCATTACTGATTCAACCCCCCCCAGTAGTGAATATATTTCCATCAATTGGTACCAAAGCTAGTTCTCTTCATTGAAGCTTGTCTTCTTGGAGAGTAGATCGTAGATTATGGAAAAAAAAAAAAAGAGAATTTCTCAAAATGAAAAGAATTTAAAGAAGGAATATAATCAATCCATTGCAAAAAAAGCAAAAATTTCTACAATTTTAGCCAAATCGGATGTCTCATGAGGTAATATGTTGATAGAATTTTTTAACTATAATTTTGATGATTCTTTTGAGTTTGATAGTGGTGATGAGATGAATATTACTATCATTAAGGATGAATATGAATCAACAATGGTTGTAATCAAAGAATTGGATGCTCAAGTAGATAAACTAACAGCTGCATGTAGAGATCATAAGAAATTGTTGAATATTTGTGATGAGAAGGAGAAAAATCTCAAGGAGGAGCTCACTACCTTGAGAACCCAACTAGTAAATTCAAAAATAAATGAAGAAGCAATGTGAAACAAGCAAAAAGAAAAGAAATATTATGTTGAATCACTCGAAAATGTAGTAGATAAATTTAGAAAGAAAACAAAAGAGAAGCATCAGCAGCTTGAAAAGGTTAAGAGCATCATAATACAGAGAAAATATAGCTCTAACCTTTAAAGAGGAAATGCAAATTTGAATGTAGGAAAATTTAATAAGATAGATTTAAAGAATCCTACAATGAAATTTGTGAGAAGCCATGACAATGTTGAAGAAAAGAGACAACAATTTCATCAGCAGCAAAGAAGAGATTCGAAAGGAGTTTCTATGCCAATAAAATCATTCACTTGTAGAGTTGATAGTAGGAAAATTCAAAGCAGAAATCAGAATTCATTTTCTCCTTTAATGAATGAGATTGAGTGTTTTAATTGTCATCGAATTGGACATATAACATATTTTTGTAGGATCAAATTAGACATTCATGCAGTAGTTTGGACATCAAAGAATGAGATATTCCTTCAGGTATAAAATTTCATTCAGGTTGATGTTATTCTTGTAACCTTTTTGGCCATAAGGCCATTGATTGTAGGTCTAATACAAGAAGTTGGAAATATAGCATGAGGAAAAAAGGATCAGATCCTATATCTTCTTATTTTGATCATTTAGAATGCTTTATGTGTCATGAATTTGGACACGGCCAATGATTTCTTGATGCCTAGATCTATGAGACCATCAGTACACAAGTAGCAACAAAAAATACATGCACAACAAAGGAACCAATCGAGAGCAATGTTGAAGAAAAATGAGGAATGATTAGGAAGATATGGTACTTATATTTTCTCACGTGATGAGGATGAAAAATGGTACATCGATAGCAGGTGTTCACATCACATGTCAAGAGATAGGAAAAAATTTCACTTCCTTAAGAGAATCAATAGTGGTCATGTTTTTATAAGGGGGTGAACCATCAAAAGTGTTGGTAAGTGGTAAAGCCAACCTTGGTGAAAAGAAGACCAATGTCAAAATGTGTGGCTTGTTGAGGGTTTAAAGAAAAATATTTTAAGTGTGATCCAAACAGTTGATGTAGGTAAGGAAGTGGTCTTCAACTCCAAGGGATGTTTCATTCGAAAGGAAGGATTAAGGAGGGTGATATCTAGAGGATTCAAAACCCCAGGTAATGTGCATGTGTTGAAGGGGAGAGTGAAAAGTTAGAAGATATCAAGAGAGAACTCTTCCTCATCAGAGTTTGAGTAGAAGAGATGAACACATATTACAGTCATCTATTGCATGATATATCTTTTAGATTGCAAAATGGATGTGAGGCCTTCATAGACTTAGGGGGATTATTTGGCACATCTTTATGGTAATTTTGATGCTTATATTCTTTCATGGTTTCTTGATGATGGATTTTTTCTACTAATGTTGTCTTGTTAAGATGTGATCAGGAGGTGATATGGAACATGTTCAGGGGGAGAACTTTTTATGCTTCCAATGTTTTGATGGCATTATGGATCCTTGGAGGAGTTAGTTATGCATCTCATGATATGTGCTCATCAGTTGCATATGTTTATGTGTTTATCATGCATGGATTATATGTTGAATATATGAGTTGACATGTAGTTGGATTGCATCATGCATTTTGGTTTGATGATTTCATGCATGTGGTGAATCCATGGAGTTTAGTACGATGATGGTGCATGATGCTTATATTTATGATGGATTTGTTTCAAGCAGTAAAGAAGGGATGTAGTTTATCTCCAGTTCTAGGAAGCTGAGCTCCTTGATTTTAGGAGGACTATTGGAGGACTCCGTTTGTATAAATAAGGAGGCTTAGAGCCTTAGTAGGTTAGCCAATCATTAGTAGAATTTTCGCACTTTTTTGTAGCACTTGTTCAGCTTATTTTCGAGTTTCTTTTTGAGAATATTTCATGTAATGTGACTATTATTTTTTATAATGAAGATGAAACAGTTTATGAGCCAGCACTGATCTCTTTCAGAGGGCTGAAGCTCTTGGGTTAGGGCCCAACCCAAGCTGCCCAACACCTCCTACTTTGTACTTATATGTTTTTGATTCACTTCATGAGTTAATTTCTATTTCATAGATTCATTTTAATTTGTTAGATTAGGCTGCTTTTGATGGTTTGCATAGTTGTTTTGTGTTTTAGTTGCTCAAGTAGGTTACTGTAGTGATAGAATAAGATTCAAAAAGGCAAACAATGGGCCCTGATCTCCTTTCTCCCTTTCTGGGACAATGATTTCAGGTCAAGGCGCTACTTCTACTACCAAAAACATAGTTTTGCTCTTCCATGCAACTGCTAGTGTGATGACTTGATTCGGAAAGGTTGATATGTTGATTCAGATTCAGTTGTTTAGATCATTTCTTGTTATTTTACAATAGATCTCTTTGCATGCTTTTATTTTCAAAGGATAATGTTCAGTATTTTCTATTTGTAGGTCAAAAATTAGGTCAAGCTAGAGAAATTTATGTTTTCATAGTATAGTTAGTTCTTCTGTTGGTCAATTTTTTGTAAGTAGATGTGCAGATATCTTGCAGGACACCTTAGATCACCATACATCCATAAAAAAACCAGCACCAACTCACTTCTCATAGATTTCCCAAGTCATTCGCAATATTTCGCCAATCTGCCCTAATTTCTGCATTTTTCTCCATAAGCTTTCCTCTAGCCATTTGAACAAATCCAACCATCATGTTCATTCTTGATCTTCCTTGACAAGTTATAGGCACCTCAACACCTTCATCTAGCCTTCAGTTACCATTTTCTATCATTTTTCCACTTTCAAAACTCCAAAAATAGCTCTCGGCCTCCTCCTGTAGATCCTCCTCTAGATCCCCTGCAGCCTCCTATAGAATTTCCTGTAAGCGGTTTTTCAAAATTCGATTGCAATGAAAATATTTAGAAGGGTACTAGGGGCTTCTTAGGACCTCTCCACACCTTCCTCCACCTCTACAAAAGCCAACTCCATCTTCCTTCGCCACCAAACCTCTGCAGAATCACAACAAGATAAATCACAAGCATATTTCACATAAAAGCACTCAAAAGCACAAAAAGATGTTTTCTTCTCATTTATTTTCAGATCTAGCTTGAATAAATGCAATTTACCTTTTGTGTAGTCAATGGCACTCATTTCATTAGTTTTCATCTCTTTTACTGCAAAAGTAGGGTTAGAGGGTAAATTAGGGTTTGCTAAGGTTTGCGTTACATTTTAGTCTTCTTACTCTTTCTACAATTAGAATAGACTCTTTAGAGTTAGCTTTCTTTCATAATGGTTAAAAGCTTCTTCTGAGAAATCATAGAAGTTGGCTTAAGCTCCTAGTGTCTTGCGCCAGCTGACCAAGTGATAGCCTGTAGTAAAGTCTAGTACTTATGTATACAGTACCGTCACTTCCAGGTTTGTTATGAACTACCGGGTTGATAAAAGTAAAGTAGGGAGCCCCAGGAGTTGCAACATTATTGCTGCAATACTGGTGCTCACCATATTTTTGGTGCCATTGCCAGGGAAGTGTCAGAGTATTTTGTGATTACTGCTTTCTTCTATTTTCTACTGTAACATTCTGCTAAGTAGTTTATTTCAGCAAAAGTAGAGTAGTTTTTTCATTTCAATGCTGCAATTTCAATTCTGCAAAAGTAGATTAGGCATTTCTTGCTTTCATTTCAATTCTGAAATTTCCATTTCAGCAAACGTAGATTAGTCATTTCCTTTTTTCATTTCAATTCTGCAATTTCCATTTCAGCAAAAGTAGATTAGTCATTTCCTGCTTTCATTTCAATTCTGCAATTTCCATTCCAGCAAATTAGATTAGTCATTTCCTTGCTCTCATTTCAATTCTGCAATTTCATTTCAGTTAGTTACAATTTGTTGTTCAATCTATTTCAGTTTTGCAGGTACAAGCAGAAAATAATAATAATAATAAAATTAAATAAATAAATAAATCACCCAAAAATAGATTTCCTCTAATGCCTCGTAGGAACAGAGATAATTCAAGAAAATTCCTACCCAACACCCCCACCACATCAGAAAGCCACCCATCTCTCTTCTTCGGTGGGAGTGATCTAGAAGAACCTACAGGTGAACCACCTGAGATATACGAAGATCCTATAGCAGAAGAAGAGCAAGAAACCATCCCTCTTGAGACCATGGCTGAAAAAAGAAATGTTAGAGGGAATGGGGAAAGAGTAGGGGGTGTCTTTCCTATGTGAGAGACCGATGAGGACACCAAAATGAAGAACATAAGTCCTTCAGCCTTACCTCACTTCCATGGGTTGACTACCGAAGATCCTGATACCTTCTTGTTTGAATTTGCTATTATATGTCGAACCTATGACAATGCAAAAGATGAGCAGAAGTTGAAATCGTTTCCTTCTACCCTCAAGGATGCAACATTGCACTGGTTCATGGTGTTACTTGGAAACAACATCACAACTTGGGCTCAGATGCAACAATCATTTAATAACAAATACTGGGACTAATGTAGGTCAAAGGATACCAAGGAAGAAATCTTCCGAATGACCATGGGAAGTGATGAATCCTTGGAAGATTATGAAGAGGGGTTTCAGCTCAGTTATAAAAGAGCCAAGTGCACACTTGACCCTGAATCTCTGAAGTTCATCTTGCTCAGAGGAGTCCCAGAAGACCTTCTAGATACCCTCCATTTGCTAGCTGGGGGGGACATCTACCAACTACCTTATGAAGACATAAAGACTATGTTTAGAAACCATTCTAGGGCAGCCAGAAAGAGAGGTAGGGGAAGTCAACCCTTAGCCAGTACATCCTCATCCAGTTCATCCCTTAGAGGTGAATTTGAAAATCTGCTAGAAGATTTCAAGAGCGAGATGAGGCAGACTCTTGCCATGCAAATGGATACCTTGCATATCAAAAGAAAACAAGAGGAAGCAGAGAGGGCTTTGGCCATCTTTTGTCCTAGGTGCACCAGAAGGCATCCTAGGAATGAATGTCCATTGAACTCTATAGAAGTGTGTTCAGTCTGTGAAGAAGACCATTCTATGAATTAGTGCCCTTCCTTGCTCGGACTTAAAGCTGCATACCAGGGGACCGAAGGAGCCACTGAACCACTCTATTTCATGAACCAAAGGAGGCCACATGGGCCTAGACCTTACCAGCAGGGAATGCAAGGGACATCCCAGACATATTACAACCCCAATCAAGCCACTTCCATGCCTTCTTGGGGTCCCCATACTCATCGTTCCTGGTCCACACCCCCTCCTTGGTCATATCCATCTCAGTACCATTCTCAACCAGTTGCTCATTCGTTTCACTCTTATACTCAGCCACAGCCTCAATGGAATGCACCTCATCAAGGGTGGAGGCCCTAGTACAAATTTCCTCCCGCTCTTTTTCCTCCACCACTTGCTCAACCGCAACCATTTACTCCTGCTCCACCAAGGCAACCCCAAATACCTTCTCAACTGAACCCGAACCCAAATAACAGATAGGCCCAACAGGTATATAGTGGGGAAACATCATGCCCGACCTATGCTATGGATATTCATAAGATTAACCTACGGTCTGGGAAGGTTCTCCCAGAAAACCAGCCTCCCCCTAAGGAGGATGAGGAAGAAAACGAGGAAAGTGAACCAAAAGCCATTCCACCCTTTCTTGAGAGATTAACTGGAACAACGCAACCTACCCTAGAAGAAACTAAACTTCTAAGAGAATTGAAACAATTATGTGTAAAGATACCACTTCTCCAATCCATAAAGGATGTGCTATATATAACAAGATGATCAAGGAGAAGTGCTTCAGGCACCCATGCAGGCGCAAGAGAGATGCTCCAACTATCAATGTCATAGGACAACTGTCCGACCTGATGTTGGGGCAAGTAATCTGTTCGAAATATCGAGACCTTGGAAGTCCTGTAGACGATGTCCACATCAATGGCACCATAATCCCCCATACCCTGATTGATATAGGGGTTGACATTAATGTGATGACCAAGGACACTATGCTCAAGCTCAACCTTCAGGGCTCCCAGAGAAAGACCACAACAGTATTACAGTAAGTAGACCTCTCCACCATGACCACTAAAGGGATTGTGGAAGACGTAATGGTCTCCATCGATTCTTGGGAGTACCCTGCTGATTTACTGGTTCTCCAAATAAAAGAAAAGCTCACGGGTTATCCTCTCATCCTGGGAAGACCATGGTTGACTACTGCAGATGCCTACATTAGTTGTTGATCAGGGAACATGAAAATCAAGAATGGGCATATGTCCAAACAGCTAGTCCTATATCCTCCTACCCAACCTTTGTTAGAACATGATTTACCTCTCTAGTTGGAGGAGGAAGATAAGGATGAAGTCTATTCCACACCACTGTGTGCAGTGGAAGCTACCATGGGGGGGGGGCCAAAAATTGAGGATGATCTTATGGAAAACTTGATTCAGAATCCACCCCCCAATGTTTTGCCATTAGAAGAGCTGGTGGAGGAAACCCAAGCCAATCCTTTAATTGATCTCTGTGTAGCTGACCCGACCTCTCTCCAAGTTAAGAATGTGGAATTCGGCCTAGAAAGAACCTTGAAGATCAACTCATCCCTATCCACCTCTCAGGAGAAAGAAGTGTGTAGCTTATTAAGAAACCACTAGGATACTTTTGCTTGGAGCTATAAGGAGATGAAGGGAGTACACCCTTTAGTCTGTACTCATCACATTTACATTAAGGAAGATTGCAAACCAGTCAGGTAGCCTCAAAGGAGGATGAATCCAGCCCTTAAGGACATTGTCAAAGATGAAGTGCAAAAGTTACTGGATGCAGGATTCATCTACCCTATCTCTGACAGCGAATGGGTATCTCCTTTGGTGCTAGTGCCAAAGAAAAATGGGAAGTCGAGAATCTGTGTCGATTATCAGGAACTAAACAAGGCCACCGAGAAGGACCATTTTCCTTTACCTTTCATAGATCAAGTGTTAGATGGCCTAGCAGGGAAGAAGTTTTCCTCCTTCCTAGATGGGTTTACCGGGTACAACCAGATCCAAATCAGCCCGGAAGACCAAGATAAGACCACTTTCACTTGTCCTTGGGGTACCTTTGCATACTGATTCCTTCCTTTTGAGTTATGCAAAGCTCCCGCCACTTTCCAGAGAGCAGTATTGAGTATATTTATTGAACTGGTTCATGATGCATGATGCAGTGGAAATGTATATGTATGACTTTACCCCTTATGGTTCTAACTTCCAGGAAGCTTTGTCTAACCTAAGAAAAGTTTTGGACAAGTGTATTGAAATGAACCTGTCCCTTAGGCCTGAAAAATGTGAATTCCTAATGACTAAAAGGACCGTGCTAGGTTATGCAATCTCTTAGCAAGGATTGAAGGTGGACCCCAACAAAATTGCCATTATCCAAAGGGTCCCATCTCCTCAAAAGGTAAGATATGTTCGAAGCTTCCTAGGTTTAGCAGGGTATTATAGAAGATTCATTAAGAATTTCAGTAAGCTAGCCTCTCCATTGTTTGGTCTTTTGGGAAAAGATGTTGAGTTCATATGGACTGACAACTGCCAAGAGGCTCTAGATACCTTGAAAAGTAAACTGGTGACTGCCCCAATTTTGAGAGGTCCAAATTGGGCCCTACCTTTTCACATTCATGCAAATGCCTCGAACAAAGTGATAGGAGCATCCTTAGGGAAAATTGATGAGAATTTGCCTTATGCCATATATTTTGTAAGTAGAAACTTGTCGAAGGCAGAATTAAACTACACTGTAACCGAAAAGGAGCTCCTAGCTATAGTCCATTCCCTAAATAAGTTCAGACACTACATCACTGGCTATCAAACATTTGTACACATTGGTCATGCTGCAATTAGGTATTTAATGAACAAACTAGATGTAAATGCTCACATTATTAGATGGTTGCTTCTATTGCAACAATTTGATTTAACCATTGTTGATAAACTAGGTAAGGAAAATGTTGTTGCTAATTTTTTGTCTAGAATAGATCTGCCTACAGATCAAGAAGGAATGGTGGATGATCAAATGCCAAATGAAAACATATTTTCTATCTCAGTACTCTCTTTGTGGTTTGCTAATATAGCAAATTACTTGATTTCAACACCATTCTCGGCACACCTGTCCTCAAAAGAGAAGATCAAGATCGTGAGGAAAAGTGCCCCATTCACCTGGATTAGGGCAATCTCTTCAAACTTGGCCCAGATTAGGTTTTGAGGCGATGTGTCAGGGAGGAGGAATTTTTTGACATTCTCCTAACCTATCATGATGGGCCCTATGGGGGCCATTTTGCAGCAAAGAGGACTGCCTTCAAAATCATGCAAGCAGGTTACTATTGGCGCACTCTTCATCAAGATGTAAGGAGATATCTCAGCCAATGTGACCAATGTCAAAGGATGGGGAAACCTACTCTAAGGGATGAGATGCCCTTGCAACCTCAAGTGACTTTCAAGCTAATTGAGAAGTGGGGCATGGACTTTGTGGGTCCTGTCAACCCTCCCTCAAAGTAGAAATATTACATCATCGTGTGCACTGATTATCTGAAAAAATGGGCAGAAACAAAGGCGATCAAGGCAGCAACAGAAGAAAAAGTAGCTGAGTTTTTGAGACAGAATATATTCGACAAGTTTGGATATCCAATAGAATTAGTCACAGATCAAGGGAGTAAGTTTACATCCAATCTGATTGAAGACCTCCTCACACATCACAAAATTAAGCACAAAGCTTCCACCCCTTATCATCCACAAAAAAATGGACAGGTGGAAGTCACTAACAGAGCTTTGGAAGGAATTTTGACCAAGGTAGTGAGGAGCAGCAGAAAAGATTGGGTAGATCGATTGGTTGAGGACACCTGGGCCTATAACACCACCTGGAAGACCACCACGGATTCACACCCTATGAACTGGTCTATGGGAAGAAGGCTTTGCTATCAATAAAATTTGAATATAGCACACTAAGGATGGCAACTCAGCTGGACCTAGATCTCATCCATGCACAAAAGGAAAGGTTACTTTAGCTAAATGGATTGGATGAACAAAGATTGCAGACCCTTCCCCACTCAGAGGTGGTCCAGCTTCAAAGTAAAATATGGCATGACAGACACCTCAAAGAGAAACAATTCTAGGAAGGAGATTGGGCACTATTGTATGATTCAAGGTATAAATATTTCAAGGGCAAACTGAGGACAAGATGGTTGGGACCATACACAGTAGAAAGGTGCAATGAAAATGGTTCAGTTCTAATCAGGACCATCGATGAAGAATGCATCCCCATGCTTGTCAATGGGCATAGGTTGAAAATCTACAGGAAGCCCCTCTCCAGGCAAGAATTCATTGAGAATCCGAGTAAAACAATGTTGGTAGTGGAGCAAGTCTCTGACTCCACTTCACCCACACCCTAATAAATAAAAATAAAAAAAAAGAAGAAAATAAAAGATCCCTGGGTGAAAACCTCCCCTTGGAGGTTCCCAGTGCAGGCAATGAGGGTGAAAACCTCCTAGAGGCACCCCAACTATCTCAAAAAAAAGAGAGAGAGAGAGTAAAAAGGAAAAACAGGAACATAAAAAAGTAACTTCTTTTGAATACTTTGTAGGTTGCAGGAGGGCCACAGAAGAAAACGGGACATGGTCGAGCCAAATCCACCTCCTATAGACCATTTCTCCATCTCTATTGTATTTCTCTAGTCCCTAGTCTCACCTGTTCTAGAAATTATGCATCCTATAAGAGGCTCTGCGCATTCTACAGGAGGCTCCTGTAGAAATCACAGAGAGCTCGAAATCAAGTCCAGAAAAGGATCAAAAGGCTAAAAAATTGTTCAAAAGACCTGTGGACCCTCCTACCACCATTCATCCTCCTAACTCTCCATTCCACACCTGCACCACTGCATTCCCACTCGCTTCTTTCTTCCCTACACAGAAAACACAAAAATCCTGTTTCTTTTGTTTTTTTTTCTTAAATGAAAAATAAACAGCAACATTCTTAACTTATCATTTACCTAGTGCATCCCAGCTATTTTTCCTTGACTAACAAAACCTTCCTTAGCTATCTTTCCAGTCCCTTCTCAAGCCTCAACCAAAATTTTTAGAGGGAGAAGCAGTTACAGGAAATCCTGCAGGATTCCTGTAACAACTGATCCCATTAAAAATCGAGCTCGAGAGGCAAGGTTAGTGTAGCCACAGATGATAAAACGTGCAAGGAACTAGTCCTGATTAAAGATCATTAGCATGAGGTATCCAAGCCACCAATTTAGAAGCCATGGGCGCCAGCAATAACAATCCATGAACAGAAAGCCACAGTCTGAGCATGCAACAACGTGGTAGTGACTAACAGGTAAGTGACTAAACCTGTTCCTCTGTTGCATGAGTATAATTTAGAAACTGCATGGAAAAGTGAGATGGTTGTAATTAAATGAGATAGGTGGCCAGCTAGCCGGCCACCCTCATCCAGTTCAAACAGCACGCCTCATCTAGTTCAAACAGCACTCAGTGGGTGCAGTCAGCACGTGTGTTTAGTCAACTCAAGAAGAAAACTCAAAATAGGTAGTGGTGGCAGCGTATAATCATAATGATGGAAGTGATTGCGGGCAGGCGGCATGAAGATTCATAATGGCACTAATGTAGGGACCAATGGTCCGGATGAGGATAATGTACCCTTCCTACCACCTCACCTCGTCACCGCAGAACACTCCCGTAAGCTTAAGTACACTGCAGTCGACCACCTCCACCACCTTCATTTTCATTATATTGACAAGCTCTAGGTTATAGCAACCTACCTACCACCTTTAGAACCTCGAAACAGTCACTCTTTGTCAGTTTCAAAACCCTTCCGCTTATCGGGCTCTACAGGAGCATTATCGCACTCTACACGAGTGGAAACACATTCCTATAGGAGCCCTTCTACAGGAGAGACAGTGAGCAGCATCGCAGAGGAAAATTCAAGATTTTGTGGCAAATTCAAGCTCGAAAAGGTAGGCTTAGTAAAACCCACTCTTCATTTCCATATATATACAAAAGGTGGTGGGATTTGAAGCGAAGTATTGAGTTGAAAAGAAGGGAAAAGTGAGAACAGAGTCTGCCTGTGTGTTTAAATATAAATATATATATATATATATATATATATACAGTTTATCCATTTACTCTTTGCACTGAAAAAATTGTTTCTTTCTCCTCCATGGTATTCTCCTGTGTAAAGAGATGATGCAACCCTGGAAAATTAAGCTTGTAAAAGAGTGAATTTGCATTGGGTAGTCTGCCCATTTTGTGAAAAAAAAATAAAATATAATTGTTATGTATACTCTCTGTTTTTTAAAGATATTGTTCCCTCAAATAGACAGAGAAGTAAATTAGGTTTGAGAACAGAGTTTGAAGGGAAGGAAAATTGCAATTTGTTTTTGTTAAAAATGAAGAACACAAAAAATTCTCTCTCTGGTTCTAGAAAGAAAACCTCAGCCATTCCTTTGTTTTCGGGTTTGAAATTTGCTGCCTTCCACCTAACCTGAAACATTCCAACTGTGTCTGAACATCATGATAGGGGGTTTTAAGAGGAAGGAGCCTCTGAATTCAACTAAGCTGCATGAACATCCAGAAGTGGTAACCCTCTTTAGCAGGGAAAATTGGATGCCTTTCATTGAAAAAATTCATGTGTATGATGAGGAAGTCACAGAGGAATTTTTATTGTCTTTAAAATCTCATGCAAAACTCCAGGCCACCGTCAGTTTCAGGGGTCTAATCATAGAACTTACACTGGAACTCATCAGCAAGATTACAAGTCTCCCACTTGGACTACCATGGAGCAAAGAAGAAAAACTATTGGGCCAAGTGGCCAAAAAGACCTTTCTTCAGCCTAATGAACATCCTGTGGAGGATAATAATGGCATCAAGAGGACAAGTATACCTTATCCATGGGGTGAGGTCAGCTATCAGATCATGAAGTATATCTCCTGTGAAGGAAGATACATCATAGTTTATGGGTATCATTTCAGACTGTTACATGAACTAAGATATGGCATGGACCTTCCTCCATCCAGAAAGCTCAGTATTCCATATTTTCTCCTCCAATCCTTAATAGATTCTAGCACCAAACTGAAGGCAGAGGTTCCAAACCAACTGGCTCACCATGGGCTCATGAAATTGTTGGTGGAGCATGCCCTCTACACTTACACAATCCCCATAGCCTGGGAGGTTTTCAGGAACATGACTAAAGAGGATGGTATAGAAATTCTTACTGATGACCTTAGTCCATCTGGAAGTGAAGAGGAGGAACAAAAGGAGGAAGCTGAGAAGGAAATCCATGAAGAAGAATAGAACATTCAATTGGAAGAAGAGGAACCCCACATAGAAAAAGAAGAAAAACAAAGAGGAGAGGAGAAATATGACACCACCAAAGATGAGCCTAAAGCAGAGAGGAAGACAGAGTCAAAAGAAAAAAAGGGAAAACCACACCAGAGAAAAAGAAGAGGACAAGAACTAAAAATAAGAAGCTTAAGACAGTGCAGAAAAAGGTTGCCACAGGAAAGGAAGAAACTAAGCAAGAAGAGGAGAAAACAACACCAGAGTCAGCAGAAACAAGAAAAACAACAGATGAAAAAGAAGAAGCAAAATAGGAAGAAGAGTCTCTTGAGACACTAGCAAGAGAAGCAGCAGTCATTCTTCCTGCACTTAATACTCCAGCCAAGTCCAAAGGAAAAAGGAAGAGACAACCATCTGTGTACTTCAAGGCTCGATAGAGCACCAAAATAAAGATGGGGAAGCCTCAGCCACCTTCAAAGGAGCTCATCATCCTTGAGGATGTCCCTACTGCAACAAGGAGGAACCTCCCTCCAAAATCCCCATCACTAAAGAAAGAGGGAGTCCTAAGACCTCTACTTGGAATGAAAGGATCAAACTAATGGACTCTAAAAAAATCCTACATGAGGCGCGGACCTCTCTACAAGAGACATTGGCAAAGCTCCAAGAGACTAAAAAACTTGAAAAGAAGGCAGAAGAACAAACCAAGGAGGAAGAAAAGGCAAAAGAGATACTAGAGCCTGGACCTCAGCCTAACTTAGGCTCCTACAACAACCTCCTTGAAGGGGGAAAAATCATCCCACAAAAGTTTGCAGTCCCTCTTTTCTTCAAGCTGGAAAAGGAAAGAGTCAGGACCCACACATGGATGCAGATTGCAAAATCAAAAGGGGTGGAAGACATTGGGCACATGGAAAGCAAATTGAGGGAGATGGGCAAAGAATTGAGCATGGTTAGGCATATAGAAAGCATTAGAAGATCTCAATTAGAGACAGAAAATGAAATGTTGAAGAAGCAGCTGCAAGAAAGGGAACCTCAAGGAGGAAATGAGCTATCAATCTTAAAAAGGTAGCAACAAGAAGAGGAACCCCAAGCAGACAGTGAAACACTAATAAGGTAGCTACAAGAACCGGAAGCCCAATTAGCCTACATGGCTAGTTGGGCTATGGAGGCATTACAGTGTAGGCAACCAGCCAAATCATATGCAATGTACCTCAAGGATCAGTGGCTCCAATTTCAGATCAAGGCATTAGCCCAGAGGGGCACAATACCTTTTCAGGATTATGGCCAATTCATGAATTTATGTGATCACACTTAAGCTAAGGACAAAGTGAATCTAGCAAAGTTTTACTTGCACAACATGGCACTTACTGACATGAACTTATGGGATCCAAATGTTGCGTTGGGATACTTGCAGCTGATGGCCATGGCATATTGGATGAGACATGAAAATAAAAGGGCAGCATAGATCCAAAAAATGATGGCAAAATAGTTTAATGAACCCCTAATGATTAGAGTAGAACCAGTAGAACCCTTGGCTCTCATCTATCCCCACCAACAACTTATAGCTAATCCTCAAGTTGTCCCAGACTATGTTGATAAGCAAGCCCAGGCTATTTCTCATTTCAAGGACATGGAGAGATTGTTTGGATATGACTGCATTCATGCCTGCATGAGAAGGCGGAATACATTACCACATAGCCTACGGATCAGGGAGTATCACTCCCCAAATAGGATGAGGGAAGCCATGAGGATAGTGCCACTGTATAAGCACTCTATGCAAAGTTTGAAGGCCAATTGGATTGGCCTCAAATTCAGTCCTCCACTGCTGCTAGGATTGTTGGAAGGAGTAAAAGAGGAGGAAGAATAGAAACAATGGGAAGAGGTGGATATAAAGGCAAGTTTCCAAGATAAAGAGGAAGATATCACATCAAAGGCATGGGATGTCAAGGAATCTATCAAAGCCATCAAGGATGAAGAGTTAGACTAGTTGCTCAAAGGATGAGCAACCCATTCAGTAGGGGGGTGATGATGAGCCCTAGAAATGGGTAATTATATGGGATCATTTTTCATCTTAATTTGACTTAATCCACCATTCTCATTATTTTATTGTATTTTTTAGAATATATTTATGCTAATAGAGTGAATTGGGTTATTCATTTTGCCATGTAGTCTAATGTGTGATTTATGCAAATTTTTTGGTCAATTTTAGACAAAGTCAAGGGATTTATGAGAAAATGGTAACAAATACTCGAGGGAAACATGGAAGAGGATTTGTAGGGGCATGTCCCCTTCATTTATGACCCCTTTCCTTGAATCCTACATCAGCAACTCAGAGCACAAAGGTCCACATTCCAAGGGGCAACCAAGCAAGTAAAGAAGGACTATTGTTTATCTCCAGTTCCAGGAAGCCAAGCTCCTTGATTTTAGGAGGACTGTTGGAGGACTCCATTTGTATAAATAAGGAGGCTTAGAGCCTCAGAAGGTTAGCCAGTCATTAGTATAATTTTCTCACTTTTGTGCAGCACTTGTTCAGCTTATTTTCGAGTTCCTTTTTTATAATAGTTCATGTAATGTGACTATTATTTTTGATAATGAAGATGAGACAGTTTTTGAGCCAGCACTGATCTTTTTCAGAGGGCTGAAGCTCTTGGGTTAGGGCCCAACCCAATCTTCCCAGAACCTCCTACTTTGTACTTATATGTTTTTGCTTCAGTTCATGAGTTAATTTCTCCTACATAGATTCATTTTACTTTGTTAGATTAGGTTGCTTTTGATGGTTTGCATAGCTGTTTTGTGTTTCAATTGCTCAAGTAAGTTAATGTAGTGATAGAATAGGATTCAAAAAGGCCAAAAACGGGCCCTAACCTCCTTTTTCCCTTTCTAAGACTATGATTTGAGGTCAAGGCACTACTGCTGCCACCAAAAACACAATTTTTCTCTTCCATGCAACTGCTAGTGTGATGACTTGATTTGGAAAGATTGATATGTTGATTCAGATTCAGTTGCCTAGATAATTTCTTGTTCTTTTCCAATATATCTCTTTGCATGATTTTCTATTCAAAGGTTATTGTTCAACATTTTTTGTTTGTAGGTCAGAAATTAGGTCAAGCTAGAGAAATTTATGTTTTCATAGTATAGTTAGTTCTTTCGTTGATCAGTTTTTTGTAAGTAGATGTGTAGATGTCTTCCAGGACACCACAGATCATCATATATCCATAAAAAACCTAGCACTAGCTCACTTCTCATAGATTTCCCAAGTCCTTCGAAATATTTCACCAATATTCCCTAATTTCTGTGTTTTTCTCCATAAGCTTTCCTCTCACCATTCGAACAAATCCAACCATCATGTTCGTTCTTGATCTTCCTTAACAAGTTCTAGGCACCTCAACACCTTAATATAGCCTTCAGATACCCTTTTCCATCATTTTTCCACCTTCAAAACTCCAAAAACAGCCCTCGACCTCCTCCTGTAGATCCTCCTGTAGATCCCCTACAGCCTCGTGTAGAATTTCCTGTAAGTGGTATTTTGAAATCCAATTGCAATGGAAATCTTCAGAATGGAACTAGGGGCTTCTTAGGACCTCTTCACACCTTCCTCCACCTTTGTAAAAGCCAACTCCATCTTCCTTCACCACCAAACCTCTGCACAATCACAACCAGATAAATCACAGGCATAATAATTTCACATAAAAACACTCAAAAGAACAAAAAGATGTTTTCTTCTCATTTCTTTTCATAAGTAGCTTGAATAAATGCAATTTACCATTTTAGTAGTCAATGGCACTCATTTCATCAGTTTTCATCTCTTTTCTTGCAAAAGTAGGGTTAGTGGGTAAATTAGGGTTTGCTAAGGTTTGTGTTACATTTCAATCTTCTTACTCTTTCTGCAAGTACAATAGCCTCTTTAGAGTTAGCTTTCTTTCATCACGATTAAAATCTTTTTCTGAGAAATCATAGAAGTTGGCTTAAGCTCCTAGTGATCTTGCACCAACTGACCAAGTGACAGCCTACAGTTAGAGCTAGTACTTGTGCATACAGCACCGTCGCTTCCAAGTTTGTTACGAACTACCGGGTTGATAAAAGTAAAGTAGGTAGCCCCAGGAGTTGCAACATTATTGCTGCAATACTGGTGCTCACCAATTTGTAATGACATTATCTTGCTGCCATAGAGAGGACATGTGGTCTTTCATATGCTTTATGTACTCATATTGTGATTGTATTAGACATGCATAACATTGAGATCCATGTGGTGAGTGCCAGTATTGCAGCAATAATGTTGCAACTCCTGGGGCTCCCTACTTTACTTTTATAAACCCGGTAGTTCGTAACAAACTTGGAAGCAACCGTGGTGTATACACAAGTACTAGCTCTTACTGCAAGCTATCAATTGGTCAACTGGCACAAGAACCCTAATGAGCTCAAGCCAACTCTATGAGTTCTCAGAAGAAGCTTTTAACTATGATGAAAGGAAGCTAATGCTACAGAGGTTATTCTATTTGTAGAAAGAGAAGGAAAACTGAAATGAAACGCAAACCCTAGTTTACCCACTAACCCTACTTTTGCAAAAAGATATGGAAACTAATGAAATGAGTGTCATTTACTGCTGAAAAGGTAAATTTCATTTATTCATGCTACTTCTGAAAAGAAATGAGAAGACATCATCTTTTTTTGCTTTTGAGTATTTTTATGTGAAATTATTCTGCTTGTGATTTATCTAGTTTTGATTGTGTAGAGGTTTGGTGGCGAAGGAAGGTGGAGTTGGTTGTTGAAAAGGTGGAGAAAGGTGTGGAGAGGTCCTAAGAAGACCCTAGTATCCTTCTGAAGACGTTCATAGTGATCGGACTTCGAAAAATCACTCACAGGAATTTCTACAGGAGGCTGCAGGGGATCTACAGGAGGAGGTCGAGAGCTATTTTTGGAGGTTTTAAGGTGGAAAAATTATAGGAAATGGGAACTAAAGGCTAGATGAAGGTGTTGAGGTTTCTAGAACTTGTTAAGGAATATCAAGAATGAACATGATGGTTGGATTCATTCAAATGGGAAGAAAGCAGCTTGATGGAAAAACGCAGAAATTAGGGCAAATTGGCGAAATGTTGCAAATGAGTTGGGAAATCTATGAGAAGTGGGCTAGTTCTAGCTATTCTGTGGATGTAAGGTGAGTTGAGATGTCCTGCAAGAGATCTTCACATTTACTTATCAAAACTAACCAAAGAAAGAACTAACTATACCATGAAAACAAAGCTTTTTCTAGCTTGACCTAATTTCTGACCTACAAACAGAAAATGTTGAACAGTAACCTATGAATAGAAAAGCATGCAGAGAGATATATGGTAAAAGAACAAGAAATGATCTAAGAAAATGAATCTTAACCAATATCAATCTTTCCAATAAAGCTATCACACTAGTAGTTGCATGGAAGAGCAAAAAACTGTGTTTTTGGTGGCAACAGAAGTGCCTTGACCTCAAATCATATACCTAGGAAGGGAGAATGGAGATCAGGGCTTGCTTTTGGCCTTTTTGAATCTTATTCTATCACTACAGTAGCCTACTTGAGCAACTGAAACAACAACAACTATATGAACCATCAAAAGCAATCTAATCTAACAAAGTGAATGAATCTATGCAACATAAATTAACTCATGAATTGAAGCAAAGACATATAAGTACACAGTAGGAGGTGTTGGGAAGCTTGGGTTGGGGCCTAACCCAAGAGATTCAGCCCTCTGAAAGAGATCATTGGTGGCTCAAAAACCGTTTCATCTTCATTATCAAAAATAGTAGTTACATTACATAAATTGTTCTAAAAAAGGAACTCAAAAATGAGCTGAACATAATGCTGCACAAAAGTGCGAAAATATACTAATAACTAGCTAACCTACTGAGGCTCTAAGCATCATTATTTATAAAAATGGGGTCCTCCAACAGTCCTCCTAAAATCAAGGAACTTGGCTTCCTAGAACTAGAGATAAACAACAGTCCTCCTATACTTGCTCGACTGCCCCTGTGAATCATCAATGTGGACCTTTGTGCTCCGAGTTGCTGATGGAGGATTTGAGGAAAGGGGTCATAAATGAAAGAGACACCCCTGTACAAATCCTCTTCCCTGTCTTCCTCGAGTTTGGCTTCCATTTGCTCATAAATCCCTTGACTTTGTCCAAAATTGTCCAAAAAATCTGCATAAACCACACATTAGACTACATGGCAAAGTGACTAACCCAGTTCACTTTATTAGCATAAATATATTCAAAAGCATGCAATAAACTAATGATAATGGTGGATTAAGTCGAAATAAGAGGCAAAATGAGCCCATATAATAACCCATTTCTGGGGCTCATCACCATGTTTGGCATATATTATATAATAATTCATGAGAGTTAGTCTAGCTATGTATAGGCTATTAGTATTTTTGTTGCAACCATGTACTTCATGTTGTATTATTGTATACTCTCATACTTATCATGGAGGAAAATCTTCAGTCTTCTATGCATTCAGAGAGAGTCATGTGAGTCATGGTTCCGCCATATATGGGCTTATTGATGTCATTGTACAACCATGTATTATAAATTTTGAAGCAATGTAATAAGCCTATGACACCCTGTACTCTATTGCATATCATTTTGTCATAGTCATTAGTCCATGTGGAGTAGCCTCTTGCATGTGGAAAGGAGGCATTGGAAGCTATATATATATATATCTATATATATATATATATATATATATATATATATATATATATATATATATATATGAGTTTACATTCAGCCCTGGAGATGCTTATATTTAATGGAGTATGGTTGGTAATATTGTTGTGACCTGTCATCATGATTTGTTGTTACCATGTCCACTTCAGAGAGATGTCACTTCTAGAGAGACATTTTTTTTCCAGTATATGGATTTTTTGTTGGGTAATACATTATGGAGAGGATGTATTTGTTGTTTCTTCACAGTTGGTTGGGTATTTGTTGTTGATGCTATGGAGTTGATCATTGTTGTTTTTTCTAGTAGATCACATTATGTTCCTACTATTATGTGTTGGTAATATGATCTGTTGCTATGACATGGATTATGTTGTTGTTGCTTCAGGGGATAGAGTATGTGTTTTAGTGTTTATTGTTACTGAGTGAGATTTTATTGTTGTTGTTGGTAGGAGATGTGTGTTGTTTCTCTTATGTGTTATTTATTGGGCATAGCTTATGTCAAGGGGGAGTTTATTGCACATATCTTCCATGGGGAGTGTTGTTGTTATTTCAGTGTTGCACTCCATTGTTCATCTTCTGCATATGATTGTGAGTGGAGTCTATGTTTTTTTTATGGAGCCCCTTTCATGTAGAGGAGTATATAGCATTCATTCTTGAAATATTTAGCCCTTTTATATGTTTATCAAAGGGGGACACTGTGAGGATGATGATCATATGATTGTTTCAGCTCGGGGGTTGACATCAAAAGGGGGAGATTATTGGCATTGATGTCTGTTGAAATATTGCATATGTGTTGTTGATTGTCATTGACGTCAAGATGGTTTCTTGGGCTACAAATGGTTGAGTTTTTTAATGATTGAGGTGATTATGGATGATGTGTAGATGATCCTTGGCATGTCTACTAGCATGGACTAGCTTTGAGATGTGATGGATAGTCCTTGGAATATCTACTAGCATGGACTAGACTGAGGTGTACATGGTCCTTGGTTAGATGATGGTGTTGGGAATGGGTTCCCACAAGAGAAGTTTTGGGGCTAAAAGCCCATGTTTTGGGATAATTTTGTAATAAAGTTGTAAGGTCTCCGCATTTTGTGGTCATAGAGTGCGAAGGTGTCAAGAGTCATAAAGGGTTGTCCACCCTTATTTTTTAAAGTGTCAAGTCGGCTGTAAAGATCCACCCATGGTCTGCAAACCATGGGATTGTATAAAAAAGAGCTAAGTAAGCTCTAAGTAGGGAGCAGTGAAGAGAGAAGTATTAGAGTTTTGGTAGAGAAGTGTAATTTTTTCAAGTCTTAGCGTAGGCAGAGGCTCTACAGCTGAGTGCACAAAGGCCTAGGGTGGAAGTCCGCAGCTAAGTGCACGGACACCTGGAGCTATGTATGCAGGGCAGATAAAGTCTGTATTAAACTGGAAAATATTACTAAAGAGAAGTATTCTGCAATTACTGTGTATTTAGGTCTTGTTAATGCATCTAATTATATTGTGTTTTGGGTTTAATCTACAATGTTTATTTGATGTGCAAATATATGTGATTGTATCGGTTAACTGAATGCAAGTAAGGATATCAGTTTACACAACGCTAACTATGATTGATTAATAAAATAAGTAAGAAACTTGAGATAACTTGGAAACCTATACAATACATTGTCATAGCTACGCAACAGTACCTAGACCACGGGTTAAGTTTGAGTGAAGGTTAATCGTACACCTTCGCGGAGGTATTGAGAGATGGAATAAAGCATAGACTGATAGAGCCCTAAGGCTTAGTGACCTATGCGAAAGTAGGGGCAGAAAAAAACCCGCGGTTGAAAAAGGAACAATGGCTGGATAGGTACCTGTATACATAAATCTTTTTTTGTTCCTTTCCAGTTGAGTTATACGAGTGGATTTCAAAGCTAGCAGATAGCTAAGGAAGGTGGAGGCTTGACGCTCCTAATTTCTAGACCCTAGAGCTTGTACAGAGACTGGAAGCTTCTAAGGGTAATATCGCCTGCATTGTTGATCATTGGCTCGATCGTATCATAGGGGGATTTGTGTCTAAATTCACGGTCCATACCTCAGTTAGTTACAGCAAGGTGGAGCGATGCATTTTCAAAGGCCTGCGAGATAAGTACTTGAATTCTTAAATACTTGGATTAAGATTTTATTGTATGAAAAAGGGTTATGTAGCTACCTTGATGTTCAAAGCTACACAAAGTAGAAAGACTTACAGGAATGAAGGAAGAAAGGGTCTTGAATACAACCCATTGATTTTGGATCCATTGAGTGATGAAGAGGGAGTAGAGCAGGCTTCTCCACAAAGTGTAGTTCAGTTAATAAAATGAGGGTTTTTGCGACTACCACCTCCACCCACACCACCTCCACCTTCACTGCCATCGCCCCCCATGACTTCACCCACATCACCACCACCTCCAATGCAGTTCAACATGGTGAATTCAGTGAAGCCTCCTTTGTTTAAGGGCTTGGGAAATGAGGACCTGGACCAGTTCTGGTTCATTACAAAAGCTGTATGGGAAGCTCAGGGCATCAAAAATGCTCACATGAAGAAGGAAATGTTGTTGGAGCTTTGCAGGATCGCGCTCTAACTTGGTACATCAAGTACTCTAACAATAACCCAAACGTTGGGTTGGCAGAGATCCAAACCTCACTAAATAAAGAGTTCAGTAGGCATAAATCCGAGGCACAGTCAATTGTGGTTTAAGGAAATCGCAATGAAACTAGGTGAGACACCTTGGGAATTGGATCCGAGATTCAAGGGTAAAATCCACGGAGCTAATATGAATTTAACAGATGGACAGCAGCGCGAATGGTTCATGGCTTCGCTCCTGCCTCGCCTAAGGGTTGCACTATCACAACAAAAGATTATGACTTAGGCAGAGGCCTTGGATATTTCTATAAGACTGCATAAAACATCGATGCAAGATCTGAATTTGGGGGTTCAGCAGATCCATGTGAAGTCGCAAAATATTTTCCTTGAAATGAAAATTTTGAAGCAGGACAAAATAGTTCAACCGGAGGTGCACGAAGAGATATGGTGCCTGAAATTTAAATATCAAGGGCATGAAAAAGACCATTTCCCAGTCTTTGCGAATTATATTACAGGAGGAGGAACGATTCCTTTGAGGCCAGAAGCCCAAGCAGGACCGAGCGTGGGGCCTACATTGTGGTGCGCTATATGTTAGGTAGTAGGGAAACATACAACTGATAATTTTAATTTGCTGCAGAAGTTTGTACAAACATTGCAACAATTATTCTGCAACTTCTACATATCGGTAGGGCATGATGAGCACAAATGCCCAAGTTACGAATCGATGATAGATAGAACACCCACTTATAGAGTTCAAGAAAAAATGCGGCCCCCTGACTAGAGTGTTGGGATGGCACGAATAGGCTTTCAGGAGCACGAACGATGCTGAGGTGGAGGAGGACCTGGGAGAGGTCAGGGACAACTGATTTGTTACAATTGTGGAGGACCAAGACACTGTGCTCGTGAATTCACTAACCGAATGCATTCGTCATCAAATATTGTACTCAGTTTGATCATGAGATAGATGGTTGTCCTACACTAATAGCAAGGATATGCAACAAAGGGGTGCTAACACTGCAACCCACTCAGAACTTGTAGATGATGAGGGTTGAGCCTCACGAAGAGGATTTGAATGTGAATATAGTGCTCCAAAGTAGAATTACAATGGGTGACGATAAGGGGAAATAGCTTGAAGACAGTGCATGGGTTCGTAAGCTCGGAAGAAGGAGGCTGAATTTGCTTTGGAGCACGCACATGAAACATTCATGGAAGCAAAAAAGAGCTTCGCTGAGGCCCCTACCTCAGGGAGTCGGGATAAGCCTATTCAGGAAATGGACCCTTCTATGCTTACGACCTTTCTGGAGACCTGCATGAAGTTTTTGCACGAAGCCAAGCCTGTGAACTGCGTGGTACAGAAGATTGGTAAGCATAAAGTAAGGATAGGGCGTGAGATGAGACTCGCTGCACAAATAGGAGAATATGAAATGGATTAGGTTATTTTGGATATTGGGTCAGACACAAACGTTTTTACGAAGCAGGCTTGGGAGCGGATGGGGAGACCCGTGCTACAGTGGTCTCCGATTCAGTTAAGGATAGAAAATCAGCAGAAGATCATCCCCATCGGATGGCTACAAGGAGTAATTATAGATATTGAATGCGCGAGTAGATTGGCTGACTTTGAAGTGATAGTAATTATGGATGACATCAACCCCTACCCTGCGCTCCTTGGCATTGATTGGGCTACTAACATGAATGTGGTAATCAACCTAAAGAAGTGAAATATGATATTTGAAAAGAAATTGCTTCGAGTAATAATACCCGTAGATCCCACTGACGAATCGCACTATTTTGAATCAGTCCGTGATTATGAAAGAGATGATGATTTGGACTGCATATATAAGATAATAGTGCAAGACCAAGATTGGGTGAATCTGATAGCGAATGGACAAATTACATGGGATCATGAGAGTTCTTGCAACTCAAACTTGGGTGAGAATTAGAGTGTTGGCAGAATCAACGACATGAAGTAACCACACTGAGTTGTAACATGCTGACTCGGTCGCTGCACTGTATGTCATCAGAGGTAAGAAATTTTCCCACTTATGATGGCTTGAATGATGTCGATGTGTTTTTTGATGCATTTGAGAGGGAAGTACTAGAGAAGAAGTGCTTCTAGGCTTTGGATTGGGCACTACGCGTTATGCCTGCAAGATGGTGGGGTATGCACAAGGGTAGTTTTGATGATTGGCACGAGTGTAGGAGGATGATGAGAACACACTTTGGGAAGTCAAAGGTACAAGTGGCAGAAAAGTATGATGGGAAGGATGATCTGTGTGCACACTTGGCTGGATGGGCTAAGGCTTATGGAGTGAAGCCCCAACCTGAATGGGTGCACTTGCTCTATCACACCTTGGATGTCAACCTGATGAACTAGTACTTAGAGACAGAGCTCTGCATGGCACAGGAAAATGGGATATTCTGCACGAAGGATTCATAATGACGTTTAGCTTCAAAGACGAATTTGAATGTATTGACGAAGCACTAGAAGAAGTTAAAGCAACAATCTTTAGGATACCGTAGGATCCTTTGGATTTGATTCAACCCGATTAGACTACTCAACTGAGCCACGTGCTTGAACTATTACGTGAATACTGAAGAAGAAGATGAGGATCCATGAAAGATTAATATCCCTGAAACCAAGGGTCACCGCGAGGTCAAGGGACCACAGATCGAGAATCCTTATATAACTACACCACTGAAAACGAAACAGGTAAATATTGGTATGGAGGCAGAGCCCAAATTCATGAAGATTGGAGATTACTAGGATGACGCGACGGTAGATAAGGTCACCAAATTTCTACGCAAATACCAGGATTTGTTCCCTACCAAGTTTACAAAGTTAAAAGGGATAATAGGGGACATGGGCATTATGACGATCACGCTAAAACCCGATGAGAAGCCGGTTAAGCAATGACATTATTGTCTCAATCTGAAGTATAAGGAGAAGGTTTTCTTAGAGTTAGATAAGATGTTCACGGCAGCCATCATTGAGCCCATAGAAGAATCTGATTGGGTAAGCCCAATGGTTGTATAGAGAAAAAAGAAGAAAGATGAAATAAGGATATGCATAGATCTCAGCAAGTTGAATGACACTTGTGTACATGATCCTTTCCCGACTCCATTCAGTATGAGGTATTGGATAATGTAGGTGGCCAGGAAGCGTACTCCTTCACTGATGGGTTCTCTAGGTACCATCAGATCAAAATCGCACCTGAAGATAGAAGCAAGATGACCTTCGCGACTGAATGGGGATGTTTTCAGTACACTGTAATGCCTTTTAGATTGAAAAATGCACCTGCGATTTTCTCGCGCGTAGTCATTGTTGTATTCAAAGACTTCACTCATAAATTTCTAGAGGTATACTTTGATGAGTGTACTGTGTTTGGGTTGGTAAAACGCCATGTGGCTAGTTTGTTCTTAATGCTAGATACTTGTCAAAGGTACCAGATTGCACTCAATCTGAAGAAATGTTTGTTTTTGTGTTCCTTTTGGGACTCTGTTGGGTCATGTGGTTTGTAGACAGGGACTCATGGTAAATCCCGTGAATATCGCAGTGATACTTAACTTGGAGGCACCGAGGAGTGTGAAACAATTGTGCTAAACCTTGGGACATACTGGGTACTACAGGAAGTTTATCATGGGCTATGCCTAGATCACCGCACCTA
Organism: Pinus tabuliformis; assembly: GCA_031772625.1. Taxonomy (NCBI): domain Eukaryota; kingdom Viridiplantae; phylum Streptophyta; class Pinopsida; order Pinales; family Pinaceae; genus Pinus; species Pinus tabuliformis. The sequence goes on from CM062811.1 coordinate 790,142,650, forward strand.
TGGAAAAGCTGTTGAAATAGGATGTCACATTCTACTGGAATAAGGACTGTCAAAAAAGATGGATGTGCTGAAAGGAAAAATGGTCATCGAGACAATTTTAGTCTTCCTGAATTGGAAGAAGGAGTTTCATGTACATGTAGATTCATTGTGTATAGTACTGGGAGTAGTACTGACCAAGGCTAGCGGAGGAGAATTGGACCATCCTATAGCGTTTTCAAGCAAGAGGTTATCCAAGGTTGAGAAGAAATATTCCACCACCAAGTGTGAAGGATTAGCCATGGTATACGTGCTCAAGAAGTTTAGACACTATTTACTGGGTGGACATTTTAAGATGTATACGTACCATTGTGCATTGAAATACCTGGTCAACAAGCCTGTGTTGGGGGGAAGAATTTGTAGGTGGTTGTTATTGTTACAGGAGTATGATTTTGAGGTTATTGTGAAGCCTGGACGACTAAATGTGGGACCAGACCATCTGTTGCACATTGAAATGGAGGAAGAGCCGATTAATTTGGAGGATGGATTGCCTAACTCGCAACTCTTTGCAGTGTGCATCGCGGATGGTCACTTTGAAGACATCATACACTTCCTAACAACAAGAACTGCCCCAGAAGGCTACACCATCCAGCAGAAAAAGGACTTAGTGGTGTGCACGACATAATTTTCTATCATTGTTAGACATCTATACAAAATGGGGTCTGATGAAGTATTACAATGATATGTACCAGTGTTTGAAAGTAGAAGTATCCTTGCGGATGTTCATGGAGGTGTTGCAGGAGGGCATTACACAGGAAGGGCAACCACACAGAAGATTCTACATTTATGGTTGTGGTCGCCAACTCTCCATCAAGAGTCAAAAGATTACTGCAAGGCATGCAATTTGTGTTAAAGGACTAGCAGGCCATTGCAGAGAGATGGGCTACCTCTAAACCCACAGATGATGTTACAACCTTTAGAGAAACGGGCAATAGATTTTGCGGGACCCATTCATCCCCAAGAAAAGAATACATGAGCGTGGTACATTATCATTGCTACTGAGTATCTGACTCAATGGGTGGAGGCACAGCGTGTGAAGGACCGAATAGGTGTGACCACCGTGAAGTTTCTCTTTGAGTATGAACTGACACAATTTGGTGTCCAAAGATTTTGATGAGTGATCATGGTACACACATTTTCAACAAATGATCAATGCACTGATGGAGGAATTTTGGGTGTATCACAGGAAAAGAATGCCTTACCACCCATAGGCTAATGTGACAGTGGAAAATTTCAATAACATGCTGCAGAATGCGCTAAATAAGGTTTGTAATGCTCAATGAAGTGATTGGGACCTACACTTACCCACAGTACTATGGGCGTATCGAACGACATGCAAAATGTTGACTAGGTAGGCACCCTTTAGGCTTGTATATGGTGCTGAAGTAGTGATGCGCATGAAATACATTGTGCCTAGTCTATGCATAGCGGTACTCACATGACAGATAGTGGAGCTTTGGAAGATAGGCTAGCACAGCTTGCTGATCTTGATGAAGAAAGATTTCTGGCTGGATTTCACCAACAGGTCCAAAAGCAACATGAAAAGGCATGGCATGATCGACCCATTAAGTTGTGCACGTTTAAGGTAAATGATTTGGTTTTTTTATATGACAGCAAGTTTGATAAATTTCTAGGGAAATTCAGAAAGCATTGGTTAGGGCCCTATTTCATTAAGGAGATTATCGACGGTGGAGCAGTTCCGTTGGTTAAATTGAATGGAGATCCCTTCCCAAGAAAGGTGAATGGCACTCGATTGAAGCCATACACTAGTGATTCGAGCAGGTGACTATATGGAGGTAGTATAGTCTTAGAGCCTCAAGCAGCTGAAAGGAGGCACGAGACTATAAACTACATTGCCTGGGTTGGGGAACTGCGTGATTACAGGATTGTGTGGAATGAGGAAATGTCATAGGGTTTGCGACAACATGAATAGAGTTGTGCTACCCATAGGAAAATTGCGCAAGCCAGCTGGAAAGTGACCGTTGAAGTCACTATTCACGATTTGATGATAAGAATGCAGCCAAATGGAGTGGGCAGTCGACATTTAACACAAAATTTATGGGTAAGATCCTTGGAAATCTTCCACCAATCTGGCATTAATGAACCGAACATGGGGGGAAAAGTTAGATTTGAATTCAAATTGGCCTATAAATTACAGATGGAGGCCCAACAAAAAACACTTGGCATTTTGAACATTCAGTTGGTGAGCTCTCAGACATGCATGACCTGCACATTCTTTGAAGCATTGCTTGACTGCCCAGTGTTTGATAAATTTCCAGAATCCAACCGCAATTTCATCCATGATTTTACCCCAGGATCTGACGCTATGGACGTCGAAGCAGTGACAGCCAAGGAGGCTGTGTTGGACGTTTTTATGGAGGCAAAGGGAGTTGCTCCAAAGGTTGTAGAGGTATTAGCTGAAGTCCCAAAGTCACCACGGATGCTTAAACCGAAGCCTACCCCGACCAAGGAGAGTGCAAAGGATAAGAAGGGTAAGTAGGCTGCAATACCGGTGCACGTATCACCTAGAAGAAACCCACCGAAGGTCAAGCCCACCACACATGAAAAGGGAAAAACCATTAAATTGGAGCTAGACGAGGAAGAAATTGAGGAAATCCCGATGGATGATGAGGATCTGGGGGTTGAAGTGGAGGAAGTTGGAGTTGAGGGTTCTAACCCTATCACTAAGTTACCTGAGTGCGTCCCTCTATGCAAGGGCAAGACCAAGGTGCCAAAGGACATTGTCGAAAGCAAGGTCACCTTGCACACACCTTTGCTGTCGAACAAGATTGTCTTTGAGGGACGACACTTGGGGCGGCTTTAGCTATTGAAACTAGAAGATTGGGACTTAGCTAACCATGAGAAGTTCTCGCACTTTGCGAAAAAATAACTAATGTGTTGCGTTGTTCACACAACCATCAGGATGACTACATTAGAACGGTGGAAGTGGCTCAGGGGATTAGACAAGGCACGTCTGCTCAACCTGCTATGGGTGCCACATTATAATCACACACCCATTATAGTATTGGCCATCAAGAAGTTGCTATGCTTGGTGCATGATGGGTGTCTATGGCTAGAGGAGCTGATACCCATCATCGATAGGTTGATCCATAGGATCACGCAGTTGCCCTATACATGGAAGAATCTGGCCATGATGTTTGGTGGAAAAGGTGGCGAGCAAGCCCTCGTGGAGGCCATGAAGGAGAAATTCAAGCTCATAAAGAAGCCATGAGAATATTCTATCTCAAGTATCTACGTCCTTGCAGTCAAGGTGGCCATGCACATCCTGGCAGGAAAAGTTATGAGGAAGTGTCGCACAGATGAATTGTTGGCACCAGTCATTGCTTTAGCGGCCCAATGCACCGAAGGGTTCTAGTTTAATTGGGCACACTATCTCTCGGATGAGTTTCTTACGAACTACCACGAGGCACAAGAGCTCGACAAGACCTTCCACTATGCATGGCACTTGTTGTCAGTTGTACTGGTAGCCTGGGAGCTGCCAGAAGATAGTCAATTCCCCTTAGTCATGCCAGACCTTCCAGAAGAATCGATGTATGCTTCGTTCTGGGCAACCAAGGATGCTCAACACATCAAGGATAGCAAGATCTTCTGGATCTTGATGGAAATGAACATTTACATGGCCATCAATCACAAACTGTGATTGTCACCTACAGTGTTTGCCAAACTGTAGGAGTACGCAGAGCTCAAGGCAGACGTTCAGTGTGTATCAATCAAGGCATGGAAGGACCCTAAGAAGATGTGGCATGACATGCATTACTTGGTGACAGATGATGTGATTGGTGTAGTTGTTGATCATTGGCTGACAGAGTGGCACATTGCCTCAGACTTGGCAGCGGGGTCAAGTAAGTCCACCGCGCAGTGCAAAAAGGAGGAGGCCAAGCTCAAGATGGCACAGCTAGTCGAGAAGAGGATCAAGGAGGCTACTAACAAGGCCGAGGCAGAGCACGATGCCACCCAGCAGATAGAAAAGTAGATAGGTGCTACAGAGCATGGCTCTAACAAAGGCGCAAGGTCACCTTCGCCCGCAACAAAGGAAGAAATAGACAAACAAATAGAGCAGAATGGAGCGGACCCACAAACAACACTGTACCACATCAAATGTCTAAGAGAACAAGAAAAATAGGGGTCATAGGAGAAATCCAAGGCCAGTAAGACGTCGCTGGACCCAATCACCCTAATAGAGGGAGATTTGAATGACATTGCAGACATGGTGCGGGATGTCTCCACGTGGTACTGCAGCAATTTGAGCAGCAACAAAAAAAACTATTGGGGGCCATCTAGATTGGTCTACATGAGTTGCAGATCTGTGAATCACAGGCTAGCACAGTGTCCACCAGTGTTGCTATTGGTACTTCTGAAGCTGTCGAGATGCTACATGCAAAGGACTCCTGAGCGATAGTGCTTCCGGATGGAGCACTGACCAGAGAAAACGAAGATGACAGGTGATGAGCCCCAAAAATGTACAATTATTTGGGCTCATTCAACCTCCTAATTTGGCTTAGTCCACCATTCTCATTTGTTTATTGCATGTTTTTTTATTATTTTTATGTTAATAGAGTGAATTTGGTTAGTCATTATGCCAACAAGTCTAATGGGTGCTTTGTGTAGCCTTGTTGGTCAACTTGGAGACAAATTTGAAGGTCTTAATGAGCACTTGGCAGCCAAATTCGTGGGAGAACAAGCTAGAGGATTTGTAGGAAGGTGTCCCCCTCATTTATGGACCCTTACCTCGAATTCTCCACCATTAGCTCGGAGTTCAAAGGCCACCAAATTAATGAGCACAAGGGCAGCCAAGCAAGTCAAGTTGGACTGCTGTTAACTCCAAGTCTTGGGCAGCCAAGTCCCTAACTTTTAGGAGGACTGTTGGGTCCTCAAATTGTATAAATAAGAAGGCTTGGGGCCTCATTTTGGTTAGCTAGTGGGTAGTCGTTTTGTAGCTAGTTGGTAGTCATTTTTGGTAGCTAGTAGTTAGTCATTTCGTAGCAGCTAGTTAGTCAATTTGGTTTTCGCTCTTTGTAAGCCAGTTTTGGCATGACATTAGACTTTTGATTATGAATAAAAGCAAGCAGTTTTGGATCAGATTTTGAGTTTTTAAAGGAGCCTAAAGCTCTCGGGGTTGGGCCCAACCTGAGAGCTCAGGCCTCCTTCCTTTGTATCAATATTGTTCCTTTAGCATTTCGTTTCCATTTTCCCTTTACATGCATTTGAGTATAGCTGCTGATTTAGATTTCCTGTAGAAGTCAAACAGATTGGTTTTATTAGTTAGAACTGCTGTAGTTGTTTGGAAGTAGGCTGAGGCATTACTTAGATCCATTCATGCACTTTCATATTTAGCATTGCTTCTTCATTCCACTGCCATGCATGAGTTTCCTTCACAATCTATATTGCTGTTCATTGATTTTATGTCACAGGTAGCTCAGGTTGAAGCATTCTCGTTTTGGTGACACTCACAAGCATTTGTTTCATCTACACTACTTTCTCTTGTTCCATCACTTCGTCCTCCACCTTGATCACACCTGCAAACACATCTTTGACCCCTGCTCCGCTCTGTTATCTCACAAAGCCTTTCACTCCTCACGTACTTCCATTCTCTAGTCCTTTCGTTGACATAGCCCTTTACCTTCCACCCTACTCCCTACACTCACTTCCCATCCCATTCTTTCACTTCTAAAGCCATCACCAGCCTCATTCCTAGCTTACACATCTCCCTCTACCATTTCATCATCCCTCCATCACTCCAAACACTCACGGTAGGTCATCCTGTAGCCATTTTTAGACATCCTGTAGAAAACAGAGTATCCTGTAGGATCCTCCACAGCCATCCTGTAGGAGGCCACTCTCTTGGTTGCTGAGCATCTGAATGTGAGGAACCTCTGTGGATGGATGCTAAGGATCCCTAGGGACCTCTCTTAGCCTCCCCAACCTATCCCACGCTTTCCTTCCTTCTCCATCCCATCTGCACAACCAAACCCTAGTTAGCACAAGATCACCATCATTCCACACACTTAAAGGAAAAATACAAAAACATAACTTTCATGATGCAAGTAGTTTAGATCCATGCATTTTCATTTATGAGAGGTAGTGACAGCGGGTGTAGAAGTTGCATTTACATTCGTTGCATTGTAGAGGTCAGACTAGTTAAATTAGGGTTTCCTAGGTTTACATGCTTTGATTTGCCTTCAGTTCATTTTTGTCAAGTAAAGTAGCTTTCCTTTGAGATTAGCTTTCGTCCATCAATTAGCAAGCTTCTTCTGAGAGCCTATAGAAGTTGGCTTGAGCCCTAGCGGACTTGTGCCAGCTGACCAAGTGACAGCTGCGACAAGAGCTAGTACTTGTGCATATAGCACCGCCGCTTCCAAGTTTGTACGAACTACCGGGTTGATAAAATTAAGAGACAGGAAGCCCCAGGAGTTGTAGCATTATTGCTACAATACTGGAGCTCACCAACAGGCCCACTTTCAACACCCTCAGGGGAGTGGATTTGAACTTGGCAGTGCTCCCTGGTGAGGCACTCCACCTATTGTAGGATGGACTGATCACAGAGCTAAGTGCCCTTGAACACCATGCTTTGCAGGTAATCAGTGAGCAGAAGATTAATAATGAACAGATGGCCCTACAGTAAGACACCACCATCACTTCCATGGTGGAACTTACCAACACAAATATGCACATGATTAAGCTTGTGAGGGAAGCCTGCCGAATGGTCCCTAAATTGGCCATTCAAAAGGATGCGGAGGTAGATGAACAGGTCTACAAGCTTGTTACAAGGGTTACGATGCTCACACAGAGTTCGCTAAGGTTCAACTGGAGCTGAACCTATAGATTGTAGCTTTACAGTTGAAGGCCTAGCCTTCAACTCCGTTGGAAGTAAAGGCACAACGTGCAACCGCTATCACAGAGGCGATAGTTGTGGTATACAATGAAGTAGCAGACAGCACATGGCTTTTTGAACAGTCATTCTAGGTCCTGACAAGCCTGAAGGAGAATCCTAATGTACAGTGGTTGGAGATAGAGGCGTGAGAACTACAGTAGTGCTATCACAAAGTAAAAGGTACAACGTGCATCGTCGCTCTCACGCAGAGACTAGAGAAGCTCCAGGAGGCCAAAACATTGAAGGAACAAGTAGATGCAGCACAGCACAAAGAGGCGGTGCTCAAGAGGCACTTAAAGCCCTGGTTGGACAAAGCTTATTTAGTCACAACCTCTATTGAAGTCAAGCTTGCTAATTTGAAAGTGACTCAGCAAAAGTTTCAAGATGATAGTTCAGGACCGGTGACAGAGCAGTTGGTTAATGAAGTGAAGCAGGTGGCCGCACAGTGCACCACCGAGGTTGCCATCATACAGGTTAAGCTGTGAGGTTTTTGCACCAGGATCTCTACACCCACAAAGTGACTCAAGGGTGAGTCACCATGTTTGTGTTGGGGGCTTGTTGGGAACGGGTTCCCCCAAGAGAAGTTTTGGGGCTAAAAGCCCATGTTTTGGGATAATTTTGTAATAAAGCTGTAAGGTCTCCGCATTTTCTTGTCATGGAGTGCAAAGGTGTCAATATTCATAAAGGGTTGTCTACACTTATTTTGTAAAGTGTCAAGTTGGCTGTAAAGATCCACCCATGGTCTGCGAACCATGGGATTGTATAAAAAGGAGCCAAGTAAGCAAGCTCTAAGTGGGAGTAGTGAAGAAAGAAACATTGGAGTTTTGGCAGAGAAGTCTCAGGTTTTCAGGTCTTAGCGTAGGCAGAGGCCTAGGGTGGAAGTCCACAGCTTAGTGCGTGGACCCCTATAGCTATGTGTGCAGGGAGGATAGAGTCTCTATTAAACTCGAAGACATCAATAAAGAGAAGTATTCTGCAATTACTATGTATTTAGGTCTTGTTAATGCATTTGATTATATTGTGTTTTGGGTTTAATTTACAATGTTTATTTGATGCGTGAATATATTTGTTTGTATCGGTTAATTGAGCGCAAGTAAGGATATCAGTTTACGCGGCGCTAACTATGATTGATTAGTAAAATAAGTAAGAAACTTGAGATAACTTGGGAACCTATACAATACATTGTCATAGCTGCGCAAAAGTACCTGGACCAGGGGTTAAGTTTGCGTGAAGGTCAATCGTACACCTTCGCGGAGGTATTGAAGGATGGAATAAAGGGTAGACTGATAGAGCCCTAAGGCTTAGTGACCTATGCAAAAGTAGGGGTAAAGGATATAAACCGACATCATGACCATCTCAGGGTGCAGAAACTTGGTTTCAACATCCCCCCATACTGCTTCAAGTGAGACTTCGGTCTGCGTTCCGTGGGCTGATGTTGAAAGGGCTAGTAGTGTAGGGATTTGTTTGGCTAACTAACATTGAACCTAGGTCAGGCCCTCGAAAGCCAACAATGGTGTGTTTGCATTAGGTTGGAGGTATTCCCATGATGGTAATATTAAGGTTCATATTGTTGTATAGAGTTGACGATGGCTACTTTAGGAGTTAGAGTTAAGGAGCCTTGTTGTTTGGTCTCCATGTCCCAGATTAGGTCCACATGTTGATGACTTTATACATTGGGCTTGGAGAGGATCTACATGTCTCTGTGGATTCTTGTAATGGTTTTGCATATGTTGGAGGATGTCTGAAGGGTATTGGAGCTTCATATTGATGGCAGGGACATTACAGAGAAGTTTGATGGTTCAATTGCTTAGTATGGTTGTTGGTTGGCATCTTAGTTAATCTAGTTTGAATTGGGAGGATGATGGAGTTGCTATAGTGGATTTCTGGAGTGTTGGAGAGGGTTTAGTGGCTTCTAGAGAACCTAAAGAGGCTTTTCAAGCTCTAGGAGAGACTTGAATACTTTCTTAGCTGATTTGGCTGATGTTTGACATTCCTTAGCCCTAATTGCATGTATGATGGGTCAAGGGAGTAGTTGGAGAGCTCCAGTCGCATGGAGGAATGCCAAAGGGAGTGGTTATAGCTCCAGTCTCTTAGAGGACAGTGCTAAGGGACCAACTGAGGGATTTCATGATTTTTTCTCCACATTCCTCGTGTTTCTCAACTAATTTTCATGTTGTGGCAATGTTATTGATCAATAATTTTCATCATATGGTTGGAAAAAAATTATGGGCACTCTAGATATTGATAAAGGTTGAAGACATCAAAGGGAAAGTGGAGTTAGTGATTAATCTGTTCAAGAGTCCTTCCTCAACTAAATCAGAAGCATGTGAACATAATTTTTCATTCTTCCACAACTTGTTCCATTTGTTGAGTTAATCATCACAAAAAATGTTAAACAGAAGAAGGATTTGAGTTCATTTGTTTGGCTGCTAGGAGAGTGAGTGAGTATGCTAGTGTGAGAGCATTGTGAGTGAGTAGAGTATGCAAAATTTTCTCACATATTTTATGTAGAGATATATCATAGATTTGTGAGCAGAAACCAAAGATAGGTTTTAGAAGAGGATTCAGAATTTGTGTGTTGGTTGTAGAAGAAAATTGGCAGCTTGCTTTGTGGTTGTGAGAAGTGTTTTGGTGATAGTTGAAGTGAAGAAATTCCCTCCTCCAAGTTAGGTTTGTGGTATAGATTTATGGCCATAATGCTGGAGATGTTGGGTTTCTCATCTTCAGTGAATTGAGAACCCAGTTTGAAAATATATGAAACCTGGTTCACATCGAGGAAGTGAGGGTATTTGGAGGCTTTAGTATAGACATTGATTTTTTTGATTCATAGTAGGAAGATTTTTCTCCCTCCAATTGGATTTGGACAGTCCAATGGTGGTTGGGCGGGCATTGTTGCTCGTGGGAGCTTCCAGCGGATGGTAGTTTGTAGATCCACAAGAGAAACAGAGTTCTAAATTGATAGATGCCAACATATTGTATAAGAAACCAAGTTTTCTTTCTTATGGTTGTATGTTAATCCATGTAAATTTACTTAGCAGATTAATAGAATATTTGAGCAACGTAGCAGTAGCAGGGTGGTTTTCTCCCGCAAGAATTTCCACCAGAAATACTTGTGTTCTTATGTGTGTATGCTTATGTTTTTCATGGTTATTTTTCATGGTGATTATGGCTTTAATTTATTGTTTCTTACATTTTTTTATTATTTAATGTTGTGCATTTGCATGGATAATTGCATTTGGGAAAATTATTTATAATTCGTGAAAATTGATACAAAGGTCGTCACTACTGATTCACCCCCCCACTCAAAAGTGAATATGTTTCCAACATGCATTCCAACATGGTGTTTCCTCCATTTGGTATTATGAAGATACAACTAGCTCCTGCACCATCAATGGACTTAGATCCATCAAAATAAGGCCTCCAAAATAAATCATCAGACTTGTTTACAAATAATTCTACAATATTCACATAGCTAGATGATTTTGTTTGTGAAAAAAATTCAATTTGTGATGTAACTGACTCAACAAAAAATTGAGAGGATTGATGAAGGAAATAGCCAAAGAGATACTCAGAAGAATAATTTCCCAAGATATTATTAGTAGAAACTACAAGCTCATTATCTTCGTCAAGATCGGTGACGCTATATTTCATATGTTTCTCCCTATCAACTCTGATTTGATTCAGTTTTCCATTGTAATGGAGCCATATATGAGACCAAATTATAGTAAAATAACCATGAAATTGTTCAGAACAATCCCTACTTAAGATGAGATGATAAAAATCATGGATATCAACTACCAAAATGTCGAAAATTTGAAACACCTCTGAATTGGAGGATAATCTAATTAAGACATCATTCATTTCTCCTAGAACCTTAAATTTTCTTCGGTCTAATTGAACTATTTGTAAAGTGGATTTATGGGGCTTTACATTAAATTTTAAACAAATTGAATAAGGCATGAGATTAGAGGATTCCCTGAAATCTACTAGATAATTATGAGCGTTCTTTTTGAAAAGTCTGAAAGTTAAGAGGAAATTAGGAGTATGTGAATTAGATATTTCTCTAATCATTACGACATTGGAAGAATTGAGCTTATCAGAAGTGGTATGAATAGGCTTATTTTTCCCCTTATAGGTTTTAGTGGTAGTAATAGCTCAGGGTAATGGAGAAGTAGGAACAATGTTTAACTCATTAAGAAATAATTTATGTTGTTGCTTTAGCTTGTTGACTTCATATAGGGAAATATTAGCTTTTTCTTTCTTCATATCCTCAACAATGTTAAAGTCAATGGTATCTGAGACTATTAAGGTTTTCGATGTAGAAGAGGTAGCGCAAGTACTTGATGTGGACTACAGAGATTGATTAGAAGTCTTTTTGGAAATACCTTTTTCACTCAATGAGTTGTTTGTACCCTTTTTACTTTTTTGTGTTGTTTCTACACGTCCTTTTCTTCGTGTACTAACAAGGGTTTCATGTTCTTTCTCTTCGGTCTCCAAAGTATTAAAGATAAAATACCATCAGCCATTTGCTTCAGTTGTTAAATTTTATTTTGTTTATTATATTGATATTGTTCCTTCTTCTTCCTCTTCTTCATCTTAATCTTCATTGGATATCTGAGAAGGTGGTTGAGATTGAAACATTTGATTCCTTTTTATGGTTCTGAAAGGTCTTCTTGTTGATGTTTTAGCTACTTGCTTCTTTAATTCTACCATTTCATTGGACACGGTTTTGAGAACTTTTTGTAGACCTTCTAGATCAAAACGATTGTTACACAAGAAAATAACCTCCTCATCAACTCAAAGGAGAAAGAGGCATTGGTTGTTCAGACCAAACCTAAACCACAGACCTATTTTGCAGGGTAACGCACCGCAAAAATAGACAAGATGAGTTATAATGCTTTCCATCTCTCAACCAAAGGCATTAGTCCCTACGTTAATGCTTTGTTTTGCCTAAAGAGAATCATTACTATATATTTATGAGATTCTAGAGGTCAAAGCGTGAGTTGATTGAGTAACACTCTACCTTTTACTCAAATTCTAGCTCAAAAAGAAGGAAACATCTGCATCTAGTCTAACTAAGGACATTGTTAATCCTAACAGAGTCTCATGGAAAGGGAAAGAACAATAAAGCATGGAGACATCCAAGCTTTTGCCTCAATGGAACTCATGGAAGAATTGGAAAGGATGAGCCTCTCAACATCTATATATTGGAGGCTTGGTCACTATGATGAAGGTCAAACAGTTGTCGAAACTTTGCAAGAGATTTATATTGTTATGATGCCAAGAAGTTGAGAGAGAGAGAGAGAGAGAGAGAAAGGAGTTGAAGCGCTAGAGGAGGTTTGATCCATCCAAGATGGTTGTAATTCTTCTTCTTCTATTTAATAATATATATATTTTTTTGCGTTGTCTACTTAATGGTGTCGATACTGTATTAATTTACATGTTGATTCGATTCCATGATTAATAACTAGCTTAGATGCATGTTAGCTTATATTCTGATATATTGATGTTTTGATTATCAAGGTTTATATGTTGTAGGATTATGCTTCATCTTGTCTATGTGTAGGTTATGATCTAGGAGCTGACAGATAGGCCTTCCACTTTGCCACATTGAGTTCTTCAACAGGGCTACACTAAGGACTAAGGTAATCCTTATCCTTTCTCTTTGTCAATTATGCATTAATATGAATATATGTATGTTTCTTTGTGAGAGTTGTAGCTAATATTAAACAGTCTGCCTTGGATCCCAGAAAGATCTAAGAGGGTATCTCATCCAAAACAGCCCATGCATTAATCCCTATAGCAGAAATGGAGACTCCACTTGGGAGTATACTTAGCTCCCGATTTTGATCTTCCAAGTTCCAATATCTCTCTTTCTTTCTAGGTCTTTTTTTTCTTCTTGGTTCCCATTCTAACTGCTCAGGATGCTTCACAACCTCCTCTACTATGTATATCGTTTCATCAGACCTTGAATGACCCTTTTTATAGCCTTTGACTTTGTAACACACCCTAGCTATGAAATCAACTGAGTTATAACACTCCTCAAGCTTGTGCACAAAGTGTTAGTCCTAATATTAATGCCTTGTACCCTCTCTTGAGAAGCATTAGTCAAACTTTATCTTGATATTCACCATGTTATATGAATTCCTAGTTTGGGAGGCTACTTATAGTTTGTTCTAGGGATCTGCAATTATGCACTATGTTTGGTTTCTTGCTTCTATGATCATTTTTCTTTTTAGGAGAATAGCTTAAGTGAATTTGTTTTTCAAGAAAAGAAAATGAAAAAAATTCTTTAAATATTTTGTTTTAGTTGGTTTGATTCTACATATGTATATTATGTTAGTTTTTAGAGAGAATTGCATGTCTACAAGTTGTGTGCGTGTTTACTTCATTGGATGCATAGTACTAGATTGATGTATAGATAACTCTCTCGTAGAAAAAACTTATTCATCGAATTGAAATTGAAAAGCATATTTTCTACATGGTTTGAGTTAGAGTATCAAAAAAATCCATACACCAACACCCCCTCTAAATACATTAATGAAGTACCTTTCAAATCAATCTCGTAATAAAAACAATCAGAAACTCTTTTTTAACATGCACATAGATTATTCTAAGCTAGGTTCTTAGGCTAGGTAGTGGTGAGTAAACTATCTAAGATTGCAAAACTGAGACTAATTTCGTTAAAGAGAGTAGGATCCTACTGCACTCATATCATGCAGGACCACTCCCCTTAGAAAGGAGTTAAATGTGAGAAAAAATTTGAATGTGAGAGAAGGTAGCCCACCTTAGATTACATCTCCATTGGGTATTTTGTGTATTGTGGATCCCTTCGGGGATATCAGAGCTGAGTCAGGGACTCAGGTATCCTGTCCACACAGTGTACTATCTACGAACATGTCCCCCCAGGTGGTGAATTGTGTTTTTAGGTAACCTTAGTGGAAATACGTTTTTAGGGATGAACATAAGGTGACTGAGGCGGGCTACCCTAGTACCTAAATAGACGAACGTACTCTTTGTTCAGTGTTTCGGAGGGTGCTCGTCTTCATGAGAGTACTTGGCCCCTTAATCTAAGGTTTGAGTGAAGCTCAAGAGTCATTGTAACTATACATTTGGACAACTCTCCCTTTTAGCCATTGTGATACTAGGTTTCATCTCTAGCAAACTATGGTTATCAAATAGATGCATATCCCCTGACTACTTGATGATTGAACTTTAGAGTATTTTTTATTTTTAGGTGCTGGTTTGTTATCAATGAGAACATAATAAATATCACTTTAAATTTTTTTGATAAAATATATTGGTCATCATGGCTACATATTTCCCTCATCATCAATCTAGGTGACAAAAAGGTCTTCCTCTGCTAACTCTGGAGGATCAATCGAGCCTTGGCAACCTAGATTCTCCCTCTTCGGGAAATAAGTCTCTAGTGTCTAACACTAAATCACATAACACCACCCAGGACACTATAATAGTTGATGATGTTTTCAATGAAGCAGTTGTATCTCCTTATAATCCTCCCCTCACTGATCCTCTAGGATGAGTGTTGATTCAAGTATCACATGTATCTATCATTTCTTCAATAGTACCCACATCCAACATCCCCACAGCAACTAATGGGTCATGGTATTTTTTGGACAACTTTCGTACACCATCACTTCCCCCGCCAATAGTCAATAACACACAGCTAATTAGTTACCCTACTATCCAGACTATGCCTAGCCTGAGCAACCTAGTTACACCTACTATGAGTGGAAACCAGTACATGTTTGTTTCTTCCCCTTTTGTGTCTACTCTTAGACATTTGGTTATTGCTCCTAATAGCACAGTTAGCATGGCTACCTTCATTAACCCTTTTGGTTGTTACCCTTTGCAATTTCAAACCCTGAGGCTCAGATGCTTAGGGGCAATGTTCCCAACATGCACATACCAGTCGGGGGCATCACTATTCCACCTCTTCCTATAGGAAAACTTAGACCGTCATTGATCGAATTACCTCCTCCAAGAGGACACTATTCTAGTGTCATTCATGTACATATGACAAATTATATGGCTAGTGAAATCCCTCAACTCGGTCCTGCTCCGTCTATTTGGGCACCCCCTCCTCAACCTCAATTGAGTCAAGGGAGCACTTTTTTATTCTGGGGCCAACTAGTATTTCCCCCCCAACCTAATATCCCTTATGGACCGCCACCATATATGACTATTCCACCACAACAAGGAGGCTATTATCCAATAAATCCTATGTATCATGTTGGAAACAACATGATGGGAGGACCCCAGGGTCCTTCAAGTCATTCTTCATCACCCTGGTCAGACTCAGGTGCACCAAACACTTTTCCTTTTTTGTTAATGTTGGATATACCTGATCTGTATAAATTGACTAATGACCCCATCTATCATAACTTGCATTGGCCCCCAATCCCACACAAAATACCTGTCGACATCCAAAAGTTTGAAGGGAAACAAGGGGATGATCTAGGTACACTTGTCACCACCTACCATCTATGGTGCATATCGAACTCCATCGTGGATGAAATTATTTGGTCCCGGATCTTGCCACGCAACCTTACTGGAAATGCTGCCAAGTGGTACATTGAGTGACCACACGCGTCAGTCAATACCTATGGTGCCCTTGCAATGAAAATTTTAAATCACTTTTAGCTTCTTATCCACTATGTAACCGAAATGGAACTTCTTACTACCTTTCACCAAGACACCTCCACCCACATCTCTGATCACATACATGAATGGAAACGTAGGCAGAGGTTGGTCAAGGCCCCCATTATAGATTACCTATTAGTAGATTGGTTATGCAAATCAGTTCCTCCCCAAATTTCCAACGATGTTTCCTTAGGTGGTGTAGTCATGGAAGACCAATCCATTCATCATTCCTAGCATTTAGATTTGATTTATTACCAGTTTAGCACGCTATACGATGTAATTTCCCATGCCCCTCTAACTTCCATTGCTCCCACTACTCAGCAGCCTGGTGCGCACATTGACGGTCTTGTTAGTGCTACTTCCGGGGTTGTTGTAAAACAAGTTAGTGGGCTCATTTCCTAGTTGTCTATCGATAGCACTACTTCTACTGAATCAACTGCTCTTCCAACCACTCTAGTGGTAAGAACAAGAACAAAAATAAGAACAAGAAAAATACCTCTCCTTCTAAAGAGAATCCCGCTATGCACCCAACCCCAAAAAGAAATATGTTGCCAAATTTGACTACGGAAAGGAGATATTTGTTAAGTTCCCTTGCAAAATTTTTGCGGAGGACCACATGACACACAAATGTCCTTGTCTTCAAGAATGCACAGATCTTCTTTCTCAAAAGGACACTAATCGGACCCGTGCAATACTGCACAACCATTTCCCTTCTCAACAATAGCAACATCTTATTTGGAACCCACGAAAACCCCTGTAAGGGGGCAATGTTGGTTCAAACCATCCTTCCTATGGTGAAGGATTGTCAACTATTTACACCTTTGAAACAGTTGATCTTAAAACATTATCCAAAACTTATGTAACTCTAATTGCTAATGGTCTGGACACTACCTCAGGTTCAAATCCACTGTCTCCTAACGATCTTCATATCGAAAGGCCTATTATTTATTTTTTGATCTGCCCCCGTGAAGGGACACTTCATTGCATGACTCACAATACCTCTACATGTGATGCCCAAAACTATAGTATTGTAGAATATTTGGTGCAAGCACCAACAACCATGTCTGCACTTGAAGTATTGCAAACCTGTCCAATGCAACGGAAAGATTTTCTTTCAACCATTGGTGGGGTTGACCCTCAGGATTCCATGCTACAAATTTTCAACATGGAGAAATGTAAGCCTCACTTTTCCCACCAATTTGCATTCTAGGTGCAGGTTATTTTCAAGGTAGAGCTATCCATAGAATAGTCATTGATGAAGGTGCTTCGACATGTGTCATGTCTAATTGATGTTGGCTTGCTCTGGGTTTTCTAACCCTCACTCCTCCATTGAATTACCTTAAAGCATTCGATGGCCATACATTCATCCCGAAAGGATAAATTTTTAGATACCCCATCACTCTGAGTGGGAAAATGGTAATGGTGGACATTAAAGTCGTAGATCACCATCTTGACTATAATCTACTTTTGGGTCGCAGTTGGACTTATGCTATAAATATCGTTGTTTCTTCGGTCTTCCGCCTCAGTCAATTTCCATTGGATGGAAGAATAGTCACTGTGGACCAGCTATCTTTCTGTACCCCAGATTAGTCCCGATTTCCTAGCGACACTGTACCCTTAGTGGGTGGCATACCTAACTCTTACGTCACTGTTGCTACCAGTCTTCTAAAGGGTTCCTCCCTATTGGGTTGCTCTCCTCTCATGCCACTCGAGGTTCCACAAATGGTTTCTATGGTATTTAAAATTCCTCATGATCTAATCGATCGTTGGATCCTCCCTGCCCCTTCAAAAATTGACTCTTGTGGAGAACAAATGTCACTTTCACTAGTCGAATTGGCTTATCAAGCCATTCAATCTACATTTTATTCTTCTAATTCTTTGGTTACGACCAATGGTACCACCTCCTCTCCCATCATGGCTCCTTCTAACGATCTCCTTAATGTATTCCTACCTTCGGATGAAGTTATTCAAGAGATCATGTCCTTAGAGGAGTGACCTTGGCAAACTTCTCACCATTCTGCTTCGATATCTAATTCAAAGGCAACATCTGTAATTATCTTTCCTTTTGAACCACCTAAGGTTGTTCCCTTGATTTATACGACTATCCAAACTTTGGATTCAGGAGGGAACCTGGGAAATATTTCGAAAACTATGCTCATCGATATCTTACTCAAAACAAGTATTGTGGAAAACATTCATATTGGAACTGGTTGCAGTGTTGAGGAAATTGCAAGCTTCACCTGTCTTTTCAAGGAATTTTGTGATGTATTCACTTGGTCTTATGAGGAAATGTCTGGCATAGATCCTTCTATGTTTGAGCATGAGATCAAGGTCTATGGCAATGCCCGGCATTTCCACCAAAGACTCCAACCATTCCAGCCTTGCAAAATTGCAACTATCAAGACTCAGGTGGGAAAATTATTACGTGTTGGTTTTATCTACCTCGTTCCCTTGACAGAATGGGTTTCCAATCTAGTTCTTGTAGATAAAAAAATAATGTACCATCTGCATCTGTGTCGACTACGAGGATTTGAACTACGCATGTCCAAAAGAAAATTATCAGACTCCTTTCATTAACCAAATAATCAACGATTGTGTCAGTTTCAAATCCTTCTCCTTCATGGATGGTTTCTCAGGCTATAACCAGATTTTCGTAAAACCTGCAGACCAGAAAAAAATTGCCTTCATTTGTCCTTGGGGAATATTTGCATATCAGAAGCTCCCATTCGATCTAGAAAATATGGGTACAAAATTTCAGAGGGCCATGGACTATGTGTTTCATGATATCAGACACATTGTTCAAGCTTTCTTGGATGATCTTCCAGCTCACTCCAAGAAGCAAACCCAACACCTATCTCATCTTCAAGCAATCTTTCTTATGTGTAGGTTCAATAAAATCTGTCTGAATCAGCATAAGTGCGTATTATTTATCAAGCCTAGACGCCTACTTGGTTTCATTGTCTCCAAAGACGGGATAAGGATTGATCTTGATAAGGTAAATGCAATTACTCAATTTCTCGCACCCCAATCCATCTTACAACTCCAAAGTTTGCAAGGGAAGGAAAACTTCTTACGAGATTCATCGTGAATTACGTTGAACTAACAAAAGGCCTTATGTTCCTAATAAAGAAAGGAGTACCATACTTGTGGGATGATCAAGCCCAACGATCATTTGATTCCTTGAAAGAGGAACTCATATTTCCCCACTGCTCAGTCCTCCTTACTATTCGTGTGAATTTATTTTATACCTGTCAGCCTCACCGTCCTCTATTGGTATGGTGTTGGTCCAAACCCATGATGATCTCAATGATCATCTGATATATTATCTCTTGAAAGCCCTGGCCAGGATCAAACTCTAATATTCACATGTGGAAAAATTATCCTTTGTAGTTGTCTTTGTTGTCAATTGCTTCTGACATTACATACTGCTGCGACAGACTATTGCCATTACCTTGGAGAATCCCATGATACATATTTTGTCTCATCAAGTCATTGGAGGAAAATATTCAAAATGGATTTTTATCCTCCAACAATTTGATTTGGTTTTTTCCACTGGATTTTTATCATCGTGGTTGACTATGGGAAGGTCTGACAATAATTCAACAAAAACTAGGGATTTTGGTTGCCGCCCAAAATATTTTTCGTGCAGGATACTAATGGCCAACCTTATTTAAAAATTATATTACCGCGGTCTAGCAATTTCATCCTTGTCAAATATTCACCAATAAAATGCATGCATCCCCTGCCCTCTTCACCCAATTATCTCCATTAGACCCTTTGCTAAATGGGTCATCAACTTCATCACCTATAACCCCACTTCCTCTGATGGACACAACTCCATTATTGTTGTTGTGAACTACTTTACGAAATGGGTTGAAGCCATTCCCACTTTTTGGGTTTATGGAGAAACAACTACTTTATTCCTGTTCAATCAAGTAATCTGTCATTTCAACATGCCCTGCACGATCATTACAGACCATTGTTCCCACTTTCAATACCAGATGATGTCTGACTTAACATCATTTCTAAGGTTATCAACCATCATAAAGGGACCATCCTGGAGTTTCTCTTTAAGATCTTTTCGAACTCTCTAAATATGAAAGGACCCTCGAGCTTACCCATATGGACATGTTAAACTTAATAAGATTGAGAAAAAAATGGAAAACGCAGTCACTCAATATCTGTATTCTGAAGTATTTTTTGGTAGTAGTCTATCCCTTGAACATGGCACTCCCTCAAAAAACCTATTTTTATCAGCCTCTCAGATGAACCTTACCATCCTATGAGTTTAACCTTCATAATATGATCCTAAGACTCTTTGGTGTTCATGAGTCTAATATTCCTGGTTAATGTTGAGTGATAAACAGGGTCTTTTTAACCTCTATTTACCCTACATTTTTTTTTCCTAGTTAAGACTAACCTAAGTACCCACGGGGGATTTGAACCAGTGACCTATCGCAAGGAGTGCCTTAACAGTACACCCATTCACCGTCAATCCAAAGCCCCGTGGGCCTATTTACCCTACATTAATTATCAATCCAGGTACGATTTTTTATCTCAAGACTATACTCAGTCTGAGGCAGTCACTTGTTCAAGATTAATGTTTGCAATATAGTGCTTTACAAAAAGTAAATAAATGCTGGAAACAAACTCTAATTTTAATGGCAAGAAACTTGAATGCTTTGTAACTAAATCATTCACTCAAGAAACTACAACAATCATCAATCAAGCATGCAGTAATGATAACTCTTTCCCATGTAAAATGATGTAAATGAAAATCAATCAAAGACAAGACCTCTAATCTGAGAACTTAGACAACAGTAGTCAATGTTCATTATAGTTGTAGATCTTTCTATTCACACCAAAGCAAATACTGGAAATAACAATTCAATTAGAAGAAAAGGAATAGCAACTAATCTATTGAAAAGATCGAACAACAAAGCTTAATCTACAGGAATGAATTAAGTAGCAATCTTAACTGAAAGGATTCGAACAACAATCTTTAACTAATAAAGGAATTGAGCAGCAATCTTAGAAAGGAACAATGAATCTAAGTAAACATACAGAAACTGAACGGAAAGCTTAAGTAAGTGTAAACACACAACAAATCTAGAGTAATTGAATCAATAACCTTATTCTAGCATATAAGATATTAACCACAGTTATAAAGGGATGGAAATTGCAATGATAATGGAACAGTAATCGAGTGAACAACAATCACAATTGTAAGCAAACCGTAGCTAAATGAATAGCAATAGAAATCGGTGAATTGACAACAATATCAATTTGTAAATGAACAGTAATATCAATCTGTAAATGAACAGCAATATCAACTATAAATGAACAAAAAAATCCAAATCAGATAATGCAATATTGTTTCAGAAGGAACAGCATGACATTTTCAATTATGAATAATAATTTTGCTATTCGATTACGATTTCAATATAACAGATCAACTTAATGAAATGTTCAGGAATAGAAGATTACTAAATAAAGAAAATTAAGAGAATGCAAAGGAAATCAAACCACACATGACTAGAATCAGAAAATAATGATACAAGAAGCAAGTGATCCACTAGGGCCGAGCCCTTAGCCACTAGGGAAGCACTGATGCGATTACTCCAGGATCAGATGATGGAATAGAAATGAGGTTATATATTAATCATAAAGGCAAAGTTACAGCTATCACTCCTTAAAGAGAGTCGATTGTCAAAGTTGAGATTACAATATAAATTCTACAAATCAACAATAATCTGACCCCTAGGCAACCAGCGTTATCCCTTTTTATAATGGCCAAGCGGAAGTATAAAAAATGCAGATAAGTCTTGAGGCAGCGATCCCTCATGATCAAAGGATCCTGAGGAATTCGCCATATCTTTAAACTTCAACTTATCATTTTGTCCTCTTGCGCTCATATCGCATTTCTTCTTCCTTTTCCTGGTCCATGCGTTCCGATCTTGATTTCCTCGTCTGGATGCGGTTTCCTGTCAAAGGGACAATAGTAGGTTTTGCTTTGTCTTTTCCCCCGGAATAGTGATTCTCCATTTTCTTCACTTTCTACATAGAAAAAGACAATAATTAATCATTTTACATCAATCACAAATTTCCTTAATTCTATCATAATCCTTTAACATATTACCATCTTAGAATGTAAGGAAGTTATGATTGAAAGGAAAAGATAAAGAAATAGATGTTAAATACGTACCTTTTCCAATGATCAACACACCCGCCTACTTACCCCATTTCATGCCCTCATGACAACATTGTAATTGACATGCAAGGCAGTTAGGGAATAGGCTGGAGAAGGATTTTCATGCAGTGGTCTGAAACCATGATTTCTAGCTAAGACTTCAAAAATATGCCATGCTTGACCTTCAAGCAATTCATATAGGGCTCTATACCCTGGTGGAGGATACCAAATGATTGGAGTTTGAAACCTACAGCCTAAACAAGATGGACATTCTCTCAAGATGAGGTCACCATAAGTACCCAGGCGATCAACGGCTAGCTTAAAATTTTTGTAATTGAAAGGCTCTCTGTCTTGGACATTCCAATTGGAAGTCTTGTATCGGAATTTGGTTGTTTCTATGGCAAGGTCTTTGATGGCTAGGAAGTATTCTACCCCTTTCTAGACAACTGTTGTGTGAATGGGTCCCAATGTCTGAATCACACCTTTCTTTCTCCTTAAGCTTCTATGCTTATTCCACAGTTGCAATGGGTTTCTAGGTTCACCCCTTACCCACAGATCTAACCCATTTTCCTACCTCTGGAAGGTATTATGGGCTTTAAGCCACTTTAACTAATTAACAGCAAAAGAGATAAAAGCCTGAAGCTGGATATCACCCACAAAATGGCTAGGGTTCTCTTCTGTTACACCATCCAACACAAGATTATGAAAATAAAACTCACATAGTAATCGCTGGACTTTCACCCCGTAATGCTTACAACAATTTATGAAATCATCAATAGTTTTTAGCTCTATAGGCACCCCTACTTGACAGCCTTAATTTTCAATTATAAAAACCTTTCCATCAAAAACAAAGCATAGTTTTTGGCAGGTGCCCTAAATGCTAGAACATCAGTATACAGAGAACATAAGGTATCCATTTCACTCAGAACTATGTCTAGTCTATTGGTCACCTTTTTAACTTTTCCTTTGCCCTTTGCCATCTATCGAAGGCCTCGCCCTCCGATGCATTGATGTTCTTTACCTACTGCTGTAACTTCTGATATTTCTCCTGAGGAAACGTTTCCTTTGTGAGCTTTTCTATTGTTTTTTGGGCTTGTGTCAAATCCTTTTGAGGTTTCACTATCCTCGGATCATTGTCCATCATAAAATTTTTGGGCTAGAGATCTACCTGGATCTCCTTATTGCGACATCTGGTTCTTATAGTCTGTGTTTCCTTCTCATGAACTGTTCGGTCGGTCATGATGCTAGAGGACAATGCCTCTCTCTGGACGTCCTTATTATGGACTGGTGCGTTTTCTGTTTTGGATTTTGCATTTGTAACGGCCACATGTTGTTCCTTGCAGTCCTGGATGATAATGGGTTCGGTTTGAATCCTTTTGGTATTCTTTTTACGGGGTTTCGCTTGGGTGGTTGCATGCTTTGTTCCAGGGGTTCTTTTTGAGCTTTTCCCCATTTTTGGACCCTTATTTGTTGTTTGAGTTGTTTAATTACATTTAGCAGTCTCTGCTGTTCCTTTCGCAACTTTTTGATTTCATTTGTTTTCTTCAAAAGAACAACTATTTCTTTTCTTGGGCGTGGACTTTGTTCTTCAGGGAATGTACCCTCGCCTTGGCCAATTTCCATGTTTTCTACTTGGAACACTTCTTCAATTTTCTCGTCCTACTAATTAGATTTCTTAGGGGTGGAAACCTTGGGTTGATTTGCTATCTCCCTGGCAGCTTCTTCTTCTACATCTTCTTCATCACGCGTTTCTTCAGATGCACTCTGACTATGAGCAGAGTGTTCCTGAGATTGTCCTTCTTCTTTCTCCTCATCACTCATCTCACCAGATGCACTCTTACTATGAGCAGAGTGTACCTGTGATTGTCTTTCCTCTTCTTCTCATTGTTCATTTCTTCCGATGCACTCTTATTGTGAGCAGAGTGCTCCTGTGATGGTCCTGCCTCAATATCAGGGTTGAGTGGGCTGTGGGGCTAGATGTATTCCCCCATGTTGGCCAAAATTTGGGCCAATTCATCTTCTTGCATAGGATTTTGTAATGGGCTTTTTTCGGGTTGCTCTGCTTCTTCCTCCTCTTCCTCGCCGAAGTGCTCGTTTTCTTCTTCTGGTTCATCTTCTTCATTTTCTTCTAATTCTTCTTCTTCGTTTTCCCCTCCTTCAAGTTGTGGAGGTTGCTCATCCTCTGAGTCATGTATTTCTACAGGCTAGCTACTGTTTCCTTGGGGATTTCCCAACATTCCTCTGCTTCTCCCCAATTTGACAGATTGTCTTCGTTTCCGCGGCCTAATTGATGGCTAGTAGTGCATTTTCATTTTGGGGCTAGCAAGGCCAATCCCGCATCTATTGAGAAAACCAATTCTTCGCAACTACTCTGCTATTGGGTAAGACTCTAACTGACTATTAGCTAAATTAAATCGTGATGACTTACTACTAATTCTACATGACGAGATTTTCTTATACTTTGGGCAGCATCATGCAATAAAGAATTTAAGTACACGGGCAAATTCACAACACATTTTTATTTTAATACAGCTAACAATTTGAGATGGCGTGGTCTTACCACGTCTTTTCTACCATCGCAAGTGATGTAGCTTTGCACAATTCTGGCCAATTCTGCCCATGGCTCTCCTAGGGTTGTAGGCAGAACTCCTTTTCCTTTGACAGTAAGGCTCTGTCCTTCGTCCTGGAAGATGGTTATAGCATCTTGAAGTCTCATTTTCTTCAGGGTCCATACTAGTCCAATAGTTGGTAGTCCTGATACTTCAACAATTATTGTTTCTGTTACTGCTATTTTCCTCCCTCTCACCATGGAATGATCTTCCTGCAAATTTGCACACTGTTAAAAAAAAACAGAGATAACGACAGAACAGCAAGCTGTTGAAGCTTTACCTCACTATTAATTTTTTAGAGAAAAACATAGAAATAGCAATGGAACAACAAGCTGTTCAATTTTTAGCTCACTTTTGATTTTTACAGAGAAAAACACAGAAATGGTGATGGAACAACAAGCTGTGCATATTGGGAAATACAATATTGTTAAACTTGTTATTCCCGAGTTTTGATGGAGTCATAATACCTCCAAATAAGGAGCTGACACGTATACCAGTGCATTATGGAGCTCACCCATGCCCTCCTAAATGTGATAGGTCATCCTCGGCCGGAAAATAAAGGAGCAACATGCTAAACTACAATCGTATAGTAAAATAAAGGAACGATGTATCTAGATCCATGACATGTTTACAAAAATCAGTGGATAACCGAAATTGAGGCTTATGATGGAAATCACAAATAAATACGGAAATGTCATGAAATGATGCGAAAAATAGAGGATATGACAGCTTGACGTAAGTAAAAGTTCTTATGCACTCATTATCCACTTTAAACATTATGATTGATTTATAAATGATTTTCATGTATAAAAGGTTCGAAAGGGTTGTATGACATAATCTCATTTGAAATCAATATAAAGACATAAGGATAAGGGTTTATAATGGCTATTGGTGTATAAAAAATATGACTTCAATACCATCAACAGAGCTCTGTTGCCCACAGGTGTCCATAACCTTGACAGAGTTTCTTATTTCACCCTTGGAACTATAATCCTTTGTGTATGCCTAGGAAAGTTTTGTGCGATGTCAGAATGGAGGCCATTGTGCTGGCTTGGTAACTAGATGAATCACAATGCCATTCAGCAGGAAGGAGTGAAAGGTGGGCGGGTCAGCTCATGATGAGACCTCCTATTCCAAGGACTTTTTATTTTTTTGATATGCCTCTTGGATCATATCCCTGGTGTGGTGGCCATAGTGGGAATGCCACTTCACTTTATTCCTTATGATCATGGTAGGATAGCTCTTGATGAGACCCCCTATCCTTCATCTGACAAATCATGTTATTAATTATATAGATATGTATTTTTTCTTTTTACTTTTATTTTATATAGCACTTTCCTGTTTATACATAGAGGGTGGCTCAACACTCCTTAAGAGTAGGGATGGTGGAAGAAGTTTGAACATCTCAATAGAAGAAAATATGCCCTTATTCTTATTCAATAATAATGATCAAAGAGAGTTACGAAGATTTTAAGAGAGAACCAACATGATAAAGATAATCAATCAAATTGGTTTTAGTGAAAATAAAGACATCAAAGTGATATAAATATTTGTATCCTTTCTTCTTTTTTCTTATCGATTCAAATCAATTTCTCTAAAGATACGATTTTTCTTTGGTTTGTTAATTTCAGTATCCTCTAGTTTTTGTATTCTTGCATAAATGTATAGTTGTTCCTTAGATGAACCATTATTCACAAAAACCCTCTGAATGATGAAGCACACACACACAAAGAACAAAAAAATGCACTCAAAAAGTGTTATTCCTTAGATGGCATAGTTGTTGTTCCTTAGGAGGGACAACAAAAGAACATCTGCACGCAAAAACCGGAGTTCCTTTAAGAGGAATAGCAAGCAAAAGAAAAAACATATTGGAAACTACTGTTTCTTAAGAAGAACAGTAGTTGTTTCTTAATCAGAACAACAAATAAAGCGAGCGTAAAATAAAATACCGCTCCTTTAGCGGAATAGCCTAAGATCATCCAAAATCGAAATTGTTTTTCCTTCAGAAGGAACAGTAGAAAGGAAAAAAATGTGAAGGATGGTTGTTCCGTTATAAGGAATAGCAAAACAATCTGGTGGAAGTGTTGTTCCTTCGGAAAGGAGCAACAAAAATGCAGAAATGTTGTTCTTTAGGAAAGGAACAACAAAAAACGAAAGTGTTGTTCCTTCGAAAAGGAATAGCAAAAATGTGAAAATTTTGTTCCTTCAGAAAGGAACAACAAAAAACAAAAGTTTTGTTCCTTCGGAAAGGAACAACAAAAATGCGGAAATGTTGTTCCTTTGGAAAGGAACAACAAAAAAACAAAAGTGTTGTTCCTTCGGAAATGAACAACAGAAATTTGGAAGTGTTTTTCCTTTGGAAAGGAACAGCAAAAAATGAAAGTGTTCTTCCTTCAAAAAGGAACAAAAAAAACGAAAGTGTTGTTCCTTCAGAAAGGAACAGCAAAATGCAGAAGTGTTGTTCCTTCGGAACGGAACAACAAAAATTAAAGTGTAGTTCCTTCAGAAAGGAACAGCGAAAATGCGGAAGTGTTGTTCCTTCAGAAAGGAACAACGAAAATGAAAGTGTTGTTCCTTCAGAAAGGAACAAAAAAAATGCAGAAGCATTGTTCCTTCGGAAAGAAACAACAAAAAATGTGAAAGTGTTGTTCCTTAAGAAAGGAACAACAAAAGAACGAAAGTGTTGTTCCTTCGGAAAGGAATAGTAGAAAACAAAAGTGTTGTTCCTTCGGAAAGGAACAACAAAAATATGGAAATGTTGTTCCTTCAAAAATGAACAACAAAATGCAAAAATGATGTTCCTTCGAAAAGGAACAAAAAAATGACAAAAATGTTGTTCCTTCGGAAAGGAACAGCAAAATGTGAAAGTGTTGTTCCTTCGAAAAGGAACAGCAAAATGTGAAAGTGTTGTTCCTTCCAAAAGGAACATCAAAACAACGGAAATGTTGTTCCTTCGAAATGGAACAGTGAAATGGCAGAAATGTTGTTCCTTCGGAAAGGAACAACAAAATGCAAAAGAAATACAGAAATGCAAAAATTTGTACAGAAAATAATTTATACAAGTAGGAGAGAAAAAATTATGTACAAAGTTTAAAAACAATGAAATTATTTAGTGAACCAATTCCGAGGAAGGATTATTTTCCTCAGCAAGAATCTGCATATCGGAATCTTCCTGGAGCTACTGGTAGAAGGATTCCCGAGTAAGCGGTTTATGGTATAGTCGCACTAAGTGGCCATTTGCTTTAAAGGTATGTCCAGATCCGTCAATAGTAGTCAAAGTAATGGTGCTATTATCATGCACTTTCTGGATTTCATACGGTCCAAGCTAGTGACTTTGAAGTTTTCTCGAAAAATCTTGAAACCTGAAGTCATATAGGAGTGCCCAATCTCCTTCGTGGAAGATTTTATTTTTTATTAGGGCATCATGCCATTTTGCTCTCTATTGTTGAATTAAAGCAGTGTGTTGAAGAGCCGAGAGCCTAATTTCATCTAGCTCATTAATTTGTTGTAATATGTTAGTGTGGGCCTCATTTAAATCCATACCAATATCTTGCGGTGTTCTTAATGTTTGTATTTTGAACTCTATTGGAAAGATGGGTTCCTTTCCAAATACTAGTTGATATGGTGAATAACCGGTGGTGTTTCTCCACATTGTTCGGTATGCCCACAAGGCTTCCGGCAATCTTGAAGCCCAATCACACCTGTGTGATGCAATGGTTTTTGTCAATATTGCCTCTATTATCTTATTCATGATCTCTACTTGGCCATTTCCCTGTGGGTGATACAGAGTGCTAATTTTGGGCTGAATGTGATAATTTTTTAACGTTGCAGCATTTTTATTACCTACAAATTGTGGTCCTCTATCCATGATTATGTCCCTTGGGCCATATCACATAAATATTTGGAACAGGAAATAAATCGTAGAGTCCTCTGTAGCACTTGGAAGTGCATCTGCTTCAACCCATTTGGTAACATACTCTGTTGCTACTAGAATATATGTTTTCTAATTTCATGATGGGTTGATCAGACCAACAAAATTGAGCACCCAATGCTCAAATGGTTCGATTACTAACTGTGGGTTTAAAGGCGTTTCATCGGACTGTCTAGGGAATCCTGCTCTTTGGCAACTATCATAGGCTTGAACAAATTTGTTAGCATCTTTAAATATTGTGGGCCAATAATAACCTATTTGCAAAACCTTGTGACCAGTCCTTCGATCTGCGAAATGTTCACCACACAGTCCATCATGACAGGCTTTTAGAATGTCAAATATTTCATCTTCACGGACGCATATTCTGATGTGCATATCTGCCACTGTATGAAATAGGTAGCCCCCAATCCAAGAAAATCAGGTATTACATTGCACAATCTATTTTCGTTCATTAGGGGTCAGATGCTTTGGTAATTTGCCTACTGCTAAATAATTTACAACATCAGCATACCAAGGTGTCCTAATAGTAACAACAAATAAATGCTCATCTGGGAATTGATCTTCGACTACTGCTGCATCCACTGGCTTCGGCATTCGTGAGAGAAAATCAGCTACAGGATACTCTTTCCCTGGTCGATCTTTTATGGTGATGTCAAATTCCTACAATAAGATCAACCATCTTGTTACTTTACTGTTTGTAATAGGTTTATTTGCTAAATATTTTATGGCAGAGTGATCTTTATATAAAACAACAGGATATCTAGTGATATAATGCCTAAATTTATTTACAGCGTGTATTATAGCTAAAAACAATTTTTCAGTAACAGTATAGTTTAGCTTAGCAGGAGACAAATTCTTGCTAATATAATATATTGCATATGGTTTTTTGTCTTCTTCCTGCCCAAGGACTGCTCCAATAGTTGTGTCTGAAGTATCTGATGAAATTTGAAATGGCAAGTCCCAATTTAGGCCTCTAAGCACTGGGGCTATTGACACAAGCTTTTTCAGATCCTCAAAAGCATGGTCGCATTTATCTGTCCAAACAAAATCAACATTCCCTGTCAGTGCATATAGAGGTGCAGCTATTTGAGAAAAATATTGTATGCATCTCCTATAATAACCAGAAAATCCTAGAAAGCTGCATACCTCTGTCTGTGTGGTAGGAGTAGGTATTAACAAAATTATTTGAATTTTGGCCAGATCTACCTGTATTCCAGCTTCTGAGATATAATGACCTAGGATGAGCCCTTCAGTCATCATCATATAGCACTTTTCATGGCTCAAGCAGAGCCTGGTGGCAATACATCGTTGCAACACCTTTTCCAATGTGTCTAGTGCTAGCTCAAAATCATCTTTGTATGGTGTGAAATCATCCATGTATACTTTGAGCCCTTCATTTATTAAATATGAAAAGATGCTGAGGATGGCCCTCTGAAATGTGGCAGGGGCATTGCATAGGCCAAAGGGTAGGACTTTGTAAGCAAATGTTCCCCAAGGACAGGTAAAAGTAGTTTTGTCCTAGTCTTCAAAGGTAAGCTGAATCTGATTGTATCCACTGAAGCCATCCAAGAAAGAAAATAATTTCTTTCCTACTAAGGTATCTAATACCTGATCAATGAATGGAAGAGGAAAGTGGTGTTTCTACGTTGCTTTGTTTAATTCTCTATAATCTACAAAAATCTTCCACTTTCCATTCTTCTTTGGCACCACTACTAGTGGAGAGACCCACTTGCTATCGGAGATTCGATAAATAAATTTTACATCCAAAATTTATTGTAATTTAGCTTTCACAATATCTTTTAGGTGAGGGTTGAGTCTCTGTTGGGGTTGGCGAACGGGTCTAACATCTTTTTCTGTATAAATGTAGTGCGTACACAGATGGGGATCAATTCCCTTCATGTCTAGATAATCCCATGCAAAATCTTCCTTATATTTTCTCAGCAGTTGGACCAACTTTTCTTCTTGTTTAGGAGTCAGGGTATTGTTAATGTTCAAGGTTTTTCCTAGCTCAATCTCTATAGTTTTGCTGTTTGAAATAGAGGTAGTGGGTATTGTTTGATCACGAGTGTCTTTGAGAGGATCTTCTTCTAGTTCATTGTCAAACGCTGCCTCTATCATGTGACATTGTACATGGGATCTAGATTCTGATTGGTTAATGAAGTTATTAATGACATCATCCTCTGTTCGATCTTTAAAATCGATGGCATCTTCTATAGTTAATTGGGACCTAATGTTTTGTGTGAGGTATGATACAAGCTATTTGTTAGTTTTTATTATTGTTACACTTGCCTGGGCAGGAGGGTATAGAGTTAGATTCTTGATATTGCTCCCTCTAGTTATTGTAGGTTTTAACCCTGTACAACAATTACCTACATACGAATTCTAAAACACAGAAAATAAACAATGTGAGATCATAACACATAAAACACATATACACAGAGATTTTCCCCTGGATCCCAAAACCGAGACTACTAGCTTGATTTTTCATTATGTTCCTTTCAATGTTACAATACATATTTATACATGCCGAAGCATCTAATACCATCAACTGAAAACCATCGTGTCCAATACCATGGACCGAAAACCATCGCATCTAATACCATAGACCGAAAACCATCACGTCCAAAAAACATGTGTGAAAATCATGTACAAAACCATAGGTGGGTCTGCGCAACCTAACATAGGGTCCAAAACCATAAAGTGGGGTTACGGCTGCCCTTGAAAACCCCTATTAACTACATGGAAAGAATATAACACAACCCAACATTCTCCCACTTGTTGTTTTCTTTCCACAGGGGGCCACAAGAGAGCTTAGTCATTTTCCCAGCCCTGAAATGCCCATTGTCTCTCTACACCAAGAGAACTTCTCAGAGCTCACAGATTTTGTCAATGCATCTGCAGTATTCTTCAAAGTGTCCACCTTTACCAGCAACACCTTTTTGTCTTCTATCATATCCATCACAAAGTGATACTGAACATCAATGCGCTTTGTATTTGAATGATATGCAGGGTTCTTTGCCAAGAAAATTGTACTTTGGCTGTCACAGTCTATCCTTATAGCTTCCTGTACTAACCCCATACTTGAACACAATCTTTGCAACCAAACTACTTCCTTGCTTGCATGAGTGGCTGCCATGTATTCTGCCTCTGTAGTTGATAGTGCTACTACAGATTGTTTCTTATTCATCCAACTGACTGCACCTCCAAATAGGTTAAACACATACCCACTTGTAGATCTTCTCTGGTCCAGATCTCCAGCCCAGTCTGCATGACCAAAGCCATGAATATCCAACACTCTGTCCAATCCTGGTCTTCCTTGGTAGCACAAACCATAATCACTAGTGCCACGCAAATACTTGAAAACCCGCTTCACTATTGTCCAATGCTCCTTTCCTGGTTTTGAAATATACCTGCTCAATACTCCCACTGCATGTGCAATGTATGGTCTAGTACATACCATTGGATACATCAGGCTACCAACTACACTTGCATATGGAACATGGGACACGTCCTCTTCCTCTTCTTGTGTCTTGGGACATTGTTTAGCAGATAACCTCACACCTACAAGAATAGGAACCTTCACCGGTTTACTATCCTGCATATTAAACCTCTGTAGTATTGTCTCGACATACTTCCTCTGGTTTAACCAAAGCTTCCTCTTTGCTCGATCTCTTTTAATTTCCATGCCTAAAATATAGTTTGTAGCACCAAGATTTTTCATGTCGAATTTGGAGTACAATTGGGTCTTCAAATCCTAGATAATTTCTTTGTCATTTCCAACCAGCAACATATCATCCACATACAAGACCAGATAAATAACATAGTCACCAATTAATTTAAAATACACAGAATGATCTGCTTTGCTTCTGGTGAAGCCAAGTCCCCGTATAAATGTATCAAATTTATGATACCACATCCTTGGTTACTATTTTAACCCATACAGAGAATTCTTTAACTTGCATACCAGTTCTTTCTTACCCTTTGCTGCAAAGCCTTCAGGTTGCTTCATGTAGATTTCCTCTTCCAGATCCTCGTGAAGAAATGTTGTCTTCACATCCATATTCTCTACCTCAAAATCAAACATAGCAACAACATATAAAATTAATCTAATAGAAGTTACCTTGGAAACAGGACAAAAAATATCACCAAAATCAATTCCTGGCACCTGGGAATAACCTTTTGCTACCAACCGAGCTTTGTATTTCTCCACTTTTCCTTTTTGCATTTGTCTTCTTTTTGAACACCCATTTTCTTCCAATGGGTTTCCTTCCAGCCAGCAACTCCACCAGATCCCAAGCCTCATTTTTGTGAAAAGATGCCATTTCATCAACCATGGCCTCTTTCCAGAGTTTTCCATCCTCTGAATCTACTGCTTCCTTCACAGTTCTGGGATCATCGTCAGTGATAGATAAAGAAAAATTTTAGTAGAAATAAGATAGACTATACCTTTCAGGTTGCCTTCTTTCTTGAACTGATCTTCTCCCAGCCAGAGTTTGTGGCTCTTCATCTTCTGATTCCTCCTCTACTGTAGAGTCTAATTCTTCCTCCTTTAGCTCAAACTCTATCTTCTTAGGTTCCTTTCGTTGGACTTCATGTTTAATAAAATATTTCACCTCTTTGAACACCTTCATCAGCGTTGGAGGATAAGACACTGTTTTTACACCTGCATCATCCAACTTGCTAACAAAAATCATATTTCTGGCTAATGCAAGAATATGTTTAACACCTAGAAGTGTTCTAACCCTTCCACCTTACAACTTCAACTTTACTTTTCCACGACCAATGATTCTAGCCTTCCTGTCATCCCCCAAGAAGACATCACCACCATCATATTTCTCATACTCATAGAACCACTCTCTATGGGGAGTGAAGTGAAAGGATGCACCTAAGTCAATCAACCATGCCTGATGATCTACATGTGTACTTGAAGAAGCCATGTACACATCCCCACCTTCATCTGAGGTGGTTTTCACCTCTGCAGAAGGAGCGTCATCAGATTCCTTTCCTTTGTCAAGAGTTTTAGATTTACAGTCCCTTTTGTAGTGCCCTTCCTTTCCACATTTCCAGCACACCACCTTTATAGGTTCTCCTGGAGATTAAGATCTCCCTTGAGATTAAGATCTCCCTTGAGATTTAGATCTCCCACTCGATGACTTATTTTTGTTTTTGTTCTGGGTCCGCCCTCATACAGACAAGGCATCACCATTTTAGCTCTCCATATTTTTCTATCTCATCTCCTCCATCAACAAGGATGATACTATTTCATCAAAACACAAGGCAGTTGCATTGCTACCTATTGCAATAACAAGACTATCCAACAAATCTGGTAGAGAACACAACAAACTGATTCACTTATCTTCATCTGAAATTTTAATATCAACATATGCTAACTAACTTACCACAACATTAAATGCATTCAGATGCTCTGTCACCGAGTCTCCATCTTTCATCCTCAAGTTATACATCTTTTTCTGCAGGAACAGTTTATTCACCAGAGACTTAGATTGGTACAAAGTCCCTAACTTGTCCCACAAAGCCTTCGTCGTAGCTTCCCCCGTTGGTTTAGTAACCAGATCTACCGCGATCCACTGGTCTTTATCCACTAACAGATCCTCCATCTTGAGTTTCCACAACTCAAAACTCTAACCATTAAATTTTTCGATCTCTATGTTTCCACTGCCCACCATCTTCTTTCACCACCAGAATCGATCTCACAGATCTCCCACTGAACAGGGTCTCCCACAGGCTCAAAC
Organism: Pinus tabuliformis; assembly: GCA_031772625.1. Lineage (NCBI taxonomy): Eukaryota > Viridiplantae > Streptophyta > Pinopsida > Pinales > Pinaceae > Pinus > Pinus tabuliformis. The sequence goes on from CM062811.1 coordinate 790,176,725, forward strand.
AAAACCACTCAGCAACAAAGGCGTCCCCTTGAAGCCAAAACAACTCTGATACCAAATGTAGGTTTTAACCCCGTACAGAAATTACCTGCATTCAAATTCTAAAACATAGAAAATAAACAATGCAAGATCATAACACATAAAACACATATACACAGAGATTTTCCCCTGGATCCCAACACCGGGACTACCAGCTTGATTTTTCATTATGTTCCTTTCAATTTTACAATACATATTTATACATGCCGAAGCATCCAATACCATGGACCGAAAACCATCGCGTCCAATACCATGGACTGAAAACCATCGCATCCAAAAAACATGTGCGAAAATCATGCACAAAACCATAGGTGGGTCCGCCCAACCTAACATAGGGTCCAAAACCAAAATTTTCTGGGGAGCCGCCCCAGACCCCATAAAGTGGGGTTACGGATGCCCTTCAAACCCCCTGTTAACTACGTGGAAATAATATAACACAACCCAATAGTTATAGTCATACTGCTTTGTCGACAACCAATATAAGCATCAGCAGTTGCAAGCCAAGGTCTACCTAAGATTAACGGATGTCCATCGAGTCAGTTTTTGGGGTTGATTATCAAAAATTCAGCAAGATATTCCCAGGAATATACTGATACCATTACATCATGAAGTGTACCTTCTGGTCTAACTACTGAGCGGTCAACCAGTTCTAATAAGGTGGAGGTTGGTTCTACTAATGTAATGCCCAGTTTTTGACAAGTGGCAGTTGCTAAAATATTAATTGCAGCCCCTAAATCAAGTAGGGTATTCAAAAACCTTTGTCCATTGATTTGTACTATCACTATTGGATTCCCTGGGTCTTCATATTTGATAGGTGCTTCTCTTCCTGATAATAGATCAAATAGGGTGCCAACTACTTGGACTGTTGGGTTAGTTGTTATTCTCCTCATTGGTTGTTTTATACATAACTCTTTGATGGTTTCTGCATATATTGGGATATCTTGGATAGCTTGGAGGAGTGGGATTTTTATATACAATTTCTTTAGTTCTCCTATAATATCAAAGTCAGGATGTTAGATAGGGCGCGATATGATTAATCGTTCTGGGAATGAGGGAGAAGATGTGGTTGCTTGGTCATGAGTTTTTTGTCTAACCACATCTTCTTCTTGTAATGGTTGTTCTGCGGGTCATTGATTTTCAACTTGAACATTTTTATCTCCCTTAGTTTCTATAATGTGCCTAGACCTTAATTGAGGGTTGTTGCACTCCCTTAGATCATTTTCTAGTTCTGGTGTTTTGATTATTTGAACGGATTGAACCAGTCTATTATTTGGGTTCAAGTTGGGTTGGGCTGGGAGTTGCAGTCTTAAGTAGGAATGGGGATTTTGTTGTAGTGCATATGGTGCTGGCAGTGTAGTTTGATGGAGTGGAATGGTTCCAGCTGGCTGATTCATTGGTCTCTGCCAATTAGTCTGCCAGGCCTGACTCTGCGAAGTGGGATGGGACCATTGTGTTGGATATGCATTGTTTTGCCAATATGGTAGATAGTAGGGAAATTTTGGCCAATTAGGTTGGCTTGTTTGATTTGGCCATGGTGATGAAGGAAATGGTTGTTGTGACCAATTTGAAAAGGGAGGCCAATTTTGCCACACTGTATTATATTGCTGAGCATGATATTGTGGAGGCTGGAAAGAAGAAGACAGATCGGAGGACATACTTGGTTGTCGTGGCTGCCATTGACGGCGCTGACTGAGTAGGTACACTCGCTCTGATTCTTCTTCTTCTTCTTTATATATTGCTTTCAAACTAGGAAGTGAGGGGCAGCTCTCTGTGGAGTGATATTTTGTATAGATAGCGTAGACTTGAACTACATCTAGTGGGCACTCCTTGTGGTTGTGTTTCTTTCTACATCTAGGGCAGAATATTTCCAGATTTTGCTCTGCTTCTGCTTGTTTCTATTTAGCTTGCATAATATCGAGCTATGTTGTCAGAGTCCCCAATATATCAGTTTTGAAATTCTCCAGTAAATTTCTGATTTCTGCATGGGTTACTTCTTCACCAGAGATCTTGTTGTCCTTTGTGAACCTGTCACATTCCACTGGTTTTAGCCTTGTGTTGCCTCATGAACTCCTGATACATAAATCAATAATGTTAGCAAAATTTTCTTAATAAATGTCTCCTTTTCCCATAGTATTTAGTGTTTCAACCCATTGTTCCTTCATCCCTTTAATTAATGTTTTTTTAATACATTACCAGGTAAGGGCAATGATGCATAAGGTGATCTCTAAAGATTATGCTAAAAGTGTTCAACATATTCTTCTAGTGTCTCATTAGGTTTGGCTACCATCTGAAATATTTCATCCTTTAACTCTGTAGACCTACAATAATCCTAATATTTCTTTAGGAAAGTACCTTTCATCTGTTCCTAATCATTTATGACACCTCCACCTAACCCCATAAACCATTGTAAAGCAGCCCGCAGCCCCTTTTAGTGTAGAGGGAAATAATTTTAGCTTTTCGGGATCGGTGGTATAGTCGTACCCCCTGCACAATACATCAAATTCAAACAAAAATGCATATGGATCTTCCGATGTTAGGCCATGGAATGTAGGAATATGTTGAAGAGGAATGGCCTTCATAGCTGCATTAGTTATAGTATCTACAATGGGATATTGCAATATGGAGGTTTGGGGGGTTTGCTGGTTCTAGGCCATTTGGTCAAATATGTGCCAATATCCTTCTAGGATTTCTAGGAGGGTATTCCTAGGCTAGCTAGAAGGAGCAGGAATGGCCTTAACAACACTTCCTTTGTCTGGGATGATGAGAGTTCCTTGGTGAACTAATTCTGGGGGATCTTAGCTCTTCAGGTTCTTCAGCCTTGTTCTGGATAATTTTGACAGTACTTCCCTTATCTAGGCTGCTTAATGGCTTAACTATTCCAAGAGGAGATCTTGGTTCTTCATATTCCCTTGTTTCTCCTCCTCCTTCGTAGAGGTTACTAAGGTTCCCTTCTTGTAATGATTTTGGGCTAGAATTCTCAATTTCTTGAAAATATTGCTCCTTTGTTTGGCTGTGTACCTCAGCAAAGGCTACAGATGGTGGTTCTGTGACCCGAAGGGAACTAGTAGGTTGTCTAGAAGTAGCTTTTCTAGGTCCTACTAATAGTTGAGATTCTGCTTTTTTAAGGATTTCGTCTATAAAGGTCGATCGGCGAGGGGGGCAGTGACCCCTTAGCTTTATCAGGTTTGGGTAGCGGTTTATGATTATTTTTGGGATTTTTTTGCTTAGTCATGCACACAAATCAAATACTTATTTCTACCCAAAATAACAACAAATCTGTAGGAAAGCGGGCAAGGGAGTAGGGTTGTTACATGCTTCGTACGCAGGTTCTTACCTTTCATTTTTAAAACCCAACTCTCTCTTAGCATGTACTTACACTACTCTCTTTTAAAAAGAAACAAATGGCTACACTCTCCTCGGTAACGGCGCCAAAATGTCGAGTGATAAATCAGGTCATTTTAACCTCTATTTACCCTACATTAATTGTCAATCCAGGTATGATTTTTCATCTCAAGAGTGTACTCAGTCTGAGGCGGTCAGTTGTTCAAGAGTAATGTTTGCAGTATAATGCTTTACAAAAAGTAAATAAGTGCTAGAAACAAAATGTAATTGTAATGGCAAGAAACTTGAATGCTTTGTAACTAAATCATTCACTCAAGAAACTATAGCAATCATCAGTCAAGGATGTAGTAATGATAACTCTTTCCCCTGTAAACTAATGTAAATGAAAATCAATCAAAGACAACACCTCCAATCTGAGAACTTAGAAAGTAGTAGTCAATGTTCATTATAGTTGTAGATCTTTCTATTCACACCAAAGAAAATAGTGGAAATAACAATTCAATTAGCAGAAAAGGAACAACAACTAATCTATTGAAAAGATCGAACAACAAATGTTAATCTACAATAATGAATTAAGTAGCAATATTAACAAAAAGGATTTGAAAAACAATCTTTAACTAATAAAGGAATTAAGCAGCAATCTAAGAAAGGTACAACGAATCTAAGTAAACCTACAGAAACTGAACGGAAAGCTTAATTAAGTGTAAACACACAACAAATCTAGAGTAATTGAATCAGTAACCTTATTCTAGTATACAGGATATTAACCACAATTATAAAGGGACGACAATTGCAATGATAATGGAATAGTAATCAAGTGAACAACAATCACAATTGTAAGTAAACCGTAGCTAAATGAACACCAATACCAATTGGTGAATGGACAACAATATCAATCTGTAAGTGAACAACAATATCAATCTGTAAATGAACAACAATATCAACTGTAAATGAATAGTAGAATCCGAATCAGATAATGCAATATTGTTTTAGAAGGAGCATCATAATATTTTCGATTATGAATAATAATTTTGCGATTTGATTGCGATTTCAATATAACGGATCAATTCAATGAAATGTTTAGGAACAAAAGATTACTAAACAAAGCAAATTAAGAGAATGCAAAGGAAATCAAACCACACACAACTGGAATCGAAAAATAATGATACAAGAAGCAAGTGATCCACTAGGGTCGGGCCCTTAGTCACCAGGGAAGCACTGTTGTGGTTACTCCAGGATCAGAAGACGGAACAACAACGAAGTTATATATTAATCATAAGGGCAGAGTTATAGTTATCGCTCTTTAAAGAGAGATGATGATCAAAGTTTAGATTACAATAGTAAATTCTTCAAATCAACAATAATCCCCCCCGGGCTACCAGTGTTGTCCCTTTCTATAATCGCCGGGTAGAAGTATCAAAAATGCAGATAAGTCTTAAGGCAGCGATCCCTCAAGATCAGAGGATCCTAAGGGATTCACCATATCTTTAATCTTCAACTTATTGTTTTGTCATCTTGCGCTGATACCGTGTTTCTTCTTCCTTTTCCTGGTCCATGCATTCCGATCTTGATTTCCTTGTCTGGATGCGGTTTCCTGTCAAAGGGATAGTTGTTGGTTTTTATTTGTCTTTTCCCTCGGAATAGTGATTTTCCATTTTCTTCACTTTCTGCATAGAAAAAGACAATAATTAATCATTTTACATCAATCACAAATTTCCTTAATTCTATCATAATCCTTTAACATATTACCATCTTAGAATGTAAGGAAGTTATGATTTAAAGCAAAAGATAAAGAAATAAATGTTAAATACATACCTTTTCCAATGCTCAACAGTAAACCTTTGTAAACCTTTGTTTCGTGCCTTCTATTGTTCAAGGTATCCATTTATCCTCTACTTCCTGTATCAAACATCCATCATATACTTTAAAAATTTCCTCCATATGTTTGACCCATTTCTCATAATTTATCTCCAAAACACTCGTTCTTGTCTCGTTTCATGTTGACTAATGTAGGTTACCTCATTTCCTTCCTTTTGACATATCTCTTCCTATTGACTTCAACACTCTATCTAGGAAAAAGCTTCAAAAACATATCAGTACCCTAGAACTTGTAGTCATTAGTGGCAGGTTACTTTGTGCTTGGTTGGGGGTTTTCATCATTGAATCCGAGTTGAATGAGTCTACGCGTGTTCGACAACAACATCCTTCTCACACTCACTAGATTGTAGTGTGCATATTGGAGACCATCATCCTTATGGGTGGACATCCTCACATCTGTTAACGATTTTCATCATTGACTAGTAATCGATGATTTCTCACATGTTCGACTTCAACTCCTTTATTCACATGTGCAGAAATATGTTATTCAAATAAACGGCGACCAAGACCTTGGGTAGAGGCTTACATCACTTAGCCTTGTTTCCCTCCCAAGTATCGTATATTGCTTTCAGAGACAACTTGTCAAGATGATCATATCATGACACAATTCCACATTGTACTTATCAGTGGACACGATTGCCATATCTCTTTTTAGGAAATCACTCTAACACAGCTACTGAGCATGGGAATGCCCAACTCAAGACATGATATTATATTTTTTGAAATATGTGGTTTGTTTCAGGTCTCCTGCAGTCCTGAAGCTCTGATCATCTCTCTCTCTTCCTACAATATTTATAAAGTATTTCGACCATAATCTTCATCTTTGACCTCACACTTTAGGGGGCATCTGTTATACAAGAAAATGAACTCATCGTCAACTCAGAGGAGAAAGACACATTGATTGAAGACCATACCTAAATCACAGACCTATTTTCCAAGGTAACAAAGCCTAGAAATAGACAAGGAGAGTTATAATGCTTTCCATCTCTCAGCCAAATGAGTTAGTCCCTAGATTAACACTCTGTTTTTCCTAAAGGGCAGCGTTACTAGATATTTGTGAGATTCCAGAGGTAAAAGCGCAAGTTGACTGACTAACACTCCGTGTTTCACTCAAATGTCAGCTCGAAAAGCAGGAAACATCTGCCTCTGGCCTAACTAAGGAAATTTTTATTCCTAACGAAGTCTCATGGAAAGGGCAAAAGCAATAAAGCATGGAAACATCCAATATTTTGCCTGAATGGAACTCATGAAAGAACTGACAAGGAAGAGCCTCTCAAAATCTATATATTGGAGGCTTGGTCATTGTGATGGAGATCGAATGGTTGTTGAAACTTTGCATGAGATTTAGTATTGTTATGTTGCCAAGAATTTGAGAGAGAGGGCGGGGGAGCTGAAGGACTAGAGGTGGCTTGATCTAGCCAAGATGGTTGTAATCATTCTTCTTCTATATAATAATATAGATATGTGTCTATGTTGTCTACTTGATGGTGTTGATATTGTATTCCTTTACATGTTGATTCCATTCCATGATTAATAAGTAGCTTAGATGCATGCTAGATTATATTATCATATATTGATGTTTTAATTATAAGGTTTTATATGTTGTAGGGTTACGCTTTGTCTTGCCTATGTGCAGGTTCTAATCTAGGACCTGGCGAAGAGTTCTTCCACTTTTCCACATTGAGTTCTCCAATAGGGCTACACTAAGGACTGAGGTAATCCTTCTCCTTCCGCTTTCTCAATCATGCATTAATATGAATATATGTATGTCTCTTTGTGAAAGTTGCAGCTAATCTTAAATAGACTTCCTTGGATCCCGGGAAGATCCGAGAAGGTATTTCGTCCACAACCATGCATGCATTAATCCCTATAGCAAGGATATTTGTAAGTTTTCTTTTTACATTCTTCTTCAAAAGTAACCTTTTTAGTTGTTTTTCTTTCTTTGAAAAGAAAATATTCCCAAGGGATAATACTCTTTTTTTCATAGCCAAACCTTGTTTCATATTTTCACTTAATACTTCCTTTTGAGATATTTCAACGAACATCATGATATTTGATGGGAGGGAATTGATATACCATTCAATCTAAATGTCAACACTAGACCTCGATGTAGTAGGGATTTTATTCAAAAGCTTATTAAATCTTGAATTGAAATCCTTAACTTTCTCATTAGGTGATATTTTAGGATTTGACAACTCATTAATTAATGTTTCTATTTTTCTATCATCTCTAAATTTCTTTAGAAATTGTTCTTCGAATGTATCCCAATTAGTAATTGATCTAGATGGTAATGAAAAATATGAGCACCTTGATGATCCCTCAAATGTATAAGGAAATAATATACACACTACATCCTCTTCAAAAACCCCTTTAAGATTGATTGCTAACATAAAATTATGTAGATGTTCTTCAGCAGGAAGTCCATCATCACAATTATATTTAGGCAACCCTTTTTTTGGATGTTTAGGACGAAGGTGCAGAGGAGGAGTCATCACAATTACTCCTGGATTATTCCATGGTATATCTTCCATTCTAGGATGAAAAATATGACCACTGGTTGAAGAGGAAGATCCATAAGTAGATGTACTAGATGAAGGGGTTGTTGAAGTATTAACAATTGTAGACATTTCCCCAGCAACACTATTGATAATGATAGTGTTGGTCGGTTGAAGGGAAGAGATATGGGTGGATGAAGATGTCAAAGGGTGATAAGATAATGGTAAGGAAGGTTGTGTATAAGTAATATGAATAGTAGGAGTGTCGGGTGGAGGGAATAAATCTTCTCACTAGCCGAGGATTTAACACCAAAAATACGTTTCGTTTTCTTGTGAGTTGGTAATGGGAATTCGAAGGGCTTGACTCCTAGCTTCTCACTTTGTGATCTAGTGAGGAATCCATAAGAATTTAGTGATGAAGTAACACTACCCTCATAAGGTTTTGGTTGAGTAGGTTGCTCTATAGAAATGGAGATCCCTTACAATTTCTCTGTGAGAGTTTGGATTTTTGGTGACTCAATAGGTTGCTTTGAAAATAGTATGTATTTAGAGGTTTGAATAGTTGATATTGTAACAAGGCTAGGAGATTTTGATGTTGGTTCAGAAACCTCAGATCTAGAATCATGTGACTTAGAATGTGATCTAGAAGTTGTATGAGACTTTGAGGGGGTTTAACTCATAGAATGAGCTCTTGATTTAGAGCGATACCTTCTTGCCACTCATAGTCTATTGGCCCTCCTATCAACAAAAATGTTGATGGCTTGAATTGACCTCATCAACTTTTAGGTAAAACTACCCTGTCGAGGTCCCAATTAGACGCTTTTCCATTTGGAGTGGTGGCTCTAACTAGAATTATGGGACTAGTTTCCCTTAACTGAAAATATGTGGAATGGGATGAATGATGGTGATAATGTATTTATCAAGAAAATTGATAGATTCTACTTATAAATCAAAATAACCTGTTCTAATACCTGAGTAACTTGATAACATATGTTCTAAAAATATGTCGTAATAAACACAATAATATAGATCATCATGAGATTAAAATATTAATTCGATAAATAAAATTAATTAAATTAAATTAATTTTATTAAAGCATCACATATGATATAAATTTTGTTGTTCACAATATAACATTACATTTCAATCAATCATGTCAATAGTGGTCATGGAGGACTGAAAAACATACATATATGTGAAAAATATCGAATAAGAATTCCTTTCAAAACAAAAATATGGTAAAATAGGATAATAGTACCCGATAAGTCGTAGATCTACTCATACTAGAACTGCAAGTGGTTTAGCTTATATTAAGAAAAACTCAAAATATAATAGTACAATTTCAAGTCCCCTTCTTTCCAAATTCAGAACCCCTATCTCCATCTTCGAGAGGGGAATTTATAATCTTAATACATGGAAAGTAAAACAATTTCTTCTACAATCTTTCAACAGAAACAAATAGTAAAAATATAGCAGGAAATTATTACAACAACTTTTAGATCTAGGACAAGAATTGTCCAATGTTGAGTTGCCCAACATGTAGAGGTCCGACATGATAGTGAGTTCCGTAGGATGTTTAGGTTCAATACTCATATGACTAGTGAAAATAGTTGGCTTTAATGGTGATATCTTCGATGTAGAAAAAATGGATAAACAACGAAGTACCAACCATTGGATGTGAGGTTTTACGAGGAACTGCCAATGATTCTCCAGGTCAATGTTAGACAATGATTTGATTCTTTCAACCATTATGTTAACATATTTTTCCTAAGTCTTCATTAGAGTCTTTGCATCTGGAAGCGAGCCTTCTGGGCATTTGGAAATTAGATTTGCTTGCAATATATTATCATTAATAGATTCAACGATAGAACTAGAAAGATCTTGAGCCTCAATAATTGTATCTTCAACTTGTCTCATTCTGATTTTCTACTCTCAAAAGGTTGTTCCTTTTTGTGTTTCATCATTCTTAGGAAGATTTGCCTTTGTTCCTTTTCTACTTTCTTTCCACGTTATGAAATCAGTCAGCTGATCATTTACTTCATCAAAAAAATTCATCATTTCATTAAATTGATCAATTAGGGAATTCACTATCTTGCACTGATCTGGAATTATCAGGAGTCTGTTGCAAAATACCTTTTTTTGGTTCTTTTATAGAGTATTTAATTCTTTAGCTTCCTTTTTAGATTCTGATAACTGTGTATTAACACTCAACTTCTCTATTATTTTCTACATATCTTTAAGTTTATCATCTTTCTCCTGTATTTGCTTGTTATGTTGTAATTTTAATGCATCCAATTGCCTTTGTAACTCCACCATCTGATTTTGACATTGTTAGTAATTTTTTGTTTCTCAGAATCGATTTCTCATTCCAGTGATGTTATTCTTCCTTCTTTTTCTTTTAAAATCTCTTGAATGTCAACTACTTTATCTATTGTTGAATAAGCATATTCTCTTGCGAACTGAGTCAATTTTCCCAATTCCTCAGAAGGTGCAGCAGAGGAAACCTTCGATAAAACTTCAAAAGAAGAAACGTTGCTAGGAACTAATGGTTGAGACTGCTCTATCTTCCTTTTCTTTCTTCCTCTTTTGAATATCGCTTTGTGCTAAGGACTGTAAAATATATCTAAAGGAGGAATTGCCTCTATATTGAGAGTAACTTCTGAGGTAGGGAAACTAGGAATAACATCGATTTCCTTTTGACCATGAATGAAAGATTTATCAAGAATTTATTTTGTCTTGCTTCCTTATTCAACATTTTTAATATCACCCTGAGACTCTACTTGTTGTGAAGAAGTGGTAATTTGAGAAGATGAAGCTTGAACCTTAGTTTATGGATTTATAGTCATACTAAACTCATTCCGAGCTTCATTTAATTCAGGAATAAAAAATCATCTCATCAACTTGAGGTGGAGAATAAATAAAAACAACCTCTAGTTGATGTTTAAGGGGAACTGCCAACTGTTTAGAACTATCAGGTTGATCATTTAACATCGATCAATTCTCTTGAGGTAACTGTAACAAATTCAATGGAAGTTTTTCTATCTGAGAGTCTCTGTACTTAACAAATTGAGCTTTCTCTTCAATAAAAAAATGTTCTTCCACACTTCGCAACACTGTAGCATAGGAAGAATATTGAACAATCAAATCGTCAAATTTATCCTCTTCATGGAAAAACTGTATAAGCCCTTGGGATGCAGTCAAGTTCTTCACCACTAAGTCTAAGTCATACTACCAGTTGGGAATAGTAGGAAATTTCAGAGCTTCAACAACAAGTATTTCTTTCTCATTATGGCAGTAATTGGCCAATGCAAATATAATGAACATTATAGAGAAAGTAGGCCATGCCCTATTGGATTCTCTCAATACTTTGGTGATGTCATAACCCACTATGTGATAAGACAATTATCTGCTCACTAACTTATCAGGAATGTAGAGAGGAAAAATATGGAGATGAGAAAGACCACCCCAAACTCTAATATAGGTAAATAATGCTTCTTTGAACCAATTTCCAACTTTATGAGGGTTGTCAATGGCTTAGGATCTTGAATATTCCATTTCCAACCCATAGAGGGAAAATCCATAGAAAAACACAGTTCATCCGTGCCATAGGCCAACATATAAAAAGGAGATAACTTATTTTCAAAAATTAATCTACCATGCCAAAAATCTAATATATGAGAATCCAAATTATCAAAAAGTATGGTATCCCAATCAAATATAAACCCCTCAGAATCCCCATCAAATAGAGGTACCCAAGTGCCTCGAAAGTTGACATGTTAGGGAGTGCATTCAATTGACACATCATAGCAACAACTTTGGGGAAAGGAGCAGCGATGGAATCAAGTGAATATTTACTAGATTCCTCTCCTTTATGCTTATTTGGGCCATGTCCCCACTGTCGGATTTGTTTTTAGGGGTGCCCATGCTCCTTTACGAAAGCCTTAGAATATTCTTTATGATATACATACTAAGGATTCGGAAAATGGTACATGATTTGTAAATCCTTGCTAGTGAAAGAGCCAATTATTGTCCCATTCTTAGTTTTTAAATGCCTATAAAAAATGTCTAAATTTTCTTCTACCCAACAAACAATATGCATGTAAGGAAGTAATCGTGGCTTGGCTACAATTATATGGAGAAAAGAGTTGGACGAATCACTAGCAGTATCTTCCAAAATAGCAACGATTTCAACAGTTATGACTATTCTCTGAGAAACTATGGGGTTCTCACCTTAAAACTATGATAAATTGATTCCCATGAAGGAAATCTAGCATCTTTGGTACACACAGTATCCAAAAATAATCCTACTCCTAGGACTTTATCATCTACTATTGGCTTGAGGGGGCCTAACCCAGGTTCTGCGTTAATTAGCCAAACAAATCTCTACACTATTGGCCCTTTCGGCATTAGCCCAAGGAGCGCGGACCAAAGTCTCACCCAAAGCAATGAGGGGGGATGATGGAACCAAGTTTCCACACCATCAGATGGTCGTGATGTCGTTTATTCCCTTTATTCATACCTTCACGTAGGTCACTTCGCTCTAGGGCTTGCCAGACGAACCCTCTTTTCCGTCCTTCAATACCTCCGTGAAAGGGTATGGCTGACCTTTGCACAGCCCTAACCCTTGATCTAGACACTTTCGTGCTACTAAGACAACGTATCAGCCAGATTCCTAAACTAGTCTAACTGTCTTAGTTTTCTTCTTAGATACTCATAGTTACCACCACGTAAACAGATATTCTTATATGCGTTCAGTTACCCAACATAATCATACACATTCACGCTTCACATAAGCATTATAAAGGAAATTCATACATAAAATGATCAGATGCATTAATCATAACAAAGACATAGAAATTGTAGAATACTTCTCTTTATGGATATCTTCCAATTGATTACATACTCTAACAACCCTACGCACACAGCTGCAGGGGTCTGCACACTCAGTTGCGGACTTCCACCCTAGGCCTCTGCACACTCAACTGAAGAGCCTCTACCTATGCTATGACCCAAAACTTAGACTTCTAGCTCAGAGCTACGACTCTCTTCTCTATTTCCATTCCATCCCTCTAACTACTTAGAGCTTAACACTTTTTATACAATCCCATGGTCCACGGACCATGGGTAGGTCTCTTACAGCTGACATTACTTTCCAAAACTAAGGGCAGACAACCCTTTATGACTTATGACAACTACGCACTCTGTGACCACAAAATGCGGAGTATTTACAAGGTTATTACAAAATTGGACTCAAACATAGGCTTTTGGCCCAAAAATTTCCCTTTAGGGGATCCCGTTCCCAACAGGGCCCGAGCACAAAAATCATGACTCGCCCTCGAGTCAATAGGTAGGCGCAGAGATCTTTGCGTGAAGTCCTTCCAGATCGACCCGTATGACCGCAACCTTGGTCGTGCACTGAGTTGTCACCTGCTTTGCGTCCTCCATTCTCTTCTCGGTCATTGCTCCTGCACTGTCAGTCTGAGGCTTTTGTTGCGTTGCCTACAGAGTCGGAATCTTGCCTTCGATATTGCTTGTCACTGCTTAAGCCTCATCCAACCAGGGCTTTGGTCTTGCCTTGCGCACTACTTCCTTGTGCAGTGTTGTGCCCACCTGTTCCTTCAGCTGCTTAGCCTACTACAGCTTGGCTAGTCTCTCTGTCAGCGAGACGGTTCGCCCTATGCCCTTAACCTCATCATAGCGTTGTTGTAGTTCATGCACTTCTGTCTCTATCCTCTGTACATTGGGGCCCTCCTGAAAGCTTGTCAGGATCTCAAATAACTGCTCAAACAACTGCGTGTAGTCTGCTACTGCACTATCCACCAGCGCTACTCTTCTGTGACAGTGGTCACCTGCTATTCCTTCACTTCTGGCAGGGTTGAAAGCTAGGCCTTCAATTGTAATTCTATAATTTACAGGTTCAAATCCAACTGAAGCCATGCCATCTCAGTCCGAGTGTCGTGCACCCCTATGGCCAACTTGTGGATGCGTACCTCAACTGGCTCCTCCTCTGGAATGGCCACCTCTGGTACCATTCTGCGTGCCACCTCTACAACGTGCAAAATGTGCTTTCTCTAATTGGTTGCCTCAATCAATGGCAATGGCAGCATTTCTCTGTAAGGCCATCTGCTTCTCACTAATCACTTGCAGGGTGCGGTGCTCTCAGGCCCTCAACTCTGCAATTACTTCATCTTGCAAGGGGTGGAGTGCTTCGCGCGGGAGTGCTACCAAGTTCAACCTGACTCCATTTAGGGCACTAATAGTGGGCCTGTCAGCCTCATTCTCTGTGGTCAGTGCTCCATCTAGAAGCACTATCACACTGGAAGTCTTCGTGCACAGCATATTGGTAGCCTCTAAAGTGCCGATAGCCAAGTTGGTAGATATCGTGCTAGTCTGCGACATGCGGGTCTACAATTCTTGCAACCCTGTCTGGATAGCCCCTAAGATGATCTATTGCTGCTATTCAAACTATTGCAGGACCTCCGCGGTGACATCCCTGACTATGTCACCGATATCATGTAAATCGCCCTTTGTTAATGTGATGGGGTCTAGTGAGGTATTGGTCGACTTTGACTTCTTCCTGGGCCCTCCCTTATCCAACTCTCTTGGGTGCTTGATGTGAGCGGATGTCTCCTGAGGTTCCATGTCATATTGTTCCTATGTTTCCTCCTCGGTCTCAAGTGAAGGTGACCTTCTGCCTTTATCAGAGCCTCACTTTGTCCCACCTATCTTCTTCCCTATCTGCTGCATGGCCTCGTGCTCTTCCTGAGCCTTATCAATAGACTCCTTCTTCCTCTTTTCAGCCAGCTATGTCATCCTAAGCTTAGCCTCCTCCTTTTTCTTCTACACAACGGACTTGCTTCCACCCACCGTCAAATTTGTTGTAGAGCACCGCTCTGCTATCCATTGATTAAGCACTACATTAATGGCATCATCAATTTCCAGATATGGCAAGTTGTACCATTTCTATGCAAGGTCCTTCCGTGCCCTGATGGATACTCAATGGAAGTCTGCTTGCAGGTTGGCATACATTGTAGGCAAAAATCGAGGATTGTGATTGATGCCCATCCGGATGTTCATTTCCATAAAGATCTAGAAGATGTTGTTGCCCCTGACTTGCTGCATGTCCTTGGTCACCCACAATGAAGCATACTTCGCTGCTTCAGGGAGGTTTTCCATGACCGAAGGAAACTTGTTGTCCTTTGGCAGCTCCCACGCTATGAGCACAATTGACAGTAAGAGCCATGCATAGTGGAACGTCTTGCTGAGCTCTTGTGCTCTGCGGCAGTTCGGCAAGAACTCTCTGCGAAGGTAGTCTGACAAGTTGCACAACACTCCTTTAGCACACTGTGTTGTTAGCACAACGATAGGTGCCAGCACCTCATCAGTGCGACACTTCATCATCACCTTCCCCACTAAGATCTATGTGGCTACCTTCAGAGTGGGTCACGAATACTGAATATAGCGTACCCATGTGGCTTCTTCACTAGCTTAAATTTTTCCTTCATAGACTTCATGAGAGCCTGTTCACCACCTTTTCTACCAAAGATCATGCCTGGATTCTCTCCTGTATTTAGCAATCGTGTTATCCGATGGATCAACCTATCTGTGATGGGTGTCGGCTCCTCCAGCCATAGACAACCATCATGCACCAAGAACAACAACTACTTGATGACCAAAACTTTTACTGGGGTGCAGTTGTAGTGTGGCACCTAGAGCAAGTTAAGCAACCATGCCTTTTATACTCCCTTGATCCACCTTCGTGACTCCAATGCAGTCATTCCCAAACTTGTATCAATGGTGTGGTGCATTAGCTGCTTGGTCGCCAGGTGTGGGAACTTCTCGCGGTCTGCCAAGTCCTAGTCTTCAAGTTTCAGCAGTGGCACTTGTGCCAATCATAGATCATCAAACACAATTTCATCCAGCATCTTAGGGGTTTGCAGGGGAGTCTTACTCTCATCAATGTCCTTCGGCACCTTGGACTTAACCTTGCATGGAGGGACATACTCTGACAATCGAGTAATAGGGTCTGCACCCTAGGTTTCAACCTCCTCGACTTCAACTCCCACATCCTCATCGCCCATCAAGATGTTTTCAATGTCTTCCTCCTCTAGTTCTAAGTTTATGGCATTGCCTTTCTCCTATGCAGTGGGTTTTGGTGGGTTTCTCCTTGGTGATATGCACACCAGTATAGCAGGTTTCTTACCCTTCTTGTCCTTCATGGTTTCCTTGGTTGCGGTCAGCTTTGGTCTCAGCGTCCTCAGTGATTTAGGGACGTCTACCAGTACTTCGACTACTTCCGAAGTAGCTACTTCTGCCTCTCTTTCCATTTCCTATATCGGCTCCTCTACTGCTTGTTCGGTATTTATAATTTCGGCGGGTGCTGAGATAAGACTTTCTAGCAATGCTCATGACGTCTCCACCAAGTTTGAAAATGTGGGAGTTTCTTAGAAAGCCTCGAAGAATTCTCAGTCGATGGGTGTCTGAGAGCTCAACAACTCAATTCTCAAAATGCCAAGTGTTTTTCACTGGACATCCACTTGTAATTTATAAGGCATTTTGAGTTCAAATTCGACTGTTCCCCCCAAATTTGGTCCATTAATACCGAATTGGCGGCAGATTTTCAAGGATTTGAGCCATAAATTTCATCTTAAATGTCGGTTGCCTGCTCCATTTGGGCGCACTTCTGTCGTCAAATCATGAACAGTGACTTTAACTGCCACTTTCTGGCCAACCTGTGTGATTTCTCCCTAGATAGTGCAGCCCCCTCTGCGCTGCCGCGGACCCTGTGACACGTCCTTGCTTTGCACCATCCTCCAATTGCGTAGCTCCCCAACCTAGGTAGTGTAGTTTATAGTACAATGCCTCCTTTCAGTTGCCTGGATCGCTAAGGTTGTGCTACTGTCATCTAGTCACATGGCCAAACCATTAGTGTATGGCTTCAAGCGACTGCCATTCACCTTTCCTGGGAAGGGATTTCCATTCAACTTGACTAATTGTACCACTCATCCATCAGTAATATCCTTAATGACATAAGGCCCTAACCAATGCATCCTAAATTTCCCTAGAAATTTATCAAACTTACTATCATATAACAAAACCAAGTCATTTACCTTAAAGGTGTGCATCTTAATATGTCAATCATGCCATGCCATTTCGCGCTACTTTTGGACCTGTTGGTGAAATCCAGCTAGAAATCTCTCTTCCTCAATTCATCCAGCTGTGTGAGCCTTTCCTCCAGGGCTTTGTAATCCATCACACCTGTGAGAAATGTTATGCGCAAACTAGGCACAATATATTCCATAGGCATTATCGCTTCAACACCATAGACAAGCCTAAAGGGGGGTTGTCTAATCAACTTCTTGCATGTCGTTCGATAAGCCCATAGTATTGTAGGTATGCGTAGGTCCCAATCACCTCACTGAGCATTGCAAACCTTGGTCAGCACATTCTCCAACACTTTATGGAATGCTTCCACCATCCCGTTAGCCTGTGGGTAATAAGGCGTGCTCTTCTTGTGATAAACCTGAAATTCCTTCGTCAGTGCGCTTATCATCTCACTCAGAAAGTGCGTACCACGATCAATCATCAAGATCTTTGGACAACCAAATCATGTTAGTACATGCTCAAAGAGGAACTTCGCGGCAATCGTGCCTATGCAATCCTTTACAGGTTGTGCCTCAGCCCAACGAGTCAAATACTCCGTCGCAGTGATAATGTACATTGCTCCCTTATTTCCTTGCGGCTGAATGGGTCCCACAAACACTGTCTCCCACTTCTCAAAGGGTTGCAATGTCATCTGTGGATTCAAATGCATCTCATCCCTCTGTGATGGCCTTATAGTCCTTTGACATACATCACATGCCTTGCAATACACTTTTGAGCCTTGATGGAGGGTAGGCCACCACAACCCTGCACGTAGAATCTTATGCGCAATTGCTCTTCCTGCATAATGCCCTCCCGCGGTGCCCTCATGAGTGTCCACGAGGATGCTACTTCTTTCAAAATTGAGTAAATATAGTCAGAATATCTCATTAGACCCCATCTTGTATAGATGCCCAACAATGATAGAAAAATTTGTTGTGTGCGCCATTAATTCCTTCTTCTGCCAGACAGAGTATCCTACCACATGACCCAACAGGGTCCCAAAAGGAACACAGAGCAGACACTTCTTTAGGTTGAGCATGATCTGGTATCTTCAATAGGTATCCAGCATCAGGCGCAACCTTGCTACATGGTGTTTTACCATCCCAAACACAATCCAGTCATCAAAGTATAGCTCAAGGAACTTATGAATAAATTCTTTGAATGTAGCAATGACTACCCATGAGAAGATCGCAGGTGCATTCTTCAATCCAAATGTCATTATAGTGTACTGAAAATAACCCCACTCAGTCACGAAGGTTGTTTTTCTCCTATCCTCTGATGCAATTTTGATCTGGTGGTACCCAGAGAACCCATCTGTGAAGGAATATGCTTCCCAACCACCTACATTGTCCAACACTTCATCAGTGAATGGAGTCGGGAAAGGATAATGTAGACAAGTGTCATTCAACTTTCTGAGATCCACATATATCCTTTTTCATCCTTCTGCTTCTTCTCCTATACCACCATTAGGCTTACCCAACCGGATTCCTCCACAGGCTCAATAATGCCTGCCACAAGCATTTTGTCTAGCTCTAAGCAAAACTTCTCCTTATACTTCGGATTGAGATGGTAAGGTATTTTCTTAACGGGCTTTGTATCAGGATTCAATTTAATCCTCATCATACCTAGGTCCTCGATTATCCCCTTCAGATTTGTAAACTTGGTAGGGAATAAATCCTAGTATTCCTGGAGAAATTTAGCGACCTTATCCATCCCAATAGTCTCCAATCTTTGCAAATTTGGGTTCTGCCTCAGTACCAATGTTTACTTGTTTCATTTTGAATGACACAGTTATATCAGGGTTCTCAATCTTCGGACCTTCAACCTCACAGCGACCCTATGTTTCAGGGATGTTAACTTTTCACCGATCCTCATCCTCTTCTTCAATGATTACATTATAGAATTCTAGTGCGTGACTTAGCTGAATATCCCACTTAGGCTGAATTGGATCTAAAGGATCCTGCGGTATCTCAAAGATTGTTGCTTTCACCTCTTGTAGCACCTCATCGATATAGTCAAACCCGTCTTCAAAATTGAATTTCGTTACGAATCCTTCATGCAGAATATCCCATTCACTTGTGCCATGGAGGAACTATGTTTCTACATACCAGTTCATTGGGACAATATCCAGTGTGTGACAAAACAAGTCACCCATTCAGGTTGGGGCTTTTCTCCTTAAGCCTGGGCCCATTTGGCCAAATGCACGCGTAGATCATCTTTCCCATAATACTTGTTTTTCATTCACATCTTAGGCTTCCCAAATCATGTTCTCATCATCCTCCTATATTCACGCCAATCATTAAAACTTCCGTTGTGCATACCCCACCATCTTGCAGGTGTAGCACGCAGTGCCCAGTCCATTGCCTAGAAGTGCTGATTTTCGGGTACCTCCATCTCAAATGCAGCAAGAAAAATATCTACATCATTCATGCCATCATAAGTAGGCAGATTCCTTACCTCTGACGATACATAGTGCAACGACTAGGTCATCATGTTATAGCTCAGTGTAGTTACTTCGTGTAACCAATTCTGCTAATGCTCTAGTTCTTCATCAGAGTCTGATGTTCATGAACTCTCGTGATCCCATGCAATTCATCGATTTGTTGTCGGATTCACCCAATCTTGATCTCGCGCTATTATCTTATAGATACAGTCCAGATCATCATCACTCTCATAATCGTGGACTGGTTCAATATAGCGCGATCCTTCAACAGGATCGAGGGGTACTATTATGCACATCGATTTCTTCTCAAAGATCATCTTTTGCTTCTTCAGATTGATTACCTCGTTCATATAAATAACCCAGTAAATTACTAGGGGTGCAGGATAGGGATTGTTGTCATCCACTATCTCTATTACTTCAAAATGAGCTAGGGCGCTCGCGCCTTCAATATCCATAGTCACCCCCTGCAGTTGCCCCATGGGAATGATCTTCTACTGATTCGCCATCCTTAGCTGAATCGGAGACCATTGCAGCACAGGTCTCCCCATCCGTTCCAAAGTATGCTTTGGTAAGACGTTCACATCTGACCCCAGGTCCAAAATAACCTGATCCATTTCATACTCTCCTATCTGTGCGGTCAATCTCATCTCCCGTTCCGTCCTTGTTTTAGGCTTGCCAATCTTTCATACTACCTGTGGCTCAATAGGAGTGTTTCCAACGCATCTATTTATGAGTTCTTGTAGCCCCTTCATAGCCTTGCTATCATGCAGTAGCTTCATGCAGGTCTCCAGGAAAGTTGTAAACATAGAAGGGTCGATCTCCTGATCAAGCTTATCCTTGCTTCCGGAGGTGGAGGCCTTAGCGAAGCTCTTCTTTGCCTCCATGAATGTTTCACATGTGTGTTCCAAATTGAACCCAACCTCCTTTGCTGGAGCTTTGTGCACCCATGTATTGTCTTCGGGTTGTTTGCCCTTGTTATCTCCTGTTACGATTCCACTTCTGAGCACTATATTAACACTTGGGTCCTCTTCACGTGACTCATGTGACCTCATCATCTACAGGTTCTGAGTTGGCAGAGGTAGTAGCACTCCTTTGTCATGTATCCTAGCTATCAACGTAGGGCAATATTCTGTTTCATGATCACACAGAGTGCAATACTTGCACGACGGAAATTTTGGGTTAGTGCAATCGCAGGCATAATGTCCTAGCCCTCCATAATTGTAGCATATCAACTGTCCCTAACCTCTACCAGGTCCTCCTCCGCCTCGTCCTCATCTGTGCCCTTGAAATCCTATTCATGCCATCCTTGCACTCTGGTCAAGGGGCCAGATTTCGGCCAAAACCCTGTAGGTGGGTGTTCTATCCATCATCAACTCATAGATTCGATAATTGTGCTCATCATGCCCAACCGACCTACAAAAGTTGTAGAACATTTTTTGCAGTGCCTGTAAAAACTTTTGTAAGAGATGACAGTTATCCATGGCATGTTTTTCTGCTACCTAACATATAGCGCACCACAATGCAAGCCCCGCGCTTGGTCCTGCTTGAGCTTCTGGCCTCAAAGGAATTGGTCCTCCTCCTGTAATTTATTTTGCAAAGACCGGACAATGGTCTTTGTCATGTCCCTGACTTTTGCATTTCAGAAACCATACCTCTTTGCACACCACTAGTTGAACTTCTTTGTCCTACTTCAATCTTTGCATCTCAAGGAAAAGATTTTTCAACTGCTCATGGATCTGCTAAACCCCCAGATATGGATCCTACATTGGTGTTTCATGCAGCCTCATTGTGATCTCCAAGCCTCTGCCTGAGTTGTTATCTTCTGCTACAATAAAGCAACCCTTAAGTGTGGTAGGAGCAAAGCCACAAACCACTCGTGATGATGTCCATCTGTTAGGTTCATGTTAGTTTCATAGATTGTACACTTCAACCTCTGATCAAGTTCCCAAGGTGTCTCACCTGGTTTCATCGCGATTTCTTTGAATCCAACAATATATTGTGCTTCAGATTTAGGCCTACTGAACTCTCTATTCAGTGTTGTCTGATGTCTACTACTCCAGCATTCAGGTTATCATTAGTGTACTTGATATACTAGGTTAGCGCGCGATCCTGTAGAGCACTGACCAATGTCTCCTTCTTCATGTTATCATCTGTATCACCTTGAGCTTACCATATGATTTTCACAACGAACCATAATTGGTCTAGGTCCTCATTCCCCAAGCCTTTGAACAAAGGCAGTTTCACTAAATTCGCCATACTAAACTGCGGTGGAGGTGGAGGTCATATAGGTGAAGTCGTAGGTGATGGCAGTGAAGTTGGAGGTGGTGCGAGCGAAGGTGGTATTCACAGGAATCCATGTCTGATTAATTGAATGCCACTTCGCGGAGGTTCGGGAAGATTCCTAAACTAGTCTAAGTGTCTTACTTATCTTCTTAGATACTCATAGTTAGTACCGCGTAAATAGATATTCTTATATGTGTTCAGTTACCTAGCATAATCATACGCATTTGCGCTTCACATAATCATTATAAAGGAAATTCACACATAAAATGATAAGATGCATTAATTGGAACAAAGACACAGAAATTGTAGAATACTTCTCTTTATTGATATCTTCCAAGTGATTATAGACTCTAACCACCCTACGCAAATAGTTGTAGGGGTCCGTGCACTCAGCTGCAGACTTCTACCCTAGGCCTCTGCGCACTCAACTGCAGAGCCTCTACCTACGCTATGACCCAAAACTTAGACTTCTAGCTCAAAGCTATGACTCTCTTCTCTGTTTCCATTCCATCCCTCTAACTACTTAGAGCTTAGCTCTTTTTATAGAATCCCATGGTCCGCAGACCATGGGTAGATCTCTTACAGCTGACTTTACTTTACAAAACTAAGGGTGGACAACCCTTTATGACTTATGACACCTATGTGCTCCGCGACCACAAAATGCAGAGTATTTACAAGGGTATTACAAAATTTGACTCAAACATGGGATTTTAGCCCCAAAACTGCCCTTTGGGGGATCCCATTCCCAACATCTACCTCTTCCAGAAATGGACCAGAAGATTGTTGTTGTGGAGATTTCTTTTTACCTCTAGTGTCATTCTTCATTTATTCCATAAATTGATAAGTTAAGCTAAACTATAGGAGACAAAGGTAGATACTTAGAGAAAAACCTTTGTAGCACTCACAAATGGTGTAAAATGGAAACAAAGCGTAAAAGTTTCTTTTTAAATCATTAATTATGAATATCAAAGTTTAATAAATGTAAAGCTTCAATTCAATCGAGACAAATAATTAAACTTTAAATCACATAAGCGAATGAAAATGGGACCGCGTGATCATGCCGCATCGGATATCAAAATGGGAATATCTTTGAGACATTTAAAATAAAGTTATGATATTTTAAGTTCTGATAAAGGGAAGCCTGAGACACTATTTTGGAACCATTAGGAGATTGATCTTGAGGGATATGAATCTCATAACATATTACTAAAAGGCTCTGATAGAATTGTTCTGATAAAGTGATCCAAGTGTCTGCAGAAATGCTCCAGAGTCAAAAATGGATTCAGAATAGCTCAAAAATTAGAGTTGTTGGATTGATGTGAAACTAGGACCAGATCATAGTGTTCATTGCCTTGATTCCAACAATGTGAATGAAAATCAAATAAAGTTCGTATGCTCAAGATATATGTGTGAAATTTCGGGTCAAACTTGGCCAAGTGGCAATCACTAACGAGGAAACAATTTGGTAGAATCTCGATTCACGAAATCAGGCCACTGGAAAGGGAGAATTTGTTGCCTACTTAATTTTCCAAGTGACCTTTATTTTTTGGAAAAAAAATATGTTAAAAGGGTGGTAGGCATCCAACCCCACCACCCCTACCATGGTGTTATTGTTAAAAACAAATGTTACAAAGGTGGATTGTCAAGCCCCACCACTACATAATTCCGAGAACCAACACATACCACATATATATATTGCAATCTACTAGAACCGACGAGGCTTGAACCTGCCACTGAGGTAGTTCCACAGCCCTTCGCTCCAAAAACATTGACCTCACACCTTCAAGCTTATTAGCCACCAACAAACAGTTATGACAACCGACCGTCATTGCAAACCATGCCCAAATTAAAATACACAACAACCATTATATTTAACTACTCCACATTCAACATGCCATCTCCAACACTTAACGTCGTGCTAATAATTCTGCCAACCAAAATTTACCCAAGCCAGGATTTGAACCCAACACCACCGCCACCTAATCTCGACCTTTGCCAATGGACCAATCAACCCATGTTGTAAATTCCGCCCAAGAACTTATTTAAAAACCCAAATTTGCCATTCGACTAGGGAGAGCATGGAGGAGCAGCGAAACCATGAGTGGGTCAGATGTGCGGAACCATGGGTGTGGGAATATTCCAAGAGGCTTAAAATATTATCTTAGAGCACCAATGGTGCTAGTGTCAGAATTTTACAAGTGTATAGTCATTTTTTCACGTTTTCTCGCAAAGATTCCAACCGCGCAATCTATTTCCCTCCCTGAGAAACATAAATTCAGGTGTCCAATAGCAATGAATCTTTGGTAGAATTTTATGGAATCTAAAATATTCCCTTGGAAGATGAGTTTTTAGATAGGTGGAATGATGTCAAATTTATAATCGTTTTTCATAGAATTCCGTAGGGAGCATAATGGTGTGCTTAAAATATTGAAGAAGGAATTTTTGGAGGAATCTTCAAGATTCTTGAGGGTCTATAATTTGATGGTGTTAGAAATGGAAACGTTTATAGTCATTTGACACAATTTTGTGCCATGAGTTTAGCGGCAGTGTTTGTTTCAGCAATTGAGATTTTTATTTTCTTCCATCCATGAGAATGGAGGTATATGATGTGGTTATGTCATGCTTTTCTTCTCATTTGCTAAGATGCTGATTTTGTTGTTGATATCCCTGATTACCATTATGTTGAGGAATGATTGTATGCGACATCATGTGAGAATTTACTAGCTTGTCATGCTAAAGGAATTCCCATTTGAGTGAGAGTTCCTATAGGGAGAACATCTCATGGAGATATATGCCACTCTTGTTGACGAAATTTTCCCATATGAGTGAGAGTTCCTCAGAACATCACGTGGAGAGACATGCCACTCTATTTGAGAGTATTTATCCTTGAATGACAAATAATATGCCATGTATATCACCATCATTTACATAACTTAATGAAGTGGCCTCCCCACTATTGACACCAGGGCTCAGAGACATAACCCACACTAGGTAAATTTCATTATCAATGTGTTTGAGTTCTTTGATTTTATGGTTGTCTTTATGTTTCATCTTCTTTAGATCATGCACATGTTGTTGTTTCATACTCTTTCATATGAAATTTTGTTAACATCACAGAAGTAAAAGATCTTGATGTGATAGCTGAAGAGATCCAAATCATAAAGGTATTTCGATAAAGCTTCCACTTTGTTTTCCTCTATATGATTTATGCATTCAATTTCCCTTTTAGTTTTATTTAGAAATAATTAAAACTAAACTATAGATAAAGGGTCGCCATTATTTATTATGAATTAGAAATAAATACTAAAAAATGAGGGAGGTTGTTGTTTGCTACAATTCGAGGTTATCAAGAAGTGGAAGTTAGAGGATGATGTCTCAAAGGTAGCACATGTTGTACTTCTAAAATTGCACATGGATATAAAGGATGCACTTTCTCACCTTCTTAATAAGCAAGAAATTGAAAACATAGGACTAAAAAGAAATATCAATGCACTTGAAGAAGTTCTAAGCTCTATACTTTTGTTTCTTCCCCCTTTAGCTATTCAAGCCCCATAAGCTATAATAATGGGTATACCCAACATACCCCATAATATCAAGAAAGTAGAAAACTTATTGAATGGTATCAGAGCCTATGCCATCGTAAATATTAATAAGTGAATTGGTATTATTTAGGAAGCATACAAAACTTTTTTATATTTGAGACATTTTCACTAAAGAATTTCTTCCTTTTTTTAATATTTGTAAAAGGATGTAGAACATGATCAACATTTCACTAATAATGACTTGATGAAATTCATCAATAGGTTTTCTAGTCTTAGCAACTTCTAAAAGAACGGGTAAGGTCTTCCAACAAGGAATTAGATCAAGAAAATCAAGGTTGGATTGTATGCAAGGACAAAAATTATACATGATGTTATTTCCGAATGTGTATATGTTGATGACCATAGGAGAAATCATTTATTCAAGGCCTTAAAACTCATTGATTAATTACAAGGTCCCAAAATGATTAAATATTTTATGTTGATTCCCAAATACATAAGACAAGAATATATGAATGTTATCAAAACATCATGAGGCAATGAATTTGACAACTTGGCTGATTTTTTGAATTATTAGATCAAGAAATGGTTGATTACATTTGTTAATTAAAATGAAGATCGACAATCAATTCATGAAAAACTATGGTCAGATTCCAAAGAAATACAAGAAGAAATATCTATGCTAAGATTCAAGCAAGATATGATTGTCCAATCAATGAAGGAGTACATACAGGAATGGATAAGGAAATATTTAGATGGAATTGTTAATCCTTAATAACTACCAAAGTGATTATATTAATAAATACTTAAAGCCAACTTTTACTCTGAAAAATGATACTAAAGGACAATCAGAAAGTGAATATTTATTTCACTAGTTAATCCTTCTACAACTTTTTTTCCGCTTACTAATAGGTCCACAAGAGCCCAATCACAGTCTATTAGGGATGAATGCGTCCAATTTTACACTTAAGTAGTAGGATTTGTAAAGTTCTTGAGGCACTTTCTCTCTTCAAAACATGAATTTTGTAATACTATTTTTTGACTTTAATAAAGAGTTATTTTTGGGAGGGCATGCCATTTGTGGATTCTGTTAGGGTCGGTCTAGTTATCCCTCCATCAGAGATCAAAGCTCTTTTGCATTTCATGATTAGGTGTCCCATCAGTTTTGATCAGTTGCATTTTGTTAGGCATGCCATAACTCTGATGGAGTGGGTTGTGTCACTTATTCCCCTCATGCTTGGCACTGCTGGTTTAGGCCTGTTTATTAAAATAAATCTTCAAAGGTCATTTACAATCATGTTTTAAATTTTGAGGTCTTAGGTCTAGGGTTGAGTCAATTTTGTCTTAAAAAGTCTTAGAAGACCAGCAGGCCAGAGGGATGTCTTTGATAGATCATCAATCCAATAATTTTCATCATTGTAGAACTGAATAAG
Source organism: Pinus tabuliformis (assembly GCA_031772625.1). Classification (NCBI taxonomy): domain Eukaryota; kingdom Viridiplantae; phylum Streptophyta; class Pinopsida; order Pinales; family Pinaceae; genus Pinus; species Pinus tabuliformis. The sequence continues at coordinate 790,203,318 of CM062811.1, forward strand.
GACTTCTCTTCAAAACTTTGTTTTGAAGATAAGTCACCATCTCATTTTTGTAAAAATTGTCAAAATTTTCAAGTTCTCCAAATGTTGAAGCGCAACCTTGGTCTCCTTTGCCAAAGCATATCAAAGTTATCCCTGCAAAAATTTATCAGAAGAAATCATTATTTCAACCATTTTTTTTAAAGAGGGAAACCAGAAAGTCAGAGCCTATTAATTTGAAAAAGTGTCAAAATCCAAACATTACAAAATGGGTTTTGGTCAAGTAAAAATCAAAGGGGAGCCTATATAAAGACATTCCTCCTCATAAACAACCCATTCACCTCTTAAGAGCAAAGTGCATCCATGCTAAGGTGATTTTACAAGTTATTGAGCAAATTGGGCTAGTTTCAGGGGCGCGCTACGCATCAGCTAAGGCGTGCTACGCACCAGGGGCGCGCTACGCGTTGGGCAAGGCGCGCTACGCGTTGGGAATTCTGCCTAGAAATTCGCCAAGAAGTTTTCAAATCCTTTTCTAACTCAAGCAAACTATAGGTAGACTTCATGTCCATGCCTTGTACTCATTTTGGTAAGATGTATGTAAATAAATTATGCTAGCTATGCCATGAAACTAAATGTAAAAACCCTATGTTGCTGTGTGGATTCAAAGGCCTAGTTTGGTAGGGTTTTAAGATTATATGCTGCCAAGGTTTTCCCACTTTTGTGTTTCTTATTCCCCCCATATTCATCAATATTTCCCTTAAAGATTCCTCAAAAAAAATTCTACACTATCCCTCTACAAAATTATAAACCCTACTTCACCCCAAACCCTACAATATCATAATTTCTATGCCCTTTCCCTTCCCTAAATTCCTTGTTTATTTTCATTGCCCCTAATTCCCTCATGTTTCCCTTTCCCTAACAATTCCCTTGTATTTATGTCCCCTTGGTAACAGCATTTTGAAAAAAGGAAAAAGTCAAACAGCAGTCAATTGTGTGCACAGTCAGCATATATATTCCAGCCATCTTGTCTTCATACAATATGTCACAAACCGAATCAGCTTATGAGCAGAGTTATGACAGTGATTCTACACCAGAAATAGAGGTGCCAAGGAGGTATCACAAGGGTGGCAAAGGTGGTCGGCATGTCAGGGAGGAGCCCACTTCTTTAGTTCATTTGCAAGCTTGTCCACTTGCAATGAACTGTTTTCGGTACCAATCATGTTTTGAATATTGTGAGCGGATCTCACAAATCCAACATCACCGAGAACTAGTTCGCTTATTTGTCCTACATTTGCAGAATGGTCATGTAAACCTTGCTGGAGTGGATTTCACCTTGTCACCTGAGATTATTGCTCAGGCCACCGGGATACCAAATGTAGGGGAGAAGTGGAATAAGCGCTAGTAGTTAGAGAGATTTCACTATGAGCCATATATCAAACCCGGGTGTATGAGGCACTTAACTGTTGTTTTTCCTTTCAGATTCCTAAGGGATGAGTATGCACCGTTGATGAGACTTATTATTCGGTATTTCACTTGTGAGGGTAGATTTTCACGTCTCTATTCGTACCATATCCGTTTGTTGATGCATTTCACAAGGGTACGAATGATGAGTATTCCATTTTTCATGTGTCGCAACATAGAGGGAATGGTGCCTTTAGTACAAAGGAAGAGCCCAACACATTAGCATAAGAGCATCTATCATTATGCACTGATTAAGATCATAGTGATGCATCAGTTGGCACAGTAGGGTATTGCTTGGGAGGAGTTCATTTCTCGCGACTTTTTCACGGTGCCATAACCACTTCCTGAGATTGTCCAGGATGAGGGAGGGCCTTCACATCAATTTGACATTCCTGAGCCCGAGCATGTTAGCGCTCCAGCATGTGCGACATATCAGCGAGGACACAAGGCCTTATTTGCCTCTGCACGACGAGTACTATCTCCACCCAGGGTGGAAGGGGTCTCGTTGACTTCATCAGCACAACGAGTGTTATCTCCACCTCGTGTGGAAGGGGCCTCGCTTTTGACAGCAGCACCGCAGGTACATGATAAGGGCAAGAATCCCAAGCATGAGGAGAGGCCTTCAGGTGAGCCATCAGGTTTTGTTACTAGTCATGATGAGACAGCTTCATATATCAGGTATCTAGAGCAGCGCAAAAAACAACTAGAAGATGAACACAGTCTTTATGAGTTGCGGCGAATCCGAGAAGACCGAAACTTGGCCTACAAGAGACCCGGTGATTTGACACCTATTGAGCGAGAGTCTATGCTCATCAGGGTGAACACTCATTTAGAGAAATTGTTAGCCAAGGAAAACAGAGGCAAAGATATCCTCCGCCATATGAAGAATCATTACTGGGCCCGCATGCATGTTTGCAAAGCGAAACTGAAGATCCTTAAAGGGCGATTGAGCAGGGCATTAAAACGGAGAAAAAGGCCTGATCCACTCCAAATTTTGGCTGAAGCCTCTTTGAAGGAGCATGGTACTTGATGAGACACCCCCAGCTCAAATTTCAAAAAATTTAGAGAAGTTTTTGTCAATTTTGAAATTTTTGTATTAAAAACAGGTTTTTGCCCTCAACGCGTAGCGCGCCGCGCACTACCCTGAAGATGGGGAGGTCCAATTCAAGAAAGGTTTACATTTTTGGATTTGTCATGATGAAATACACCTACTCAGCCACTGCCAAGGCATTTCATCAAGTTTTGGGCCCCCAAAAGGTCGAAAAACATGCAAAAAATGACCTTACTGCCCCTTTTTGGACACACAGGAATCATTCTTGGGAGAATGCACTTTCGGAGGGGCAAATGGGAACCAAATTAAAAAATTCCACTTGGATTGGAAAGTAGACATCCAGACCTTTCCAACAAGCCCACCTGAGCTTAATTTGGATGTCGGGAAGTGCCCCAAAAGTGGGCTGAAAGGCGCGCTACGCGTAGGGGTTTGGCGCGCTACGCATCAGGGTATTTTCCAAGTTTTTCATCTTCAGCTCAGGAAAACGCAGCCATTTGACCAGTTTTGACTTTTGGTGGGATTTTTCACCTTCCTTGATGTAATTAATGAAATTTCATGTTGACATGACACTTATTTACCTATTCTAGAAGATTCATTCATAAAATAGCAAAAAATTAATGAATGAATTGGTTTCCTAGCTTATAGAGGCAAGTTGTTTTGATTGCCTAGATTGTAGTGCTTAGTTTAGAATTGGTTGAAATAGCTCCTAGGATGATGAGCTCGACCCCTAGAGGCAAGGGAATGTGTTAGCTTGCCTATATTATGTATTTTCTTAGTCATTTTCATGGTTGGACTCTTTGGGAAGAGGCTTTGAGACTTTATTGTACATTTTACTTCAGTATTTTGGCAAAGCGAAGACCAGGGATTTGTAGCACTATTTGGAATTATTGTGGCTTTATGTCTTGATGGTGTGTTTCTTTCAGTACTTGTAAGTTTTTTATGTGTATCATTTTTCCATCTCTCATCTTCTGCAATTGAACAAATGAAGTGTTAAGGTAGAATCCATAGATTTGCTGTGCTCTGCCTTTAAATTTGTTTAATTTTCCATGTTTTATTCAGTTTAAGGAGAACCCTTGCTCTTGCTTGCTCTCCTTATCTCCTCACCTGTCTGATCTATTCACTGCATCACTTTAAAAGCATCAAAACAATTTCCTATCTTGCTCCAAGTAGACCTCTGCAGAAACTGTGTCTCATCCCCGCACCCAAAATTGCTTTTTCCTTTGATTCAACAAAAAATCCCAAAAAATCACCTTTAAACCTCTGCACTTAATATCTAGCCTAAGATCAGTATTCCTTATTGGTCATCTCAGCCCCTTTGAAAACCTTTTGCCGAGATAGACCTGGAGAGAGCCCTCTCCTGTCCTCGTAGGGCTAGTTATGAGGCTGAGCGTGGTTTGATGTTGCCTCGAGTTTTGCCTTCCTCAGCCTGAGGTAGATTCGAGCGCTAACAGATTCTAAAATTTTAAATGAGTAATGAAATCTTTTGACTTTTTTCCTATAACTCTTTATGATATTTGAATGAATTAAATCATTTTAGAGTTCTTTGAAAATATGGGCCATTTTCTTTGCTTTCTATGTATGAATTCACTTCAAGTACATTTTCCTCATAATGTATGAATGGATGTATACAATGGAATGAATCAGTGAGATGATATTTATTTATTTTATTTTTTTCGTTTTCCCTTATTTATTTTGAAATAACACCTGGTCCACTCACACGTGAATCTGTTGAATGATAAACTTTATATGCTTTGAGCTACTTTAAATATCAGAGTGAAATAAAAGAGGAGAACAACCTATATAAAAATGAAATGGGAATTTTTATAAGTCCCTTGGACACTGACTCATGTTCCTTACAAGAAAATAGATCAACAACCTTCTATATCAAAATAATCTTTATTTTTTTTTATCATTAGCAATTTTATTCATAGGTTTCCTTATAATAGGAAATATTTTTTTTCTTCTACTAAGGATTTTCCTACTATGTTGAGCATTTAGGTTTCATCAAAAGTTTCATCTAAAATGTTTTTACATGCTCTTTTAACAAAAATTGCATTAGTAAAACAAATAATAATAGTACCGAATTCAATTAACATAGTTATTGCAAGTATCAAATCCTTAGGAATTTTGTTCATTAGTGTTAAGAATGTTTGGTTAAAATCCTTTATATTTTTCTTTTGGGTTCATTTTTATCCTAAATATTTCTATAACTAATGTATTAGGTGTTTTACCTTCATTGAATTTCTTAATAAAAGTGACTTGAAAAGCATTCCAGTTTACACTTAATAAAAGTGACTTCAGAAGCACCATGTATACACTTTATCTGTGAATGTAAAGTGAAATGATATACAAACTATATCTTCATGTTCAACATTCATCAAACTAACTACTAAAATAAATTTACTTATGTGCTATTATGGTGATTCTTTCTTTTCTAGATAAAATTTTGGTGTGAAATTCCATAGGTGTTTCGATAAGTCATGTCAATGTCCTAGGATTGCTACTACTCCTCGTTCTCACCAAGGTCTTCTTTTTTTATTACTATCCACTTGTCTGGGTGGTGATGGAGGTGTTCTAGGGCTATGTGGTCTTGAAGTTCTAGGGGTATGTGGTGTATTGTGTTTAGGTGATTACTAGGAATAACCTTGTGGAGAATCTAGAGAATCATTAGGTGGAGATGGTAGTTTTCCTACACTATAGTACAATACAATTCTTAATTCACTTAGATCAACTTTAGCTTGTGAAACTTGAGATAAAATTAAACTTGACACTTCTTCATAACTTTGTTCAAACTCATATGGTTGTTATTTTCTTGAAATTTTACCTTTTTTATGGAATGTTAAAATTAATAGGAGATTAATCAAGCTCCTTATTGTGAGCTCTTGTAAGAATTCATGATAATTTTTCCTAAGCTAATTGAGATACTACAAGAGGTATTCTTTGTGATTCCAATTTTTCTGAATGAGGTATATGAATAGATTGTTTTAATATTACTAATTCATAATGTTCTAAAGATTGTGAAACTTTTTTAAAGTATCTCATGGATTTTCCCTTTCAAGAAGGTGTTTGGATTGTTTGTTATAGCTTAGTTGTGAATGATGCCTTTCCTTCAATTCAAAAACATTGCCCCCCTTCTAGTTTCAAGTTGTTGATAGCTCAAAAACCAACAAAGGGAGTATCACTTGATCAAGGCCCCAGTTAGGCTTATATTCATTTATATGTTGGTATCCACTAACATTTAGGCCCAAATGTCATTAAAGTGTATTAAGAACAAAATTTGTTAATAATGAAAAGAATTTTAATCTAATAGATGAAACATTTTACTTAATTCTACTAAGCTAATTCTATCTACATCTCTATCTTAGTTGGGAGAAAAACTAGATAAAATATATATGATAAAGAATGATAAATTATTAAGTTATGAAATAATTCAAAAACTTAATAATTGTTAAATCCAAATGCATATATATTGTTCAGATATAAAGAATTATTCATATCCCAAAATATACATACTCACATCTAGGATAAGATTAATTGAGTAATTCAAACAGATCATGGAAATTCAGATGAAAACAAACAAGAATTGAACATAATATAGAATTACAAAAATTCAAATACTATGCAAAATCACTGATTTTCCAAGCCAAATTGATCAATGGATACATTACTTTTATATTAAAAGCTAATAAAAACCCATAGCCTTGATTACAAAGTTTTCCAACGTGTTTCCTACTGAAATATTTGGTATTTTTACTAACCTAATACTCTATTCTTTTGTTCAAATTCCTCGGATATTTATTTACAAAAATTTCAATAATTTAGCAAAAATTATTGGGAAAATTTTCTGATTATTTTCTTGATTAATAATATTGATACAAATTCGTTGTAGCTCTATAATATATTTTTTTGTATTTTCCTTCATAATGTTGAACATGTACTATTTCTTATTGGCCCACAAAAAGAGTTTTCTTCCTCTATATTTTACTTTGTCTTGTACTCTTGGTCTTCAGATTGTTTCATTTTCTATAAATATATCAAATCAAATAATTGTTAATAAACATAATCAATTTAAAACAAAACATCAATAATTAACAAGAAAAGTGGTCAATGGCTTTCCTTTAAAAGAATTAACTTAAGTCAATTTAATCTCTAAACAATAGGATCCAAAGTCATTTTGTTGCAAGAATAGTTATATATTTGTTTAAAAATTTTCATGTTATTTTTATTTGGTGATGTCAAAATGTTTTATACCACATTAATCAACTGAAAATACAACACATGGTTTAAAATAATATTTTGATGCAATGTATTTCGATTGTGATTTCGACATATGATGTAGCCAATAACATATGTAGCATTATTCTTTCTTAAATCATGAGTTAAAGTTACATGTAACCTCGTGAATTTAATCTCTAAACAATAGGATCCAAAGTCATTTTGTTGCAAGAATAGTTATATATTTGTTTAAAAATTTTCATGTTATTTTTATTTGGTGATGTCAAAATGTTTTATACCACATTAATCAACTGAAAATACAACACATGGTTTAAAATAATATTTTGATGCAATGTATTTCGATTGTGATTTCGACATATGATGTAGCCAATAACATATGTAGCATTATTCTTTCTTAAATCATGAGTTAAAGTTACATGTAACCTCGTGAATTTGACATCCTTGTCAACATGTATACATGATTAATGACATGTCACTACATCCAAAATACATGGTAATTGACCTATTGTTGTTGGAATTATTGAAGGAAAAAGTTCCCAAGGGATAGGATTGAGAGCTCCCACAGAGCAGATCTACATGGTAATTGACCTATTGTTGTTGGAATTATTGAAGGAAAAAGTTCTCAAGGGATAGACTTGAGAGCCCCCATAGAGTAGATGAAAATGATAACAAAGAGAACTCATACAATCATGCCAAAAACTTGAATTCACAAAAGTAGGAATCAGAAACATACCTGGAGGGTCCACATTTGAAGTAGATCCTGTAGGGTCCAAACCCTATATCTTCTTCCAAGATGTGCAGAACTGTTAGTCACAAAAATAGGAACAAATCATCGAATTCAAAGTGTATATATATATATATATATATATATGTATGTATGTATGTATGTATGTATGTATATATATATATATATATATATATATATATATCATCATCATCATCATCATCATCATCATCATCATAAGCATCACAAATTAACATTCATAGAACAACAATGCAATTTGGAAATAGGACATGAGTCTCTTTATTAACTGAAAGCAACAAGAATAGGTGAAGCTACAACCTGATCCTAACCAAAGGTATTGATGAAACCTTCCTCCAAATCCATCCAACCCAAGCCATCAAAGAATTCCTCTCCAATATATGCAAGAAGATGCTAGATAAGGAGATTGAGCATCTCTGCAAGGAAACAAGGGTTTCTTGAAGATTGGGAGTGCAAGAGGCACAACAAAAAAAGGACCTAATCTAGAGAAATTTTAGTGTAGTGATGATACCTCTCATTAGGAATGAATCAGGCTTACCCAAAGGGGTGTATATATACCACCTAAAACTAGTTAATTCAGTCGTGGGCTCATGTAGGTGGGCTTTCGGTAGAAACCATAAACCCCACTCAGAAAACAGCTTTTATTTATTTTTTCCAAAAATTAGAAAGGTGTACGTGTATATTATTCTTAGGAATAGTGTATGTATGTGATTTTAGAGTGGGAATAGTTGCGTATGGATTTTTAAAAATACTTTTTTGAGATAAAGTCAGGTTTGTAAGGGGAAGGAAGTTTCCTAGGCCATATAAGATCATCTGATCTACAGAAGAGCTAAAATATGTTATAACAAATGCCCCCTAATGTATGAGGTCAAAAGTGAAACATATGGCTGAAATACGTTGTGTAAAAATAGGAGTCATTTGAATATATCAAGAGGATATCACCAGATTCAACTCCATCAAATACTTGTGGATGGTGTTAGAAAGAGAACTCATATCTGAGGTGGGCATACCCATGCTCAGAGATAATAAAGCATGTTCATTGATCAAGTATATAAAGTGGATCCATGATGTATACATAAGTTTGATGATAAATATAAGAATACATAATGGAACATCAGATCATATCATGAAAGAACACAATGGGGCTATGTCTCGATATCATTAGGAGGATATATGTACAAAAGATGGTGTATAATTGATTCCCACAAAAGTACCAATTCATGTAGATGAAGTAGTGGTATTATAAAAAAATTGGGTGCCAACGTATAAGATGATGTTGAAAAATGTGCTGACACTGGCGGAAAACTAAAGAAATGATAAAGTGATATGAGATGTTGGCACAAGTCGAGGTTTTCACCAACCATAGATGGTACATTTCTACACTACGGGAATAAATGAGTTGAAGTCAACCATGTGAGAAATCATTGTATTATCGCTCATTGATGTGTATCATTAACAACTATGAGACAACTCACCAATAATGAAAATGAGTGTCAAGGTATGCTAGTACAATCTAACAAGTGTGAATAAATGAGTTGAAGTCAAACACTTTAAAGAATCTGTCAATCAAGAGACATTAATGTATTCCCATTGTCGATAGCGAAGGATTTTTCCTCTGATGACTACAAACCCTAAGGTACTAATAAAAATAGACTAGATATTGTTTTTAGAGCAATGAATTGGAGCCTACAGGAAAAGATCTATTAGAAGGAAGGCATTAAGACATCCCACATCAACCAACAGGATTGTAACTAGTAGGCCAATAATTTGGAAGGACTTAGATGAATAAAGTTGAAGTAACCACCACAGTGTACATTTATGGCACGCAGAAGATGTAGCTAGTGCACAAAATAAATCCTCTAAACCAACCAATAATGAAATATGACATAGAGGTGAGGAATCCACCAATAGGGCCAAATGGAAACCAAGGTATTGCATGAATCCTAATGTACGATAATGTAATATGACGTCAAACACAAGGGAAACCACTCAGTCAAAGACCCATGATGTTTATCAACGTTGGGCACAAGGTCACCTATCAATGATGTAAATATGGCCAAGGTGTGACTCTAGGTCTACTCTCAAAGAAATTTGTCGAATTCTATAAGAGTAGACTTGTCAACAAGAAGTCAATGAGGGCCTTCTTTATTGACACGAGTAAATGACCAAGTAGTCAATCTGATATTGAGAATAACTTGATAGACTAGATATGGCCGACACAAATGAGTCGAGAGATATCACAAAATGGCTAAAACAACAACTAACTTCCCTTAAGCAAGATCACAACACTTTCTAACTTATAAGGTAACATAAAATGGACTTTGTATAAGTTTGTGATATAGGAGGCAACAACAAACTCTCCATATTATTGGAAGAGAAAACACCCGAAGGAGTGTTGAATCTAAGACAAGGTTTTGGCCTCCTAAAGGTTGAACCAAGTCCCAACCCAATAGAGGAAAGATTCATTTTTCAAGTGCTTTGTTCAAGGAAAACACAACTAACTTTGTTACTAAACTAATGAAAGAAAATCTTCTTGTTCCCTCTCCTTTTTCTTTGGAATATATTTTTTTCTTTTCTTATTATAATCCCTAGTGCAGTCGCCAATTTTTTTGAAGGGAGAACTTCTGAAGGGCTAGGGTTGAGAGCCGACATAGAGAATATTAAAATGATAACAAAGAGAACTCATGCAATCATGACAAGCACTTAAATTCACAAAAGTAGGAATCAAAAGCACACATATAGGTCCTATGTTTGAAAGTAGATCCCGTCGGGTCCAAAACCTCTATCTTCTTCCATGATGTGTAGACTTGAAAGTTAGTCACAAAGATAGGAGAAGACCATTGAAATTAAAATTAGAAGTGTATATATATTATAAATAATCATAAGATTAAAAATTAACATTCATAGAACAATAATACAATTTGGAAATAGGGCATGAGTCTCTTTATTAACTGAAAGAAGCAAGTACATGTGAAGCTACAACCTCATCCTAACCAAACGTGGAGATGAAACCTTCCTCGAGATCCAACCATCCAGATCCATCAAATAATTACTCTACAATATATGTAAGAAGATGTTAGATAATGAGGTTGAGCATATCTAGAAGGAAACAAGGGTTTCCTGAAGACTAGGAGTGTAGGAGGCACAAAAAAAATACAAAACTAATATAGGGAAATTTTTGGCATAATAATGATACCTCTCATTAGGAATGAACTAGGCCTACCCAAGGGTGTATATATACCACCTCAAACTAGTTTATTTGGTTAGTTCATGGGCTCCTGTAGGTGGGATTTCAGTAAAACCCATAAACCCCACCTACAAAATAGCTTCAAGTATTCAAGTATATAGGATTGTCAAATGATAGATCCATTGCATGATGTAACAACCTCAGGTTAAAGTTTCATGTAATAAAGGATAATAAAGACAAAAGAGAACCAAGTCATGGGATATGTATTCCAAGTTAAATGTTGGGTAAGCACTATAGTGGGCATCACTTGTGGTTTAATAATGGCAATGGAAATTGGTGAAGCAAAAGGGCCAATAATTGGCATTTAATTATGAAAATAAAGGAAAATGGGAGAAAAGGAAGGTGAAGAGGCACAAATACGATGTAAAGGAAATTATAGGGAAAATTAAGGAAAATGAAGAAAAAGGAAACATCAATAATAAAAAGGAATCAAAGCAATAGTTCACATTTTTTTGTAAGTTTTGGATTGGATCAATTAAAAAAGAGAGAGAGCTCCAAGAGGAGAGACAAATCAATCGAGTAAAGGAAATAAAAGGACAAGTAGAGGAAACAAAGGGAAAGAAAAGGGAAGCAAGGGAGCGCAAGGAGAAGGTTGGATCAACAACTTCAGTAGGAGAATTTTTCAAGTAACAGATTGCATGTGTAATTTCATAACTGACATGTGAATTCATGGCACATGCATTGGCTCATTTTGTTCATTTGTTGTAATTGGCATGGGTTTTTCCTGGTTTGACAGTAGTTTCAACCTTACCTTGCCATTTCTTGAATATACATGGTGTGTTGGGATTCATTCTTAGTTGAGATTTGGATTATCGAAAGGTTTTGGAACCAGGTGAGGTGGTCTCAGGAAACTCCTAAGGGTTGTGTATGGATATGGTTTTCTCTGAGAAGCCCTCGATAGGTGGTGTAGACAGGAAAATTCCTCAAGGTATGGTGAAGGAATTTTGAGGCATCCAAATTAGTTTGGTTTTCTAATCTTGATACCGGTTTAGGTGAGATAATAATATCTTAAAGGTCGAGGTGGTTTAACCTTTGTATTCATTTCTTGATATTTCCTTGGTTTATCCCATGTGATCCCACATTCATGCTTGAAATATGGCATGGGGGTGATTGGTAGAAAGAAAGATTTGGTTCAGCCCAATCTACGGTTGGGTGGTGTGTGGAAGTCCTTAATGTGGTTGGATTTTTTGTATGTTATTATAATTTATTTTCCCTATTGTGATGTATGAGCACAAGTACTTGTTATTATCATGATTTTATGGTTGATTTGTCATGGTTTCTATTATGGTTATATGATAGTTATGTGCTCTAGCTATGGCTCCTTTTCATGATTTTATAAGTTATTGAATGGTTAATGAATGGAAGGGCTAAAAAGTTTCATTCCATCTATCTCTAAAGGGCATTAGACCTTCTTGCTGATTTTCAGATGAAGTGCGGAATCTTATGATCATATATGCATTCACGACCTGTAGATTTTATGTTCATCATATGTTTGATGAAATGTCGGTCATGGATTAGGCATGGCTAGTTCATGTTCTGAATGGTTATCATTGTTAGAATATTATTTATGTTTCTAGAAAATTATAGGTAGTTTGGGTGGTTGTCTAGAGGCTAGCCTAGAAATGTGGCTCAGATCTTGGAACCGATGGCAAAGAACTAGAGTTTTTGGGTCATAACCACATGGAAGCAAGCTTATGAGTGCATTTATAGCCTCATAACTACATGCTTGAGGTGTTATGGGTGTGGTTATGGAGTTAGGTTAGTCAAAAAGTGTCCCATCGCACAGATTGATCATCTGGGGTGGTTAACTAGCTCTTGAATGGTTTGTAGTCCCTAAGGGATGTCAGGAATTTTTCAATTTGTAGGCCCCACTTTCATCAATGGAACTTGGAGGTCAGGTCATTTCATAGTAGCACTCATCTCATGTTTGCCCTGGGGAGCTTGTAAAAGCGGGTAAATGTGGGAGGAGTTATTATAGATTTGTATCATAGCTTCCAATTTTAAACACTTGGACTAAATGGGATAGATGTGATTGTTATGCATGCATTTAGTCGTATGTGTGTCTATTATGCATGCATTGCAATGGTTATAGTTTTCATGTATATAGTCGATGTTATAGTTTGTATTATCATGCATGATGTGATATGTTGATAGGTTGATGTCATTATGTGTATATACATGTATATTGTGCTAATCTAGACTAATTTTTTCAAATGAGATAGTCTCCCCTTAACTTCATTAAGGTAAGTTTTATCATGATTCTATTTTGTTTATCTAACATGGCATGTTTCCAACAAGAAGAAGAATAGATATAATGAGTAGAATGGTGGATTATAGTTCATGTGACTATCCTTAGAGATTAGTTGAGAAGCAAGGATATGATTATTCCCCCTACATAGCAGATACATTGAAAATTTTGAAGGAAGAAATCATAAGTTGCAAGGCAAATAATAACAGGATGGTTGAGACATAGGAGAGGCTTCCTAGAGGCGAGGAAAAGAAACCTGAGGTTAATGCAGTAATCCTTTGGAGCCTATTATATTTGCTGAGATAGGGACAACTAAGGATTAGTCATGGAAAGGAGGAAATGTATAATGGGAATATGGTAGCAGGTCTTGATCAGAATACATGTTGGATAGAGATGATATAGTTAGAGGTTGCATATGGTTGGATACACCTAAAAGGAGATGTAATGCTTATGGTTTCTATTCTAGTTTTGGTTCAGAGAGACATCATTGTCGTTATATCCATCATCCTTATAGGAGGAGTGAGAAGCATTATTTGTTAGAGAAGTTCAAGAAACAAGCCTCCTACTTTTGATGGAGAGATGAAGAAATCAGAAGATGCAAAAGAATGGTTTCTTAGTATGAATAAGTTCTTTAGATTGCATGATTATAAGGAGAATATGAAGGATAAGATAGCAATCTTCAAAGATGTCAAGGTAGAAGAGTTGAGTGGGCAAGAGTTTAAAACACTCTTTAGGAAGAAGTACTTTTCTGAGAGGTATTATGACGAAAAGACCAAGGAGTTCTATGAGTTGAAGATGGGTTCCATGACAGATGAAGAGTACATGACCAATTTCTTGGAGTTGTTGAGGTATGTTCCTTACATCAAGGATGAGAAGATGAAGGTTCAAATTTTCATCAGTGGAATACCATTAACATTCAAGGATTGGATTGAGTATGATGAGCCTCGGTCATTGGATGAAGTCATCAAGAAATTGAAGAATTGTTATGAGCAATCGAAGTGCAAGTTTGAGCCTAAATGTAATTGGAAAGGAAATGAGAAGGTTAAATGGAATTGGCCTTAGAAGCAAGGAAGACCTAAGGATACAGGCGAGAAAGAGAATGTGGCTCCCTACAAGAAGTTTAATACATATAAGAAGGGACATGGACCTCAGCTTGGAGAGACGTTGAATAAAGGTAGTGGAAGATAACCATTGTAGTGTTGGATTTGTGGCAGGGACCATTGCAAGAAGGATTTTCCATTGTATGAAGGTGGCAGGTCTTAGATCTATAGTGTTCAGGAGGTGTAGACATTTGGGGATGTTAGTCAAAGCATTCCCCAGATCTATGCAGCAATTGATAACAAACAAGTCAATCATTGAGGCATCCATTATTGAGATGGAAGGTAAGCTTTGTGATCAAGTTGTTTCCATTTTGATTGATACTCAAATTATAGTTATGTTAGTCCTCACCTGGTGGATAAGCGTACCTTGAGTAAAGAAGTGCATGTAGAGTCTTGGTTGGTGAAGTTGGCTACATGGATCAAGAAAAGAGTTAATCATTGGGTGAGATATTTTTCATTAGAGTTGAATGGTATGCCTACATCAACACATCTAATTGTACTTCCTTTGGATTCATATAGTATGCTTTTGGGTATGGATTGGTTGTTTACTCATGCAACCAAGGTAGACTGGTATGAGAAGGCTATTGAGTACATGGATAATGATGGAGATCTAAGAATATTGTAAGGAAAGAAGAAGCCTACATATGTAAGAATGGTTATAGCTATGCAAGATAAGCGTAGTAGTAGGAAGGGAATGTATTGTTTGTAGTGCATATTTCCAGTGACAATGGAAAGTATGTTCAGGAAGAGGAATTATTGAATAAGTATCATGTTTTGCCGCAATTTCAAGAAGTGTTTATGAAAAATATATTAGAGTTACTACCTCATAAGGAAGTGGATTCTCTATTGATTTGGTACCAAGAACATCACCAACATCAAAGGCACCTTACAGGATAAGCACTCCAGAGTTGGTGGAATTGAAGTCACATCTTAAAGGGATGCTTGATAAGGGATACATAAGTCCAACTGTGTCATCTTGGGGTGCACCAGTGTTGTTTGTAAAGAATAAGGATGGTATGCTCACATTGTACATTGATTACAGGAAGTTGAAAAAGGCGACTATCAAGAACAGGCACCCATTGTCACATATATGTGACTTGTTTGATCAATTGAAGGGAGCAACAGTGTTCTAAAAGATTGATTTGAGATCGGGATATCATCAGGTGCACATCAAAGAAGAAGATATTTGCAAGACTGCATTCCATACCAGGTATGGGAATTATGATTTTCTAGTTGATCCTTTTGGTCTTACTAATTTTCTAGCCACATTTAAGTCTTTGATGAACAATGTGGTGCATCCTTATCTAGACAAGTTTGTGATAGTGTTCATTAATGATATATTGATATATTATAAGAATGAGGAGGAGCATGCAGAGTACCTAGTAGCAGTATTGAGATTGTTGAGAGAGCATCAATTGTATGCCAATCTTAGCAAGTTCGCTTTCCTTAAGTCTCAAATTCACTACATGGGACATGTTTTCTCCAAGGAAGAGATAGCAGTGAACCAGGAAATGTTTAAAATTATCATGGAATGGCCAGCTCCTAGGAATGTGGATGAGGTCATATCATTCATGGGATTAGCAAGTTATTACAGGAGGTTCATTAGGAACTCCTCAAGAATTTCATATCATATTACATATTTGCAAGGAAAATGAAATAAGTTTGAATGGATTGAAAGTGTGCAGCTAGTTTTGAGCAGTTGAAGCATTTTCTTAAAAATGCTCTAGTTTTGAAGATTCTAGATCCTCATAAGGAATTTGTGGTATGTACAGATGCTTGCAAGAAAGTACTTGATGGAGTCTTGATGCAGGAAGGATAGGTGGTATGAGCATGAGCAGAAGTATGTGACTCATGATCTTGAGTTGTAAACTCTCATTCATGCCTTGAAGATGTGGAGGCATTATCTTCTTAGCAAGAGGTTTATTATTATGAGTGGTCATAGTGGACTAAGGTACTTTTTTGACCATCCCAATCTAAATGTTAGGGAATCTAGATGGTTGGCTACTCTCAGTGAGTTTTATTTTGAGGTAAAGTACATTAAGGGAAAGGAGAATCGGGGTTTTTAGATTCTCTTAGTAGGTGAGTGCAGGTAAATCATATTTTAACTGTGATATTTTATGGGACATATTTCTAGGAGTAGATCTTGTAGGCAAGGCAGCATGATGACAAGTACGAGCAGTTGAAGCAAATGTTGTAGTAGAAAGCTGAAGGTGATAGATATTAGGAGTATCACCTCACGACAGATGGCTTGGTCAGATTTAGTAACAAGATTTATGTTTCATATAGTAGTAAGCTCAAGAATCTTATCTTGTGGGAGTTTCATGTCAAGATGTATTGATCAAGTCACCCGAGATATCAGAAGAGTTTCACAGTAGTCAAGAAGTTTTATCATTTGCAAAACTTGAATAAAGATGTGACTGAATTTGTTGCTAGGTGTTTGGACTGTCAACTGGTGAAAGTTGAGTGTAAGAACCCAATTAGATTATTACAACTTATTCTAATTCCAAAATGGAAGTGGGAGGTCATTTCCATGGAATTCATTGTAGGCTTATCGAGGACAATGAAGCAACATGATTGTGTCATGGTTGTGGTTGACATGTTGAGTAAGGTAGCTCATTTCATTGTGGTGAAGTCTACTAATTTAGCTAGTGAGGTAGTTCATATATTCACTAGGGAGATAATGAGATTGCATGGTGTTCCCAAGAAGAGCATATCAAACAAAGATATCAAATTGACTTCCACATTTTGGAAGTAGTTGTTTGTAGGATTGGAGACATAGTTAGCTTTTAGTACAACTTATCATCTGCAAAAGATGGACAGACAAAGAGGGTCAACATGATTCTTAAGGACATGTTGAGGAGTATGTCATGCATTGGCAGAGGAAGTGGGAGGAGTATCTTCCACTGGTAGAGTTTTCATATAATAATGAATATCAAGAGTCCTTGAGGATGAGTCCATTTGAGGCTCTTTATGGGTAGAGTTGTAATACTCTTATCAGCTAGAGTGATCCAGTGAATAAGGTGTTGATTGGACCAGAAATGTTGGAAGAGATGGAACAGGAGATGTAGGTTATTAAAAGTAATTTAAAGGTACCATGGGATAGATAGAAGAGTTATTCATATCAACATAGATAATTCAAGGAGTTTCATGTTAGGGAGAATGTGTACTTACGTGTCGAGCCTAAGAGGAGCTCCTTGAGGTTTGGATCATGTGCGAAGTTGGCACCTCCATATTGTGGACCTTTTGAGATCCTTTAGAGGATTGGACCAATGGCCTATAGACTTGCATTGTTGCCAAAAATCGAAGTCCGTGATGTTTTTCATGCTTAAGAGAAATGTGAAGTATGTTTATCATGTGATTGATTGGTCTATATTGCATGTGGAATACTACAATGATTTGTGTTATAAAGTTCTAATAAGTGGTATGTTTGTTTTTTTCAGTGGTTTTCTAATCATAGGTGCCATAAAACATCAAGGAAGGTGTTCCCCCAAGGGGGAGGGGTTTGTAATAGCCCCTAGGTTAAACTTTCATGTAATAAAGGATAATAATATCAAAATAAGGTCACGGGACACATATCCCAAGTTGAATGTTGGGTGAGCATTATAGTGGGAATCACTTGTGGTTTAATAATGGCTATGGAAATTAGTAAAGGAAAATAGGCAATAATTGGCATTTAATTATGAAAATAAAGGAGGAGAGGAGAAAAGGAAGGTGAAGAGACACAAATATGAATGCAAGGGAAATTAGAGGAAAAATGAAGGAAAATGAAGAAAAAGGAGACAACGATAATAAAAAGGCATAAGAGACATATCTATTTTTTAGTTTTGGCTTGGATAAATTGAGTGAGAGAGAGAGAGAGAGAGAGAGGAGAGAGCAAGAAAGCAAAGGAAAAGCAGATGAAGCAAAGGGAAAGAAAAGAAAAGCAAGAGAGTGCAAGGAGAAGATTGTATCAACAACTTCAACAGGTGTATTTTGTAGGTAATAGGTTGCATGTGTGATTTTTGTAGTTGAAGTGTGAATGTGTGGTACATGAATTTGTTCATTTGGTTCATTTTTTGTCATTGGCATGAGTTTTTCTTGGTTTGACAATAACTTTAGCCTTACCTTGGCATTTCCTCGATAGCCATGGTGTGATGGAATTCATTCTTGATTGAGCTTTGATTACCGGAAGGTTTTGGAACCAGTTCAGGTGGTCTCAAGAAAATACCAAGGGTTGGGGGTGGACATGGTTTTCTCCAGGAATACCTCGATAGGTGGGATGTGGAGACAATAAAATTCCTTAATTTATGGTAAAGGAATTTAGAGGCATTCAAGCTTGGTTTGGTTTTGTGATCTCAGGACCAGTTTAGGTGAGATAATGGTATCTTGAGCGTGGAGGTGATTTAACCTCTAGATTCCCATTTGATCTTGTCTTGGTTTATCCCATGTGATCCCACATCGTGCTTAGAATATGGCACGAGGATGATAGGATGAAAGTAATATTTGGTTCAGCCCAACCTATGGTCAGGTGGTACATGGAAATCCCTAACTTGGTTTGATTTTGCATATGTTAATATAAGAAATTTTCCCTGCTATGGTGTATGAGCACAAGTACTTGTTATTATGAAGATTTTATGGTTTATTTTTCATGGTTGTTATTCTGGTTATATGTTGGTTATATGCATGATTATATGATGTGTGCTATCTATGGATCTTATTCATGATTCTATAAGTTATTTAATGGTTGATCAATGCAAGGGCTAAAAAGTGTTAGTGCAGCTATCTTGAGATGACATTAGACATTCTTGGTAATTCTTGAATGAAGTGTGGGATCTTATGGTCAGATATGCATTCATGGCCTGTATCTTTTATGTTTATCGTATGTTTGATGAAATGTCGATCATGGATTAGGCATGACTAGTTCAATTTCTTGTTTAAGTTTTGAATGGTTAGCACTGTTAGCATCTTTTTTATGTTTCTGGGAAGTTACAGGAAGTTTTGGGTAGTGGTCTAGAGACTAGCCTAGAAAAGTGGCTTAGATCTCAGAACTGTTGGCACAAAACTGGAGTTTTTGGGTCATAATCGCATGGAAGCGGGCTTATGAGTGTGGTTATGTTGAAGCCTCGAAAATAGGGTCTACAACAAGGGGGATACCCACCCGATCTGGACCTTGGTTAGCAACTCCTTTTCCGTTTGGTGTAGTGGGTCCGACTGGGGATATGGGACCAGTTTCCCAATTTATGTGTGTGCGTGTGAGGAATTGATATTTCCCTTCTAAAATTTCCTAAGTGAGATGCTCTAATTCTAACTCTAACCTAATAACATGCAAATTTTATTCTAATAAACAAAAACACCTAATTCTACACTAACCTGGGGTGTAATCCTTTTGTTATGCGATCTAAAATGATTTCAAATAACAATTGGTAATAAAGATCATTCAACTACTATGAGAAAAGAATTCAATAAAGATGAACCACTTTGTATAAAAAGTTAGACGAAACAGTTGTGAAAAACATATCGCATAATAAGCTATTCATACATCAAGCATAAATAAATAGCTATCACCGTACAGAAGTGCCAAATAATAACTCAAGCATTCACACATTAATATATAAACAACTAAACTTGAATATCACTTTTAACATAAAAGGCAGAAATAGTTAAGAGATAAAAGTACCATTTATAACTAGTCCTACTCATGAGCTTCAAGTGATAATGATTTATCTTTTCTTAATCCAACATCCACTAAGAGTACAGAAGTGAAACATTAGTAGCAGATATTAAATGCAGATTTCAATAAATCATGTTCCATTCATTCATCAAAACCTCCTCAGAGGGTACAGAAGTGCATGTCCTGGGGATAAGTTTTTGACAAATTTCAAGACCCTTCTCTAAATGCATGAGAAGGGTTTAAATACTACTTAACCAAACCTAAAAATAACGTATTACAAAAATTTAGGATGCGGTTTAAATGACCGTCCTCACTTTGGGAAAATATAAAACTAAATTAAAACTAAAATTACTAAAATTAATAACTAACTGTGTATCTGATCCTTGAAATTGCACGCGTTCAGCATATGTTTGAGAAGAGTCGGCTAGCTGACTTCCGATTTCAGTTGTGCAGAGAAAACAGAATCAGTGAGAGCTGGCACCATCTTCTCGGCAGAATTGATGATACACTTTGAGAGTCATCCACTGGCTGTGTGGTTTTACCAAGTACATCCAGTAGGAATCCCAATTCAACTTGGTTAACCTTTGGATTGATTCTGCCTTTCCTTGAGCCTTTTTTCTCCAGTATGTCTGTAGTTGTTGTGCCTTTGATAGATACCATTTTGAGGATATTTCTAACAAATACCAGTGGTCTAGGATTCAAGTTTTACTTTTTACCTCTATCGTTGCTTTCTTGCAAATTCTTGGGCTTGCAGGTGACTGAGCAATTAGAAGCTTTCCTTTCCAAGAAGTTTTGCTCAATCACACATTGGAAACTACCTCTGTTTCTTGATCCCGGCTTCCTTGGTGCGTTTTTTGCCTTTTGCGCTTTTTCTTTTAGTGGATATAAAGCTCAAAATTTGTAACAATAATGATTCCATAGGCTCTTGACCCTGAGTCTTAAATTGTCTGTTTCTGATATCCACACTGTCCAGTATCCATTTAACCATGTTTGTGTATGGAAGAATTTTGGGCCTCACCGTTATTCAATGTAAGAACGAACAAGCTAGCTCTGTAAGGGATCCTTCGGAAGAACTATGTGCGCCTGCAGTAGCCTCCACCTCCATTACTCTGGGATTCTCTTCCTCAAGTAAATTGTACATGCCTTCCCAGGTAGCAATACCAGCATCTCGATTGGAGGCGGTGTCTGTATACAAGGGCGCCATTTCCTTCTCTTCAGAGCTTGGGGCATTGCCTTTCTTTCCCATAGTATCCTGCGTACTGCTTTGTATCGTTCTCTATTCTTCGTTCCTGTAATTTACAAGTGAAGTGAGAATAATGATAAGGAAAGGTGACGGGAAAGCTTTAAATGCCGAAGACATATAAAATACACCACATTACGTGAAATGATTTTTTGATAAGCACAAAACTCTATTCCATTAATTACTGGCAACTAACTCATTAATTGGCATTAAAGCATATAACTAGGTCTCAGTTTATGGAAACTACTTTTTTGAACCATGAGCCCACAAGATCTGCAATGAAGCGATTTTGCGATTTGCTTCGCAATATCGCAGATCGTAATATCACAGAATCACGACATCGCTTGCTTGCTATATCAAAAACATACAATATCGCATTATCGCATAATCGTGTTATCGCATTTCCGCTTTTATCGCAATATCGCAGAATTGCTCTATCACAATATCACAATATCGCGGGAGCGTGGCGTATGACAATTTTCGTTAATCTGTTTCCTCCGATTTGCAATATGCGTCGTCGCATATCAGAAGTTTAAAGTTTTTCAATGGAAGCAGTGTTTGACGCATGCGATGCAATATATGTCCGTAGTCGCATATCGCGATTTCGCAATTTTAGAATTCGGCTTGCAATGGGTATTCATGATCCTTTTACAATGCGATATTTCCCAAGGAATAATGCTACTTTATCATAAAACTTAGGCTTTTTTTATTTTCCAAGGGTTTTCTCCTAAGTTTAAGATGGTAAGTTTTATTGAAAAAGGAAATATAAGCACTAGTTGATTTTTTTTTAATTTTGATTAAGGGTCCCCACTTATTTAGTATTAGCAATAACACCAAATAAGAAGGGGGGTTGTTGCTGGCCACAACATATTACAACCTCATAACTACATGCTTGAGGTTTTATGGATGCAATTATTGAGTT
The DNA here is from genome assembly GCA_031772625.1 of Pinus tabuliformis. NCBI lineage: Eukaryota > Viridiplantae > Streptophyta > Pinopsida > Pinales > Pinaceae > Pinus > Pinus tabuliformis. Next base: position 790,225,212 of record CM062811.1, read on the forward strand.
AGTTCAGTGAAAAGGGGTTTCAACTCAAGGATTGATTACCTGGGGTGATTACTTGGCTCCTTAGTGGTTTGTAGTCCCTGAGGGATGTCAAGAAGTTTTCAGTTTGTAGGCCCCACTTCCATCATTGGAACGTGGAGGTTGGGTCATGTAATAGTATCACTCATCTCATGTTTAGCCTAGGGATCTTTTAAAAGTGGGTAAATATGGGAGGAGGTGTTACACATGACCCTAAATCTAAATATGAATCCTCATGAATTTTTTTTTGATATTTTATTAGTTGGGGCTTCACGATGGCATGCTTTAGAAAAAATCCCAAATATAAAATATGTTTGAGAATGAATATGATCCAAGTGTTTAGGTGCTTACCACGTCATACCTTACATATCATATATATTTTAACATGAAGGTGATTCTTGTATCCAAGAGTTCATATATGACTTACATTCAATAAGTCTCATATCCACATTCAAAGTAATGAAATCTAACATCCGAGTATCTGGGACTTCAATTAAGCATTCCTTATGAATCATCCTAAATCCAGATATGATCCTTTTAACGACAAGTCATCAATCTTGGCCAGTTGACAGTTAGTCTAAATGACATGTGGAATGACCTATCAACAAAATGTTGTCGTAAATCAAGCATTAAAACTTGTAAAATCAAATTTCAAAATGTCGAGTGTAAATAATAAAATCACAAAAATTAGAAGGAAAAATTAAAATATAGACATTCAATATCCATGCATCCAAGGAATTTGAAATAAAATGGTTAAGCATTCCAACTATATATGAATAATGCTAATATGATATCTACCTTAAAAGAAAATAAAAAGGCCTAAGAAGGTAGCCAAATCTGGATATAACCTAAAGTATTTGACATCCTATTTACTTAAAACTCCAAAAAGGCTTATATTGCTTTGGATTCATGTGATTGGTCATCAGGTATAAGGCTTCTTGATTTAATAGACCATGAATTAGGTCTGTACTTAGGAAAAAGTAATATTTCCCAAAAACCTTAATGCTTAATATATTGAATCACAGATTAATAGAAGAAGTAACATATCAGGAAAAATCATTAAACAAAATAAATCAATTAAGAAAAATATTGTACATAACTATAAAATAAGATTTTATTTATTTATTTTTTTTTGCAGAAAACAAATAAAATTTTGAAAGGGTTCCCATTATTCAATGAAGAACTCATATCATAACTGGGGGTTATTGTATAGGATATAACATCTTCCAGTGGTACCAATTGTTTACTATGGAGGTTTCAAAGAAGTTGTAGTTTTAACCTCAAAAATAAAAAAAATTGTATTGTTGTTAGCGCCACTTTTCAATTTAATGGTTGAATTTAAGGGGTTTTTGACATCACTACAATGTTGTTAAATCCATGGTTGCAAAATGTGGTATTTTTAACCCAAAAGGTGAAAAGGAACTAATATTGACACCACTTTTCAAAATATGGGTTGATTTTGTGTTTTTGCCAAAAAAACGTGAGGTTTTAGGGCTAGAGTTCTAGCTCCGAGGTCACAGTTCTGATCAAGTTGATAACTATGTTTTTGGTTCTTATTATTTAGCACTAGTTGTAGCCTCCACTAATTTGTATTAATGTGACTATCAATGTTTCAATGGTCATAGTGGTTTTTATGGTCTCTAAACACATATGATACTCTTCTTATTTTTCTCCTTTTCCTTCTTCTTTACATTGTTATTGGAAATGCTATATTATTCAGATTATTGTGAACCACTAGGATCCCTTATTTCACTATTAAATTAATGTAACACGATTTTAGTAGGGATCATCTATAGCCTTCGGATTGAATAGCATGACTCACTTCTTAATTCCATAATAAGACATCTTAAGTACTCAATAAGCACATGTAAATCCTTTTAAGAGATGGCCAACTACATGCCTTATTTTTTTAATCTCTATGTTGTACTCACATACACAATGTCCTTACCTTTATCAATAGTAGTTCTACCAATCCTCTAGTTTTTTCACACTTGATAGGGTAAAACTAGGATTTTAGGAAGTTTCTAAATAGCTTTCACTTAGATACTAGTAGGCATTCATCTAACTTAAGGGTCCCAATGTATCATGTGTACGAAGTATGTGCATGACCTTCTAAATTGAGTCTAAAAAACTATTTTATGAACCTTTTATAAATTATGCACAATGAAATAGACTTATAAGTACTATAACAAATGATTTTGATCCAGGTGGATGTTGGTGGCCACCCACTTATCCCATTTGGACCCCCACAATTGTCTCTTTCAGCTTTTCAGTTTCCTGAATTGTAGCGCAGTTTACTATTTTTAGCGGTTTTTCGGGTCGTGAACTTCCGGAGCCGTTTTGAGGCCCTAAACGATGTTTTTCGGGAAATTTGGGGGCAACATGGGTCCAGGACCGATGTTTCCCTTCCTAAAGTTGTAGTGCTCGAATAGATCTTTTTATCGAGCTATTGTACGCATCAAACAGAGATCGTATGCCAAAGTTACGACCCCGGGAAATTGATGTACCAATTTACCCAAACGGGGCCCACAATTTGGTGTTTTATCTTTTAGGGTTAGGTTTTGGGATGTTAAAGGTTTTCCATTCTTTCTCAACAATAAATAGACCTTCAATCCTTATTGTAACACAGTTCAAAGGCATGCAGCAACCACATCTCTTCATAGAGATAAGCTACCATTGCCCTAGCTAGTTTATTTCCATTACTATTTGTAAGCATATTTCAGTATTTTACATTAATGAAATGAAGTATTATTTCCACTACATATCTGTATTTCTGGTTAACTCTGTAATTTGTTGTGTTCCTGTTTAAATCCGAATCAAATTTAACTTAACTGTAACAGATAAAAGCATTTTAATGTGTATCACATTTTCCCTTTTCCTGGCAAAGAAGTTTTAAAAAAACGAATGGAGTTGGAATGTTTACTCTTAAATTTACAAAATCATCTAGAATTAGGTGGTGGTGGTAAAAGAAGACAAAACATGTCAATTTAAATTCACTTTCATGTCATATTTTTTTCTAAAATTTAATATATATTTTTTATCTAATTTATTCATTTTCTTTAAAAGATAATCAATAATATTTTACATAACTTTTAAGTAGTGACAAAACCGGGACCCCACATTTCTCTATTGATTTATGTTTTTTGATTCCAATTTTTTTAAGTGATGTGTTGTAAACATTTTAAAGATTGCTAAACAAATTTAAAAATAAAAAGAAAACATATTTTTTAATTATTATTAAAATACTAGTGAAAATGATAATATTTTTGCATATATAAAACCACCCAAGAAATTATCTTTTCAAGTTTATAGAATCATTTTTTTTTAATAGAAATTTGAAAATAACATATAGCAAAATGTTAAAATTATTTTTTGAAAATTTTTAAAATATATTTTAATTTTTTTATAATAAAATATTAAAATATGATTATAATAATATATTTTATATTATTCAAAATATAATATATAAAAATAATATTTAAAAAAAAAAAACAAAAATTACAGAATTAAAAAATCATATACTCACAATCAACACATTAATATTTATATTGTTGAAAAATTTTACCAAAATATAAATTATTGATATATTTTTTAAGGCCATAAAAATGAAAATCTTCATTAGAACTGGTTTTATTAAGAAAAATACAATACCAAACCTAATGCCATAGCAGCCAAACGTAAAAGCCAGGTTCGTAAAAGTTAAATTCAAAATTAGTAATTTTAATGCACATACCACCGGTCCAATTTGATGCATTCGTTCGAAAGCGCATTCGACCGAACATATTAACATGTTTCATATAGAATGTTCGCTCCAAAGAATTATTTCCTTCATAATAAATCATTACTGCATAAAATAATTTTACAGCAAAATTGTGAATGAATTTTTTAAATAATGTTGTTTTTAAAAATTAAAATTATATCTTATAAATATAAATAAAATATGAATTTCATTTGATTAAAAATTATTAGAAAAATATTGTTTAATTAATCATTTTATGATATTTAATTAAAAACATATATATCTTAATTTTCTTTAACGATGAATTGTTGTGAAATAAATAATTTAATAAAATTTAAAAATAAATTATTTTTTTACCTAAATTTATTTTATTTTATAAAAAACAATTGAATTATATAGTGTTAAATATATATTGCTAAATTAATTAAGCATATTTTTCTATGTAAAATTAAAGTCACTTTTAAAAAATTGAATAGTAATATTATAAATAAGACATTGTTGAATTAACACTTCAATCATAATTTTCTGTTATAAAAACTTATATTTACTTTGTTATATAAAGAAATTTATAAATGTTAGTATAAATAAGTTATTGTCAAGGCAAACCTTTTAGATGTAAGAAGAGTTTTTATTAGAAGTGGTTGATAGAATAATAATTATTGATATTTTTAAATGTCAATTTTAATATTTTGCAAGCAGAAAATGAAAAATTACTTAAATATAGGAAACATGATTTTAGTAATAAGAATGGTAATTGTTAATATTGTGAAAGCAAATTGTGATAAGTACATCAAATATTTTCATTAGTTGTTAATTTTGTAAAGAACAAATTTTAGTATGTACAAAAAATGTTTTTGGTAACAATTAGATTTGTAAACAAATTATGACAAATACAAAAATTGTTTTTGGTAATGGTTAATTTTGTGAAGAGCAAATTTTGGAAAGCATAGAAAAGCTTCTTTTGCTTTTTTATCAAATCTAATATGTCATAAGTGATTAAAGAAAAAGTATGGTAAATAGGGTGTTTCGAATATAGCATGTAGTTATTTATTTTTATAAATAAACTTGTGTCACTAGAAGTGTCTAGAAACATTTCCTTAACTCAATACAAGATTGGGGAAATATTTTTTTTTTCTATTTTTGTTTGTAAGAATTGCATTAATAAAAAAAAGGCCATTCACAACATTTCGATCTTTTTGCATTGGATGTGCTAAATCATTGCATCTTTGGGAGAACATTTCCTTGCAAATCATACACCTTTTGTATGAACATTGTAATTTTTGGTTTTATTAATTGCTAGATTAATTTGAAAAGATGATTTTTTTATTTTTTTATTTTTTATTTCTTTTTTTTTATATTCAAAATTTTATATAATTTTAAGTGTGTTTTGTATAATGTGAATGCAGAATATATAGTGAAATATTGTGCAAATATGGGGAGCCAGTCTAGGAGAAAGAAGAAATCAGCTTGCAAACGTCCTCGTTTTGTTGAGGAAGAAAGGAATGGAAAAAGAAGAATAGGGTATAATAGCCAACAAAAAGAAACTCATGAAAACCAGCAAAATATCATTATTACTACTATAGAAGGAACTCAACATCAAAGATCCAACATATTAAGTCAAATTTTGCATTCTCATTGCAGTACTCCTATGCAAGATGATGTCCAAAACTTGGATGTTTTGGGTGGAGAGGGAACATCTAATCAAGGTTCAAATAATTTATTCAACCAACATATTAGTTCATCAAGTCAAAATCAACAATTCCAAAACCAGGATATGCAAATGCAAGATAGAAGATGTGATATTTTGGGTCAGAAAGGAGCATTGAGTAGCAGATCAAGTTTACCAAAACAAATACCAACAAGTATTCCATCATCTATTTAGATTGAGATTGATGCAGGAGAGAAGATGTTTGATTGCACCATCTAATACCATACAAGTAAGATCTATGAGGAATATTTTTCACCTAAATCTTTAATTTCTCAAGCCCAACTTCTAGCACGCTTATTGTGACAAAAGGAGCTGAAACCTATATTGTGTTTGCTTGGAATTAATCAAGATGATAAAAATAAAGTTTCAGATACAATGATTTGTTAAGCTGCATTGATTTGTTAAGCTCCATTGAAAGTTCATAAAGTTTTATTGAATCTGCTTGAATTGAAAATTTAGCCCACAGACAATTTTCATGTCATTTGATTCAATTCTTTTAGCATGTTTTACATTGGTAAAACATGAAAGTTCATAAAGTTTTATTGAGTCTGTTTGAATTGAAAATTTAGCCCACAGGAAATTTTCATGTCATTTGATTCAATTCTTTTTTGCATGATTTACATTGGTAAAACATGAAAGTTATTAAGCCTCAATTTTAACATAAGCATGTGATCCTTTTGATGCAGCAGTACAACCTGCAAATTTCTCTGAAATTCGTTCTGACATTCTCGAACTTGAGGAAGTAATCTCGTTTGTTTGTTATGAATCTGATATGGTTAATATTAATATTAACACATGGTGGATTGATTCTGGATCAACAATTCACATTTCGAATTCCTTGCAAAGGTTTGCAAAACCTAAGGAAGCCAGTAGGAAGTGAGCAAAGCATCTTATCAGGAAACAAGATGGGCTCGCATGTGGAAGCTATAGGAACATGTTATTTAGCTTTAAGTGGTGGTTTTGTTTTGGAGTTAGAAAAGACCTTTTATGTTCCAAGTTTTTCTAGAAACTTGATTTCAGTTTCAAGGCTTGTACCTTTGGATATTCCTTAAACTTTTCAGAAAAATCTTTCAGTCTATTCTATAAATCTGATTATGTTGGGAATGGTATTTTGTCTAATGGTCTTTACTGCATTAATTTACAAAACAATGTCACATATGATTCAACACATGTTCACACTGGCACTAAAAGATGTGTTATTAATGAAGTTTCCTCTAAGTTATGGCACCGGAGACTAGGTCATATCTCCATAGATAGAATTAAAAGATTGGTAAATGAAGGAATACTTAATACTCTAGATTTTACTGATCTTGAGACTTGTGTGGACTGCATAAAGGGAAAGCAGACCAACAAGTCAAAGAAAGGTGCCAATAGGAGTTCAGACATATTAGAAATCATACATACTTACAGATTTTATTGTCCATCTCACAGCACTAGGATTGTGGAATCAAGAAATGCAAAGTTTCTTGAAAATGACTTGATCAGTGGGAGCGATCAAACCAGAAACATAGTTTCTGAGAAAGATCATTCAGAATCTCAACCTTCCACTTCAAGTGATAGATTGGTTATTACTCATAGCACCCCTCAAGTACAAACTGGTGTTGAACAACCAATTGTTGAAGTTCCACAAGCTGCTGACGATATTCCAGTAGATCAAGGAGTTCAAGAGTTGCCAAGAACTTTTGAACAACAAGTTGAACCACATACTTCTGAGGAAGATGATGGTACAACATTAAGAAGATCTACTAGACCTAAGAGATCAGCAATTCCAAATGTATGCTCAAGTCTGCACAAGACCTGACATTGCATTTGTTGTGGGAATGTTGGGACGATATCAGAGTGATCCAGGTTTAGACCACTGGAGAGCTGCAAAGAAAGTAATGAGGTACCTTCAAGGGACCAAAGACTACATGCTTATGTATATCCTGTTTGAGGCTGCTTTACATGGTGTATGGCTTAAGAATTTCATTTTTGGGCTTAGAATTATGGATTCTATCTCTAAGCCATTGAGAATATATTGTGATAATTCAGCTGCTGGTTTTATGGCTAAAAAAGTGGGAGTCGAAATAAACACATCGACATTAAGTATTTAGCTATAAGGGAACGTGTTAAAGAAAATAAAGTGGTCATTGAGCACGTCAGCACTGAGTTAATGATCGCTGATCCTTTGACTAAGGGCATGCCACCGTTTAAATTCAAGGATCATGTATTGAATATGGGACTTGGTTCCATTATGAAGTTTTTCATTGTATGGACAATGATATTTTAATGAAATTCTTAATTATTGTGATGTTTTTTCTCATATTTATGTGCACTTTAAGTTGATTTGAGAAAATTCATTTAAGAAGGACCAAGAATAAACATAAGGTTTATTCATTAAGAAATTGCTGCCACATAAATTAGAATAAGAATAAATGCATAGTAATACATGGAAGATAATACTCGTCATAAGAGGACTTATCGCCATGATTCATGTATCTATTACTTAATACAGATTGTCAATGGTTTTTGAGACATTAAGTTTGGAAGTATGGACCAAGTGGGAGAATGTTAAGCTCCATTGATTTTTCCATTAATTGCTGCCTTGATTTATGGAATTGCAGCTTTTCTTAACTTATGGAAACCAACTGCAGTAGTTTCCTTAAGTTAAGAAAATCAACTGCAATTACTAAATTTATAATTGGGAGCTACTAAAGTGGTCCATCACTTTGATCTGATCTCTACCTTGATTTGTGGTTTTTCTAACACATAGCTTTTAGAAGCTTGATGGAAGCTTAGCTATATGTTCATCTGTTTGGTCCCCAAGCTCATATCTGAATCCCCTTCAGTTCTACACCATCTAGCTGAGATAGCAGAGCTTGGAAGTGCCTTCAGATTCTTGTGTTCTTTTTCTTTTGCTTGGATTGAAGCTGGAGTGCAGAAGAAGTAGTAGGCAAGTGGACTGTGGCCTTCATCAAAACATCACCAATGGCTGGAGGTAATCCGTATCCCTAGGCATTAAGTTTCAGTGATTCTTTTCAATTCTTTCTGCATGCAGAATTGTTGTTTAAGTTTATTAGTTCTCTAACATGATTAATAACATTAAGTCATCATAAGACTTGATTGGTAGAAAAACACACAAAAAAGACCATAGAGCTGCTCGAAGAGCTATTATGAATGAAATTATTAGTAAAAAGACATCAAATGAAAGGTTGGTCACTGCAACTTCAAAGGAACTTAATATTAGTTGAAGAACATTGACAAGAAGGATTGCTACAAGAGAACAGTTGGAAATCATGAATCCTCACCAAAATTGGGGAATAGTGTGCAGGGTTCTTAGAAATGACAGGGTTTTAGATGAATGGCGTGGCATAATAATTGAATTTTGGAATGAAAATTCTAGAGTTTCTTCTAATAGAAGAGATGTCTTGACACATAGAATCTCATGTGGTATTAGGAAGGAGCATCAAAAATAATCTCTAGACATTTCATAAACAGAGCTATTCCACAAGTTTCAAGATGCACATCCTAATATTACAATTGGGAAATGAACTTTTGAGGCAATGAAGCCTTGGTATTTACCACCCAACAAAGTTCGTGAAACATGTTGTTGTAGGTACCATGTGGAATTCAATTATTACTATGAAGTATTTCATAACTACAGGTTAAAATTCCAACCTTCAAATGAAGCACCTCCATTGCATGTCACTGAATTCATCAAGACTTTAGTTTGTGAAAAAGGAGAAGATGAGCACTTTTACAATATGGAGTGTGTTAAAAATAAATGTGATAATTGTTTTAATTTAAAAAGATGGAAAAATATTGCACATGATTATTCAAATGATATGATTAAAAGAAAAAATTTCAAGTATGTCACATTTTCTTTATCTCATGGAGGTGAATCGAGAAGGATTAATTTGGTTGAAGATGAAGTTACCATCAAAGAATTTATTGGTGAGTTTAAGACTAACCAGATTTATCACTATGTCCAACATAGTCATACAACAAGATGGCAAGACATGCAATTTCGAACTAGCCGAGATACTTTTCCACTTGCTGTTGTATTATCTCTTGTTGACTTTGCAAAAAACTATATATTTTCACCACAAAAAGAAATACAAAGCCAATATTACCATTTAGAAAAAGTTACAATTTTGGTCCATGTATCTTATAGGCATGCAGAGGAGCATATTGATGGAAGACAAAGTACACCAGAAAAAAGAAAAGTGATCAAAGAGGTTCACTTTTATGTTAGTGATGATTCAAAGCATGATACTCTTTTTGTGCAATGTTCTTTCAACAAATTTTTTGATTCTCTTATAAAGGATAGAAGTGTCACTTTTAGAGAACATTGGGTTTGGTTAGATGGTTGTGCAGGGCAATTCAAATCAGCAAGATCATTTTATTGGTTGTGTCGTCTTCATCGTAAAATCAAAATTAAACATACATGGAGCTTCTTTGAAAGTGGTCATGGAAAAGGAGAGCATAATGGAGTTGGAGCTTGCATTAAACAAGTTCTTAGAAGATACCAAATGAAGTTTGATGCTAATATAATGCAAGATGAAAAAAGTGTAGTTGATTGGTGTACTCAAAATTTGTGTCATAGAAGTGATGGTTAAATTGATAAGTTTATTTGTAGATTATTTTGGCATATAACGAATGTTGATCATGAACATGCTTATACATGTAAAATTGTACTAGGTACAAGGTCTTTTCACTCTATTAGAAGCACAGATCACACTGATTGGGTTTTTCATGTCAGGGAGCATGATTGTTATTGTGGATATTGTGTAGGAAATGAATTCCAAGAAGCATGTATAAATTTACAACAAGGATTTGTTGAAGAATGGAAACAAACTATCTTGGAACCTTTAGATCGTGTTGGTCCTACTGAAGTGCACATTCCAATTGAATAAAGAGATGAAGACCCACAATTCTCTTCAGATTATGATGTTATTTCTGGATTAATACAAGAAGGTATGCAAATTCTTATACCTTGATAATTTTAAATATTAAATTATCAATTTTAATTATATTTGAATATTATATTTTGACTAAATATTAGTTAAATTCAAAATGTTTTTAATGTTTCAAATATCTATTAAATCCCACACAGGTGATGTATTTGTTGTTATAGCACCTCCTATTAATGTGGAAGGGGTTGACTACTATCTATTGAGATGTACTACAATCAAATGCAAATTGCTGGAAAGCCAAGTTGATATTGATGGTCAAGACTTTGAAAGAGGATCTATTATTCTAAAGAGAATGTATTTTAAGAAAGTTGAAAAGAATAAGACGGATATATATTTGAAGAATATGAACCATATAAAGTAGTTATGCAATATACTCATCATGTTATTGCTACTCAACCACGTCAAAGATGGCAGCTTGGAATAAATGATCATGAGAGGTTACTAGAGGTCCTTGCAGTAAGAGCTGATCCTGATATATAAAAATCATTAGACATTTCAACCTTCCATCTCAACTTGTTATTAAAGTGATATGTAATATTTAAATAAAATAGAAGTTCAAATTTTCTAAATATTGGAATATTTCAATTGTAATTTTTATTGAGAATTTTTAATACTTTTTGAAAACTATATACTTTGTTGTAAAATATCACACTAGTTTTAGATAAAATAATGATAATATAATTTTTGATAAAATTTCATTATTTTTAATTATGAGTTTATTAAACATTATTTTTTAACAATGTGCCGATTGTGTGGCTGATCTCTTTCTACTGAGCCAATCTTTCATCACTAAATCACTCCATGGACAAACTAACAAGGCATACTTCAATCACTATAGCCAAATAGCGGAGAAAGAATGAAGATGTACCCCGTACACGTAACTGTATTTGGAACATGAGTGATCTGGGAAAAGAAATAGGTGGAAGTTTCAACCTATATTTTGAACATGAGTGATCTGGGAAAGGAACGGGTGGAAGTTTAGACCGAGATATGTTCAGGTATAAAGTGGTAAGAGCTTTGCAGTTGATACTGAGTCCGGGTGGAATTCCAACTAGCCCCATCAATGCCCATTAATTACCAGCAAATGCAAGGATTGGGGAAAGTTAAACGTTGGGAGGAACAGATAGCAAAATAAGCCATACTTCAACCAATAAAGTTAAATAAATAATGACATCATTAAAAATGGAAAACATTATAATATATGAAATTTGAAGGCAGAAGTGCACGAACAGGAAATTTTTAAAAATTCATTATTTATGTAATTAATTTTTAAAAAATCAACGGAAGAACATGCTTATATTTTAGAGCAGTGACAGAAATCTTGATCTTTGCTAACATACTTTTAATGAGAAGAAAGTTGAATGTTGTGGAAGATCGAAAAAGACTTCTTACAGTTTTGAATTTGGATACTCTTCGGGTCAATGCAGGGATGTCGGTGAACATCAGGCTACTTTTCTCAGCTCATTGTAGGGATGTTGCCATTTAATGAGTCTTTTTTATAAATGTATGACTAAGTGAAAAAAGACTTCTTACAGTTTTGAATTTGGATACTCTTCATTGCATGGATGTCGGTGAACACTAGGCTACTTTTCTCAGCTCATTGTAGGGATGTTGCATTTAATGAGTCTTTTTCATAAATGTATGACTAAGTGCAATATCGAAAAATTCTCAACATTGATGACAGACAAATGTTGAAACCAGCACCCCAACTCAGCATTGAAATGTGATACCACATAAACATTAAATCTAGGTTTTATTTTTGGTGTTATTAAAAAATATGAACGGGAAAAAATGATGTAATCCTTAGCTTAATGTATCCATAACAATCTCCTTGTGGGCCATAATATTGTGGTAATTATAATATATATGACCCGTAACTTAATAGTAAGCTAAACTACTCCAATAATGTCCGTTCGAGCATTTGCAAATATTATGTTCGAGGTTGATTTCATGTTCGGCCGAACAACTCTCTACTTCAACCTTGGATATTCGGCCGAATATATTTTTTTTTGGGGGCGGGGTCCTTTGAAGAAGCTATATATGTCATAATACAATTGTACATAGTACATGGGCGGGGCCCTCTTGAAGAAGCTATATATGTCATAATTGAAGAAGTTATATATGTCATAATACAATTGTACATAGTACATATGTGCTCGTGGCCCAAATATGCTACTGGCGTAGCCTCCGCAGGATTCGGCAGGATTCGATACCGGTCGGGGGGCGTGTAAACCAACCGCTCCGACCGTTCCAACATACACTCGCGTGTATGAATTCTCCACTTTTTCGGCTGAAGTTATCTCCGGACTAAGTCCCAAACCTAGTTGTTATTTCGTATTTTTTGTTTCAAAAAAATAATTGATATTTTTATATTCATTTGTTTTATCTTTTTTCATTTAAATATTTTTTCTTTTGTCATATAATAAGACACATTAACATGCTTTTATTAGATTCACTCACTTTCATAAGGATTGAAATCAATCTTTGCTTCCACTTTAAATAAGGTCAATATAACATTAGTAAAATACTAGTAACCAAAGTTCCTCTTTTTTTATCTTAAGTTCTTCTTTCTCCTCCTTTTACTCATGTTTATCTTTTGGTTTTTTGTGAGAATCGAGATGCTCCCAAAAGGCCCTTAGTCTTACTTTTAGGAACATCCATCAATATGATCATACTCCTAGAAATGTTTGGTAAGTTGACCTAACTTTATTAACCTTGACTTACCTACATCAGTACGTGTTTCAACATGCTCACTAATGATATATGAGATTTACAACCCCTTCTTTTCCTTTGATATACCTATATGTAAAACCATTGGGTGCATCTTTCACTCCACTTTAGAGTTCTTACACTAGGTAAGCATATAGTAAACTCAAATCGCATATGTTCTCAAACATAGTTAGTTTAACACTAATATGATCTAGAAATTGCTTTGAATATTCCAATGGTTGACTCAGAAAAACATACCTTCAGCTTCTAAAATAATGACCATGTGCTCCGCTAGGAAACTATTATTTCTTGTATTTAGTGATTAAATAAATATAAACAAACCATATGGACTCTGAAAACCACACCAACTTAAGAAGTAATTATAATAGAAAAGAAGCATAATAGAAAACTATACATATAATAGTATAATATGTTCCCTCGAGGAACATGTTGTGGATACAAAATTAAATGAAGTATTATTCCTTTCTTATTAAAAGTTGGAGAGTACGATGTGAAATACAAATATCACCAAACCCATTGTGGAGTTGGCTTACTATAACACCATATATTACCAATTTTAGTCTAATATGGTGTTTCTCTTCTTGGTTTTCTTGATATGGGACACCAAACCATTACAATAGCAATTCAATCTATTTCCATTCTTTTGGTGAAGATCTTAACACTGTTACTTGTCATTAAGGTTAGGGTTTAGATTCCTAATGTTTCAATAAGTTTCTAGTAATGTGTGTATATTACTAACTTTACATACGTTGATTAGGGTGATGGACATGGCTTCTACAAAGGACCTATGAAGAATTATCAGTAACTACCTTGTTGGGGGCATTATTCTTGCATACAAATTATGTCTGAGGAGAAAACCCCATCATTGGAAAGCCCTTGACCTGTAGAATGCATTAGATACATTTGATACATGTTTCCTCAAGGTCAAAATCCCCAAAATCCACTTTTAATTCATTGAATAGAGGATTTTAGATTATTCCATTAATGCAATTTTAACCACATGATTAAATGTGCCTTGTATGAGTCTTAAATTTTGTTTATCTCATTCTATAGCATCAACAAAACAATATAATAACTATAAATATCCACTTTGGATGGTTTAAGAAATGACTTATAATCCATCTGAATCTCACAATCATCATGTATCTGATATTATTCAAAACACACACATATGTACACCAAATAATAATGTTAACACATATATTATTTAGAAGAAAAGTATTCATGTGAAATTAATTTCCAACACAAGGATACATCATTATAGAAAATTATCTAGAAGAATGGAAGACATAATAAACACAAACTTATCTATCAACTGTCATGGATATTCCATAGGATAGTTCGTCACAATAGATATGATAAAATTATGCTTAAAACCAAAAATCTATGAGGGTTTATTTCTCTGTAGATTTATGCATATGTAAATTATTATTTATTATGTATGCATGAAAATTATAATAATGTAGAAAATCCTCCTATGTAAAATACTCCTCTATGGATGCCTCCATCTAACAACGTCCTATTTCCCATATCCCCCAAACCTAGAACCTATGGCCAACAAAAAATTCACAAACTTGGAGTCCCCCTTAGACCCATAGTAAGTGCCATCGAAGCCCCCACCCTTGCTCTTGGCCAATATCTTGCCTTTAAGCTTCAAAAATTGGTTGGATCCAACCATTATTTAATTAAAGATTCATCTCATTTTATTGTTAAAAACGAAGAATTTCATGTCGATGAGCATGATATTATAGCTAGCTTTGACCTTGTATGTATTTTCACTAAAATACTAGTTCTGGAAGCCCTTTATTTCATCTCTAAACTTATTGATTATGAAATTCTTAACCTTGTTCAATTATGCCTCTTGTCAACCTTATTTTGTTTCAAAGTAACCATTTATGAACAACCTAAAGGTACGCCAATGGGTTCCTCTCTTTCCCCTACCATGGCCAACATCTTTATGGAATACTTTGAGACCAAAGCTTTTGACTCTTGGCAACAAAATCCTAAGCGTCTGTTCAAGTTTGTCGATGATATTATTGTCATTTAGAAACACTGTAGACCTTCACCCAATTCCTTTCTCTTCCATTTTAACACCATTTCCCTCATATTCAATTCACCATGGAAATTGAATATAATAAATCTATACCTTTCTTAGATATCCTAATTACTTGGCTTCCCAATGGTTCCCTCACCCATCAAGTATATGGGAAGAAGACCCACACTTATCATTATCTTCATGCCCATCCTGGAAACCACCCATCTCAAAAATTTGGTGTTCTTAAAACTCTCATCTCTCGAGCCCTTAAAATATATGCTCCCTAGTTTCTTCCTTCCAAAAAATTCCACACTTTCTAAGCTTTCAAGGCCAATGTCTATACTTCTTCTCAGACCAATGAAGAATTCAAGTTTGTCTCTCATCCCATATCCATTTTCCTTGTTTCCTCTCCTCCTTAGGGCCAAGTCTCTCTCGATTCTATAAAAGGGTCCACCGACCTCATTGCTAAAATCTTGTTAAAAATGAACATTAAGACCATTTTTAAACCCCACAAAACTTTGAAACATAAGTTCTAGTCAACCAAAGATAATTCCGACACTGTGCTAAGTTCATGGGTCTACCAGATTCATTATTCATGTGGTAAGTCATACATTGTCCAGACTAGTAGTCCCTTCAAATCTAGCATTCAAGAACATATTGTTGATATCGATCATCTATTCCTATCGAAATTTTCCATCGTTGAGCACTCTTTTAATTCTAAACATTTGATCTTCTTTGATCAATCCAAAATCCTTGTCTCTTTTCTTTTTTACAACTCTAGGATCAATAACGAGGCCCTTGAAATAGATAAGAACCCTGACAGCTTTAATCGAGGAGATGGCTATAAATTAAGCCATTTTTGGCAACCCGTTATCCACCATCTTACTTAGTAGTTTACCCTAATCCCCCCTATTTTCCTATGCACCATTTTTATATATTTGTATTCTATTTTATCTCTTATTACTTAATTTTATTCTATTCAGTTGATCTCATTCCCAATTTGATTTTAATCCTCCCCTCCCTCCCATATTCTATCCTTATATTTATTAATTTTTAAATTAAATTTATTAATATATTTTCTAATCCAGTATATCTATTCATTTTTATAATAGCCTTAATCTATTTTCTTTCTCCTTCATCGTAATATCAATATTTTCACATTTTGCAGTCATATTCCTTCATATTTCGAAGTTCTTATTCCCAGATAAAATTAAATTGTTTAAATAGATTCATCTCTTTCATTAGTTCTTTTTATCCTATTGCCTAGGTGCTATTATTTTTCCTCTTATCCCCCATTATTCTCTCTATTTTATTTTATTTTGAATTCCTTATATTTCATATTTAATTCTCACTACCTTTATTATTTCAATTTGTTGACTTGATTTTTTCCCTTAACAACTACTTTTATTATTTTAATATATTCTTTAATTGGTATTGGCATGCTTCCTTCTATTAAAGACATCAATGCACTCATTTGTTACCATTCAATTTCTAGTCCTTGATCATGGGCAGAGTGTCCAACCAAAATGTTAGACAAAATTAAGAATCCTACACATAGTTTTATCTAGAATATTCACTCAAGATATAACCTAGGAAACCCTTTTAGGATAAAACCCAACTGGAAGGATGGGTTGATGTGCTCTCTTTTTCTGAATAGAAAAATAGATGCAAGTACAAAGAAGTGAGGCTTGTGGCCCATGGGTTGTTATAGTGCATAATTCATTTTTATTTTCTCTTTGTTTATTTACTCTCGGCTACTTTTGTCATCTATGGAACAAAATGAACTCAAATAGAATGGAACCCTCTTCCCCTTAATGGTCTAGTTATAACATAGCTCGATAGCCTACTAGTGGTTAAATTTGACTTCTTCAACTCTTA
This sequence comes from Pinus tabuliformis, assembly GCA_031772625.1. Classification (NCBI taxonomy): domain Eukaryota; kingdom Viridiplantae; phylum Streptophyta; class Pinopsida; order Pinales; family Pinaceae; genus Pinus; species Pinus tabuliformis. The sequence continues at coordinate 790,242,272 of CM062811.1, forward strand.
ACTAAAGTTATAATATGGACTCTTATATACTATTCTTCATTATGATCTAATGTCTAGTCCATTTTCCATGAATACTGAGGTTTATGTGGCATCCTCTCAAATTATGGTGATCAAACCAAGAAGGTCAAGTTTTGAGTGGCATAACTTTTACAAACGAACTTTGATTGAGGTAATTCTTGTGTTGTTGGAAAGGTCTCTATGTGTATAATCGTACCAAATTGTGTTGCATTTAAGAAAGAAAAGATTACCCCAAAAAACATCGTTTGATGCCTCAAACTTCTCCTGAAAGGTTTCAAACCACAATTTACCAAACTGGGTCCCACCAGTAAAAATGGTCTTGTGAGCTGATTCCTCCACGTTTTCTGCTCTGAAAGCATTAAGATGGATGAAAATTATTATATACTTATCCAATCTGGATCAAAAACTAAGTAAGACGACAAGGAATGACACTAAAACTATCGATGATGTTAGTACCAAAGTTAAGGAGGATACCATCACATTGAGCTTTAGTACTTGCATCCATGTTGCACCCCAAAGCCAACTATGCATGTGACACACCCAAAAATGATGTTAACACCCACACACATACAATTCAGAGGAAGAAAGCATAACATAGATAACAACCACAATTCAATGATCCACAGAAGATGTGACATCAAAATCATTAATAATGTTATTACTAAATTGAGAGCAGATGTTACTTGCATACCCCAAAGTTTATCTCTAAATTAACCAAAAAAAAACCAAGTAATTCTTTATAAATAATATTATTTTCATCATTATTATATGTAAAACTACTTACAACACACATTAATTTACACAATTTAAATCAAATTATAAATATCAAATAAATGTATTACATACAAATATGATTATCTGAAAAACACTGAAAAACACTCTAGAATACTATCGAAAGACCATAGATATTTATATATAATATTATTATTTTAAAAATAATGAACTGATATTTCAAATTTTAACTGAGATGTATCCTTTGAAATATATAACATTATGATGCATATAATTGTTAAGCATCTTTAAAATTTAGATATTTTTATAAACATCAATAAAATATTTTTAAGACAGGTTTTCAGCGATAATCACATCATAATTCATTTGTCGACGCGTTTCAAACCAAGAAGTGTGGTTCATCGTCCGGACAAGATGAAGATTCAGATCTAGGCATAGGTTAAATAGAAAGACAAATCATTCAAACAGCTAGAAGGAAACAACTATAGTTGACCACCTATAGTTGTTTCTTTCTAGCTGTTTCAATGATTTGTCTCTCTATTTAACCTATGCCTGGATCTGATTCTTCATCTTGTCCCGATGATGAACCACACTTGTTGGTTCGAAATGCATCGAAAAATGAATTCTGATGTGATTATCGCCAAAAACCTGTCTTAAAAATTGGATATGGATCACAGAAGCCTGAATTCTATAATCAATAAAATAAATTTATGACTATATACACAATTTACTCCCCATTGAAATATTTTAAGTGAGATGTATTCTTTGAGATCTATAACATTATGATGCATATAATTGTTGACCATTTTTAAAATAAACATCTGTAAAATAATTTTATGACCATATACAAATATTACTCTCCATCCCAGGAGACTTGGAAAGTTATTAAGAAAGATTTACTTTAAAAAATCTATGAAATTTATGATATTATTATATATACAACTCAATATTATTTATAAAATTTTGATATTTATATAAATATATATAATATAGTTTTGCAAAAAAATTTCATCCTCATTTTAAAATAATTCTTCTATAGGAATTGGAGAAGAACTTTACGGCTCTACAACCAGCGAGGAACCAACGAGAGAGGTATCGAGAAAATACAAAGCAATGGCCCGAACAAAGCAGACTGCCCACAAATCAATCGGGGGGAAGACGCCCCGCAAGAAGTTGGAAATGAAGGCAGATCGTAAGTCTGCACCGAAACTGGAAGGAGAGAAAAAGCCACATAAATTCAGGCCTGGCACTGCTGCTCTTTGGGAGACCCAAAAGTATGAGAAAAGCACCGATCTGCTTATAAGGAAGCTACCTTTCTAGTGTCTTGTAAGGGAGATTACCCAAGACTATAAGACTAATATTAGATTCCAGTCTTCTATAGTGGCGGCGTTGTGAGGGGAATTTGAACACTTGTAGGGTTGGATCTGATAGGTTATACGACATAGACTTTGAGGTAAGGGATAACTTGCATTTCATATACCTTTTCCATAATCCTGAATTTGTCAACGTTGCATTTGTATGGTCATTGAATGGATCTGGGTCAATCATTCCCGCTACGGAAGGCAGTAATAAGCTCAGATCTGCTAATGATCCAATAGATAAGGCACTTAGAAGAACGAGCAGCCCACGCAAAATCCAGATCTGGGGGCATGCAACCATCAAGACACCTCTTTGCCCTGAATCATAGGCCATAAATGCAAAATAACGCCTGACAAGTAAACAGAACGACGGTGATCTAGGGTTTTGGAGCATGACATCCCGGGCAATAGATCGAGGTTATTCTTAGACGAATTCATACCCTACAGAGGTGGATCTGACACAGTTCTTCATCAAAACACTGGAAGGCAGGCATTATTGCTTGAGGTTTTGGAAGAGCACCAGGATCCAGGATGTAAGACATAAAATATAAAACCTCCTTGGTATACCAGAACATGGGAAAAATCTGATCTACATGGGATGCATTTTACAAGATAACTACACCCTTCAAGATTACAACATAACAACAGACTCGACCATCATCATCAATCTACGTCTGTAGAGTGGATGTTCTGGAACCAACTCAAAGAACACAGGATCTTTCAAGGATGCAGTCAAAGGTAAAGGGAAAGTGCAGACCAAACCAGTAACAATGCCTGAGCTTCTCGGGCCCTACATTGTAGAACAAAAAACTAAGAATCCTGCTCTCACCATTGCAATGCCTGAGGTAAATGCTTTGTATACAGATCTTTACTCCCATTCAATTATCTGTAGATTTAATGGATTTTGGCCCAAATCTGATGTTCTGCACCACTGGATACATACTACATGGACACCAAACTGTGAAATATACTTATGCCCCAAGGGGATTTTTATAGTAAGATTCAATACAGAACAGGAAAAGGAATACATCCTCAACAAGGGGCCATGGTTCTGGGGCAGCACAGGGCTCTTCATGACCCCTTGGTTTCCAGATTTCGATGCCAACACAATGGTGGTATCAAAGATGCCAGTTTGGGTCAGGTTGCACAACCTTCCATTACACTTCTGGCACCAAAAGGTTTTAATTGCCATAGGGAACACTTTGGGAAAATTTATAAAGACTGGTGGAGACAGAATCACAAGGGGAATATTTACATTTTCCAAAATTTGTGTTGAAGTAGATCTCAGTCAGGGACTGCTAGAAAGTATAACACTGAACTTCAATAATACACAGTAGATACAATCCTTGGATTATGAAAATGCAATGTTCTGATGCCACGGATGTCTACAAATAGGACACCTACTTAGTGCTTGTCCATAGTCAAGCCACATCCCCAAATGGAACAAGAAGCAACAGAGGAAACCTAAAGGATGGCAACATATAGATCCATTGGATGAAGAAGAAGGCACAACAAAGACTACAAAATTTAAAGCAAAAATGGATGAACAAAAAGTCCAGAAAAGCACACTAATGAAAGAGGAAGCCCCCAATCATCCTTCGTAGCAACAAGCTTCCCAACCAATAGGAAAGGAAATCTCTGGCAACAAGAGAACTTATGGATCAGAAGGATTTGAGTTGGACAAGGAATCTCACATAACTATAACAAAAAATCAGCTATCCATTGTAACTGCTACCCCCAACACTGGAGGATGGCGAAAGGTGGAGAAAAATAAAGGGAGAAAAGAATGGAATTTTTACTTTTTTATTTTTTGGTTTTTGTGAAAATAGGAATGGACCATTTGCATATGCTCTTTAGCATCTACAAAATGTAATTTTGTCTTATGAATAAAATTACGACTTTTTCCATGGGAAAAAAAATATAGTTTTGCAAATATATACATTTTTATTTTTATGTAACATGTTACAAATTTGTAATTTTATAAAACCAACCTAGATCCATCTTAATTCTAGATATATCAAGTGCCGAGAGGAAATCAAATCTCTCGAGGTTCAAACCTCTTTTTTGAGTGCAAAACTTGAGGAAAGGTTTGCACCTCGAGAGATTTGATCCCTCTCGGTGCTTGATATATCCAAAGTTAAGATGGATCTAGGTTGGTTTCAATCGTGTGCAGCCAAACAAAATCTAACATATGATTGATTTTATCAATAATATGTAAAATCATCTAATATTAATATAATCATTTTAAATATGCTAAATGCAATATAATCATTTTAAATATGCTAAATATGTCTTAGATTAATATGGTCTTTTTAATTTTAAATTTTCTTAGCTACCTCAGTTTGTTGAGATGATAAATATTTTGAATAACTTTAATGATGAAATAAAAATTTTGAATGTAAAGTGACAATGTAATAGTGTCAAATGATAGAAAATGTGAATAATAAGAATATAGTAAATTACAAATAGTCTTCATTATGATTAATCTCAAACTATTTTCTTCTCCCATTCTTATTGTAACCTTTGTTACTTTTGTCGTCTTTTCATATCGATTATATGAAAAGGATAGGTTAAATTGTAAACCATTTAAATATTTAGCTCAAGATATTGCAGTAAACATCATACCTTGTCTCTCTTTCTCTCCAATATTAATAATATAACACAAAATTCAATGTACATTATCAATCATTTTTATGCTTACACTGAAATCAGTGCACAATATTAATCCAGTCACTTTAAAATTAATGTACCATCATACATCCAATTACATCAACTCAGAAATCAACATCTACACTGAAATCAATGCATCTATTGCAAGAAATCAAATAAGATTATAAAACAACATTTACACTGAAATCAATGTATCTCACACAACCAATCAAATACGGTTAGAAAACAACATTTACACTCAAACCAATGCATCTAGTGCAATTAAGAAAATACGTTCACAAACCAACATCTACACTAAAATTAATGCATTTAATGCAAGCAATTAAATAGGATTAGAAATCATCTACATTGAAACCAATGCATCTAGTGAAAGTAATCAAATATTATTAGAAATCAATATCTACATTGAAATCAATGCATCTAGTGTAAGCAATCAAATAGAATTAGAAATCAGCATCTACACTGAAATTGATACATTTAATGAAATCAATCAAATAGGATTAGAAATCATCTACATTAAAATGAATGCATCTATTGCAAGTGATCAAATATAATTAGAAATCAACATCTACACTAAAATCAATGCATCTAGTGCAGTAAATATTCTTCTCTCTCTCTCTCTCGCTATATATATCTATATCTATATCTATATCTATATCTATATCTATATCTATATCTATATACATATACATATACATATACATATACATATACATATATATATACATATATATATATATATACATATATATATACATACATATATATATACATATATATATATATATATATATATATATATATATATATATATATATACACATACATACATATCTATATATATATATATATATATATATATATATATGTATGTATATATATATATATATATATATATATATCCCACCATCTCTCCTTATTTGTCTCGCTGTCCCTCCCTCTATCTCTCCATCTCTCTCTTCTTCCCTCCCTTCACTTTCCATCTATATCTCTATCTCCCTTTGTGTCTCTATATCACCCCAAAAACATACACTCTCTTTCTCCAATCTATCTATCCCTCCCTCCTTCCTCCTCTCCATACCTCTCTCTCTCTTCCCCTTCTCTCCCTCTCCACCACTTCTATATCTCTTCCATCTTGTTGTCCTCTCTCCCTCTCTCTTCATTTTTCTTATCACTCCCCATCTCTCCATTTTTCTTATCACTCCCTCTCTCTCTCCACCTTTCTCTCTTTATTTATTTTTTCTTACCTCCCTCTCTCCCCCTCCAACTCCATCTTTCTTTCCCTCTCTCTCTCCACACTCTCACATCCTCTCTCTCTCTTTCTCCTCACCCTCTAATTCTATTTCTATATCCTTCCCTCTCTCCTCTCTTCCTCTCCCCCATTCTCTCCATCTCTCCTTCTTTGTCTCTTTATCTCACCCCCAAACATACACACTCTCTCTCCATCTCTCCCTTGTCATTCCCCCATCTCTCCACTTCTCACTCTCTATGTATTTCTTCTTACCTCCCTCTCTCCTCCTCTCTCTCAAGTCCACTCTCTCGTACTTCCTCTCTCTCCTTTTCTCTCCTACCTCCCTCTCTCTTCCCCCATCACTCTCTCTGTTTTCTCTCCAATATTCTCTCTTCCCCCATAACTCTCCTCTTGTCTCTCAAGTCTTCTCTCTCTCTCTCTCTCTCTCTCTCTCTCTCTCTCTGTTATGAAACCATCTCAAGAAAAGATAGAAAAGATAGATCAACGCCTTAGAATTCAGCCTTCTCGTGGGGGCAACCTCCTTTACATTACAGGAATGAACAATTCTTGGATGATTCAAATGACAAAACCTCCTTTCCATATATAGGAGTCTAAGGAGTCACAATATAATCTAGCCGACCTAACAATAATAATATAAAGCCACAAAAATAACAATAGAGGGATTCTATGGGGCACAGTAATAACAATATGGGGGCAATAGGGGCACAATAATATTAATAAGGGTTATAACTACAATAGTAATGGGGTAATCACTAGTATTATAGGGACCCAACATACCCCTCTCCTTCAAAAAAGTGTTGTCCTCAACGTTTCAGTAGTTCTGGATACTTCTGCATAAAATTCTCATCCTCCCATGTGGAATATTCAGCAGATAAGTTCTTCCACTTGATAAGATACTCTGAAATTGAATGATTTCATAGCTGTCGAGTTCTTGTTTCTGTGACTGTTTCCGGTTTCAATATAATTTTTACTTCCTCGTCAAGTTTTGGCAATATTGTTTGAACTGGGAGCTTGTCGCCTATAACCTTCTTTAAACATGAAACATGGAAAACTGGGTGCAATCGAGAAGCTGCAGGAAGCTCCAATTTGTATGCCATAGTACCAATCTTTTGCAACACCTTGTACGGACCATAATACTTTGGTGATAATTTATTATCCTTCTTAGCTTGCTTGAGGGACATTTTCTTATATGGTTGTAGCCGTAGGAATACCCAATCACCTACATCAAAACTTCTTTCACTGCGATGTTGATCTGCCTGTTGTTTCATTCTATTCTGTGCCAACACGAGGTTATCCTTTAAGAGTTGGAGGACTTGTTGTTGATGTTCGATGTGATGTTCCACTGCTTGAACCTTAGAATTTTCTCTTAAATATGATGTGATGGATGGTGGTTGATACCCATAAAGTGCCATAAATGGGGTCATTTTTGTTGTTGTATGGAAGGAAGTGTTATACCACCATTCAGCCAGAGGCAACCATTTGACCCATTGTGTCTGTTTATCAGATACAAAGCAACGAAGATATCCTTCCAAACATTTGTTTACTATCTCATTTTCCCATCAGATTGAGGATGATAAGATGAGCTATGAGCTAACTGAGTACCAAGACAAGAAAATAATTTTGTCCAAAAATTTCCAGTGAAAATGGGATCTCTGTCACTTACAATAATCTTTGGGTTTCCATGTAGCTTTTGAATTGTTTCCATAAATGCAGTAGAAACTGTACTGGCTTTAAATGGATGTGATAATGCAAAAAAGTGTGCATACTTGGTAAGTCTGTCAACTACCACCATGATGACACTCTTTCCCTCAGACTTGGGTAAACCTGTGATAAAATCCATTGAAACCTCCTCCCAACGTTGGCTTGGAATGGATAAAGGTTGTAATAGACCCGGTGTCTTAATTGTTTCAACTTTATTTTGTTGGCAAACCAAACATTCCGCCACAAACTTTTGAATATCTGATTTAAGGCCATCCCAAAAAATTCCTTCTTAACCCTGTGGTAATTTTTAAAAATCCTGAGTGCCCTCCTAAGGGAGAAGTGTGCAATTCCATAAGAATCTTTTGTTTTAGCTGGGAATTCTTACAGAGGTATAAGCGATCTTTGTACCATAACGAATCATTTTTCCAGCTAAATGTATCAGACGTACTGGAATCTTTTTGTAACTTTCGAATAAGTGCCCACACTTCTTCATCATTCTTCCATTCCTCCCTTGCTTCATTTATCCAATCTGGTTGGATAATAGAAATGGCGCACAACAATGCTTCCACATCCTCATCCTTTCTTGAGAGTGCATCTGCCACCACATTTTGCTTCCCTTTTTTGTAGATGATTTCAAAGTCATAACCCAACATCTTTGTGACCCACTTTTGTTGCTCTTCAGAGGATAATCTTTGTTCTAAAAAGTATTTAAGGCTATCATGATCTGTTTTTACCTTGAAGTGTCTTCCCATTAGGTAGGGTCGCCATTTCTTAAGTGCATGGAGTATTGCCAACATTTCCTTCTCATAAATAGCTTTGCTTAAAAACTTTCCCTTGATTGGACGACTTTCAAAAGCAATGGGTCTTTCATCTTGCATTAGAACAACACCAATTCCATTTCCTGAAGCATCACATTCCACAATAAAGGTTTTTGTGAAGTCCGGTGTAGCTAAGACCGGTGCTTGGCACATTGCCTCTTTAAGATGTTCAAAGGCCTTTGTTGCTTCCGGAGTCCATGAAAATGCATCTTTCTTCAATAATGTTGTTAGAGGTGCTGCTATTCTCCCATAATTCTTAACAAACTTGCGATAATACCCTGTCAACCCAAGAAATCCTCGCAGATGCTTTATGGATGTGGGGATTTTCCATTCCTTAATGGCTTTAATTTTGCTAGGGTCTACCTTAACTCCTTCATGAGATACAATATGACCCAAATATTCCACCTCCTGGACTCCAAAGAAACATTTGGATCTTTTTGCATATAATTGTTTCTCCTTCAATAGTTGTAGCACCTTGTCAACATGTTCAACATGATCCTTCCAAGACTTGCTGTAGATTAGTATATCATCAAAAAATACTAACACAAATTTTCTAAGGAATGGTTTGAAAATTGAATTCATCAAACCTTGAAATGTTGAAGGTGCATTGGTAAGGCCAAAAGGCATGACCAAAAATTCATAATGACCCTCATGAGTTCTAAATGTTGTTTTCAGAATGTCTTCAATCTTCATTCTGATTTGATGATATCCTAAACGAAGATCCAACTTGGTGAAGTAAATTGATCCATGCAATTCATCCAATAATTCAATGACAGGAATGGGGAACTTATCTTTAATAGTGAGCTTTTTGAGCTCCCTATAATCCGAACACATGCGCCATGATCCATCCTTCTTGTGCACCAATACTACTGGAGCAAAGAAAGAACTTTGACTCGGTTGAATTATACCAGCCTCTAGCATTTCTGCAACCATAAGTTCAATTTCACTCTTTTGGACATAGGGATATCTGTACGGCCTGATGTTTGGAGGAACACTTCCTGGAATCAGATGAATAGCATGATCATGATCACGCATAGGTGGGAGACCTTTGGGAGTCTCAAATACCTTGGAATGATTGTCCAGGACTTTTTGGAGATCTGGAGAAATAGATGATTCCGATGTGGAAACATCTAGCGAACATAATTGTGCAATTACACCTCTTTGCTCCTTTTTTAGAAGCTTTGTCATACCATTAGAGCTGATTATCTTTCCTGGTTTCCCTGCAATACCCCTTAATTCAACTTCCTTTCCTTCCGTAGAAAATTTGATGAAAAGTTCTTGAAAATTAAAAGCTATTGTACCCAGGGATTGTAGCCATTGGACTCCTAGTACAACATCAGCACCTCCCATTGGAATGGAAAGCATTGGGCTAGTCAATACATATTCTCCCATGGATAGCTTGATATTATGGCACTTTCCAGAGCAATTTATTGTTCCTCCATTTGCAATCATCACTTGACACTCTGGTGCTGGATATAGGAAGCAATTCAATTCTTTTGCTACCTTACAATGAATAAAATTGTGGGTGCTTCCTGAATCAAACACTATTACCTTTTTCTTCTTGATTTGTCCTTCTATCTTGATGGTTTGAGGAGTGGTAATTCCCGCCAATGCATTACAAGATATGGTCGGATTTATTTGTTCTTCATCTAGGCTTTGTTCCTGGAGTATATCCTCTTCTTTTGACCTTTCTTGCTCCTTTTCTTCTTCCTCTTCACAATCTATGTAGAATAATTTCTTCTCAGCACACTTATGACCTTTAGTGTATTTGCTATCACAACTGTAACAAAGCCCTTTTGCTCTTTTTTCTTCCAATTGTTGTGGTGTCAACCTTATAGGTTGTGGAAGACTAGGGGCAACAACACTTCCGTCTTTATAGTTGTGAGTGGTATGCTTCCTGGTTGCCATAATTTTGCTTTCCATTTTTCTTGCTAACCTGAATGCCTTCTCTAATGAATCAGGTTCCCAAAGGCGAACATCATGTTGGATATTATCCTTTAAAGACCCTATGAACACATCAATCCTATGCTCCTCTGGAATATCTTTTACCCTTATGTTCAATTTTTGGAACTCCTCAATGTGCTCCATTATTGAACCCTTTTGTTTGAGACTTATCAATTGGCTAAAAAAAGTGTTGCTTTTTGTATCCTCATAATGTGCTATCAATTCTTCCGTAAAAATTGCCCAAGTGATAAATGGTTTACGAGAGCAAAGCCATTGATACCATACAAACTGATTTGGTTCCAAATATAAAGTTTCCATACGTACCTTTTGTGTGTTTTGCACATTATTGAGATCGAAGAATTGCTCCATCTGTAATATCCATGTGGCAGGATCCTTGCCATCAAACTTCCTCATATCGATTTTTGGAATATGGTGAGTCTTCGATCCAACATTAGTGTCTATGGAATCATGATTAACATTTCTTTTGTTCTCATCATGAGTTTCCTTTAGTACCCTTTCACCCTTAGGGACGATTTCTTGTAGCAACTTATTCATATTTATCTTCAATTCGTCCATGTTTGTCTTCAAATCTATCTTCAAATCATCCATCTTAACTTCCACGTCAATCATCTTATCTTCTACGTCTTTCTTTAAACAGTCCATATTAGCTTCTACACCTTTCTTTAAACCATCCATCTTAGCTTCTACATCTTTCTTTAAACCATCCATCTTAGATTCTGTTCCTTTTTGTGCAAGGGACAGTTGTTGCACTTGGTCTTGTAATTTTGATATATCATGTTGCATTTCTTCCTCTTCTTCATGAGTCATGCTAGAGCTTTCAGGTTCCTTACTAGGTGTTTGCATTTTCTTTCCTCGGGGCATCAGTTACCAAAATAATGCTCTACTATGCCCTTTGAATTCCTTCAAAATAATTTTTCAAACCAAGCTTAAGAAATGATTTAAGAAAATCTACACACCCTTTTTCACTTTGTAGGTGCTCGATATTGCCTCTGATGTATCTCTGTACTTTCCAATCATCTAGTTCTGAATTTGTGAGCTGTAGTAGCCCTCTGTGTCCTCTTTCCAATGCCACAAGTCTGACCCAAATTGGATTCTCCAAGGAAGATTTATGTGAAATCTCCCACAGTGACTTGCTTATAGACTATTTCAGTAGAGCAAACTTGTACGACGTGCCACGAGTCACTGTTTAGACCTTTGGATCTAAAAAATGTATACAAGAAACTACAGTCCGTCCTCAATCTGATCCCCAGAGAGAAAGTTATGATGATTTTCCCCAGGTCACCTGTTTTGAATGTAATTCAGGAGTCTGCAAAAAGACCAACTTCCTTAGATCATATCTCCACAAATATTGTGCGAAAAGCTCTAAAATTTGGACCCAAGGTTCAGCGTGATTTCTTCTCAAATGGGTTGTCTTTGCGACTTTTGAAACATCACAGAAAAAAGTTATAGCGAAAATTCCACGATGACCTGTTTGGAGCAGCGAAACCCTGGAATCCAAAGCTTTGATACCAAATGTTATGAAACCAGCTCAAGAAAAGATAGAAAAGATAGATCAACGCCTTATAATTCAGCCTCTTCGAGGGGGCAACCTCCTTTACATTACATGAATGAACAATTCTTGGATGATTCAAATGACAAAACCTCCTTTCTATATATAGGAGTCTAAGGAGTCACAATATAATCCAGCCGACCTAACAATAATAATATAAAGCCACAAAAATAACAATAGAGGGATTCTATGGGGCACAGTAATAACAATATGGGGGCAATAGGGGAACAACAATATTAATAAGGGGTATAACTACAATAGTAATAGGTAATCACTAGTATTATAGGGACCCAACACTCTCTCTCTTCCGTCTAATCCTCGCTCTCTCTCTCTCTCTTCCCTTCAATCCTCTCTCTTCCCCCATCTCTCTCTCTCTCTCTCTCTCTCTCTCCCCCCCCAACTATGTCACTAGTGTAGCTGCTACAACCACCCTCCAAAATTTTGGCCTGCACCAATTTCGGAGCCTCCCTCAAGAGTTTCACTTGATGATTGCACACACTCACGTTCACTCCGTGAGCTCGTGTGAATATTTGCACCTACCCTGCTTTCTCTTTTCATTCAAGTTCATGTATGCCAGAGTCTATGTCATGCTTGCGACCAAGTTCTGGTTATGATCAAAGAATTTGCTTCATATGTGCTTGTTGTGTTCACTATGAAAGCATCTATCACACTCGCACATGGAGTCACATTCACTATCGCGCAAACATTGTCTCAATTCAATGAACGGTCAATCACAAGTATCGTGCTTGTCACTTTCACTGTCAGTCATTCATGTTGAAAATGTGTGTCTGGATGGTTTGGGTCATTTCGTCATCGAGTCATGTGAGTGTGTGTTCATATGATCACCAATGCATCTTCCAATCATTCGCACACTTAGTCATTTTAGTTGAAGTTCTGACGACTAGACTCTCATTTGACAGCTGGACCATCACTTCTCTTTCGACTCAATCGACTATCAACCAGAATAGTGCAGAAGCACCAAGCTAGTATTTTCAAGCTACATTTCCCGCGAGCAACCAAATCAGCTTCCATGCTAACCACACAAACAGTCGGACCCAGAAGTCACCCCGGGATTGAAACCTTTAAAAAATTGTGTAGAGGCCACTGACCTCACTCACTCAAATGACTGAGGAAATTGCACAGATAGGTCAGACAAACACCAAGTGATCGTCCTTGTCTCCTTCATAAAATTGCACAGTTTTCCCAGTCAGTGATCATGACAGTCGATCAACTGCTCATCCAAGAAATTACGCAGTTTCATGAGCAGGCCTTCTGTCGTCCAGTAGTCCACTCAGCTCAAAAATTGTGGAGATATGATCAGTAGACCGACTTCCCAGCTTCAGTGTAATTTTCCCGCCAACAAATCCCAGCAGCAGACAACCATTTCATTTCAGAAATTGTGTAGTTTCTGTTGCGAGTGACTGAGCAGCCACTGCCAGTTCCCTTTGGGAATTGCACAGTTTTGGTTTCTAGTGAGCCCAACAGCTAGCTTCCAATTCCCTCTGGGAATTGTGCATCTTTGGATGCCAGTCTCCCGGGAAGTTCCACCAAAAAAACTGTGCAATCTGTGCATGTTGACCCTCCTCACAACGCAGCGTGTTCCTCCAGAAAATTAAACAATTTTGGCCTTCCATCCCCTACTGCACTCTCATTCCAAAAACTATGCATATCCTGCCTACCTTACCTTCCTGTAGCCTGGACTATCTCTCCCAAATTTTGCACAACTTTTCCTCCCAGCTGAGCCAGACCTCGTAGACAGTCACTGTCGACTCAGATTTCTCATCTCCATCACTGTATGACTCTTGTGCAGTTTTCATCAACATTTCCTGGAGACATCATCCTGCTTCACAACCTTTTTGCCTCTCCCAGCCACCGCATCTGAAATGATCATGTGTCATGGTAGACTAATAGGTTTCAGATTTGATGTCATCTCGTCATGAGTGACTGCAGGTACAGGTACACCAAAGAAAAGGTAAGACAACGAACGAGATGAGGGAAGGGAGCACAAGCAGAAGGACAAATTCAAAAATGGGTGAATGAATGATGCATGCAAAATAGACCAACGTGACAGACATGCACCTTCACGAACATATGAGCTTGTCAAGCCTTCCAACATGAAAGCAAGGAACAACATGTTAGAGCTTCATCAAGTGAACCAAGGACCATCGAAGACTCCGTGCACTTTGTTTTGTGGAGGTGAAGCTATGATACACCATGAAGACATCCATCACCGAGCAACACTAAAGCTCGACATGCACTCCAGCAACAGCATGAATGTACCAACACTATCATATCAAGTCATGTCACGAGTCATGTTGCCCACATATGTACTATGGGCTATGTTGTCAAGCAATGTAATGTAACATGGGAGTCCAAGAAACCCACTTGTTGAAAAAAGAGTCATGTAAGTCGAAAGGTCATAGAAGTCAAATGGTCATGAGGGTAGTCGAACAACCATAAGGGTTAGTTTCACCCTTGGCTAAAAATACCCCGTCATTTGTACATGCAAAGGACTTTTCACCTCAACTCCTCCCACATAGTCAAGAGAATCTATAATATTTTCATTAAGGAGTAAGCAGTGGCACCAATTCCCCACACTCGGGGTTAGTGATGTATGGTGTAACAACGTGTCTTAGAACTTTCACTTAATTCAGAAGCTTGCTACAAGCCAGCACGTTTTCACACATGTATTGTATCTGTTGTAAGACTGATCTTTAACACTTGTAATGCATGTTGCTTTAACCTGTGTTCTACATCTGAACTATTTCACTTGTTGTAATGCATAATATATTAATGGAAATGTGTTGTATATGTTATTAACATTGTCTCGCCCGTGTAGACTACTCTCCCGGACATCAGACAGACTTTTCACATGAAGCTTGCTGTGACAACCATTTCACTCCTTTGGACTAATCCGTTGAGTGGTGTACGTGTTATCTTACCTTGTATGTTGTGACTATCACATCTGTGTGGACTGCTCCTCCAGAATTTGTGCATGTACTATTGTGTTGTGTGTTCCTAGCCAAGTTGGGACTGCATCCCATCCAACTTGGGACTCACTTTCACCCTCTCCCTCTATATTGAAAGAACCCATTGACATGAGTACACTTACACTCACCAAGCACGCAAAACTCACTTCCCGAAGACAAAGCAGACCACTCTCCTGTGCTGACAAACAAGAGTGAGACAAATCCTTAAGATAATGGAAATTGTGCCATCATACTGGACGGGACTTGCACACCAAATGATGTGAGGTCTAGTTGGGACTTCCACCCCAAATGGTGTGAGGTCTAGTTGGGACTTCATACCGTGGTGATCCCCTTAATGTTGGCGGGTCTAGCACTATCAACATTGCTGGAACTAGAAGGAGGGAATCAAGTTATATATGGCTGAAATTTCCCTCACACTCACTCATCAACCATCTGGTCAAGGCAGTAACTCGCACTCCCTCTCACCTACATGAAACTCGGTGGTTGGTTACTCCTCACCTCCCAGTGTTGAACACGAGACTCCATATCAACACATTCACTCTATTCATCCCATCACTCACTAGCTCGTTAAAGCAGTTGGACTAATCCTAGCTAGAAAGCATCTTCCACGCGCAATAAGGAAGCCAAAAGCCACTCCCACGGGAGTTGTTGTATCATAAGTGGAAGAAGCAGACCTTGCCACACTTTAAGGTCTAGGAGAATCTATCAAAGACAGAAAGGAACCTCCAATCTTCTGACAAGGTGAACAAGACACTCTTGTGATCTTGGCATCAGACTTCGATGTAGGAGGCAGAGGGGAAGGCAACAGAGGAGGCGGAGCAGAAGGGAGCGGAGGAGGTGGAGGTGGAGATGAACTAACAGACTCAGAGTTGGAACCATAAGACTCCGAAGGAGAAGAAGAGGACGAAGAAGAAGAAGAGATGGTTGACCCAAATCTTGGAAGGTTGACTCAGGGACCATTGGCTCTCCCCGCTGTTCTGCACAAGATGCCGAGGCGAGTGGAGAGAGTGAACGTCAAGTTCGACCCTGATAGCATGGTAAAGGTGGAAGACCACTTAGACAACTTCTACCTACAGCTGCAGACCCTTGAGGTACGTTATGATAATGTAGCATGTAGATTGTTCCCATGTACCTTGGTTGTTCGCGCAGTTGCTTGGTATCACAGCCTTCCACTGAACTCTATACACAACTAGGTTGCATTCAAATGCACGCTCCTTGAGAAGTTCATTTATGACAAGACCCCAGCCATGCTACTTAAGGAGTTGGGAAACCTCAAGATGGAGGGAAAAGAGAAAATGAAAGATTTCAGTAAGAGGTTTACACATATATTGAAAATGTTTGCAGGAGACATTAAACCTCATGACTCCATCTCCACTGATTACTACATGTATGTATTGCCAATGAACATTGTGCAGTTTCTCAAGCGAGACGCGAAACCAACACTGTTGGAAAACTGTGAAGAAGCTATCTTTGTTGAAAAATACCTATGTGTAGTCAGAGTCACCAAGGATGATGAAGGGACGAAGGACTCTAAGGGTGTGAGTACAAAGTCCCAAGCAGTGGCGAGTAAGGGTAGAGACAAAGAATCAACTGATATTACACCCTCTATCGTCTCGTCAAGAGATTTTCGACTAAAATTTTTGAACTCAAACAACGTAGAACAAACACATTTACAAGCAGTCACCTGCATAGGCAGAGACAACCAAGCAGCGCATCAAGCAATAGCTAGTTCATTTCAAAAAATGTGCAAAAGGCTATGTTCCATCTCGAACAGTGTGAAGATCCGAAATTTTGTTCTTTCCACAAAGAACATCCTCTAGAGAACTCTTGTTCGAGCTGGAAGCGAGTCACAAATGATTTTTACAGTCGCAGACTCGATGCGGGAAGTAATATGCAAGAGAAACCGAAAGACAGAGACAATGACGAATAGGTTAAACCTGATGATCCATCAAGCTCTGATTATGTGGTGAATGCATATTAGTGCTCACAAATGATGTCAAAGACAACACTAAGAAGCAACCCTGAAAGCAAACTGACCATTACAATATTAGGAGTAAAGGGACTCCTCCCACACTTGAGGAGATGTAAGAAAAGGTCAGACTGCTGATAAGGAAGACTGATCCACCAGCCGGCCCAAAGTAGAAAACATAAAGCAAGTCTGGGAAGACAAAGGTGGACAAAAGAACATCCATGAGCAGCAAGCTGCACAACACTCTGCCAGATAACATGAACACTTGCTTTACCCCAGACACCTTAGTGAGTCTACCACCTTTGGATTACAACATTGTTGACGATATGAGGAAAACTCAGGCAAATATCAGTTTGTTTGAGTTCTTTAAGATACGGAGCTAGCAAGATATCCTATTGCGCGCATTCGAACAGAGAGTGATAGAGAACGCAACCTCTACTAGAAAGCGAGCAAGCACACCTCCTAGGTCACTTTCAACCATGCTCAATACACTTCAGATGGAAGAAGAAAACTCAGGTTTCCCTCCCTTCCTGCTATATTTTGAAATTTTCAACTGCAATGTTCACAACTATTTGGTTGATTCTGGCACAACAACCAACATCATGCTACTCTCCATCGCTAAAAGGATCAATACACAATGGAGCAAGACATCCACGTGAATCATCCAACTTGATTGAACATTGGTACCAGCGATTGGTGAACTATGAGACATGATCATTCGATTATCTCATGATGGTCGAGTCCACCAATGCATCAACATAGTGATTGTGGACATCCCGGAAGCATATGGTCTATTGCTCAGTAGAGACTGGTCCAACAAGTTAAATGGATATTTTGCTACAGATTGGTCTCACACGTGGCTTCCATACAAGGGATGGTGCAGCCAAATCCAGGTAGAATCCGAGAGGTAAATGAAGCATAATGTCACTCCCATTAATGGCGAGAATGAACTGTTGGGTTTCGCAAAACTCGTTTTCAGCAACTACCTCCTTGAGACAACATTGGGGTGTTATCCTACATGGCTAGCTCCAACCCCACTAGGCACACATTTGGGACTCCTTCCTTGCCCAACTGGTGGTAAAGAAACTTGTACAACACATTGTACGACTAGTAGCAATAGTAGCAGCATTACTAGCACATCAAGCGGTCTGTGTACATATGAGTTGTGGATTATGTACTTTGACGGATCAAAAACATTAGACGGATCAGGATTTGGGTGTGTTATGATCAACCCTTGCAACAAGAAGCATCTGGTTTCAGTTCGCTTGTAGTTAGAGTGCGTGAACAATGTAGCAGAATATGAAGCACTCGTGTTGGGCTTGTAGAAAGTCATTTGCCTCAACGTGGTCATGCTCAAAGTGGTAGGTGATTCAAATATAGTGGTACGACAGGTATGTAACACCATTCATTGTTTATCACCGCATCTCAAAAGTTACCAACAAGAGGTATGTTGACTAATCTCAAACTTCCAAGCATTTAATATCATTGTTCTACCACGTATGCGTAATGCAGCTACCAATGCACTGGAAAATGTAGCCTCGCGAATGTCACCAATTAGGGATAGATTTACTATTGAAATTTTGTACAAACCATCTATCCTGGACAACATAACTAACTTACATATAATGATGATCAAAATATACTACATTTCATGCCCAACGTTGACATCTTCAAAGATGTAGTGATAGATGATGATGAGCACGAGCTCTCTTTGCAAGCAAAAGTTGGTGACATGAAAGGCCATATTATCGCAAAAGGTGTGGCATCATTGGAAAAGCTATATGACTTGAAAGAATGGTTCCAAGGGCCAAGGAACAGTAAGACCCAGAATTACACCATGAGGCATGAACTGATAAACCTTGGAACATAACAAGATCTGAAGTTTATCAATCTTGGTACATGTTGTACACAGCAAGAGTGGCAAGCCTTTATCTGCTTGTTCAAACAGTACTGAGATGTGTTCACATGGACGTATGATGACCTAAAAACTTATGACACACGAATCGTCCAACATATCATCTCGATTAAAGAAGGGTTCAATCCATATCAGCAGAAGCTGAGGAAAGTACATCTGTCGCTTGAACCACTCATACAGAAAGAGCTTACAAAGATGTTGGATGCATGGATCATATAGAAATTTTGACATTCCACATGGGTCTCCAACCTTGTTCTTGTACGAAACAAGTTTGGGGAAATCCACTTCTGTGTTGATTTCCAGAACGTAAACCGCACCTCAGACAAAGACAACTACCCCGTGCCATCGATGGACCATATTTTGCAAACAGTATCTAGGGCACATATGTTCTCTCTCCTTGACATTTTCTTAGGATACAATCAGGTTCTAGTAACAGAAATTGACAGAATCAAAACTACTTTCCGTATCAAGTGGGGTACGTTCGCTTATAGACGAATTCCATTTTGGCTCGTAAATGCAAGCACAACATTTTTGTAGGTTTTAACCCCATACAGAAATTACCTGCATACGAATTCTAAAACACATAAAATAAACAATGTGAGAGCATAACACATAAAACACATATACACAAAGATTATCCCCTGGATCCCAAAACCGGGACTACCATATTGATTTTTCATTATGTTCCTTTCAATATTACAATACATATTTATACATGCCAAAGCATCCAATACCATGTACCAAAAACCATCGCGTCTAAAACCATGTGCGAAAACCTTGCACAAAACCATAAGTAGGTCCGCCTACCTAATATAGGGTCCCAAGAATTTTCCCGCTTGTTGTTTTCTTTCAACGGGGGCCCACAGGAGAGCTTAGTCATTTATCTAGCCCTGCAACGCCCATTTTTTCTCTACAGTAAGAGAACTTCTCAAAGCTCACAGATTTTGTCAATGCATTTGCAGTATTCTTCAAAGTGTCCACCTTTACCAGTAACACCTTTTTGTCTTCTATCATATCCCTCACAAAGTGATACTAAACATCAATTTTCTTTGTCTTTAAATCATAAGCAAGGTTCTTTGCCAGCAAAATTTCACTTTGGCTATCACAACCTATCCTTATAGCTCCCTGTACTAACCCCATACTTGAACACAATCTCTACAACCAAATGGCTTCCTTGCTTGCATGAGTGGCTACCATGTATTCTGCCTCTGTAGTTTATAGTGCCACTATAGATTGTTTCTTACTCATCCAACTAACTGCACCTCCAAATAGGTTTAACACATACCCACTTGTAGATTTTCTCTGTTCTAGATCTCCAGTCTAGTCTGCATCAACAAAGCCATGAATATCCAAAACTCTATCCAATCCTGGTCTTCCTTGGTAGCACAAACCATAATCACTAGTTCCACGCAAATACGTGAAAACCCACTTCGCTGTTGTCCAATGCTCCTTTCCTTGGTTTTGACATAAACCTACTCAATACTCCCACTAGATGTGCAATTTCTGGTCTAGTATAGACCATCGCATACATCAGGCTACCGACTGCACTTGCATATGGAACGCGGGATGTCCTCTTCCTATTCTTGTGTCTTGGGACACTGTTCAATAAATAACTTTACACCTACAAGAATAGGAACCTTCATGGGTTTACAATCTTGCATATTAAACCTCTGCAATATTATCTCGACATACATCCTCTGGTTTAACCAGAGCTTCCTCTTTGCCTGATCTCTTTTAATTTCCATGTCCAAAATATAGTTTGCAGCACCAAGATCTTTCATGTAAAATTTGGATGACAATTGGGTCTTCAAATCCTGGATAATTTCTTTTCCTTTTCCAACCAGCAACATGTCATCCACATACAAGACCGGATAAATAACATGGTCACCAATTAATTTAAAATAAACAAAGTGATCTGCTTTTCTTTTGGTGAAGCCAAGTCCCCATATAAATGTATCAAATTTATGATACCACATCCTTGGTGATTGTTTTAGCCCATACATAGACTTCTTTAACTTGCATACCAGTTCTTTCTTACCCTTCACCATAAACCCTTCAATTTGCTTCATGTAGATCTCCTCTTCCAGGTCTTCATGGAGAAATGTTGTCTTCACATCCATCTGTTCTACCCCAAAATCAAAAGCAGCAACAACAGATAAAAGTAGCCTAATAGAAGCTACCTTGGCAACAGGAGAAAAAATATCACCCAAATCAATTCCTGACACCTGGGAATAACCTTTTGCTACCAACTGAGCTTTGTATTTATCCACTTTTCCTTCTGTATTTTTCTTCTTCTTGAACACCCATTTGCTTCCAATGGGTTTCCTTCCAGCCGGCAACTCCACCAGATCCCAAGCCTCATTTTTGTGCAAAGATTCCATTTCATCAACCATGGCCTCTTTCTAGAGTTTTCCATCCTCTGAATCTACTTCTTCTTTCACAGTTTTGGGATCATCATTAGTAATAGATAAAGAAAAATTTGAACACAAAGTAGATCGACTATACCTTTCTAGTTGCCTTCTTTCTCGAACTGATCTTCTCACAACCAGAGTTTTTGGCTCTTCATCTTCTGATTCCTCTTCTGTTGTAGAGTCTGATTCTTCCACCTTTAGCTCAAACTCTATCTTCTCAGGTTACCTTGATGGGAATTCATGTTTAATAACATTTTTCACCTCTCTAAACAACACATCTCAGATGTACACAACCTTCCTTGTTACTGGGTTCCAAAGCTTATAACCCTTTAAACCATCCTGATACCCAATAAAGGTGCACTTTTCAGATTTACTATCCAACTTTGTTCTTTTCTCCTTTGGAACATGTACATATGGATCACATCCAAATACCCTTAGATGTGAAAGAGAGGATTTCTTACCAGTCCATGCCTCTTGTGGAGTCTTATCCTCCAACGTCGATGAAGGTGATTCATTGACTAGGTAACATGTTGTCTCCACCGCCTCTACCCAAAATTCTTTTCCTAACCCAGCACCACTGAGCATGCTTCTTGCCCTTTCCATCAATGTCTTGTTCATTCTTTCTGCAACTCCATTTTACTCAGGTCTGTATGGAGTAGTCTTTTTTCATGCTATACCACACTTCTTACACAATTCTTCAAATTCCTTGCTGCAAAACTCTGCACCATTATTTGTCCTCAACATATTTATCTTCTTCTCCATCTGGCTTTCCACTAGAGCCTTCAATTCTTTAAACCTATTGAAAACTTCATATTTCTTCTTGAGGAAATATATCCATGTATTCCTTGGCAAGTCATCTATAAATGATACATAGTACAGAGACTTACCCAGTGATGAAACCTTCACGGGTCCAAACACATCACTGTGCACAAGCTCTAATATTTGTTTCACCCTCTTACCACTAGAGGGGAAACTCACTCGATTATGCTTCCCATATACGCAATTTTCACAGAAATCAAAATCCAGAGAGCTATTAGTCATACCTTCTACCATACCTTTACCATGATGTATTTGAAGGCCCTTCTCTCCAATATTTCCAAGCCTTTGATGCCATAGCATGGTCTTTTCTCTAGAGACCACTAGATTTTCTACTCCACTTTCAGGAACCATAGAACTGTTGCACCCATCAATAAAAATGCTACATTTTAGATTGTACAGAGTTCCAATCTGAACTCCACGCATCAATACCAGTGCTCCCCAAACCATCTTGCAAGTATCTTCTTCAAACACTATTTTTACACCTGCATCATCTAGCTTGCTTACAGAAATCAGATTTTTGGCCAGTGCAGGAATATGCAAAACACCCAGAAGTGTTCTAACCCTTCCACCTTGCAACTTCAACTTTACTTTTCCATGACCAATGATTCTAGCCTTTCTATCATCCCCTAATAAGACATGACCCCCGTCATATTTCGCATATTCATAGAACCACTCTCTCTAGGGAGTGAAGTGAAAGGATGCACCTGATTCAATCAACCATGCCTCATGATCTACATGTGTACTTGAAGAACCCAATTATACATCCCCATGTTCACCTGAGGTGGTTTTCGCCTCTCCAGAAGGAGCATCATCAGATCCCTTTCCTTTGTTAGGAGCTTTAGACTTACAGTCGCTTTTGTAGTTCCCTTCCTTTCCACATTTCCAGCACACCTTTATAGGTTTTCCTGGAGATTTAGATCTCCCTCTAGATTTAGATCTCCCACTCAATGACTTATTTTTGTTTCTATTCTAGGATTGTCCTTGTACAGATAAGGCATCACCATTCTGGCTCTCCATATTTTTCCATCTCATCTCTCCATCAGCAAGAATGAAACTATTTCATCAAACTGCAAGGCAGTTGTATTGTTACCTATTGCAATAACTAGACAATCCCACGAATCTGGTAGAGAACACAACAAACTGATGCACTTATCTTCATCTAAAATTTTAATATCAACAGATAATATCTGACTTACCACAATATTAAATGTGTTCAGATGCTATTTCATTGAGTCTCCATCTTTCATCCTCGGGTTATAGAGATTTTTCCACAAGAAAAGTTTATTCACCAGAGACTTAAATTGGTACAAAGTCCCTAACTTGATCCACAAATCCTTAGCCATAGCTTCCCTTGATACCTTCAACAATACTAAATCTGAGACACACAATCATATTTTCCTCTTTGCCTTCCAGTCCAACTTCTTCCATTCTTCATCGAACACTCCCATTGGTTTAGTACTCGGATCTACCATGATCTAGTGATCTTTATCTACCAATAGATTTTTTGTCTTGAGTTTCCATAACTCAAAACTTTGACCATTAAATTTCTCGATCCTTATCTTTCCACTGTTCGCCATCTTCTTTCACCATGAGAATCGATCCCGCAGATCTCCCACTGAATAAGGTCTACCACAGGGCCGAGCGAAACCCCTCGGCAACAAAGGCATCCCATTGAATCCAAAACACCTCTGATACCAAATGTAGGTTTTAACCCCATACAAAAAATTATCTGCACACGAATTCAAAAACGCATAAAAGAAGTAATGCGAGAGCATAACACATAAAACACATATACACAAAGATTTTCCCCTGGATCCCAAAACCGGGACTACCAAATTGATTTTTCATTATGTTCCTTTCAATGTTACAATACATATTTATACATGTCGAAGCATCCAATACCATGCACTGAAAACCATCGCGCCGAAAACCATGTGAGAAAACCATGCACAAAATCATAGGTAGGTCTGCCTACCTAATATAGGGTCTAAAAAAATTTCCCCGAGGGGATACCCACCCCCTCAAATCCCCTGGACAAGGGGGGCTGCCCCCCCCCCCCCGCCGTTGTGCAATCAACACAATGAAGGGGGGGATCTGCCCCCCTTCTAACCCCCCCATTAACTAGGGCATCTAGTCATGGAAAGAATATAACACAACCCAACAATTTCAGCACACTATGGACATTGCCTTTCATGGACTCATTGGACAGAGCATGGTGGTATACCTTAATGATGTGACTATGTTCTCAAAAAGACGAGAAGAACACATATGCCATCTTAGGAAAAAATTTGAGCGATTCTGGAGATACGATATTTCCTTGAATCCCAGGAAGAGCGTATTCGCCATTTCGGAGGAGAACCTCCTCGGACACATTATTACCAAGAGATGGATCAAGGTGGATGCAGACCGGGTCCATGCCATCACATAGATTCCTCACCTAGTCCACAAGAAAGCCATGCAATCGTTCTTGGGCAAGATAAACTTCCTCTGGAAGTTCATCTCGGATTATGCGCAGATAGTTAAGCCCATGCAAGACATGATCAAGAAAGATGTAGTGTACAGCTGAGGTAAGAAAGAAAAATATGCATTCACATTACAGAAGCACCTGCACTCTACAACCTAGATTTCAAGAAATATTTCCTGTTATACACCTTCATTTCCAATAACTCACTAGTTGCAGTACTCACTCAGAAAGACGAAGCTAATGATGAACATCCCATCTCTTTCATGGGTGCAAAAATGCAGGGACCAGAGCTCAACTACCACGCCATTGACAAGCAAGATTATGCATTTTACAAGGCTATGAAACACTTCAGGCCCCAGTTGCTAAAGAACCACTGCATAGTCTTCGTCCCCCACCCAACAGTTCAAACATTGCTAATACAACAAGGGATGGGAGAACGATGTGTGAATTGGATGACAAGCTTGCAAGAATATTATCTTAAAATCAAGCTAGTGCACCTGATCAAAGAACATGGACTCTACAGACTTGCAGCTGAAGCAGTGCACACTCTGGAGAACAAAGAAGAGCTTGCTAGTTGGGAGCAATATATTGAGATGTATGACGTAAGGTGAGCAACACTCATGGAAGATGGAACCTCTTGGTACACAGATGTACGCCAGTACCTTGAGCACGACACCATACCCTCTCACTTTTCTATCAGAAAGAAGAGGGCATTGCACCTAAAAGCCTTAGCATATCAGTTGGTACACAGATTTCTTTACAGAAAGCATAGTAATGGAGTTTTGCTGAGGTGCCTAGAGGCACATGAACCAAAGAAGGACCTTCAAGATCTACATGACAAACCTGTCGGGGGTCACTTTGTGGGAAATATCACTGCACACAAATTTATGTGAGCCAGTTTTTACTGGCCCACATTATTCAATGATGCACATGCCTATGCCTGCAAGTGCCTGATCTGTCAGCGATGCACCGAAAGAACACGAAGATCAATATCCCCACTGCACCTTGTTGTAGTGACTGAACCATTCCAATAATGGGGCCTAGATATTGTTGGGAAAATTTTCCCTCATTCGTCAAAACAACAACGCTATATCCTAACAGCAACTAATTACTTTACGCGATGGACAAAAGTCATTCTGGTCAAACAAGTGAACGACCAGGAGGTCATTAGCTTCCTCCAGCAGAATATCATCTCACGCTTTGGTGTTCCGGTATCACTTTCTTTTTATATAATGCAACTTATTTTTCATCTTTGAAACTCTATGACTTTGCATTACAAAATGGTATTGTGCTTCATTGAATTACTACCTGCAAGGAAATGGTCTAGTAGAGTCCACGAATAAAATCCTCATAAGTATAATGAAGAAGATTTTTTTCTTTGAGCAACGTAACTGGAATACTGCCCTAACGAATGCACTATGGGCTGACTGTGTAACTCCTAAGCTCTCTCTGAATACCTCACCATACTTCCGGTTTATGATAAAGAATCCATCCTCCCACCAAATATCTACTTGCCTAAACTTCAGCTTTCCCAGGAATCCCAAGTCAAGCCTTTCCAGCTAGTTCAGTGTAGGATGGATGCTCTCCATAAGCTTCAGGAAGAAAGGATGAAAGAAAAATAAAAATTCTCACTCCACTAGAACCGTCTCAAGAGATGGTTCGATAAGAAGTCTATAGGGAAATCTAGCTTCAACTTGGGTGACTTAGTTCTGAAATGGGATAATCCCCATTAAGACAAAGGAAAGCATATGAAGTTCCAGTCCTTGTGGATTGGCCCGTACATAATCCATGAGAAGCTTGGCCCACACACGTATCATTTGCGATCACTTAATGGGAGGATTAACAACCTTCCTGTCAATGGTCAAGATCTCAAGCATTTTTTTTAGTAGACTAAGCCGTGCCCATGCCCTGTACATAGTTTGCTTGCTACTTTTGTTTTCATCTTGTGTGTTTTTCTTATTATCTTTGTTTTTGCTTTTTTTTATTCTGCTTACTATTTTTTTTTGTTCACATTCATTTCGTTTGTTTGATACATAACTATTTTTTTTTCTGGAAATAAGTTCTGCCAACTACTACATCCTGGCTTCTGAATAGAGTATGTGGCTGAAATTTGAGGAAACTCATGACACTGCACCAGTTGGCCAGTCTTGTGTCCACCTTCCCTGTGCTTGGTTGTAACCTTTGGCCGATGAACTCTTGACGGAAAATACAAACCATCTGTAAGGGAAGTTTTGGTCCAACCGTGAACCTGTGTCCACACTGGGAAGCCCCATGCTTGTACTCAACCTTCTGCTCTGTGTGTTCAAGCTCATTCAACTAGTAGAAACAGAGAAATGGAAAATATAAATGTGCAAACATATGCAAGAGGTCTTACATGCTTCTTTGAAGGAACAACCTCTTCTGCTCTCAATAAGTTGGGATCCCTCTTCTGCCCCAAAAATAAATAAGTGCCTATGCACATTCCTCTTGAAAAATACAAAGGCGAAAGAAGAGAAATTTTTCCTCCACAGACGGGTGAAGCATGCAATTCTGTCGAGGTACTGACCAGGCTCACTGCCAGTGGAGCAATGTGTGTGTTCTTGCGTGACTCTGTCGGGGTACTGTCCAAGCCTGCTGGCAGTGGTGTAACACCAGAGATGAAAATTTATACTCTGAAAATGTTCAACTCGCAAGCTAAACTACCCTTCCTAGATTCGAAACGCTCAAATCTAAATTGAACTTTTGATTGTGTTTGACTAAGCTGGAAAAGGGTGAACCATGTATGTCCATGGGGTAAGTGGGGAAACTAAAGTAACCCACATAATGATTGAATACTCCCTGAAAGACCAACGCCCTGTGCTAGCAATGGACCAAAACATAGAAGCTGTTGTTCTACCAGTGTGTCACCAAGTGTTGTAGCGGCTACAGCCACCCTCCAAAATTTTGGCCTACACCAATTTCGAAGCCTCCCTTGAGAGTTTCACTTGATGATTTCACACACTCAGGTTCAATCTCTGAGCTCGTGTGAGTCTTCACACCTGCCTTGCTTGCTCTCTTCATTTAAGTTCCTGTATGTTGGTGTCTAAGTCATGCTTGCGACCATGCTCTGGTTATGCTCAAAGTCTTTGCTTCCTATATGCTTGTTTTGTTCGCTATGAAAGCATTTTTCACACTCACAAACACAGTCACATTCCCTGTCGCACAAGTGTCATCTTGATCAATGAATGGTCAATCACGAGTGTCACGCTTGTCACTTTCATCATTGGTCAGTCATGTTGAACATGTGTGTTTGGATGGTTTGGGTCGTTTTGTTGTCGAGTCATATGAGTGTGTGCTCATATGATCACCTATGCATCTTTCAATAGTTCACACACTTAGTCATTTTTGTTGAAGTTATGATGATCATACTCCCCTCTCACAGCCGGACCATCACCCCACATTCGACTCGATCGACTGTCAACCAGAACAGTCCAGAAGAACCAAGCTAGTCTTTTCAAGCTACATTGCCTGCAACCAATTAAATCAACTTCCATGCTAACCTCCCAAACCGTCGGACCCAGCAGTCACTCCGGGACTAACTCCTTTCAAACATTGCGCAGAGCCCACTGACCTCACTCAGTCAATTGACTGAGGAAATTACATAGATAGGTTAGACAGAAACCAAGTGGCCATCCCTATCTCCTTCAGAAAATTATGCAGCTTTCCTAGTCAGTCATCCAGACAATCGACTGGCTGCTCATCCAAGAAATTGTGCAGTTTCATGAGCAGGCCTTATACCATCCAATAGTCTGCTCAACTTAGAAATTGTGCAGAGATGATTAGCAGGTCGGCTTTCCATCTTTAGTGCAATTTCCCCACCAATAGCTCCCAGCAATAGACTACCAGTTCCCTTCAGGAATTGCACAGTTTCTACTTCCAGTGACTGAGCATCCAACTGCCAGTTCCCTCTAGGAATTGCACAGTTCTGGCTACTAGTGACCCCAGCAACCAACTTCTAGTTCCCTCTGGCAATTGCGTAGTTTTGGTTGCCAGTCTCTCGGGCAGTTCCCCAAAAAAATTGTGCAATCCCTGCCTACTGACCCTCTTCACAGCCTAGCCTACTCCTCCAGAAAATTATGCAATTTTTGCCTTCCAACCCCTGCTGCCTACTCATTCCAAAACCTATGCAAATTCTACCTACCTTACCTTCCTACAACCCAGACTATCTCTCCCAAATTTTGTGCAATTTTTCCTCCTAACCGAGCCAGACCTTGCAGATAGTCACTATCAACTCAGATTTCTCATCTCCATCACTCAGTGACTCTTGCGCAGTTTTTATCAATAGTGCTCGGAGCCATCATTCTACTTCACAACCTTGTTGAGTCTCCCGGTCAACTGCATCCAAAATGATCATGTGTCATGGTAGACTAGGAGGTTTTTGATTTGATGTCATCTCATCATGAGTGACAACAAGTACTGGTACACCAACAAACATGGAAAGATGACGAATGGGATGAACGAAGGGAGCACATGTAGAAGGACAGGTTCACCAATGGATGAACATGATGAACATGCACCTTCGCTAACAGATGAGCATGTCAAGCCTTCCAACATACAAGCAAGGAACAACATGCTAAAGCTTCATCAAGAAAACCAAGGACCGTAGAAGACTCTGCGCACTTCGTCATGTGGAGGTGAAGCTATGATACGCCATGAAGACATCCATCACCCAGCCACATGGAATCTCGACATGTACTTCAGCAACAACACAAATGTACCGGCACTGTCATGTCAAGTCATGTCATGAGTCATGTTACCCACATCTCTACTATGGGCTATGTTTTCAATCAATGTAATGTAATGTGGGAGTCCAAGAGACCCACTTGTTAAACAAAGATTGATGTAAGTTGAAAAGTCATGGAAGTCAAATGGTCATGAGGGTAGTCAAACAACCATAAGGGTCAGTTTCACCCTTGGCTATAAATACCCCCTCATTTGTACATGCAAAGGACTTTTCACCTCAGCTCCTCTCACATAGCCAAGAGAGTCTGTAATATTTTCTTTGAGGAGTAAGAAGTGGCTCCAATGCCCCGCACTCAAGGTTAGTGATGTATGGTGTAACGATGTGTCTTGGAACTTTCGCTTAATTCAGAATCCTGCTACAGGGCAACACATTTTCACACATGTATTGTATCTGTTGTAAGTCTGATATTTAACACTTGTAATGCATGTTTTTTTAACCTGTGTTCTACATCTGAACTATTACACTTGTTGTAATGCATAATATATCAAAGGAAATGTGTTCTATACGTTGTTAACATTGTCTCACCCGTGTAGACTACTCTCCCGGACATCAACCATACCTTTCACATGAAGCTTGTTGTAACGATCGTTGCACTCATTCGGACTAATTCATTGAGTGTTGTACGTGTTATCTTACCTTGTATGTTGTGGCTGTCGCATCCATGTGGACTACTCCTCTGGAAGTTGTGCATGTCCTGTTGTGTTGTGTGTTCCTAACCGAGTTGGGACTGCATCCCATCCAACTTGGGACTCACTTTCACCCTTTCCCTTTATAATGAAAGAACAATTAACATGAGTACACTTACACTCACCAGGCATGTGAAACTCACTTCTCTAAGACGAAGCAGACCACTCTCATGTGTTGACAAGCAAGAGTTGAGGCAAATCCTTAAGATAATGGCAACCATGCCACCATACCGGATGGGGCTCCCACACCAAATGGTGTGAGGTCTAGTTTTTACTTCATACCAGGGTGATCCCTTGAATGTTGGAAGGTCCAACACTGTAAATAGTTATTATATCACTCCCTTTCTCCTTCTCTCCCTCCCTTCTCTCTATCTCTATTTCTTTGTCTCTTTATCTCACCCCTAAACATACTCTCTCTCTGTCTCCATCTCTCTCATGGCACTCCCTCTCTCTCCAGTTCTCACTCTCTATGTCTTTCTTCTTCCCTCTATCTCTCCTCCTCTCTTGCAATCCCTCTCTCTCATTCTTCCTCTCTCTCCCTTTCTCTCCTATCTTCCTCTCTCTTCGCCCATCTCTCTCTCTCTCTCTCTCCACCCTCCAATCCTCTCACTATCTACCCCCCTCTCTCCTTCTATCTCTCCCCCTCCATCTTTGTGTCTCCCTCTCCCTATATTACCCTTCTCTATATCTCTCAAACATCTCCCTCTCTCTCTCTTCATTCCTCCTCTCCCCTCCCTCCCTCTCTCCTTCTCTCTCGCCCTCCAAATTTGTATCTATCTCATTCCTCCTCTCCCCTATCCTTAAGTCTATATCCATCTCTCCCTTGTCACTCCCGCTATCTCTCTTCCTCTATCACTCTATGTCTTTGTTCTTCCGTCCCATATATATCTAGAGTTGCTCTATATCATGATATATTAATATATATTATAATATAACAAATTTAATATTGTATTAATCCAAATTTATTAAATTTAATAATATGAATATTATAATATACTAATATGAATATTATATTTAATAATAATAATATAATAATAATAATAATAATAGTTTAGTATTAATATTAGGGTTAATAATATTTTTTTGTATGGTATTAATAATAATTTGGCCCATGGTATTTGGCCCATAGGTGTCACCTAAATAAAACCTATTTTTTGAGTGTTAGTAATTATAAATAGGTTTATGGAGTAAATATAAAAAGAGGTTTTATTTATTTACATGTTTATGTTTTTAGGTGAGATCTCTTTTCACTAAAATCCTAGTCATTAAAGCACTTGATTTCATCTCTAAACTTATTGATTCTGAAATTTTTAACCTTTTTCAATTGTGCCTCTTTTCAACCTTGTTTTCTCTCAAAGTAACCATTTATGAACAATCTAAAGGTATGACAGTGGGTTCATCTCTTTCCCCTACTGTGGCTAACATCTTTATGGAATACTTTGAGACCAAAGCTTTTGACTCTTGTCATCAAAATCCTAAGTCTTTGTTTAGGTTTGTCAATGATATTGTTGTCATTTAGAAACATGGTATACCTTCAGCAAATTCCTTTCTCTTCCATTTTAACACCACTTCCCTCATATTCAATTTACCATGGAAATTGAATATAATAAATGTATACCTTTCTTAGATATCCTAAATACTCTACTTCCCAATGGTTCGCTCACCCATCAAGTCTATGGGAATAACACCCACACTTATCATTATCTTCATGCCCTTCCTGACCACCACCCACCTCAAAAATATGGTGTTCTTAAAACTCTCATCTCTCGAGCCCTTAAAATATATCCTCCCTAGTTTCTTCCCTCTAAAAAATCCCACATGTTCTAAGCTTTCAAGCCCAATGTCTATACTTCTTCTCAGATCAATGAAGCATTCAAGTTTGTCTCTCATCCCAGATCAATTTTCCTTGTTTTGTCTCCTCCTTAGGGCCAAGTCTCTCTCCCTTCTATAAAAGGGGCCACTGACCTTATTGCTAAAATCTTGTTAAAAAGGAACATTAATACCATTTTTAAACCCCATAAAATTTTGAAACATAAGTTCTAGTCAGCCAAAGATAAGTCTGGCCCCGTGCTATGTTCATGGGTCTACCAAATTCCTTGTTCATGTGGTAAGTCATACGTTGGCGAGAATGGTGGTCCCTTCAAATCGTCCATTAAAGAACATATTGTTGATATCGATCATCTATATCTATCGAATTTTTCCATCATTGAGCACTCTTTTAACTCTAAACATTTGATATTCTTCTATCAATCCAAAATCCTTGTCTCTATTATTTTTTACAACTCTAGGATCAATAGGGAGGCCCTTGAAATAGATAAGAATCCTAACAGCTTTAATCAGGGAGATGACTATAAATTAAGTCATTTTTGGCAACAAGTTATCCACCCTCTTACTTAGTAGTTTACCCTACTCCCCCTTGTTTTCCTTTGCACCATTTTTATATATTTGTATTCCCTTTTATCTCTTAGCACTTAATTTTATTCTATTCAGTTGATCTCATTCGCAATTTGATTTTAATCCTCCCCTCCCTCTCATATTCTATCCTTGCATTTATTAATTTTTAAATTAAATTTATTAATATATTTTCTAGTCCAATATATCTATTCATTTTTATAATAGCTTTAATCTATTTTCTTTCGCCTTCATCCTAATATCAATATTTTCACATTTTTCAGCCATATTCCTTCATATTTCAAAGTTATTATTCCCAGATAAAATTAAATTTTTTAATTAGATTCATCTCTTTCATTAGTTATTTCTATCATATTGCCTAGGTCCTCTTATTTTTCCTCTTATACCCCCATTAATCTCTCTATTTTATTTTATTTTGAATTCCTTATATTTCATTTTTAATTCGCAGTACCTTTATTATTTCAATTTTTTTACTTGACCCTTCCTCTTAACAACTAATTTTATTATATTTTTTTATTTCAATTTGTTGACTTGATTCTTTCCCTTAACAACTACTTTTATTATTGTAATATATTCTTTAATCTCTATTGGCATGCTTCCTTCTATTAAAGGCTTCAAAGAACTCAGTTTTTACCATTCAATTTCTGGTCCTTGACGATGTGTAGTGTCCACCCAAAATGTTAGACAAAATTAAGAATCCTACACATAGATTTATCTAGAATATTCACTCAAGATATAAACTAAGAAACCCTTTCAGGAGAAAACCCAACTAGAAGGAGAGGTTGATGTGTTCTCTTTTTCTGAATAGAAAAATAGATGCAAGTACAAAGAAGTGAGGCTTGTGGCCTGTGGATTGTTATAGTGCATAACTCCTTTTTATTTTCTCTTTCTTTATTTACTCTCAGCTACTTTCCTCATCTATGGAACAAAATGCACTCAAACAAAATGGAACCCTCTTCCCCTTAATGGCCTAGTTATAACATAGCTCGATAAACTCCTAGTGGTTAAATTTGACTTCTTCAACTCTTAAATAAAGTTATAATATGGACTCTTATATATTCTTCTTCATTATGATATAATGGCTAGCCCATTTTCCATGAATAATGGGATTGATGTGGCATCCTCTCCAATTATGGTGATCAAACCAAGAAGGTCAAATTTCGAGTGGCATAAATTTTACAAACGAATTTTGATTGAGGTGATTCTTATGTTGTTTGAAAGTTCTTTGTGTATAGAATAGTACCAAATGGTGTTTTGTTTAGGAAAGAAAAAATTACCCTGAAAAACATCATTTGATGACTCAAACTTCTCCCGAAAGGTTTTAGACCCCAATTTACCAAAATGGGTCCCACCGGTAAAAATGGTCTTGTGAGCTGATTCCTCCACGTTTTCTACTCTGAAAGCATTAAGATGGATGACAAATAATGTATTTATCTAGTCTGGATCACAAACTAAATAATACCACACGGAATGACACTAAATCTATCGATGATGTTAGTACCAAAGTTGAGGAGGATACCATAACATTGAACTTTATTACTTGCATCCATGTTGCACCCCAAATCCAACTTTTCATGTCAACACACCCAACAATAATGTTAACACCCACACACATACAATTTATAGGAAGAAAACAAAACATGGATAACAACCGCAATTCAATGATCCACGCAAGATGTGACATCAAAATCATTAATAATGATAATACTAAATTGAGAGTAGACGTTACTTGCATACCCCAAAGTTTATCTCTAAATTAACAAAACAAAAAGAAAAACAAAAAATCCAAAGTAATGCTTTATAAATCATCTTCTTTTCATTATTATTATATATAAAACTACTCACAACACACATTAATTTACACGATTTAAATCAAATTATAAATATCAAATAAATGTATTACATGCAAATATGATTATCTGAAAACCACTGAATAACACTCTAGAATACTATCGAAAGACCATAGATATTTATATCTAATATTATTATTTTAAAAATAATGAACTAAAATATTTCAAATTTTAACTGAGATGTATCCTTTGAAATATATAGCGTTATGATGCATATAATTGTTAAGAAATTTTCAACACAGATGGAAGCTTAAAGCCCCACCTCGCACCAGATTACTCATGTGGAACATCTTGAAGAACAAAACACCTATAGGTACCAACCTCATGCACAGGTCATATCACTGTCTCTCTAGATGTGTATTGTGTAAACAAGCTGAAGAATCTAATAGCCATTTATTCCTCCACTATGACTCGGTTAATGACTTGTGGACACAAGTTCTCTTATCACTCTCTATAAATGCTCGATGGTCTGGGAACAACATTATGGAAGCTTGGAGACATTGGAGATCAAGGATCTCAAACAAAAAGCATCACTATATTCCTTTGATATTATGCTAGTGCATATCGTTGAACTGGAACGAATATATCTTCAGAGAGAAAGTTATAATTTGGCGTATTTATATTGTCTGCATATTAACCACATACTATGACTTTTAGGATGATGATAATACATCGCATGTTCAAACAGTGACCGCAGAAGTCATTAACCACAATATATCATGGGCCTATTTCGATGGCGCTGCTCAGGAACAGGGATGTGGAGGGGTTATACTATTGCACCAATCTGAAAAGCATACCTTTTGCATACAATTGGCTTTGGGGTCAAGCACAAATAATTTTGTTGAACTTATTACTCTTCGTCACCTGCTCCACTTTGCACTTGCTCATGACTACAGACATCTTTAAATTTTTGGGGATTCAAAAATCATCATAAACTGGTTCAATAATGCATCCACTTGTCATATGCATTCACTCAGAAATATATTGGATGAAGCATTGCTTTTTAAATCCCAATTTGAATATATTTCTTGTCAACATATTTACAGGGAGCGCAATTAGGCTACCGACCAACTATCCAAGGAGGCCACGGTCCATCCCAGGGGTATTTGGCTCATAAAGGAACAATAGGGAGATGAACACTTTCAATACAACCATCGATCATACATAGATCAACACTACCTAAGGGCCAACAGGCCATAATTTTGTAGTATATTTTTGTCTCAGTTTGTGATATAGTCTTGTCTTGTATATATTTTTATAACATTGATTACAGTCCACCCTATAAGGGTTTTTTGTACAGAACTATTTTTTTATGGCCATGGGAATAACATATGCATGTGCCACTTAGGCATCTACAACATGTAAGTCTCTTTGCTAATAGAAAATTGCGATTTTTCCCCAGGGAAAAAAATTGTTAAGCATTTTTAAAATCTAGATATTTTTATAAACATCAATAAAATAATTTTATGACCATATACATAATTTACTCTCCACTGAAATATTTTAAGTGAGATGTATTCTTCGAAATCTATAACATTATGATGCATATAATTGTTGACCATTTTTAAAACTTAGATATTTTTATAAACATCTATAAAATAATTTTATGACCATATACAAAATTTACTCTCCATCCCAGGAGACTTAGAAAGTTATTAAGAAAAATTTATTTTGAAAAATCTATGAAATTTATGATATTATGATATATATAACTCAATATTATTTATAAAATTTGGATATTTATATAAATATATATAATATAGTATTATAAATATACATTTTTATTTTTATGTAACATGTTACAAATTTGTAATTTTTTAAAACCATCCTAGATCCATCTCAACCCCGGATCTATCAAGTGCCGAGAGGATCAAATCTCTCGAGGTGAAAACCTATTTTTTGAGTGCAAAACTTGAGGAAAGGTTTGCACCTCAAGAGATTTGATCCCTCTCGACACTTGATAGATCCAGAGTTAAGATGGATCTAGGCTAGTTTCAATCATGTGCGGCCAAACTAAATCTAACGGATGATTGATTTTATCAATAATATGTAAAATCATCTAATATTAATATAATCATTTTAAATATGCTAAATATGTCTTAGATTAATCTGGTCCTTTTAATTTTAGATTTTCTTAGTTACATCAGTTTGTTGAGATGATAAATATTGTGAATAACTTTAATGATGAAAATGATGAAATAAAAATTTTAATGTAAAGTGACAATGTAATAATGTCGAATGATAGAAAATGCTAATAATAAGAATATAGTAAATTACAAATAATCTTCATTGTGATTAATCTCAAACTATTTTCTTCTACTATTCTTATTGTAACCCTTGTTACTTTTGTCATCTTTTCATATTGATTATATGAAAAGGATAGGTTAAATCATAAACCATTTAAATCTTTAGCTCAAGACATTGTAGTAAACATCATACCTTGTCTCTCTTTCTCTCAAATATTAATAATATAACACAAAATTCAATGTACATTGTCAAAAAAATCTAGGCTAACACTGAAATCAATGCACAATATTAATCCAATCAATTTAAAATTAATGTACCATCATACATCCAATTACATCAAATCATAAATCAACATCGACACTGAAATCAATGCATCTAATGCAAGAAACCAAATAATATTAGAAAACAACATTTACACTGAAATCAATGTATCTCACACAAGCAGTCAAATACGATTAGAAAACAACATTTACACTCAAATCAATGCATCTAGTGAAATTAAGAAAATAGGTTTATAAAACAACGTCTACATTGAAATCAATGCATCTAGTGAAAGTAAGAAAATAATATTATAAACCAATATCTACACTGAAATCAATGCATTTAGTGCAAGCAACCAAATAATATTATAAATCACCATCTACACTAAAATCAATGCATTTAATGCAAACAATAAAATAGTATTAGAAATCATCTAAATTGGAATCAACGCATCTAGTGCAAGCAATCAAATATTATTATAAATCAACATCTATATTTAAATCAATGCATCTAGTGCAAGCAATCAAATAGGATTAGAAATCAGCATCTACACTGAAATCGATGCATCTAGTGAAAGTAATCAAATAGGATTAGAAATCATCTACATTAAAATCAATGCATATAGTGCAAGAAATCAGATATAATTAGAAATGAACATCTGCACTAAAATCATTGAATCTAGTGCAAGCAATTAAATAGGATTAGGAATCACCATTTAAACTGAAATCAATGCATCTAGTGCAGTAAATATTCTTCCCTTTGTCCCTCCTCCATATATATATATATATATATATATATATATATATATATCCCTCCATCTCTCCTCCTTTGTCTCTCTATCTTAGCCCCCGAAACACACATGCTCTCTCACTCCATATCTATCAATCTCTTTGTCCCTCCCTCTCTCTCTCCATCTCTCTCTTCTTCCCTCTCTTCACTTTCCATCTATATCTCTATCTCCCTTTGTCTCTCTATATCACCCCCAAAACATACACTCTCTTTCTCCAACCTATCTATCTATCCCTCCCTCTCTCTCTCTTCCCCTTCTCTCCCTCTCCTGTGCTTCTATCTCTCTTCCCTCTTGTTGTCCTCTCTCCCTCTCTCTTCATTTTTCTTATCACTCCCTCTCTTTCTCTCTCTCCACCTTTCTCTCTTTATTTCTTTATTCTTACCTCCATCTCTCCCCCTCCAACTCCATCTTTCTTTCCCTCCCTCTCTCCACTCTCTCACATCCTCTCTCTCTCTCTCTCTCTCTCCTCACCCTCCAACTCTGTTACTATACCCTTCCCTCTCTCCTCTCTTCCTCTCCCCCATTCTCTCCATCTCTCCTTCTTTGTCTCCTTATCTCACCCCCAAACATACACACTCCCCCCCCTCCCTCTCCACTTCTCACTCTCTATGTATTTGTTCTTACCTCCCTCTCATCCTCTCTCTCAAGTCCACTTTCTCTTACTTCCTCTCTCTCCCTTTCTCTCCTAACTCCCTCTCTCTTCCCCCATCACTCTCTTTGTTTGATCTCCAATCTTCTATATTCCCCCATCACTCTCCTCCTCCTCCTCCTCCTCCTCTCTCTCTCTCTCTCTCTCTCTCTCTCTCTCTCTCTCTAATCCTCTCTCTTCCCCCATCACTCACTCTCTCTCTCTATCTCTCTCTCTCTCTCCCCCCTTCTCTCTATCTCTCTTTCTTTGCCTCTTTATCTCACCCCTAAACATACTCTCTCTCTCTCTCTCTCTCTCTCTCTCTCTCTCTCTCTCTCTCTCTCTCTCTCTCCAATGTCACTCCCTCTCTCTCCAATTCTCACTCTCTATGTCTTTCTTCTTCCCTCCATCTCTCCTCCTCTCTTGCAATCTCTCTCTCTCATCCTTCCTCTCTCTGCCTTTCTCTCCTACCTTCCTCTCTCTCTCTCCCCCTCGCTCTCTGTCTCTTTGCCGTCCAATCCTCTCACTATCTCCCTCCCTCTCGCCTTCTCTCTCTCCCCCTTCATCTTTGCGTCTCCCTCTCCCTATCTTACCCTTCTCTACATCTCTCACTCATATCCCTCTCTCTCTCTTCATTCCTCCTCTCCCCTCCATCTTTGTCTCTCTCTCATTCCTCTTCTCCCCTATCCTTAAGTTTATATCCATCTCTCCCTTATCACTCCCCCTATCTCTCCACCTCTATCACTCTACGTTTGTTCTTCCCTTCCATATATATCTAGACTTAATATATACCATGATATATTAATATATATCATAATATAGCAAATTTAATATTGTATTAATCCAAAGTTATTAAATTTAATAATATGAATATTTCAATATACTATTATGAATATTAGATTTAATAATAATAATAATAATAATATTAGGATTAATAATATTTTTTGTATGGTATTAATAATAATTTGGCCCATAGGCGTCACCTAAATTAAACTTATTTTTTTAGTGTTAGTAAGTATAAAGAGGTTTATGGAGTAAATATAAAAAGAGGCTTTATTTATTTACCATACCTCTTTATACCACTTTTATTTTTATTTATTTGCCATACCCCTTTTATAAATATGGTATTTGGCCCATGGTGTTAATAATTATTTTTCCCATGGTATTTGGCACATAGGCTTCATAATAATGTTTAATAATGTTTTTTTTCAATTAAATATTTGGCATATGGTATTTTGCCCCATGGTATTTGGCCCATTGTATTTGCATTAAACATTTTTAATTAATTATTTAGCCCATGGTCTACAAATAATTATATTAAACGGTGAACTTTTAAGCTCAAGTCAACGATATTTTTCTTTTTTCTTTTTTCTTTTTTTCTTTTTCCTACTATTTAGATTGCATTAAATTATCTTTATGCAATGTTTGGCAAAATAATAACTATTAAGGGGAAAATGTTTATTGTGAGCCGAAATTCATTATGAAAAAGATAAAATATAAAGACAACCTAGTAGAAATTCATTATCAAAAGGATAAAATATAAAGACAACCCTTTGGATTGAATAGAACATGCCAAAAAAAATTGTCGTGTTCATGTTTTTTGAATAAAAATTAAAAAGATTCATGGAGGAAGAAATCAAACCTAGAAATCCTTCTCTCACCAAAATCGCAGTTCTTTCTCACACCGAAATCATTTCCCACTTCGCACAGATCCTGAAATATTTTCACACTGTGCTTCCTCATAAATAGAATTGGATACTTTGTGTTTGTGTTAATTATATAGTTAGGGAGAGCTATGTTTTTTATTAAGGCACACATTAGATTAATTAGATTAAACTTTCATATTACGTTTACATTGTACATTTATTTACATTTACATGTTTTTCACATGAAATCTACCCATTTCATTAGATTAAATTTTCAAATAACATTAAGTTTATGTTTACATCTATATTTACATGTTTATGTTTCTAGGTTTTACATTTAAGTGTTTGTGTTTTTTTACATGTGATCTACCCCATCTCATTAGATTAAATTTTCAAATAACATTAATCTTTTATTTACATTTACATTTACATGTTTATGTTTTTTCACATGATATCTACCCCATTTCATTAGATTAAATTTTCAAACAAATAAATTTTCAAATAACATTAAGTTTATGTTTACGTTTACATTTACATTTACATGTTTAATATTTTAAGTGATATCTATGCCCCCCAATAGCTTTTCATTTGTTGTTGGGACATACCATGCCAAAAGAAAATTAGTCAGACAAGATGGCTTACCCACAACACCTATGGGCTCAAAGGATGGAGACTAAGGAAGCCAAAAAAAGGAAAAGCCCAAGGGGTTCTGGGTTTTCAAGGTAGACAAAGCCAACAAAAAAAGGAGGATGAATAAAAAGGAATGGTTGATGAAAGGCTCCTAGCAGGGTTTAATACTCGCTAGGATACCCCATAATTCAGCATGTTGCCCAACCCAGTTGAGCTCAAAACTTAACCAATGAACATCCACCATCTAAATTAAATATCAGAGAATGAAATTGTTGATCTAGGAGAATAGAACATTACCTTGTACTAAACAAATATCTGAACTTAAACTAGCAAGGTTGTGTGACCTGGAGAAAGGCTAGTGCCTCTTGCTCTTGCAATGTCGAACTTTAATATTTTCATCTACGTCCTAAGATTTGTGACATCTACATGCCTAAGGCCTATCACCTTTCCATTTCTCATCTTCCAATGCCTACATTGAAGACCTCCAAACCCAGACTCCAAGTTTCCTAGAGTGCAAATGCATATCAATTCATAATCAGAATTGAAGGTTAAGGTCCAACCCTGAGAAAGAACTGACTAACTACACCATAGCTACATGGATTTACCGTTGAATTCAAACCCTCCTCTGCCATATGCCCAGGGGAATTACCCCACCTACAATATGGGATATTAAGCTCGGATACACCAGAAAAGCTAGAGAGCAAGGAATTTCTTGTTAGGGCAATCGAGCATAGTAAACATGAGCATTTCGATGAAGATTAATGTATGTAGTTTGCATGTGTGTTTCATGAGGAAGGTTGACTATACCACCCCCTCTTAAATTAAATAGGAAGTGACAAGGTGGTGAAATCCCCCAACCTTCAACGTCCCAACTTCCAACACCCCAATCCAGGAAAAAAATTTAATTTTTGACCTTTTCTCATCTTTTTAATATTCACCAATTTGGATTCCATCGTGTGCATAAAAGAAGTAAAGGCTAAGGCTTTGCATGGAAATTTTACACTTATACACAAGGGATAAGGTTGTGAATTTTTCCATGTGACACACTCTCAAGTCCCCACAAAAGATATTAAGTAAAAGTGTCAACAACATCTTTTGTTGAAAAAAATAAAAAGATCATAAACGACGTGTAACAATTTTCAAGTGCCCAAAAGCAAACAACATTTTTTGTTGAAAAAATTAAAAATATCATAAAAGACACGTCAACTACATGTTTTATTCAACTATTTAAAATAAATTAACTCGGATTAAACTAACTCCTTCGACCAAAAGTTTAAATTATCCATTAACAAAAGCATGCTAATTCCCAAATGGTAAGACAGATTTTGAAAACATAAATTTGTCCCCCTCTTCTCCTAAATTAAATGGCATTGCTTGCACACAACCAACTTCATCTTATACCTGTAACAACCATTATGATTCCTGAAACTCAAATGGAATGTGATGTTTATTACAAATACTCAAAGAGTTACGAGGATGGGTATCAAGAATGAGCCCAAACTAATGCTTCCCAAAGAGGTGGTTGCAACTTTTTGCTATGAGATATAGGTACGTGAGCTCATTGTAATGAGATATAGGTATCCACACAATAATCCAGAGAAATCTAGAGAAATTATTAATATGAAACTAATTTTCAACACAATGATATATCATTTGTTGGAAATAATACTGAGAGGGGGGGTGAATCAGTATTATCAGATCAATCAAACCTTTTCAATGCTCAGAAACATATACGCTACTTTAGTTAAGTAAAACAGCGTGTACACGCTACTGTGACTAAATAAAACAGCGTATAAGCAGAAAACTCATAACTTAGTTAGCTTATTCTTCAGTTAAGTTCATCAGGACATTATTCAACACATTAACAGTAAGCAGATGCAGTATAACAGAACGATCAAAAGTCACACACATGAACACCAAGATATAAGGTGGAAACCCAATGTGGGTGAAAACCACCTGCTGCAAGTTATCTCTATCTTTCTTTAAGAAACTTCAGTTTACAATCTTTTGTACTGGTGCAGCCTTATACCAGTACGCAGGCTACAACCTGCAGAAGGCTACAACCTTCTCTCGTTCTCCAAACTTCCTTGGAAGGGAGCTCCAACCCCCTTTGTTCTTGTACTAGCCAAGATACTAGTACGTAGGTGCTGACCTACAATCTTCTTTTCTTCAGGTATCACCTTTCATACATTTTCAGACTTGAATATTCCTGAAGCACAACATTACAATCTGAAGACCACAATTCATTCAATTTCCACAACAGATCATTGAAGCATAAAACAACCAAACTCTGAATCACTGAACCACTGAACCCTGTCAATCACCAGTTATCAGAACACAGAGCAGACTACAGAACTCTGCAATAACTGTCAGACCCCACTGTAAACCCAAAAACAAGCTTCAAAAGATATACGCTACTTCAAGGAGCCAAACCCGCGTATACACGCTCTTTTACCGAAGCCAACCTGCGTACAGATCTAAAAATAAACTTTCTCAATTTGCAGCTGTACCAGACATTAGTTAGACCCAGAACATAGCATTGCGACAATATGCAGATCTAGAAATAAGCATAATCAACCATATCATGATAGTGCATTTCAAACCATTAGATCCCGATCTATCCTTAGATCTAGTCTTCCATCAACCAATGTGATCTCTCCTTGGCTTAGATCAAGCAACCCAGCACCTGCAAATCAGATCTCTTTCACTCTTAGATATTCAAGCCCTTGTCGAAAGATGAGATTGCCTAATGATCTTCTTCTCCTTATATAGTCTTAGGCCTAGCTCAATACCAAGAGCCAAAACCATAGTAACACAATACCATCAACTTCAAAACTAGGGATCGACACGCCCGTCGAGACACAATGGTCCGAAATCATAGGCACAACTTCCAAGGACTAACCACCATGGACCAAAGGAACCTTTCCAC
The DNA here is from genome assembly GCA_031772625.1 of Pinus tabuliformis. Classification (NCBI taxonomy): domain Eukaryota; kingdom Viridiplantae; phylum Streptophyta; class Pinopsida; order Pinales; family Pinaceae; genus Pinus; species Pinus tabuliformis. The sequence continues at coordinate 790,285,744 of CM062811.1, forward strand.
ATACACGCGCTTTTTATGAATCGAACTAGCGTGTACACGCGACTTGGGCTTAACGAAACGGCGTGTATGAGCTTCCTTGGCATGTTGTACTGAGATCTGTCTTCTGATTAAGATGCCATCACTTGTACCAACCTCTGAGCACTTGTACCATCCTCTGAGTGAGTTGCCATCAAGGACAACACTTGAATCATAATGCCAACAATCTCCCCCTTTGGACTTGATGGCAACCACCACACCAAGTCACTCTCCCCCTTTGACATCAAGAGCAAAGGGCTGTGCTCCCCCTGAGGACATGCTGATACCTCTGCTTGGCTGTGCTGACTCGTGCTCCCCCTTGACAGTAGGCCAGATCTGAAAAAGATGTTCTTCAACAAGAGCCAAGATTTATACACCATAAGGGACCTTCCTATCACCAAAAGACTCAATACATACATCCATACTCCCTACCAAGAGGGGACATATCAGAAACAACCAATTATATTACAGCATTCATCCCAGGCATAGTGGGGAAACCAACATAGGCCGTTACATGACCTTGACACCATGACAAGAGAGATACATGACATAGAGACAACAGATCTAGACCAAGACTTAGGAAAGACACCAGCAACATCTGATAAACATCTTGTTAGATCAGCAACCAGAATTTCTTTCTGAGCTCCTTCTCCTGAAACCAACAACCAAAACATCTGAATGCCAACAATGCTTTATGAGACTTTTGAGCTGCTCCCCCTGAACCTGTGCCTGTTGCACTCCCTGAAACTGTGCCTGAAGAATTCTGACATTCCTATTGCTTTTCAGAACTTCAGAGTTTTCCCTTGCTGTTCAGAACTTCATATACGCGTTTTATCCTGTATAAAACAGCGTATGTACGCGGATATTCTTTCTGCAACAAGCGTCCAGAATACACGCGACTTACCCACCATAAATCCGCGTGTATACGCTCATATCCCTTCCGTAACCTGCGTATACCAACTTTTCTGTAGAACAAACAATCTTCAACAACAGGATGAAGCATCAACTACTCCCAGCTTTTGTCTGAGATATTCAAAAGTTTCCCTGGGCAGTGGTTTTGTGAGAATATCAGCAACTTGCTCCTTAGAAGGAACATACTCCAACTTGACCTTCTGCTCAAGCACTTGTTCCCGAAGAAAATGGTACTTGATTGGTATGTGCTTGGTCTTTGAGTGCATGACAGGATTCTTTGAAATGCTGATTGCACTTGTATTATCACATAAGATAGAGACAGGTGGAGTGCAAGTGATTTGAAAGTCCTGCAAGGTCTGCATCATCCAAAGAAGTTGTGTGCAACAAGATGCTGCAGCCACATATTCTGCTTCAGCTGTAGATAAGGCAATCGAACTTTGTTTCTTGCTGAACCAAGATACTAATCTAGAACCCATGAAGAAAGCACCTCCACTTGTGCTTTTCCTATCATCCACACTTCCAGCCCAATCTGCATCTGTGTAAGCATGAAGAGTGAGATCAGTATTTCTAGGATACCATAAGCCATAGTTTTGGGTCCCTTGAAGATATTTGAAGATTCTTTTGACTGCCTGAAGATGAGTTTCCTTTGGGTTGGCTTGAAATCTTCCAACCATTCCTACTGCATGTGTAATATCTGGTCGAGTACCTGTCAAATAAAGCAAACTCCCAATCATGGATCTATAAGTGGGTTGGTGAACTGCTGCTGATTCATCATTTGCACTGAGGCTGCATCCTGTAACCATGGGTGTACATACTGGTTTTGACTCTTCCATGCCATACTTCTTCAAGATCTGCTTGAGGTATTTGGTTTGAGACAAGAAGATACCTCCTTCATTTTGTTGGATTTGCAATCCAAGAAAATATGTCAATTCTCCAAGAAGTGACATTTCGAATTCTTTCTGCATAACCAAGGCAAAGTTTTGACTCATGGTCTCTTCATTGCTGCCAAAAATAATATCATCTACATAAACAACAAGGATTAGCAATTTGTTATTTTCAACTTTTATATAGAGATTGCTATCTGCTGATCCTTTTGAAAAGCCTTGTTGGTGAAGATATTTGTCCAACCGATAGTACCAAGCCCTTGGAGCTTGTTTGAGCCCATAGAGTGCCTTTTTCAATCTGCATACAAGGTTTGGATCATTTCCAAGAATGAACCCATCTGGCTGCTCAATATATACTTCTTCTTCTAAGTCTCCATTCAGGAAGGCTGATTTCACGTCCATTTGAAATACCTTGAAGTTTTGAAAGCTTGAGAGAGCAAGGAACATTCGGATGGCCTCTAGTCTTGCCACAGGAGCAAAGGTCTCTTCAAAATCTATTCCTTCTTGCTGTGCATACCCTTTACAAACAAGTCTGGCCTTGTTTCTAATTACTTCTCCATTTTCATTTAACTTATTCTTGAAGACCCATTTTGTTCCTATTACATTCTTATCTTTTGGTCTAGGAACTAATTCCCAAGTGTTGTTCCTTTCGATTTGCTCAAGTTCTTCATCCATTGCTTTGACCCAACATTCATCTTTGCATGCTTCTTTCACATTTTGTGGTTCAATGGAGGAGAGTAGAGCCAAGTAGCTTGAAGCTTCTGCAAGTGTCCTTGTTTGTACTCCTGCTTCTTTCTGCCCCACAATCTGAGTTTCTGGATGATTCTTTTGGACATATCTGGATGGAGTCTTCTCTTCTATTCTTGTCTGCTCCTCTGGTTCTTCTTGAGATTCTTCTTCTTCATCATTTCGCCTTTGAGAGTAACCTTCATCTTCTTCAATGTCTTCATGATGAACTTGCCTAGGAATATATCCCTTCTCATCAACCACTATATCAATACTGTCAACAATTCTGCCAAGTCTTTTATTGTAGCACTTGTATGCTTTGCTATGTGGAGAATAACCAAGAAGAATGCCCTCATCTGCTCTAGGTTCAAGTTTGCCAAGTTGCTCATCAGTATTCTTAATATAACATTTGCTCCCAAAGATTTTGAAATGCTTCACGGAAGGAGTTTTACCACTCCAAAGCTCATGAGGTGTTTGAGTGCTGTTTACTCGGACATTTGTTTTGTTAAGAATGATAACAGCAGCATGTGCAGCTTCACCCCAGAAGGTTGCAGGAGTACCTGATTCATCGAGCATAGCACGAGCCATTTGTTGGATAGTTCTGTTCATTCTTTCCACAACCCCATTTTGCTGAGGAGTTCTAGCTGTAGAGAATTCTCTTCTTATCCCATGTTCATCGCAGAAATCGAAAAATTCATTTGATGTGAACTCCCCACCTCTGTCAGATCTGAGGCACTTAATTTTGTGTCCTGATTCATTTTCAGCCAATGCTTTGAAGGATTTGAATTTTTCGAATGCTTCATCTTTGTGCTTCATAAGCCCTAACCAAACAAACCTTGAGAAATCATCAATGAATAATATCAGATATTCTTCTCCTCGAGGTGTCCTTTTCCTAAATGGACCACATACATCTGTATGGACTAGCTCAAGAGGCAAGCTAGCTGATCCTTCCTTTTCTGGAAAGTTAGTTCTGGTTTGCTTTCCAAACTGACAAGATTTGCATATAGTGTTGTCTGGAATTTTGATATCTGGAAGATCGCGAACTGCCTGATATTTGCATGCTTTTCTTATTTGTGAGAAGCTTAGATGTCCCAACCTTCGATGCCATAACCAGTGCTCTTCATCCTTGCTAAGATAGCATTGTTGTTGTCCTTCTTCAAATATGTACAGATTATTTGGAGTTCTTTTGCCTTTGAGAACTGTTTTACCTGTATCAAGATCACGAACAAGACATCCATTCGATCTGAAAATAACCTCGGTTTTTTGATCACACATCTGACTGACACTTAGAAGATTATGCTTCAATCCATCAACATACAAAACATTTCCAGCCTTGACCTTTTCTTTCAAAGGAGCAATACCTTTTCCTTTTATAGTTGCAGGAGTATCATTTCCAAAAGAAACTTTTTTTCCCTTTTCTAAAGTAGAATAAGATTCAAGTTTTTCTTTATCACCTGTCATATGTTTCGAACATCCACTGTCAATGTACCATAGATTTTCCTGTCCTTCTGCATAAAACGCTATCCCACATCTTTCTGTCTGAGGTTCTTTTATTCTCCATTTTTTGGTGCTCGTGGCTTGTTCCTTTTTCTCCTGAAACCTGCTCCTGCATTCAGATTCTTTATGACCAAAATTATTGCAAATAGAACATTCAACTTCATTTTCAAGAACCGAAAAGTTGTTATAGGTCCTCTTTGTAATCCCTGTCATACTTCTTTGTTTTTGAGCTTCCCTAGTCATGATTGTTTTATATGCAACACATTGAGCTGCTTTGTGACCAAAGTTGTGGCAAGAAAAGCATTGTCCATTGAAGAAGCTTCTGCGGTTATTGAATCTACCAGCCAACTGATTGTAATTTCTATTTTCATCTATTCTTGTGCCAAACTGAGAAGATTTTACCTGTGGTTGGTTGTAGCTTTTGTTCACCCTTAAGAAGGATTGTCCCTGATAGTTTCTGTTTGTAATTCGTCCCTGCTTTACCTGATTATCTTCATTGTTCTTCTGCTCATTTCTTCTTGCTGCATCAAGATAACTTTTTGAGGTGGATGCTTTAGAGGTTTCTCCATTATAGCCCAAACCTGTCTTGTTTAGAGGAGACCGCTGCACATTGATAATCTCATCCAAAGTTTCAGATCCTTTGACAAACTTAAGATTAATAGCTTTTGTTTTCTCAATTTCTTTTCTGAGACCAACAATTTCACCTTCTAGTTTTTCAAGATGTTTTTCCTTTTCATCAATTTGAAATTGCAAAGTATCAATGATCACACTCTTTTCTTCTATGCATCTCTTGAGTCTAGTAATTTCATTATAGAGATTATCCACATCTACAGCATCCTCATAATCATCATCTTCAAATGCCATTAATAGCTTATATTTATTACCTTGTTCATCTTCATCACTGTTTGATAAGCCATCACTATCTTCATGGGTGTAGTAGCTTTTCTTATTTGCACTTTGTTTCTTATTCCATCTAGCAGGTTCTTTTCCTTTATCTTTATTAGGACATTTTGCAGCATAATGACCTACTCTTCCACAAGCAAAGCATTTGAAAGGTAGCTTACCTCTGAACCTTCCAGCACCCCTTTGAAGATTTCTACAAAATTTGATTCTTCTTCCTCTTCTTCTGGAACATGGCTTGCTTCATAGTAATCTTCTTTTCCTGATGCCTTAAAAGCAGCTTCCCTTCTGTCTGATGGACCTCCCTTTCTCATTTCATAAGCAGTTAGAATTCCATGTAACTGAGACATAGTGAGAACTTTGAGATTTTCCTTTTCTTCTATTGCAGATACTTTAGATTCAAACTTGGGGGATAATGATCTTAGAATCTTTGAACTACTATAGTCTCTTTTATTTCTTCACCCAAATTTTTCATACAATTAACAATCTCGTCTACCCGAAGAAAATAATTTGCCACACTTTCATCATTATACATCTTGAGAGTCTCATATTGAATCCTGAGAGTTTGAAGTTTAGCTTCCTTTACCTGTTCATCTCCTTCATAGCTAGTGATCATTTTGTCCCATATCTCTTTTGCTGATTTGAAGTGCATGACCTTCATGAATTCTGTTTGGGATATACTTCCTAATAGAGTACTGACTGCTTTTGCATTTGTTTCATATGTCTTTTTCTCAGCTGGATCTGTAGGAGTAACTGAAGGAAAAGCATAGCCTGTTTCTACAATGTTCCAAACTTCTGTACCAAGAGATTGAAGATATGCAGTAACTCTTACCTTCCAATAATTGAAATTTGTTCCATCAAAAACCGGTGGCCTGATTGATGCTTCTTTCTCGTAGTTGCTCATGATGAATGATCTACCTTCAAGCGATCAAGCTTCCCTGAAGGACCTGCTCTGATACCAATTGTTGGAAATAATACTGAGAGGGGGGGTGAATCAGTATTATCAGATCAATCAAACCTTTTCAATGCTCAGAAACATATACGCTACTTTAGTTAAGTAAAACAGCGTGTACACGCTACTGTGACTAAATAAAACAGCGTATAAGCAGAAAACTCATAACTTAGTTAGCTTATTCTTCAGTTAAGTTCATCAGGACATTATTCAGCACATTAACAGTAAGCAGATGCAGTATAACAGAACGGATCAAAAGTCACACACATGAACACCAAGATATAAGGTGGAAACCCAATGTGGGTGAAAACCACCTGCTGCAAGTTATCTCTATCTTTCTTTAAGAAACTTCAGTTTACAATCTTTTGTACTGGTGCAGCCTTATACCAGTACGCAGGCTACAACCTGCAGAAGGCTACAACCTTCTCTCGTTCTCCAAACTTCCTTGGAAGGGAGCTCCAACCCCCTTTGTTCTTGTACTAGCCAAGATACTAGTACGTAGGTGCTGACCTACAATCTTCTTTTCTTCAGGTATCACCTTTCATACATTTTCAGACTTGAATATTCCTGAAGCACAACATTACAATCTGAAGACCACAATTCATTCAATTTCCACAACAGATCATTGAAGCATAAAACAACCAAACTCTGAATCACTGAACCACTGAACCCTGTCAATCACCAGTTATCAGAACACAGAGCAGACTACAGAACTCTGCAATAACTGTCAGACCCCACTGTAAACCCAAAAACAAGCTTCAAAAGATATACGCTACTTCAAGGAGCCAAACCCGCGTATACACGCTCTTTTACCGAAGCCAACCTGCGTACAGATCTAAAAATAAACTTTCTCAATTTGCAGCTGTACCAGACATTAGTTAGACCCAGAACATAGCATTGCGACAATATGCAGATCTAGAAATAAGCATAATCAACCATATCATGATAGTGCATTTCAAACCATTAGATCCCGATCTATCCTTAGATCTAGTCTTCCATCAACCAATGTGATCTCTCCTTGGCTTAGATCAAGCAACCCAGCACCTGCAAATCAGATCTCTTTCACTCTTAGATATTCAAGCCCTTGTCGAAAGATGAGATTGCCTAATGATCTTCTTCTCCTTATATAGTCTTAGGCCTAGCTCAATACCAAGAGCCAAAACCATAGTAACACAATACCATCAACTTCAAAACTAGGGATCGACACGCCCGTCGAGACACAATGGTCCGAAATCATAGGCACAACTTCCAAGGACTAACCACCATGGACCAAAGGAACCTTTCCACATACACGCGCTTTTTATGAATCGAACTAGCGTGTACACGCGACTTGGGCTTAACGAAACGGCGTGTATGAGCTTCCTTGGCATGCTGTACTGAGATCTGTCTTCTGATTAAGATGCCATCACTTGTACCAACCTCTGAGCACTTGTACCATCCTCTGAGTGAGTTGCCATCAAGGACAACACTTGAATCATAATGCCAACATCATTGTAGTAAATTAGGTAGAAAAATGGTAGAAATAATAAACACAAATTGATTTGTAAAATGTCATAGATATTCCACTAGACAATTTATCACAACAGATATGATAAAATTAGGCTTAAAATATGAAATCTATGAGGGTTTATTTCTCCTTAGATGTATGGATCTATAAATTATTTTTTATCGTGTATACATACAAATTATAATAATGCAAAAAATAGAGGAAAATGAAATAAAACTCACAAAACAAAAATTAAAACAAGATATAACCTGGGAAACTCTTTAGGGAGAAAACCCAACTAGAATGAGAGGTTGTTATGCTCTATTTTTCTGGATATAAAAATATATGCAAGTCGAAATAAGTGAGTCTTGTGGCCTGTAAGTTTCTACAGTGCACAAATCCTCTTAGTTTTATCTTTTCTTATCCACACTCAACTACTTTTCTTATCTATTAACAAAATGCACTCAAATAGAATGGAACCCCTCTTCCCCCTAGTGGTTTGGTTATATCATAGCTCAATATCCTACTAGTGGTTAAGTTTGACTCTTTCAACTCTTAATTACAATTATAGAATGGAATTTTTTATAGTCTTTTTCATCATGATCACATGGCTATGCCCTTTTTCATGAATAATGGGGGATTATATGGCATCCTCTCGGTCAAAACAGGAAGGCCAACTTCTGAGTGGCATAACTTTTGCATACAGACTCTAATTGAGTTGATTCTTGCATTGTTGGAAAGGTCTCTATGTGGAATAACACTAAAGAGTGTTGCAATTAAGCATACAAAATTTACCCCAAAAAATGGTGTTTGATGCCTCAAACTACTCTTGGAAGGTTTCATACCACAGTTTACGAAATTGAGTCGTGATGGTAAAAATGGTCGTGTGAGCTTATTCCTCCACTTTTTCCACTCTAAAAGAATTGAGATGGATGACAAATAATATAATGATCTAATCCACACCACAGACTAAAGAACACCACAATGAACGACACTAAAACTCTCGATGATTTTAGTACCAACGTTAAAGAGGATACCATCACATCAAACTTTGGTACTTGTATCCATGTTGCACCCTGTTGTGCAGGCAATCCTTTCTATAGATAGAAATGATCCCTCTAGTAATATGGGAGGATCTAGCAACGAAAGAAAACAAATATGTGCAAACTTTCCTAGTTTATACCCGAAAAACACAAAGGGTAGATGGCCTACCTCACTCTAATGCTAACATCTGTTGGTGTCATCCTTGATTCTTTCGCTTCCAAGATCAATCTCGTCTTTGTCATTATGGATGAATATTTGAAAGGAAGATCACGTGGAAACAACAAATGCATAGATAGAGAAATTCATTACAATATAAACCATGTAACAGATCAAGGAGTATTACACCAAATGAGAAAAAATTAACACATTTATGGAAAGCAAACACATAATGTATTATTAATAGATGGTAAAGACAACATTACAACCACTTAAGCCTTGATGTTGGAAGCCTCCTTTAGGTGAGTTTCCAAGTCCTAGCGTTAACCTTCAAGCAATCCTTTCTCCTTAGTAAATGGGTGGTATTTGGGCATAGTTTAGCACTAGGAAGGGCACCAAGCAATAGCCAACCAATTGTGGATAGTAGGGATCTTATTTATAGGGAAGGAAAGGGAGTTAAGTATCCATAAAAGGAGGGCGAGGTTCCATATCTTGAGGTAAAGATCCATGAAACTAGGATCAAGGACCAAGAATGGGAGATCTTGTTCCAATCCTTATTCACATGTGACCAACTCGTTGTTCTCGAGACTTATAGTAAGAGAAGCTTCTCCTCCACTTTAGAAAAAACTGCCTGAAGCGGTTCAACACAGGTTTTCCTTATAAAAGTTGTGCTGCCAGCGCTAGGTTATTATAGGTGCAACAAGGTATCAGCACGGGTCACTAGTGGTGCAAAAAGTGTTGATCCTGAAAACAAGGTTTTTGACAAGTTTCTCCAGAAATATTTCAGGACAAGTTCTTCTTTTGTTCTACAGGGATACTTCTGAACATGTTTCATGGTGAATACACTAACAACTTTCGTTATTTTGACGCTTTAGGATACAGAATGGGATGTGTGACAAAATACTATGTAACACACCCCAAAACCAACTTTTCATGTGAACACACCCAACAATATTATTAACACCCACACACATACAATTTAGAAGAAAAAAACATAACAGAGATAACAACTACAAGCCAATAATCTAGACAAAATATGATATAAAATCATTAACAATACTAATACTAAATTGAGAAAAAATATTATCACTTCAACTTAAATACCTACCTATCCCAAAATCAATCTCTAAATTAAATTAAAAAATAAAACAAATAATATTTTATAAATCATCTTCTTTTCATAGTTATTATGTATAACATTTCTCACAACACACGTTAATATACGCAATTTAAATCAAATTATAAATATGAAATGCTAATATGATTATCTAAAAAACAATCTTCAATACTACATAGAAATATCATAGATATTTATATCTAATATTATTATTTTAAAAATAGCGAACTAAAATATTTCAAATTTTGAGATATATTCTTTGAAATCTATAACATTATGATGCATATAACTAATGAACGTTTTTTAAATTTTGATATTTTTATAAACATCTATAAAATAATTTTATGACCATATACAAAATTTTTTCTCCATCTGAGGAAACTGGGAAGTTAAATCTTATTACAAAGTATATAAGTCATTAAGCAAGGTGTATTTTGAAAAATGTACGAAATTTATCACATATAAAAGATTATTCTAAAATTTAGATATTTTTATAAATATATATATAACATAGTTTTATAAATATATATTTTTATTTTTATAAATTTTTATACAGAAAATTAATATTTTTAAATTTTAAATAGGTATGGTTGGTATGTTTTGGAGTTTTTCATTAGAATTGAAATAATTTTGGTCAAGTTGTGATCTTTTGTCATTTAAAATGTGTTTTTGTTTGCATATAAGGATTGAACACTCTCAAAACCCTTAGAGCATTTTAGTTGTAGAGAGTCCACAACTCAAATTTATTATTCCAACAAATTCATATCGGATTCTAGACAAATTGGTCCAAAAAGTATGTTAAAAAAAACTCCAAATCATATACCAAATAAACTATAATGTTTATATATATATAAAGAAAACAGTTATCGGAGGCATATCATATCACCAAGAGTCCGAAGAAGTAACTAGTGTTGGGTCTTGATTGCTTGTTCCAGCATGAGTTGGAGATTTTAGATCACACTGAAGGTGAGTTTCAAGGTGAGCAAGTCGGGCATCCAAACTAACAAGACATGAGTGTTGATAACATTGCACCCAATTGATTTCATTCAAAGAAGAGATTATATTATTGTGGTCTTCATGTTTCTTCTTCAAGACCCTGCCCACAATTGTTTTCATCTACAAATGGAGGGTGATGGAATTTAGGTATTGGCTCCATCTTCCCCTAGTATGGCTACGGTAAAAAACCCAATTAGCTACCTCCACTTAGATTTCTGAATCAAAATAAGCTTGTCAATCATTGGTGGTTAAGGCTTTTAGTTGGTGAATTTCCTCACAAATTCTAGATGGGGAGGGAAAAATGGAAGATGGTTGCAACATCCTGAACTTGAGCTTAGGCACGCATCTTGTCTTGAGTGTAGCTGCCTCCAACCCCTCGATGGTGTGCATTTGTTACTGGGGCATACTGCACCAAAAGAAAAATAGCCAGACAAGATGGCTTACCCACAACATCTAGGGACTCAAAGGATTGTGACTAAGGAAGCAAGAAAAAGGCAAAACCCCTGGGGGTTCTAGGTTTCCATAGACAAGGCCAACAAATAAAGGAGGACAAATGAAAAGGAATGTCTAGTGAAAGACTCCTGGCAAGGTCTAATACTTGTCGGGAGACACCATAATTTAGGTCGTTACCCAACCTAGTTGAACTCAAAATAAAACCAATGAACATCCAACATCTAAAATCGAAACTAGAGAATGAAATTGTTGAGCTAGAAGAATAGAACATTACCCTCTTCTAACTAGCTCTCTGAACTTGAATTGGCGAGGTCGTGTGAGTTGGAGAAAGACTAGCACCTCCTTGTCTTGCAACGTCGACTTTCAATGTTTCTATCAATCTCCTAAGCTTTGCGACCCCTACATGTCCAATGTCTATACCCTTTCCATTGCTCAACTGCCAATGCGTATGACAAAGACATCCAAACCAAAAATCCAAGTTACCTAAGATGCAAATGCATATCGATTCATAATCAAAATTGAAGGCCAACATCTAACCTTGATACAAGCCCACTAATCACACCATAGTTTTGTGATTTTACCGCTAGATACAAACCTTCCTCTAGCAGGTAAGAACCTAGACATACCAAAAAGCAAGAGAGCAAAGTTTCTGCTCTGAAAACAATCGACATAGTAAACAATAACATTTAAATGAAAATTAATGTATGCAATTTGGATATATGTTACATAGGTAGGGTTGGTTTAAATTCTATAGGAAGCGGGAGCGTGGTGGGCTCCCTAACCTTCAACGTCCCAAAGTCACATGTCCAACTTTGACAGCCGCTTTTTACATAGCTATATTCATTTGGATTCCATCTCGGACATAGAAAAAGGAAACGGTAAGGCTCTGCATGGAAATTTTACATTTATACATAAGAAATAAGGTTGTGCATTTTTCCATGTGACATACTCTCGAGTCCCCCGCAAAACATAAAAGTTACAAGTGTCAACACCATTTTTTTGTTGAACAAATAAGAATTATCATCATTTATAACATTGTTATATTATTTAACGTTGCTAAAAGTTATTTAAAATTTAAAATAAATTAGGGAAAAATTAACAGAAAGCATAAATCATAAATCAGTCTTTAAGATATTTATCATCGAATTTTGTAGAATTTGAAACTCTTATGGTATCAAATTTAAATTCGAACTTTTAAACCGGGTGCGACTCCGGGCAGAAACGTGTTTCATATATCCCATCATATTATATCATGCTTACATATGGCTATGTCATCCTAACATATTATGTCACATATATTATTAAACTCTGGGGAAGAGGTTATTATTAAACCTTCCCAAACCAGAAAATGGTTCCAGACCAGACAATCACCTCCAATTTTTACTTTTCTATAAGATGATGGATTCAGCACATCCAATTCTGATCCAAATATCATCCTTCGACATCTGAGGGACATTAAAATTTGATCTCCGGACTCTAACACTCCCTGAACAAGCCTTCCATCCTTGACTTATATATTTTAGACTTCAACACAGCACATTCCTTCTTAAAACCAAAAAGTTCCACCTGAAACCCACCCGACCATCCAAGCTTAGACCATCATCCCTTTGCCATACCCTAACGGAAACCTCACTGGAGAGACAGCGCACCGCCCCGCCCCGGCCCCCCCCTCACCCGTGATAACAAATTGGAACTTGAAATTCAAAGAAATACAACTACCGTAACCCAGTAAGATGGGTGCTGCAGGTCCGGAAATTCGGTTGGGCATTGAAGCGAGAGCTTTGTACAGCAATTTCGCTACAGATTTAGCCTTGTGGAATACGGGAACCAATCTAGCATAAGCAATTTCGCTACAGATTTAGCCTTGTGGAATACGGGAACCAATCTAGCATAAGCTACACTGTAAAGGAGATGTATAATAAATTGTTGCTTACAGTTCTTAATCAATCACCTTAAATTTACAATATTAACCAGATCTTAGAGCGTTTAATTACTGTATGACATATGTTACTAAAGAATGATCAAACTTATTTTCCTTATAAATTGGTCACTAAAAAAATTTCCATGTAATTAGAAAAGCCAAATGACAACAAATTGTAATCTATAACTATATGACTAATTCAAGAGATGGATTTTATAATCAGTTGGAAGTGGAGTTGATTTATATGTTTATAATTTTTTATTCATCAGGGATAAATCATGTAATCTTTTGTCCATTAATTTTACTGGTCAAAGGTGCGGAAAATTATTATTAACCTTTTTCTCTATTTAATTTAGAAAGTAAGATTGATTATATTTTGGAAAAATAGATGTCTTGATATTTTAAATTTAAATAGATATAGCTTAGATATTTGGGAAAAATGAGTATTGATTTGTTTATTTCGTTTCACTTTCAAAAATTGGAACGGATTATTTGGGGAAAAATTAGATATGTAATTTAATAGATTTGAATATTATTTTTTTCAGCATGAAAAAAGCTATATTTTCTATTATGAAAAACATATAGAGATGATAGTACGTAATATAGATGATGGAGATATAACATGATGCACTTGATTATCTAAATACAGTCCAAATATTGGGGAGACCAATAAACAGAACAATAGGAGAAAACCACTGATTGTTCTACATGTTCAAAGAATATAGATATGATATATGATCGATATAGACAATATGCAGGATATTGATAATAACAGAGGTGATCCAATATGATAAGCAAAAAGAAAGGTCCAAGGTACATACTGGATCTGAGGTCATGTGAAAGGAGAGTTATATACCCTGTATGTGAAAATCGTGAATTTGGTAGGAAATGTTTTCCACAGTGATGTTCATCAACCATATACCATGCTGGGAAAGGAGACTATTTTTGGATAATGCATCCACAACCGAATTTTTGCCCCTGTCAATATGTTCAATGGAGAAATCCCACTGTTCCATATTGACGAAATCCTTTCCAGCCATCTTGATAGATTATAGTTCTTAATAACATGTTTGGATTGAACGTGGTCGACGATCATCTTAGAATCACCATATATTTTCAGCGCTTGCAAATTGAGAAAATCATATAAGAAAAGAAGTTAGTATTTAAATTTTTATATAATAAATGTTTTTGTTTTTAAAAAGAAAATTTCATACACTAATTGAAATTAAATTTTTGAATTTAGGTTTTTGTAATTTATAATGAATTAAAAAAAGGTTTTTTTGGTAAAAATTATATAACAGAAATTTTTGGCCAACTCATTTGGAACCAACAAATATGGTTAATCATCATTATAACATTTTACAATATACTATAATTCAAATATTATTTAATAAATACAATTCAATTTATAATATATAGATTTTTATTACAATAATAATATTATTATATATTAACTTAATATTAATACAAATATTGATGATGATTAATGTGCACTAAAATTTAAATAATTTGTTTGATATTAAAAAAGATATAAAGTTTGATCCATTGTAATAATATTATACAGTTTTATAAAGAAAGTTTTCACTTGGTTGTGAGTTATTTCATAATTTCAAAATAAAATCAAATATTATTATTGAAATTAAAATAAATTAAAAAGAAAAATATTTAAATATAAATATAAATATTTAAACTGATGTGCAATGTTATTTGGCAAAAACAAAAACTCATTATATTTATTAATAAAATTAGGTGCTTTGAATGTGTTTAAGCCTACCACATGGAGTTGAAATCAATACAAGATCTGCAACTGCAATTTATAAAGAAAAATATTGTTAAGATAGTATGAAACAAACCGCAGATTGAGAAGACCATCTTCAGTCTTTATGCGCTTTAAGATAAAAATGGAATGTAAAGAAACATAGTTTCAAGATTAAAATGCAAATGCAATGGATTTGTGATGAACAAACTTGTTGCACTAATCCATTTTGAATACAGAGTTGGGGGTAATAGAGTAAAATAAGAAAACTAGACCTAAGTCCATGCTGGATGACACTGAAATGGATACAAGCATAATGGAGGCCATGAAAGTCAATGTTGAGCTGCTCCACAAAACCACTTTTATCATGGCACTAGGCCTCCAAAAAAATCGTTCATTGCCAGTGACATGAGAAGAAAGCACTCACAACCACAACAGTCGGTGATACCAATTCTCTATATGAAATCCTTGGTTACCTTTCTGCACATCAGCTTGGATTCCTTTAAATACACTTTCAAATATTGAAAGCAAAATCATGGAATCGGAATCCTGGAACATGATTGTAATATTTTCAATTTTGATTTTTTATTTGAGGAGATTAACAAAGTTTATTGAGGAGGTGCTAGGCATAACACAATTTTGTAGTTCGAGTTTCAGACGATTTCGGCTTGAGAAGCTTAGCTGAAAAGGCAAGATTGGAGCTCATTGGCAGGGGGCACAAGAGAGACAAAAAAAGAATGCAAACTTCTGGAGCAAGAGAGAGAAAAAGAAAGGGGATGAACTAGTGGAAAGTAGGGGCCACCAAGGGAGAGAGAGGCCAACAATTATAAATAGAGCAAGGAGACTCTTATTTCAGGGATCTTTAGTCATTTTACAATTTCAGCATTAGTTCTCTTGAGTTGCTTAGTCAAGACCCAAGACAACCGTGTTGTTCAACATAAGGAATTTCCAAGCATGAATTTCGAATTTCACCTCTACCTTCGGTGAACTTGGAGTGTCACCCTAGGGGAATAAGGAGTCCATCTCAGGGCTTCTCTAAAGCTACATTGTAGACCATTCAGTTGGAGCGTACTTGTCTTAGAGTGCACAAGGAAATTTGAAGGGGCTGAGAGAAGCTAGCAAATAGTGGAGTTTGGCTGAAGAATTTGCAGAGATTTATCCATTGGGAGGGTGAGTTTTTGTTTGGTGTTTTGCAAGGCCGAGAGTACTACCATTTGGAGGGCTGAATTGATCTATTTTCGGAGTTTCTAGGCAACTACTGTGCATACATTTTGATAGGGAGATTTGGGAAGTTCAGACTAGGGAGAAATAAAGAGGCTTGGAGTGATTTGCAGGGATTGAAGGCAATTTTTGTAGTTATTAATTGGCCTTGTATAGCATGTGCATACATTTTGACACAAAGATTTGGAAAGTTTGCACTAAGAAGAAATAAAGAGGCTTGGAGTGATTTGCAGGGCTTGGAGGAGATTTTTATAGTAATTGATTGGCCATGTATAGCATAATTATTTCTATTGGGTGTTTTTCCAACTAGTTAGAACCATACACATTTCTAGGGGTCGCCAAGGCACATTGGATTCAGTCCAAACCCTTTTTGGGTTTTTGTGGGTTTATTGAGAGGAGTCTGCGGCTAATTTTATAGAATTTTTTTGGCAATATTCGGGCCTGAAATACTCATTCTTATAGCAGGGTGAATTGCTAGTTAGCTCGGGAATTTGCATCACTTTGTGGGCTCAGTTTTGGCTTGGAATTGGAACAAACCCTTTCTAGTTTTTTCTGGTTTTTTGACAAGGATCACATCCCCAACTTTCTAGAAATTTTCTGGGTAGTTTTGAGGGGCCAAATCAGGGTGCCAAGTCTACAGATTTCTGGAGGGATGAATTGTTGCAATTTTTGGGCATTGGGAGATTGCTCACTTGGGGCTTGCAGTTTGCCTTAAACAAACCCAAGTGCACTCCTTCCAATTTTATCGTATTCCAACAATTTATTTATAATAAAATTGACCATTTTGGGTGTTCCTGAGCATTTTTATGTTCATGGGTATTCGCTGAAATTTATTGTGTTGTTATTTTTGTTCATATCTTAAAATTTCTATTTGGAATATTACAATGACCAGCCCATAACCATGACTTTACCTTTGGGATAGTAGCAGTTGGCACCACCTGCAGATTCTCGAAGGAGTATAGAACGATGTCTATGAGGGTGTATGGAACGATGTCTACGGGGACAATTTGTGTGGGTGTTGTTTAATTTTTTTTTTTTATATTTGGTATTTTTTGAAAATAGGAATGATGTCTATGGGGACAATTTATGTGGGCTTTGTCTAAATTTTTTTGATATTTGATCTTTCTTTGAAAGTAAAAATGTTTGAATTTTGTTTTTATTTTTTATGGTAAAAATAAATATATCATTATTAAAAATTTAAAATATTTAAAGGACCATAAAATATTGAAATTGACAATAACTTAAATTTCCAAAATTTTCCATAATATTTTTTCAAAATCATACCAGAATTTCCATTATTTAAAACACTCACAACCTATAAACAAACTACGCTATACCGCTATTTGTGGGCCTTCTGTCTCCCGGACCGTTTAATGTCATTGTCATGATGATTGGGCTTCTCATGCATATGAATCTCTGCGTCAATTTCCATTTCTGACCTTTCAGATTCCACAATGTTCTAGAAATGCAGACTGAAATATCACTGATCACTGATGGTGAATCAAGTATACAGAATACCTTCGATTATTCTTCACCCAGTCGCTCTCGCAAGGTGTTTCCGGGTCGCAATCTGGGTATTTTATTTTAATTCACGGGGCATGACTTCCATCCACAATGCCTCGGCCGGTCACAGAAGTGACTTTTGGGACGCAAAATTCTTTGGAATTCGAAGATGCAGGACATGGAACTCTAATTGGAACATTGCTTAGATACACATACGAAATTAAGACTAATGGTATTTTTAGGAAAGGAAAAACAAACGAGTCTGAGATTTTTTTGGGAAAGAAAAAATTAATAAGTTTTTTTTATTGAAATATATTTATATAGGTTTGTTTTAAATATAGATTTAATATGAATGGAGAGGATTTAATTTTTTATATGTAATTTTTTATGAATAGATATTATTTAAATGTTTTATATGGTTATTTTTTTTTTTAATTTTTATTTTGGCCATCATAAATAAAATTTTAATTTTAATAATTTGTGAAAAAAAAAAATATTTCGACATAATAATTTTGATGGAACTTCCCAAATGTGGGTGATTGACAGGCCAAAGGGTACGTTGGAGGCGCGTCAAGTGGGCAGGTGTCAGCTCAAGTGCGCCACAGGTAATGGTTATGGGTTGGCGAGCTGGTCTTGCACACTTCTATTAATGGCTGCATTAATATCGTCCTTCAGTCTCTTGGTTATTTGCGCAATGACTCTCAATATGTTTGTCACTCCCACGGTTCCATCGCAGGCCTTCGACTCCATAAAGGTCGCTGCTCTGAGTGTTTCCCTGAGCCACTCTCTTCGTTCATTTTTGTTCGTCAATATTTCGCTCGGCTCAAGAGCTTTCTCCGTCCACGTCTTTCGCTTGGCTCTGGTTCCAGGGACTCACGGACTAGTTTGGGCTCCGTCTCCGCTTCTCTCTGAGCACTCGTTTCTTTGTCATCCCTCTCTGTGCATTCGCTCCTCTGTCAAGCCTCGGTATAACAAAATTCCACGAGAAAGGCCCAGAATGGGGATTAGGTGAGCCAGTTCCCGCGGTCGCGCCACCCATCAGCGGTCCACCCCCACCTGAGACCCATCCTTGGATGCGTTGGAATTTGGTCGCTTCAATTATCCAGTGACCAGAAGTGGCAGAGGCAGGGGAAGAGGGCGAGTTAGGATCGATGACTGTGAGCATAATGCACATCCCACTGCCCGTTTCTGCATTCCGTGTTCCCTCGCAAACTCCTCCTTCATAGTCTTGGTTACGATTGAAAAGTGTGAGAATGCCCGGGGTTCGGGAGCGGCTCATCCTGGGGTTCCTGCAGATCAGAGGACGGCAAATCTGAATGTTAACCAGCGCCAGGTCATAGGAGGCCTTTCTGTGGTGAATTCTGAAACCAACGCAGGTCCGAGCGCGCCAGCAAGAGGAGAGCCTACAGGCTCAGAGGTCCATCCGTCTGACTCTGATGACTCAGCTCAATTTGGGTGTCGGGTCGTTGAGGAACCGTATACCTCAGAGGACGAATGAACCAGCCCATGCCTCTGTTTTGTGTGGCTTATGATGAAGGAGTTCGCCTCCCTTTTGAGTCTCGGTGTTAATGTATGTTTCAGGTCTCTGTCAGTTAATGTTTTGTTTATGTTTAGCGATGGATAGCTGTGTGTCAATTTTGAGTTTTATGGAAGTTAAAAGCACTGTTGTAGGTCTTCCGCAGACAGAGGTCAAGAATTTTTTTGTAAAATGCCAACTTCATGACAAGAATTTTCAAGACAGCTGCCTTGTTGTAACACTTTTTTATAAATAATAGGAATAAACTGATTGAGAAAAAAAAAAATATGAAACTAATAAATAAAACATAAATTATAATCATAAAAATTCTACAATATACAAACATTACCCTAAAACAACATCTCCCTAATGACCATTCGTATAAGTATCGTATACTACATAAAAGAGATGAGACAAAATATTGCCCTTTTGCCACATATAATTAAGTCCAAGAGCTTAGTAAGAAAAGGGGTTGAGGGATTCTTACTTCGGACCAGTGAGTGATGAGTGTAGTGTGATGGTTAATTATATATAAAATTTTGAAAAATAAAAGTTTAAAATTTGATAAATTTTAAATTTTTAAATTTTAAATATTTTAAAATTAAAAAAAATAAAAATTATTTTAATATTATAAATTTATTTTATTATAATTTTTTAAAATTAAATATGATATTAAAAAAATTAAATTATTTTTATTTTTTATTTAAAACTTATAATAATAACAATTTATATGGTAAATGAAAATTTACAAACATAGGTTAGACAATTGAAAAGTTGTTTGTTTGTTTGCCTTTTTTTTTTTTCCGCTTCCGCATATCAATAACAATTTATATTTTTTGTGATACATTATAATAACACTTAAAAATTACTTAATGTTTTCAAAATTATCATGTCAATTAATCATGGAGTTGTTTTTAGTGTGATTTTTTGGATTTTTTGTTGTGGGAATCTGGTGGAAAAATTTGAGGTGAAATCTTGATTGGTGTTATTTAAATCCAACAAGCTTGTGATTTCAATAAATCCCCGTAGAATTTTAGAAAAATTAAATCGGAAAAACCTATCCTAAAAGCTTCCAAAAATCGCACTAAATACAACTCCATTAATCATTTCTTTGTGAATTAATATAACACTAAAAAACCACTTGGATGCTTTTCGAAGCGATAATATTTCAATCAATCATATCTTTATGATCAATTGTTATGACACGAAAAAACCACTTAAATGTTTTTCAAAGTGATCATATTTCAATAAATCATTTCTTTATGATAAATTAATTTAACACTAAAAGAGAACTTAATTTTTTCAAAGTGATCATAAAATTATTGTAGGGAATTCTTCTTCTAACACTATTTTTGGTTGTGGTTTTTTAGATTTAACACCATATATATTATTCACTAAGTTTTGTGAGGGTGACTATCGATGTTGTAATGGTCACAATAGTTGTTAGGATCCTTGCACACATACGCAACAAGTTAGAAATGTGTTATTTTTCTCTTTGTCCTTCTTTACATACTCCTAAGAAACACCTTATGAGTTAAACACCCCAACGGTTGTGCATTTGCTACCAAGGCATATCATGCCAAAAGAAAAATAGCCAGACAAAAGGTTGCCCATAACACCTAGGGACTCACAGGATTGAGACTTGAGAAGCTGACTTGAGAAGCTAGAAAAAAGGAAAAACCTAGGGGGTTATGAGTTTCCAAGGCAAACAAGCCCAACAAACAAAAGAGGATGAATGAAAATGAATGGTTGATAAAAGACTCCTCGCGAGGTCTAATACTCGCCGGGAGACACCATCATTCCAGCCATTATCCAACCTAATTGAGCTCAAACGTAAACAAACAAATATCCACCATCTAAAATCAAAACCAGTTAATGAAATTGTTCAGCTAGAAGAATGGAACATTACCTGTACTGACCACCTCTCTGAACCTAAACCAACAAGTCAGTGAGTTGGAGAAAAGCACTGCACCTCCTACTCTTGTAGCATCGAGCTCCAATGTTGTCGTCAATGCCTTGAGCTTTGTGATCCGTGCATGCCCAAGGTCTATCCCCTTGCCATTACTCAGTTGCAAATGCCTATGCCAAAGACGTCCAAACCCAAAATCCAAGTCGCTTAGAATGTGAGTGCATATCAATTCATAACCAAAATAAAATGCAAATATCTGAGCTTAATAGAAAGCCCATTGACTACACCATAGCTCTGTGAATTGCCAATATCTGAGCTTAATAAAAAGCCCATTGACTACGTCATAGCTCTGTGAATTTACGGCTGAACGCAACCTACCTTTGTTAAACACCAAAAAGAATTATCTCACCTGCGGTAAACGAGAGATCCAGACATACCAAGAGAGTTGAGAGCAAGGTCTTTCCTCTCAAAGTAATCAAGTATAGTAAAAATCTGTATTTGGATGAAGATTAGTGGATGGAGTTACCATTTGTGTTACATGGGAGGGTAAAACGAAATAAGGTGATGGGCTTCTTCGACCTTCAAGAGATGGTGGGCTTCCCAACCTTCAACGTCCCAATTTCCAACACGTAACATAAAAAATTACTTTCTGACCTTTTCTCATCTTTTTAATATTCACACGTCAAACTTCGGCCGCCGATTTTTAAATAACTGTATTCGTTTGTATTCCATCTCGTGCATAGGAAAAGCAAAGGGTAAGGCTATGCAAGGAAATTTTACATGCATACGTAAGGGATAAGGTTGGTGCATTTTTCCATGTGACACACTGGAGTCGGCGCAAAACCTAAAAGTAACCAGAAAGCTAAAAATTGAAGCAGCAAAAGTGTCAACAACGTCTTTTGGGCACGTCAACAGCGTCATTTATTGAAAAAAACTTGAAGAATATCACAAACGACACGTACGTTAATACTCGAAAAAAACGAGAGTTGAGAGGCGACACGTTAATATTGTTGCTGCGTTAATATTCGGATTTCAACGATCGCGGAATAATAGTACGGGAAGGTGTGGATGGGAGATTTTTTTTAAGGGTTTAGGTGAAGAATTTTTTTGATTATTTTTAATCGAGGGTTTAGATTTATTTTTAAGGGAATATGTTTAGTGTATGTTTAATTTTAATATTTATTGATAGTTGTAATGTGTTATAGATTTTTTTTTCAGTAAAGAAAAAAATGTTGATTTTATTATATATAGTAAAATTAGTATATTATGATCTTTTTGGATAATTAGTATATTATGATCTTTTTGGATAGGTCATTAACATTGCATATTGCCACACAAACCACCTGTTGCCTAGTGACTGACAAATAGGGCTGGTCGGTCCACATAATAACAACCATTGTTCTAAAAATAAAAATTGAAGGAGTAATACCTTTAGCGATAAAACCATCCCAAAAAAGACCAAAAATATCATAAATATATGAACCCAATGAGCATCATGATGTGGACACAGCAAAAGAAACAAACAACCAAAAAAAATAGTGTAGACAAAAGTCAAGGAAAAGGCATAAACAAGCATCTATCGAGCATCCATCCACCTCTAGAGTGATATGAAACCCCTCCAATGTGTCAAGGAGACCTTGCTTAGATAAAGAATCTGCAACAGTGTTGTGAACTCTATGAATGTGTTGTATAGTGACACCTAGATATGTGATGTGCCTCAGCCAACCCTGTAGATGGGGATGTGAAATGGTAGAAGATCCCAAGACATGATTGATGATGGCTTGGGAGTCTCCATAAATATTGATGTTGTGGATGTCAAGAAAGTCCGTAATCTAGAGCATCCCCCAAAGCGCCATAGCCTCCGCCTTCATGTTAGTTCCACACCCTCCCCCAGTGGATCCTATATTTCATGTTGAAGTCCATATAGATCCAAATCCTGCATCCACATCTTCCACCCTGTTCAGCACCATAAAAAAAACTAGTTGGGTATGTTATAAAAGGATCATCAGTCCCGTGAGACACTATAGGTGGACGAGACAGTGGTTATTGCATTGGATCCATCCAAGAGTGTATGCTATCTATGATCCTGTCAACACTGTGGATTTTGTTATCAAATATGATGTTGTTTCTAGCTTTCCAGATCTCCGGCATGTCTATGTCTATTCTCGGTACTCCACCAAAGTAGGCATGTTTCAATAGAGTGGTGGTCGCCTCTGCCTTCATGTTATTTCCACACCCAACCCCCCGTGGATCCTATATTACATGTTGAAGTCCATACAGAGCCAAATCCCGCATCCGCATCTTCCACCATATTCAACACCTTCAAAAAAACCAGCTGGGTATGTTATAGAAGGATCATCAGTCCCAGACACTAGGTGGACGAGACAATGGTTGCTACATTGGATCCATCCAAGAGTGTATGCTATCTATGATCC
Source organism: Pinus tabuliformis (assembly GCA_031772625.1). Lineage (NCBI taxonomy): Eukaryota > Viridiplantae > Streptophyta > Pinopsida > Pinales > Pinaceae > Pinus > Pinus tabuliformis. Next base: position 790,309,143 of record CM062811.1, read on the forward strand.
TGTCAACACTATGGATTTTTTTATCAAATATGATGTTGGTTCTAGCTTTCAAGATCTCCCACAATTTCAGCAGGATGTCCCGGTTGTGTGTATTATGGGTACTCCACCAAAGTAGGCATGTTTCAATAGGGCATGTATATTTGTGCCAAGTGGCTCCCTTCCCACCAATTTCTTAAGGATTTGAGGTTATTCCAATTCTAATATGTTCATATTCTAATTAGATGGGTAAATTAATATATAAGCAAAATTTATTTAGCAAAATGGTCCATTTTACAATAAGAAGTGTAATTACTTTTTTTCTAAATTTAAATTAAATCTGTGCCAAGTGACTTCGTGCCCATCAATTTCCTAGAGATTTGAGATTATTATAATAAATTCATATTTTAATTAGATGGGAAAATTAATATATAAGTAAATTTTATATAGCAAAATGGTCCATTTTTCTCAAGTTGACCCATAATCTTTTTATATGTAGTTAACCACTTAAATGTGTGTATTGGTAAGGCATTCTTAAATTCGTCCTATCAATTTCCTAGGGATTTGAGATTATTCTAACAAATTCATATTCTAATTAGATGGGAAAATTAATATATAAATAAATTTTATATAACAAAATGGTCCATTTTTTCTCAAATTGACCCGTAATTTTTTTATGCATAGTTAATCACTTAAATGTGTGTATTGGTAAGGTATTCTTCCTATCACAATAATTTTTTTATTGTATTTATGAAGCAACTACATTAATATTTTTAATATAGTTGTACTAATGGTAAGTAAAAAAAAATGAGTAGATTACTAATTTTCAGAAAATCTTGGAATTTGTCCTTCAAAAATAATGAATTATGTACATTGCCACTTAAAAAATATGCAGATTGCCAATTTTGAGAATATCTGGAAATTTGAAGGTGAAGAAAGTGCCAGATCAACCACCCTGCACAGAACCAACTTCAGCTTATACCTGCAATGAGCATTATGATTCCTGCGACTCGAATGCACACAGTGAAGTCAAGTTAATTACCAATGCAGATTTCCGAGGATGGGAATCAAGAACGAACACAAACTGATGCTTCCCAAAGAGGTGGTTGCAGCCCTTTGCAATGAGAGATAGTTATCTGAGTCCATTACCCTGATCTAAAACAATGCCACGACCCTCGAAACCGTTAAACATTCACTATATTTCTCAGCACTTATACTGTCCATCCTAAACTGATAATAAATTTTAGCACGCTGAGTGCTGCGTATTTCTGACTGATGGCTCCTACAACTCAACAATCCAAGCAGCAATTCAGAGAAATGCAATCAGGGTCACCCAGTAAGATGGGTGATGCAGCTCTGGAAATTTGTTCGTTGGAACCAGAGCTCTGGGCAGCAATTTTGCTGCATATTTGGTCTGTGGGAAACACTAACCAATCTAGCCTAAGGTACACTGTAAAGGAGATATATGGTAAATTGATACTTACAGCTCTTCACTTTACCATATTAACCAGATCAGAAACTCTTTCGCAGAGAGCGTTTAATTGCTAGTATTATTGAAGAATGATCAAACACACTTTTTTTGTAAGTTAAAAAAAAAAAAAATCCCATGCAATTAGGAAAAGCCAAATGCATTATATATCCAGGTCGATGGTGAGGTGGTTCATTAAATTATATATGAATGCTATCAAATTGTAATTTATCCAGCTTAATCTTCAGACATACATACTCTACTCCCCTCTGATTTTGAACCCCTAACCTTTTAGGAGGAAACACGTGGCCTTAACCATTAGACCCCTCGAAATATATAAATTAATAAAATATATTAACTTAACATAAATATAAATAATGAGAACTATGATTAACCTCCACTAAACTCCACTAATATTTAAATAGTTATTTAAATTTAAGAACATTACATCAGTGACCATAGTCTATCAAACATTAAAAAGATTATTATACAATGGATAAAAATTATTTTGACCAAATCTTCAAGTCGTTCCAAAATTTTAAAATATAGTTAAATGTTATTATTAAAATTAAAATTAAAATGTTCTTGAAATAAAATTTAAAATAAAATTAAATATTTATAATATATATATTTTTATTTAAATTTATCTTATTTATTATATCTATAAAATATTTTATAATAACCTTAAAATAAAATTAAATGTAATTTAAAAAATATATTTAAAATCAAATTTCAGCCTATTCTTATCCCTCTTCACAATTTCATATTCTTTATAAAATGGACTCTCACAATAACCCTATATTATATATATATATATATATGTCCTCCCATGTAATAAATGTATCCATAAAATGAAATCACATTTACAATATTAATTTTGTAAATGCACATTCATAAATACATTATACCCAATAGATTCAATAATAATATAATTCATTTTTTTTTTAGAGTTCGTTGCTAAGTGATAAGAGTAATTTATTTTTTAATTTATTTTTTTTTGTAAGTTTGTTAGCACTTTCCTTTTCTATTAATCATATAGGCAACTAACAAAAAATTTGTCTCGTGGCCTCAACTTACCCGAAGGAAACCAGGTTTGTTGGTCACTGATCAGCATCATATGCCGTCCAAAATTTAAACAGTTTGAACATATCCATCCATGCTAAATAAGCTATTGTATCTACTATACGTTTAAAAATTATGCTATCAAAGTAAATGCTATTTGACCAGATCAGTGTAGTAACAACAAAATTGCAGTACTTCCTATCTTATCTTCATTCAGTCATCTGATGATTCAATGGGAGTTGAGTCGTTAGCACTCGACCTAGGCATTTTGTTCTCTAGCAAGTTTTGAATTTAATTCTCCATCGGCCTAAGAAGACATTCTGGTGATACTGTTGCACCTGTACAACCTGGATCTCCCTTTGAATATCTTTTAAGCTTGACCCCTCTTGCTGTGTTTGTGGTGGTTCCTCCAGATTCCTATTTTCTATCATGGCCCTTGCTAGTGGGTTCTTCACAATCTAGTAGAGTTGGATTGTCTATTTGAATAGAGTTTGCCTACCCCGGGTGTGTCTTGGGTTTATGAGCAAGGGATCCTAGTCCTCCGTTGGAAGTGGCTCTGTCGCCGCCTTGGCATTCAGCTCCACCGCCCATGTTCAAATTATGGTCATAACCTTTGTTGGAGTTCCCCCACTGTATGCATGCATGAGGCTTTTCATATTTTCCTCTCCTGTTTTCTTGCCCCTCTTTCGCTGGGTCTTACTGGTCGAGGCCACCAGTGTTTTCTTTTTGTCAGCAGTTTGTTTGCAGCCGCGACGACGCCCTCTTCTTCCCGTCCCCGCTTCAGGCTTCACCATTTTTACTTCATTCGAAGTTCCTTCCAACCATGGCCACTTTCGAATTCTTGCCTTGTCCCGGAGGAGGACTGTCAGAGTCGGAGGGGGAAAAAGATTAAACAGACCTGTAAGAGTAGTGTAAGAAGAAACATTAAAACCAAACCAAATGTTAGTGTTGCCATCCGACCATTCCTTGTGGAGCACCATTACAGAGTCATGATTCTGGGTTTGAGGGGTGTAACCCGAATTCCCCCCAACCCCTTCAAGACTTGCCTTCATCCTCACTATGCCCAAATTTAAATGAATTTCTTCCCTCTTCCTCTCAATTCTCCCCTTGGTGCAGCCAACCCTCTGGCTTCCTGGTTTAGGCCCTACCACAACTAGCTTGACAGACTCACCAGTTTTGGAATACTCAGGAATTGGGATGCTAGTGGCTGACCAAATTCTGACTAAATTGATAGGCCCGCTGAGGTTTGGTGACCCCGGATCACCATTCCTGCCCCTGTGGACTTTGAAACTATCATATAACCCAACCTTAATGGAATTGGATGAAAGTTTGGTAAAGGACATAGCCAAGATAGACAGCATACCCTCTCTTCGGCTTTTCATTCTACCCTCGACCCTACTGGTGGGCTCCAGTATTGTAGCAATAATTCTGCAACTCTTAGGACTCGCTTCTTTTCTTTTATCAACTCGGTAGTTCGTAACAAACTTGGAAGCGATGGTGCTGTATGCACAAGTACTAGCTCTTGCCGCAGCTGTCACTTGGTCAGCTGGCACAAGTCCGCTAGGGGCTTAAGCCAACTTCTATGAGCTCTTAGAAGAAGCTTTTTAACTGATAGATGAAAGCTAGCTCAAAGGAAGCTAATCTACTTGCGGAAAGAAACTGAAAGCCAAAAAGTAACGTAAACCCTAGCAAACCCTAATTCTACCAGCTAGTCCTACTGATGCAAAGGAGAGAATGTAAACTACTGGAAGGGATGCCATTACTTCTATGAAGGTAAAATACATGTGTCTAGACTACCTCTACCTGAAGAAACATCTTTTTGTATTTTTGAATAAGTTATTAGAATTATCATGCATGTGCTTTTAACTATTTGTGACTGTGTAGAGGTGGATTGGCGAGAGGAAATGCTTGGAAGAGGTCAGGAAGGTTCAGAGAGGGCATAAGGGGTCCCTAACACCCTTCTAAAGAGTTTCACAGAGTTTGGCTATCAAGAAACCTCATTCGTGAGCTTTTACAGGAAGTCTGCAGGGGTTCTACAGGATGTTTCAGGAATTTCTACACGATGTTCAGAAATTTCTACAGGATATTTAAAAATTGGATTTTGGAGGATGGGTGAGTGAGGGAAGATGCATGGATGGATATGGAGGTAGGATAGGGGTCTGAAGTGGCCCAGGGACCAGTGGATGGAATGGTGAGAAGGTGTAGATGGCTAAATTGGCTCAAAGAAGGCTGAAACAATGATTGCACAAAAAGGTAGGGTTATGTGGACAAGAGGACAGATGTGAGACGAGGAACCTAGCTAGGAGATGCATCATATGGCTATGATGAAGCTTAGGCGGATGAGAGAGTGGTAGAGATGCCCTGCACAATGTACATTTAATCGAATCAACAACGTCTTACAAATAATCAAAGTCCTATCTAATATAATCTAACTGTCAATAAAACGAATGAACAACAGCTTTATTTGGAAAGAAAACCATGTACATCAATCATGCAAAGAAACATTTCAGAGATCTGAACCCATAACTAACTTCTGCAAATGAAACAGTACACTAAGGATTGCATGGTCAAGCAAACTAGTGTTTTTGTTGGGGCAGCACTGTTTCTTCAATTCCAGCCCCTGATCCAATAAGGATGAGGCGAAACAGAGAGTGTTGTTGACCCTTTTCTTGGAGCTTTTTTCTGTTATTATCCTACCAACTAGATTTGAACATGAAAAGCCTTTTTTACCATCAAAAGCAATCTAAATAACAAAGCAAAATTTAAATCTAAATAACAGATTTTATTCTAATAATGCAGCAAAGACACGTGAAAGTAAACAAAGGAGGTACTGGGCACTTGAGATGGGTCCAACCCCAAGAGCTATAGCCTCCTAAGAGAGGTTTAGAGTTGGTGCAAATCTGGATTCATCTTTATTGATCAAAAGAAATGTTACATTCCAAAAACTGTCCACAAGGAGAACTTGAAAATGTGCTGAAAGAAAAGCTAATCTACTGCCTAAAAATCGAACTACAAAATGACTACAAAATCAATACAAAATGACTATAAAGTGACTATAAAGTGACTAACTACTGGTTAACCAAAATGAGGCCCTAAGCCTTCTTATTTATACAAATTGAGGACCCCAACAATCCTCCTAAACTTTAGGGACTCGGCTGCCCAAAACTTGTAGTTAATAGCAATCCTACTTGACTTGCTTGGCCGCCCTTGTGATAATTGATTTGGTGGCCCTTGAACTCCAAGCTGATGGTGGAGAATTCGAGGTAAGGGCCCATAAATGAAGGGAATACCTTCCTAAAAATCCTCTCCACGAATTTGGCTGCCAAGTGCTCATTTCAACCTTTGATTTTGTCTCCAAATTGACCAAAAAGACTACACAAAGCACACATTAGACTTGTTGGCATAATGACTAACCCAATTCACTCTATTAGCATAAATATAATAAAAAAAATGCAATAAAATAATGAGAATGATCGATTAAGTCAAATTAGGAGGTTGAATGAGCTCATATAATTATCCATTTTTGGGGCTCATCATCACCCCCCTACTGAAAGTGTTGCTCATCCTCTGAGCAACCAATCTATCTACTCATCTTTGATGGCCTTGGTGGCCTCCCTGTCATGCCAAGCTTTTGAAGTGATGTCCTCTTCTCCGTCATGAAACCGTGCTTTTCTCTCTGCTTCTTCCCACTGCTTGCTCCTTTTCCTAAAGAATTCTCAGCTTTGGTATGATTGTGCAAGTATATTCAATCAGATGGTGGTAATGGTGGTGAAACGAGATGAAACCAGTGGATGATGGAAGAAAAGATTGGTTGCATGCCTCCTCAATAGAATTCAAGCTTCAAATCCCTCTCCATAATCGATTTTGGCCTACCCAAAGGCTCTACAAGATGTTTCTGGTAGAAATACAGAACTTCCTGTAGAAAGTCATGTAGCTTCCTGTAGAAGGTTGAACAATGACTAGATTGTGTCCGAACCCTGAAAAAAATGAGTGTTCATGGAGGGGATGGATGTGAGGATGCCTAGGAACTTGGTAGGGACCCTTTTGCTTGTGTTGGGAGACCCCCTTTCCGCATTGTGTTCCTGCAACCTGCAACAATTTCCAGGGATTAAACTTGTTTTTTTCTCTTTGTTTCTTCCTTCTTCTTCTTTCTTGCTTTTCCGGTGGCTTCCCCTGTGATGGTTTTCCCTAGGTTTTCTCTCCCTTAGCTTCCTTACCCTTAGTTTTCTTCTCTGCCTCAATATCTTGCTTCCTCATGATCTGTTTTGGCTTTCTTCTCATCTTGCTTAGTTTTTGCCATCTCTACTTTAGGCTTTTTCTTTTCTGTTATGGATCTTCCTTCTCACCTTCTGTTTTGATTTCCTCATTGGCTTCAAGTCCTTCTTTCTCCATTTTGGTCTTTTCCTCTTTTTCTATTTCCTCCTCATCTTCCTCTGCCATATTTCTAAAAATCTCCCTGTCATGATGTGTGGTGACTGCTGGAAATGTTCAGGTGAGGGGGGAGGAAAGAAACTTTCAAAACTGGAAATAGAGAAATGGCTAAGGTTTGTCTTTCTGGAGTCAGGAATTTCTCATGTTCTTCTTTTTCACAACATCAATTTGCAATTTTTCCTCGAACTGTTTCCAACTTGAATTTGCTTCTCGGATTTTTTTTTTTTTTTTTTTTTGGAGAAAAATCAATACCTTTGACAGAACAAAGAATATTTATAACACAAGGTTTTGCTTCAGAGGGTGGACAGTCTTGCAAATTTTGTTTCTCATAGGTTGGCTTATATGGTTGCATCCCTTTTTCAAAAGAATGTGAGAAAGGAAAAGGCATATTTCGGATGCAGAGGAGGAAAATGGAGAGACTGTGTATAACCCAAAGGAGGGAAAAAACACAAGCAGCATTTTAAGCTTCACTTCCCTTTCTTTCAACCCAATATTGTGTTTTTAATCCTCCACCTTATATAAATATCATATGCAGAGAAGTTTCCTGAGCATACCTCGTTTGGAGCATGAAATTTGCTGAAAATCCCACATTTTCTTTCTGCATGGTTGTTTTCTGCGTTTCCTGTAGACGACTTCCTGTAGAAATGCCTGTAGAGCGCCCCTGCACCTCTGAGCGAGCCTGATACGCAGCAGAATCTCGAAGACAAGTAGAAAAACTCAGTGGAGGACTATAGGTTAACTAATTGTGCACACTTCAGTTGAGGATGTGGAAAGTGCACATGAACAACAGTTCATGAGTTTTAGTTGAGCCGTCTTTAATTGCTGCGTGATTTGTGGTGAGGTGGCAAAAACATGTGCGCTGGCTTTTTCGAACTGCAGTGATTTTATGAACTGCATGTCTTCTTCTATCTGTTCATCATCTAATGTCCTGTGTGCTGGAGTTCAACACGTCCACCATTGCCTATGTTTTTCAACTTCCACGTGAATGACTATACACGCATGCTGCGTGATTTTTGCCTCGATGAGTGCAATCGAATATGGCTAGCTTCCTGGTTGAATCCCCCCATCTCATTCATTCATGCAGTGCTTAGATTAGATTCATGCAATAGAGGAACAAGTTTTAGTCACGTACCTGAAGTCAAATGGTTGTTGTGAGGTGCTTTTTTCTGTTGCATGCATCTGTTTCAGTGGTTGCATGATGGCTCCTTTGTGCTATAAGCTCTTTGCTGTCTGATGTGTGGTTATTTTTCTTGTGCAGGTATCCTCTAGCCGGATCTAAGCTGCAGGAGTTCATTTCCATGTTCAGATCTGCACCCTCAAGCTGGTGCTGCTGAATTTTCACAGGACCGAAACTTGTTTTCGCCATTGCTCCTGAATGATAAAAATGATGGATTTGAAACTTGCTGAGCATGTTCCCATCATCATTATGCACTTCCCACAGCAAAATTTCGATCAATGGATGCACAGATTTTGAGAAAAACAGAAAATGGCTGAAGATTTCAGAGATCAATTTCTCGGAAACCGTGCATCGGAAGCGATTGAAACTACTTGGGTAGGCTACTATCACCCATGTGCATCTCCCCATGAAACAGGTTTTGAAACAGATGCACCGATATGGAGAAAACGCAAAAATTGTTGATGGTGATGGAGGCTGATTTCTTGGAAATCGTGCACCGGAATCGGCTGAAACTGCTCACGAATGTTGCCATCACCCCTGTACAATTCCCTGTAAAACGGTTTTTCAAATGGATGCATGGTTTTCAAGTTAGTGCAAAAACAAATTCTGTTCTATGTATTTTTTGTTCAAAGCATTCTGTAAGTTTTTGCATGGTGAAAAAGAATGAGCTTGCGTTGTGATGCAGGGATGGAGATGATGGAGGAGGAGTTTGAAAATTGCAGGAGGACTTCTGAACCCTTGGGGAAGCTGTCATGTTTGCCAAAATACTTTTTTTGTCAATGCATTTTTAACTTGTTGTAGTTTCTACAGGAACTTCCTGTAGAAAACACAGTTTTGAGGAAAGAAACACAATGACATGGAAAAAATTATGGAAAAGGGTGAGGGATGGAAACATGGATGTGTGCAGGCCTCATGGACATATTCCCAGCCTTCGGGTCCTCTTCGGAGATCAATTTGGCTTTTTTGTAAGCTTCCTGTAGAAGACATAGTTTTCATAAAAGAAGCACAATGAGGTGGAAAAAAATGATGGGAAAGGGTGAGGAATGGAAACATGGATGCTTGCAGGCATAACCAATAGATTCCAAGCTTTAGATTCCCTTCCAAAATCGAATCTGGCTCGCTTGAAGGTTCTACAGGATGTTTCCTGTAGAAATACAGAACTTCCTGTAGAAGGCACAAAAATTCCTTTGTCTTTGTTTTGAGTGATCCTCCTGACCTGCAATGTCCTTCTTGCAACCTGCAATTATCCAATGGAAATTAGGTTTATTTTTATTTCTCTTTTTCTCCTTTTTTTTTTTGAAAAACAACTAGGGCGCCTCATGGAGGTTTTCACCCTAATTGCCTGCCCTGGGCGCCTCCAAGGGAGGTTTTCACCCAGAGATCTTATTCTCTTTTCTCTTTTTTCCAAGGATAATTTTAGGGGCAAATGTTCGCCCTTTGGCGAAATTAAGGGGTTTTAAATTTTTAGTGGGCGAATATTTTGTATCATAGTACATTTTTACAAATCACCTCAAATAGCCCACCTTATTTTAAGGGAGAGGGTAAAAAAGGTAAATTTAGCCCTTGAAATTAGGACTTACAACCTTCCATTCGCCCATTTTCAAGAATAGGCTTTATTTAAGTGAATCCATTCGCCCATTTTCAAGAATAGGTTTTATTTAAGTGAATCCTATGGGCCAAATACCATATTTATAAAAGAGGTATGGTAAATTAATAAAAATATAAATAAATGAGAGGTATGGTAAATAAATATAACATTTTTTATATTTACTCCATAAGTCACCTTATATACATGTAAGGGTGTAAACAAATAAAAATATAAGTAAAGTGGAGGTATGGTAAATAAATAAAACGTATTTTTATACTTACTCAAAAGGTATGGTAAATAAATAAAAATACAAATAAACTAGACGTATCGTAAATAAATAAAACCTCTTTTTATATTTAGTCCATAACCCTCATTCTATTTATGAAGGCTCAAGAAAGAGGTTTTATTTAAGTGAATCCTATGGGCCAAATACCATATTTGTAAAAGAGGTATGGTAAATTAATAAAACTATAAATAAACGAGAGGTATGGTAAACAAATAAAGCATTTTTTTATATTTACTCCATAAGTCACCTTATATTTACGAACACTCAAAAAATGGGTTATATTTAGGTGAAACCTATGACCAAAATAATATGAGACAAATACCATGGACTAGATTGTTATTAATACCATGCAAAAAACCATTATTAACCATAATATTAGAATTAATAAAAATAAAAATGGCACATGGTATTGACCCATGGTATTCACCAAAATGGCACATGGTATTGACCCATGGTATTCACCTGTAATGTAGTATATTTAAATGGGGGAATTAAACCAGCATGTAGCCTATGCTAAGATTCACTAGGACTTTACAAAGTTTTATTATTTAGTGAAAGACTCGCCAAGATCTTACAAGATTTTATAATTGAGTAAAATATTCGCCATGCCTGGTGAGAGATTCGCCAAAAAATTATATATACATATTATATTATTGATAAAATCACCTTCCATTTTTCCTATATACCATGGAGATTTGACCATTTATTATATTTATAAATTTAGGGGGGGTTCTTAAAATTTTCCCTGCTTTTTTCCCAACCCATTGACTGCCTCATGGAGGTTTTCAATCAATGAGCCAATCTAAGGCGCCTTCGAGGTGGTTTTCACCTTAGATTTTTATTTTTCTTCTTATTTTCAATTTTTTTTTTCTTTTTTCCTTTTTTCTACCCTACCCTACTTGAAAAACAAAATCATTTTCAAGTATAATAATACTTCCAATGGAGCCATGTGCACATTGAGATTAGAGACAAGATGATGTGAAGGCTCGAAATGCATGCTTTGACAGTTATCCAGATTTCAGAGACAAAATGATCTGACCTTGAAGGGCTCAAACATAGCTGAGGAAGAGAGTACCGTTGCAACTTAGTGACTGTCTGGAACCATGTCTCAATATAGCTTTGATATCCTTGGTCCTTTTACTGATCTGGATCATTCTTCATGTCACCTTCTATCACGACCTTCTCATCTTTCTCTTTTTGCTAATCTTTCTCTTGAGTACATGGAGGATTTGATGGTAACCATGAGGGAACTCTCTCGATCTCTGATTCTGATCTCTTCTCTTCATCAAGTGCAGCCCATGGTTCTTTGATCTCCTCTTTTGAATCTTCTTTTGCCGGATGTGGTCCTTCAATGTTGTCAATATAATCTCTGTTTTGCAACACTCTTCCTGAGCTTTGGTGAAGATCATTGAGCTCAGGAGGAGTCATTTGGACATGTTGTGCCTCAGCTTTGTAATTGTGTTGAGCTGCTCCAATGGGCAGGTTTGAAAATGGTGGTATGGGTAGTTGAGTGGGGCTGTATATTTGAGATGGATGTGGATGGGTTTGTGGTTGGGCAGGCATTTGGGGTTGCCTTGGTGGAGCAGGAGGCGATGGTTGTGGACGAGCAGGTGGTGGAGGAAAAGAAGCGGGAGGAGTGTTGTATTAGGGCCTCCACCCTTGATGTGGTGCATTCCACTGAGGCTATGGCTGAGCATAAGAGTGAAACGAATGAGCAGCTGGTTGGGCATAATATGGATCTATGAAGGAACAAGGAGGAGGTGTGAACCAGGAAGGATGAGTAGGGGGACCCCAAGAAGGCATGAAAGTGGCTTGATAGGGGTCATAATAGGTCTCGGATGTCCCTTGCAGTTCCTGCTGATAAGATCTAGGTTCATGTGGCCTCCTTTGGTTCATATAATAGAGTGGTTCAGTGGCTCCTTTGGCTCTCTGATAGGCAACTTTAAGTCCAGGCAAGGAAGGGCACTGATTCGTAGGATGGTATCCTTCACAAACGAAACACACTTCTAGGGAGTGCATTGGACATTCGTTCCTAGGATGCTTTCTATTGCACCTAGGACAAAAGATCACCAAAGCCCTGTTGGCTTCCTCTTGCTTCTTTCGAATCTGTAAGGTATCCAGTTGCATGGCAAGAAACTGTCTTACCTCGCTCTTGAAATCTTCCATCTGATTTTCAAATTCATTTTTGGATAAGGTACTACTCCCAACATTTCTGCTTGTAGCCATTCGCTCCAAAGGAATGGTTTCTTCTTCTTCTTCCCTTGAGGTTCTTTAGATATGTCTTACTGCCCACCTAAGGGTTCTTTAATCACAGCCATCAAAGAAGAGAGAAGGTTGGCTGTGTGAAGCAGTGGTGGTGTTGTGCAATCATTTTTCTGACTTATCTCTACTCCTACAGGGCATGAAATGAAATCTTTTTGGTTGATTTTTGCTTTTTTCTATTTCTACTTGCAAAACTAAAATAGATTGAACTGCAACTAACTATCTTGCTAAAATGAAAATGCGGAATTGAAATGAAAGCAGGAAAGGACTAATCTATTTTGCTCAAATGAAATTGTAGGAATGAAATGCTAGTCTACACTTGTGGAATTGAAATGCTAATCTACGCTTGCAGAAATGAAACTGCGGAATTGAAATTCTAATCTATGAAAGCAGGAAATATCTACTTTACTTTTGCAGAAATGAAATTACAGAAATGGAAACGAAATAAACTATTTAGTAGAAGGCGAGAGTAGGAAAATAGAAGAAAAGCGGCAATCACCAATACTCTGACGCTTCCCCGGCAACGGCGCCAAAAAGATGGTGGGCTCCAGTATTGTAGCAATAATGTTGCAATTCCTGGGACTCCCTTCTTTACTTTTATCAACTCGGTAGTTCGTAACAAACTTGGAAGCGACGGTGTTGTATGCACAAGTACTAGCTCTTGCTGCAGCTGTCACTTGGTCAGTTGGCACAAGTCCACTAGGGGCTTAAGCCAACTTCTATGAGCTCTTAGAAGAAGATTCTTAACTGATGGATGAAAGCTAACTCAAAGGAAGCTAATCTACTTGCGGAAAGACACTGAAAGCCAAAAAGTAACGCAAACCCTAGCAAACCCTAATTCTACCAGCTAGTCCTACTGATGCAAAGGAGAGAATGCAAACTACTGGAAGGGATGCCATTACTTCTATGAAGGTAAAATACATGTGTCTAGACTACCTCTACCTGAAAAAACATCTTTTTGTATTTTTGAATAAGTTATTAGAATTATCATGCATGTGATTTTAACTGTTTGTGACTGTGCATAGGTGGATTGGCGAGAGGAAATGCTTGGAAGAGGTTAGGAAGGTTCAGAGAGGGCCTAAGGTGTCTCTAACACCCTTCTAGAGAGTTTCACAGAGTTTGGCTATCAAGAAACCTCATTCGTGAACTTCTACAGGAAGTCTTCAGGGGTTCTACATGATGTTTCAGGAATTTCTACAGGATGTTCAGAAATTTCTACAGGATGTTCAGAAATTTCTACAGGATGTTTAAAAATCGGATTTTGGAGGATGGGTGAGTGAGGGAAGATGCATGGATGGATATGGAGGTAGGATAGGGGTCTGAAGTGGCCCAGGGATCGGTGGATGGAGTGGTGAGGAGGTGTAGATGGCTAAATTGGCTCAGAGAAGGTTGAAACAATGATTGCACAGAAAGGTAGGGTTACGTGGACAAGAGGACAGATGTGAGACGAGGAACCTAGCTAGGAGATGGATCAGATGGCTCTGATGAAGCTTAGGCGGATGAGAGAGTGGTAGAGATGCCCTGCACAATGTACATTTAACTGAATCAACAACGTCTTACAAATAATCAAAGTCCTAGCTAATCTAATCTAACTGTCAATAAAACGAATGAACAACAGCTTTATTTGGAAAGAAAACCATGTACATCAATCATGCAAAGAAACATTTCAGAGATCTGAACCCATAACTAACTTCTGCAAATGAAACAGTACACTAAGGATTGCATGGTCAAGCAAACTAATGTTTTTGTTGGGGCATCATTGTTTCTTCAATTCCATCCCTTGATCCAGTAAGGATGAGGCAAAACAGAGAGTGTTGTTGACCCTTTTCTTGGAGCTGTTTTCTATTATTATCCTACCAACTAGATCTGAACATGAAAGCCTTTTTTTTTTTACCATCAAAAGCAATCTAAATAACAAAGAAAAATTTAAATCTAAATAATAGATTTTATTCTAAGAATGCAGCAAAGACACATGAAAGTAAACAAAGGAGGTACTGAGCACTTGAGATGGGCCCAACCCCAAGAGATACAGCCTCCTAAGAGAGATTTAGAGCTGGTGCAAAGCTGGATTCATCTTTATTGATCAAAAGAAATGTTACATTCCAAAAACTGTCCACAAGGAAAACTTGAAAATGTGCTGAAAGCAAAGCTAATCTACTGCCTAAAAATCGAATTACAAAATGACTACAAAATCAATACAAAATGACTATAAAGTGACTATAAAGTGACTAACTACTGGCTAACCAAAATGAGGCCCTAAGCCTTCTTATTTATACAAATTGAGGACCCCAACAGTCCTCCTAAACTTTAGGGACTCGGCTGCCCAAAACTTGTAGTTAACAACAGTCCTACTTGACTTGCTTGGCTGCCCTTGTGATAATTGATTTGGTAGCCCTTGAACTCCAAGCTGATGGTGGAGAATTCGAGGTAAGGGCCCATAAATGAAGGGAACACCTTCCTAAAAAGCCTCTCCACGAATTTGGCTGCCAAGTGCTCATTTCAACCCTTGATTTTGTCTCCAAATTGACCAAAAAGACTACACAAAGCACACATTAGACTTGTTGGCATAATGACTAACCCAATTCACTCTATTAGCATAAATATAATAAAAAACATGCAATAAACTAATGAGAATGGTGGATTAAGTCAAATTAGGAGGTTGAATGAGCCCATATAATTATCCATTTTTAGGGCTCATCACCTACCATGTCTCTGGTTCCATGGAATTAACCATGCCATTGCATAATTGACAGCCGCACTGAGGTTAGAGTCCCCTAAATACCCCTTAATGCCCCACTGAACCAAAGGTTTAACAGGAAGCTGAATAACACTCAGTAGGTCAGACTCCCAAACTTTATAAGGCCCTGGCACCTTGTTCCTAGCCCACTGGGCCAGAAATTAACTTGAGGACCAGCGAAACCAGACTGGATAGGCATGCAAGTGGTTTGGACCCTAGTAACCGCTTTCTTTCCTCTTTGGCCCAGATAATTTCCAAGTGACCGTAGGCCCTTAGGGGTGGCTCGACCCCTTCCAAGTCTCAGACACATGGTATTGACGAAAGTAGGAGCAAAGTTCACCACCCAAGTGCCAAGAGCATCCCCTAACCCTCCATACATCCCACTTTTTTCCAACAGTTTACCATGTAATACAAAAATTAAAATACCAAACACCAACAACAGAGAACTGAACCAAAGTCCATCAGAAACATGTGGAACCACCAACATTCGTTGCCAGACCAGCCTCCATTCTTGCAGCATTGACTCCATATCAATACTAAGGCGAGCCTAAATTACGTACCAATTTCTCTCGAAAGCATTGGTGGCATCTTCCTGCTGGTGGAGACAATCCATCGTTCTGTAGGAAAGTTCCTCCCCCCTGCTACCAGTCTCATCTCTCGCGGGCGAGTTCCTCCTCAGTACTTGCATGCATACTCTAGCATCCCTCACCACCTTTCTCCCTCGAATTACACCTTGCATTACCATTTTCCTTCCCAAGGTAGCTACCACCTATTGCCATTCTTTCCCATCCCTTAATTTCGCGCATGTGTGGGGTCCTTGGGTGGGCCACCCACCAACCTTGTCCTCTTTCTCATTACACATGTTGTGAATCCACCAAGGGATCTCCTTTCCCATCACACCTTGATCGGGAGCCCCGAATTTCTTCCCTGCCTTTTTCCAGAATCTCCCTAAGAGATTCCATACCTTCTACGTGGTTTTTCTCATTCCCGAGGATGTCCAAGTTCTTTCCCAGATTACCGCATCCCTAGTTTTCCAGGAGGTTAGCTGCAACATTCCCTGAATGACATACATGTGTCGAGATAAGGTATGTTATATCTTGGATGAGAACCCCTATTTCATGAACTAACCTTGTTGTTCTCCAACTCTTGCTTATTTTTTCCAGTGTGTACCATGTTGAAGCTTTTTAACGGTATCTATCACCAGGGTGGAGTCACCTTCCACCACCAATTTTTGAAATATTTCCCTTCTTGCAATTTCCAATCCATGTTTGAGTGCATTAAATTCTGCGTGGTTGTTGCTCGCAATTCCACAGTCGACTGCAAACAACCAGACTGCTAGACCATGGTGATCTCTGCTTCCCACTCCTTTGGATACTATTTCTCTGCCAGAATGGTTTCAGGGATATTTTGGTTGATAATCTTCCATACCTCCACTACAATCTTCTTTTCGTCTTTGAATACCCTTTGGTTCCTTTCTTTCCACAGTTCCCAAAGGAGAAATCATATAGAGATGTCCCAGGCTCAGTTGAGGATGGGGCTCTTATATATTCTCTTTCTCCAATTTTCCATTGTTTCCTTTATGCTTGAGAAATCTCAGTCTAAATGGCCAAAGAGGATTTCATGATTCTTCCATAGTTGGTTACTAAAGGGGCATGAGTTTAGGAGGTGCTCCATCGTTTCCATTTGAGCCTCACACATACAACAAGCTGAAGGTCCCTGAACCCCTTGTTTTTGTAATTGGTCCCACATAAGAGCTTGGCCATGGAGAACCAACCAGAGGAAGAAGGATGACTTCGTCCATAGTTGTCCCATTCATATTCTTCCCCAAATAGATAGACATTGTTGATGTTGGTGTTCTGCTTTCAGTTGATAGCCCTCCTGTATTGTGAACATGCCTTTATTCCTATATCCCCATTTGATGATGTCTGTTCCTTCAGAGATCGTTAGTCTTCAGGAATTGACCTCTTTATCATATGCTTCCCATTGGGGGAGTCTTGTGCACTCGGCCAGTGTTGTCTCCTTTTCCACTCTCTCCAGGTTGATCTAGAATCCGTTTCCCAGAATTTATTCACGCGCAGGTTTGTTGGTCGATTTTTGAATAAGAATATCTCTGTAAGGTCATGTCGACTAAAGATTTTTTCCCTTTTTTGCCAAGCATATTTCTAGAACCTTGCCTTGTCCTCCCCCCGATATCCCAGAAGTTGTGGTTCCTTATCATATCTCGGTTTTCTACTGCTAGGTTCCATATGGTCGATCCCCTTGTAGTTTCCTGAGTTCTCAGTCTCCCTTCCGTCATCGTTGGCATTCTGTATTTCCTTTCCCAAATTAACTTCCATAAGTCATTTCCTCCTTGGATCCATCTCCACCAAATCTTTGCTCCCATGACCTGGTTTAGAGTATAGGGATCCCTAAGGCCCAGACCCCCTGCTAATTTAGGCTTAGTTAACCAGTTCCAAGAGAGGAGGGCCCATTTCTTGACTTTTTGTGTCCCTTGCCATAGGAATTTCCTAAAGATATTTGTCATTTCATTGCATATTGTTTTGGGCATGGCTAGACCTGAGAGCTGGTAAATGGGGATTGATTGCAACACTGCTTTTAGGAGGATAACTTTGCTTGCCATGTTGAGGGCTTGAAAGGTCCAATTCTAAAGACGATCTTAAATTCGGTCGATGAAATCCTTCCAGTTTAACACTCGAAGGGGGTTGAAACTTATGGGGATACCCACATATTTTGAGGGAAGGGTGCCTATTCAAAAGCCCATAATTCTAGCTAGGAAAGATTGTGATTGAACAACAGTGTTGAAGAAGAAGATATCTGACTTTTCTTTATTGATCCGAGTTCTTGAAACATTCCTGAAGTCTTGTAGGATAGCCAGAAGAGACCTTGCTTCTCTGAGGGTAGCTTGGCAGAACATCATAATGTCATCAACAAACTGTTGATGAGTTAATGGTAGATCGTTCCCCCACATGTGTAGTCCTTTAAGTTGTCCTATTGGAGCCTTCACTTTGACATATCACCCCAGGCCTTCAACTGCTAATATGAACAAGAAAGGGGAGATCAAGTTGCCTTGTCTAAGCCCCCGAGTGGAATTGAATGTCTCAGTGGGGGCTCCATTGAGGAGGATGGAAAACACAAGGGTCGATATAAAGGAATAAATCCAATGGATCTAGCGGGGATCAAAATCAAAGAATTTCAAAATAGTCAGCAGATAGGTCCAACTTAATCATCATACCTTTAGATTTGAGGATCTTGAGGGAGTGGATGGCTTCTTGGGTTGTTACTATTCCATCCAGGATTTGGCAGTCTTTGATAAAGCCAGTCTACTCTTGGGAGATTAAATTCGGGAGGATCAATTTAAGCCGATTTACCATAATGGTTAAGAGGATTTTGTAAATGATGTTACACAAGGCTATAGTCCTGAATCCTTGAGGCTCTTCTAAGTGATCAAATTTAGGAATTAAAGATATGAAGGTAGATTTGAGGGCTGGGTGTACCTTTCTCGTCCTTCTGGATTCTTCAACCACCTCTAGTATGTCGTTACCCAGAATTGGCCAGGCTTCTTGAAAGAATTCAGCGGTGAGTCCGTTCAATCCTGAGACTTTTTTTTGCCAGTCCTTTGACCACCTCCTCCAACTCTTCGATTGTGACAACTCTCATGGGGGCCAGGTTCTGATCACTACTGACTAGTTGGGGTATATGCCTGGTTATCTAGTCACTAGCTTCTAATCTGTCAGGAAGTCGTTCTGACAAGATATTTTGAAAGTGGTTAACCAACAGATCTTCTATCTCTTCATTTTGTACCAACCAGTTTTCTCCCAGGTCTAGCAGTGAGAATATTCGATTATATTGCATGTGATGTATCATAGCTTTATGTAAGAAAACAATGTTTCTTTTTCCCTCCCAGATCCATTGATCTCTCGATTTTTTCTTCCATAAATTTTCTTCTTGTTTCCTCCTTTCCTCAATCTTAGTGAGAAGTCTACCTTCTTCCTCCACTAAGGAGCCTGAGCAGTCGTTTGTTATCAATTGTTGTTGGACTTGCTGCATCCGTGCCTGGAGTTGTTCTTGATCATGCTGGATGTTTCCAATTTCTTCTATGTTCCATTTCTTGATCTTTCCCTTGAGCTCTTTCAATTGTAGCTGGAATGTATTCATTACATTTCTCCCCTGTTCAGTACTAGAGGTCCACTAGACCTTCACTTTCTTAAGGGATGGATTGCGTAACCAAAAGGCATCAAACTGGAAGGGTGGTTTTATTGCCCCTGTTTTAGGTCTACTTCTAGTTGGATAGGCGAGTGATTATAGCCCATGCATGGAAGAATCATGGCTTCATAGTAAACATCCCTGCTTATCAAATCTTTAGTTTCCAAAAAACGATCCAACCTTGATGCCACTTGATGAGCTCCTCCCCTTCGATTATTCTCGGTGTGTGTTCCATTAATGGTAGGGATGTTGACCAATTGAAAATCTGCTTGCATGTCCCATAACAGTTCCATTTATGGTCCTTCTTTTCTTGTCCCTTCTTTTTCTTCTGGAAGTGATGTTATCAGGTTTAAATCCCCTCCTATCAACCATAATTTTTCTGTATGCATTTGACTCAGTTTTCTTATACTTTGAAGGAAGCTTTCCTTCTCCCCTAGAGTGTGAGGTGAATATGCCACTGCGATAGGAACCCATTCACTGGTTCCAATTTTGTGAAACCGTCCTGACAAGATGTGTGGCATACCCATCCAATAGTCTACCATTACCTTTGTGGGATTCCACAGTATTACAATTCCTCCTGCACTTCCTTTTGCATCTATTGCTATTGCTTCATATTTGGGTTTGATTTTTCTCATAATATCCTCTATTTTCTCCCGTGATACCTTGGTTTCCTAGAGAAGCACAATTTATGGCTTCTCTTTTTTCAATCTGTCTTGTAAGTAACTCTGCTTGCCTCTACTATTTATGCCCCCCATATTCTAGGAGATAAATATCATTGGGAAACTTTGTCGAGTTGGAATATTGTTGAGAGTCATATTATCTATCCCTTATTAACCAACATCTCTCCCATTATTTGTATTGACGCCATGGTAAATTTTACGGGCGAATTTTAGCCCGAGGGCGAAATTTAAGGGGTTTTAAATTTTATAGGGGCGAAATTTTAATAAAACTCCCATTTTATATAGTTAGACCAAAGTTTATTTAATTTTTTTTTTTTCATTTTAGCCCAAAAAAAGGGTCAGATAAACCATGCAAAGCCTGATTTGGCCTGATTCGCTTAGATTGGGAGGTTATATTCACTTGAAATCACTCGATTTTCTACTTTGTAAGGTTAAATTCGTTTGCAATCACCCATTTTCTGGTTTTTCTGGTTTTGGAGGTGGTTTGGGAGGTTGGATTTAGTCCCAATCACCCTGATTTCTTGGTTTTCAAATGGATGGAAAGGGTGATTCGGTGAATGGCTCCGTGATTTCTTGGTTTTCAAATCGATGGCAAGGGTGAACACCTATATAAATTTGATAGTCATGACCCAGGAAAATGAACATTCAGATTCCTTAGTTTGTGAATGCTACATTTCTAAATTGGTGACTCGTTGCAAGTAGTGCCAGGTTATAAATTTTGTGAATTAGAATCCTCCATTTTTTAATTGGTGACTTGTTGCAAGTAGCGCCAGGGTATAAGTTTTGTGAATCAGAATCCTCCATTTCTAAATTGGTGACTCATTGCAAGGTAATCCGAAACCATCAAACCAACTCCTACTATATATGGTTGAATTTCTATATCAGGGAATCCCATTCCGTTCATGTTGTTGTAGTTCTGGAAGGTAGTGAGTAAAAGAAGCACTTGATCCAGGTGGATATTGGTGGCCACTTTCCAATTCCACTTGGACCCCCACCATTGTTTCTTTCAGTTTTTCAGTTTCCTTAATTGTAGAATAATTTACTATTTTTAGCACTTTTTCGGGTCCTAAAATTCTGGAGCTGTTTTGAGGCCCTAAATGACATTTTTTTGGAAATCTACAGCGATTGATTTTTTGCCTAAAGTCATATTTTTCATCGTAGTCCTTGGAGAGATCTTTCCAACGGGTTATCATCTGCACCAAATGAAGATAATATGACCAAGTCGCGACCTCGGGAAGTTGGTTGTCCAACTCACCCCAACGGGGCCCATAAACTCTTGGTGTTACATCTCCTCGGGCTAGGGTTTTGGTTGTTTAGGGTTTTCTCTTATTGTTCAATAATAAGAAGGCACTTCAGCCTCATTGTATCGCAGTTCAGAGGCATGTAGCCACCACATCTCTTCTCAGCGATAAGCTACCATCGCCCAAGCTAGTCTTATTTCCATTATGTTTGTAAGCATATTTTAGTATTTGATATTAATGAAATGAAGTGTTATTTCTACTGCATCTTTTTATTTATGGTTATATCTATAATTTTTTGTGTTCCTATTTAAATCCAGATCAGTGGTATCAGAGCGGTCTTCTCTTTCTCTATTTTTCTTTGCATTTACCCAACGAGGTCGGGATATAAGGAGTTAGGGCTTGAACTGATCGAACCTTTGCAATACTAGCCTTGTTAATCCCAATGACCTCCCATGGTGGATGAAAATAAATATGAGGGGGTAGGAGATCCTATGAAAATCTTGTTTGAGGAAGCCCTCGAGCGACAAAAGAACGCAGTGATGGACAACTTTGCCCAAATCCTTCAATGGCTACACAGGGGTGACACATCTACTTTTGGCAGCTACTCTAGAAGCGCCACACCCTTTAAGGTACAAGTTAAGTTTAACATTCGCATATTTGAGGGTCAGATAGATGCAGACATTGTAGATAAATGGTTAAATCTGCTAGAAGGATATTTTTCCATTCATGATTTTTCTAGCTGGGAAAAGATCACGTTTGCACTTATCAAAGCAACCCCCCACGTCAAGGACTGGTGGGAAACCTACTGTGAGCAGAAGGATGAAAGTAAGAACCCACTGTTTTCAACCGTACCCACTTGGAACTCGTTCCAGGATGCCATCAAGGAGCAATACTACCCTATCAGGAGCTATGAGGACAAATACATAAAGTGGAAAATGTTGTGACAAGGAAGGGACCAAGATGTGTCGGAGTTTACCAATGCTTTTCATACCCTTCACACGAAGTTGGGTATCAAGGATTTTTAGAAGCATTTGGTTCTCAAGTACCTCGGCTGCCTGCATAGGTACATCTAAGATGATATGAAATTTCTGGACTTCTCCTCGCTCGACACGGCATACTGATATGTAGTCAAGATTGAGAAAAATTTTAAACAGAAGAAGCGAGACTTTGGAACTATGAATATGAAGTAAGGGAAAGGTGTGCCCATCTATCTGAGTTCATCGCCCTGTGGGAGCCTGATCGTGTTGGTACAGAAGAAGGATGGGACTTAGAGACTTTGTATTGACTACTGGGCGCTAAACAAGATCACTGTCCAGAATAGGTACCCGATCCCATGGATTGATGACCTTCTGGACCAACTGAAGGGGGACAAATATTTTAGCAAGATTGGCTTGAAGTAAGGCTATCACCAGGTACCAATTGAACCCTCCGATGTGTTGAAGACTACCTTCAAAGCAAAGGAGGGCCTTTTCGAATGGTTGGTTATGCCTTTTGCGTTGACGAATTCTCCTGCAACCTTCATGAGGCTAATGGATGACATCTTGCGACCATTCACCAACTCATTTGTAGTGGTATACTTCGATGACATCCTAATCTTCATCCAGAGTTGGGAAGAGCATCTCCACCACATCCGACAGGTTGTCTAAACACTGCGACAACACAAGCTATGTGCCAAGTTGGAGAAATGCACTTTTGGCATGACTGAGGTTCAGTATCTAGGATACATTATTGTTGAACAAGGGGTGGATGTGGATCTAGAAAAGATCAATGTCATTTGGGATTGCCCAGCCCTAACCACTCTCACAGAGCTTCGTAGCTTTCTAGGTCTTACAAATTTCTACCAGAGGTTCGTGTTGGGATTCTCTCATATCACTTGGCCCTTGAGTGAAGTCACCAGAAGGCATTCACAGAGTTGAAACATCGCCTCTTCTTTGCACCAATTCTCACTTTACCAGACTTGCAACAACCATTTGAGATCGAGAAAGATGCCTCTGACAATGCTATTGGGGCAGTGCTTACTCAACAGGGGCATCCAGTGGCATATCACAATGAGACACTTTTAGACATAGTTCAGAAGTATCCCACTTATGACAAAGAGATGTATTCCATTATGCAGGCTTGCCGACAATGGAAGAATTACATTTTGGGGAAGAAAATGGTCATCCACACAGACCACTGACCCCTGCAGTTCATACAGATGCAACGAAAGTTGTAGAATGATCACCATCAAAATTGGTCCACATACCTATAGCAGTTCCATTTGAATATCAAGTATAAGAAGGGTAGCACCAATAATGTTGCAGACTGCCTCAACCGACCACCGATCATGGTGTTAACCACCATGCTCAACTCTTGTGGGCACGAGACTTCTGATTGGCCACTTCTCTACAAAAGCAATCCAGAGTTCAGCCACACATACCAGATGCTCTTGGAGGGTCAGCAAGTTCCAGATTTTCACCTCCAGGATGCCCTGCTATGCCACCTGGGACAAATTTTTGTTCCTTCAAGCGAGCGAGCCAAGATGATTTGGGAAGTGCACTACAGTCAAGCCACTGGGCATTTAGGGGTCAATAAAATAGTGGCAGTAATGTAGAAGTATTTCTACTGGTCAAATCTTCGACAGGATGTCAGGAAGTACATCAGATCCTACACTGCTTGCGCCGTTGCCAAACTGACCATCAAGAAGTAAGGCCTCTATACTCTGTTGCCTACCCCTAGTCAACCTTGGGAATCCATCTCCATGAATTACATGTCAGGCCTTCCTTCTACTAAGCATGGCAATGACTATGTTTTTGTGTTCGTCGACAGATTCTTGAATATGGCCATTCTAGCAGCCTACAAGAAGAATATCACAACAGAAGCCACTGCTAAACTCTTTTTTGAATGAGTGTGGGTACACTTTGGGATCCCATATTCTATCATCATAGATCAGGAGAATAGGTACCTCAGTACATTTTGGTCCAGTTTCTGGTCGATGCTAGACACCAAGCTCACTAAGTCCACAACTTTCCATCCCCAAAATAATGGCCAGATAGAGGTCGTCAACAAGATGATCGTACACATTATGCACATGTACAACTCAAAGAATCCATACACATGGGATGAGAGCCTTTATTATGTCCAACACATCTATAACCGGGCTCTCCACAACTTGACTGGCCGCAGCCCTTTTGAGGTGGGCTTGGGATTTCATCCACTATATCCCATTGATGTGGCCATACCATTCGCAGCTACTTAGGAAGATTCAGCTCATGTCCAATCGGAAGCTGATAAGGAAAAAACTTCAATGAGCACATCCAACATATCTACCAGTAGGCCCATGACATTATGGAGAAATAAAATTCTGAGTACAAGTAGTGACATGATCAACATCGGGTGCCACATAAGCTTCAGGTGGGCGACAAAGTTTGGTTGCATTTGCAGAAGGAATGCCTTACCAGAGCCTATCATAAACACAGACCACTCCGATATGGTCCTTGCACCATTACCAAGGCTATGGGAGACAATGAATTTGAGCTCAAAATTCCCCCATTCCTTGTTTTGCACCCAGTGTTCAATGTGGACCGCCTTCGACCATACTTCCCACCATTGTTGGACATATCAGACATTGTAGAACAATTCACACCTACAGAGTTAAATCCGGAAAGCATGGATAAAGAAAAAACTAATCAGATCATGGACATGTAGATCAAGAACACTCGCCAGTAGAAGATCCAAATGTATCGAGTCGTCAAAGCGAGCCAACTCCTTCACTAGGGCAAGTGGCTCACCACAGACCAAGTTCAGTAGAAGCTTCCTCATCTCATGGAGGAACTCAATTCAATGGGGACCATTTCTTCCTAAGGGGGGAGGAATGATCTAAGTGGATATTGGTGGCCACCTGCCAATTCCACTTGGACCCCAACAATTGTTTCTTTCAGTTTTTTAGTTTCCTTAATTGTAGCACAATTTACTATTTTTAGCAGTTTTTCGGGCCTTAAACTTCCAGAGCCAATTGAGGCCCTAAACAACATTTTTTTGGAAATCTGCCTTTAATAACTTTTTGTCTAAAATCATCTTTTCTATCGTAGTCCTCAAAGAGATCTTTCCAATGGGTTATCATGCATGTCAAATGGAGATAATATGACCAAGTCACGACCCCGGGAACTTGGCTGTCCAACTCACCCCTACAAAGCCCATAAACTCTTGGTGTTACATCTCCTAGGGTTAGGGTTTTGGTTGTTTATGGTTTTCTCTTACTGTTGAATAATAAAAGCCCTTGAGCCTCATTGTAACATAATTCAGAGGCATGTAGCCGCCAGATTTCTTCTCAGAGATAAGCTACCATCGCCCGAGATAGTCTTATTTCCATTCTATTTGTAAGCATATTTCAGTGTTTGATATTAATGAAATGAAGTGTTATTTCTACTGCATCTTTGTATTTATGGTTATATCTGTAATTTATTGTGTTCCTATTTAAATACGAATCAACACTAGGCATTGTTTGTAAGATCTCCCATTGTGTAAATGTGGTTAGGGACCATAGGCAACTCAACTCACTAGGATCTGTTTATTCTAAGGTTAGTAAACACAACCCAAAGTGACAGATGATTGGCCCAACTAGAAGGACACACATATGGAAGGGCCCCGTCCATGGTATAAATTTTATAGTTGGTAGTATGAAGCCAGTGAAGGCAGGGCCCACAGTGCTACAGTATAAATTTTATGAATACTCCATTTCTGAATTGGTGACTCATTGCAGGCAACACCAAGGTATAGATTTTATAGTTGATGGGATGGAGCCAACAAAGGCAGAGCCCACATCCCTTTCTGTTCCTTATATAGTTTCATCTCCATAGACATATCCAGTCGGAGACCGAGTCTAACCTTGAATAGCATCAGAATAGAAGCCAACATTCGAACCATTTCCAACCCATGGAAAACCAATAGCCTTAACAACAGATCGGGGTGGAAAATCCGTGAATGAATTGCAAGAAGATGACTATATAAATTTTATAGTCGCGACTCATTCCTCAGTTTGTGAATCTCCATTCCCGAATCCTCAGTTGGTGACTCGTTGCAGTTGACTGTTGATGTAGTCACAGAGGCAGAGGCTTAGTGGGTGACTCGTTGCAATCAGTTCATGACTCATTGCAGTTGACTATTGATGTAGTTGCAGAGGCAAAGGCAGTGCCAGTAGTCATAGAGGCAGAGGCTTCACCAGCAGTGGGGCTATTACCATTCGTGTAGGTTGTGACTCATTTCTGAGTCTTCGTTGCAGCACCAATAATTATTAGTTATGATTCGTCAATCAATCTACTGTGTTCACAGAGGCAGAGGATTCACCAATAGCACCGCGATATTGCGTTAGGTGGGATCGACCATTGGGGCTAGTGCGTTGCGGTTAGTTGTCACTCTTCTTTGCTTACTGAATAACTAATTGAAATGGATTCATAGAAGAAAGGCTTACTACTTTGAGAAAACAAGCTTTAGTCTTTTGATTTATAGATAAAGGTAGACCTTAAGAAATATAGATGTGATTTTACCATTTTCCATACGGTTAGTTTAGGAACCCAGTTATATAACCCAAGTCTTCAACAAATCCTAGCACACATCATTTATCTGAGAAGTTATGCGCAAATTATATTAACCTGCCATCAAATATAGACCCTGAGATATATTGGATGCTCAACAGATTCTGAATCTCAATAGTATATTTTATTCAAGGTTCAATATGCTAGGGGAAGGTACCTTAATCATGGCAAACTAAAGCCCATACATCATCCAGATGTACCCTGACTATCATACATAATCATACTAATAGTAACAGATTCTAACTTCCCAGAATATCAAAGAAACTGCTTTAATATTCTATACAAATGTAGAGATATGGCAAATACTTTGAAAGCCTTGGTAGCTTTTCTTAAGCTATCAAGGATGCCTTCAAACTTTTGATCAATAAGTCTTCTATATTTCATCTTTTGCCACATGCATCTTGCCATATGAGTTATCAACACTTTAAATCAGCTATACAAAATTTTGACAAATCTTGCTCAAAGTCAAATCCTAGGCAGCACCAAGAACATCGACTCTAAACCTTGATATGCATTATACTACCCTACAATCATTATTTTAGAATTGTGTATTCAATGGTACTGTCTCATGTATAGTGATTTTAATATATCTCAAATGATTTTGGCTCTTTTTCCTTATGAAACAGAAATGTTATTTAGTCTATTAAAGAAAAGAAAAATGCAAAACAAACCAGGAAATTGAAGTTTTAGAGTTCTATGATATTGGTTGAGATATTCACAAGCACACTTTAATGTTTATAATCAAGGAAAAGACCGAAAACTTCACAAAATATATAGTAGTGTAATGCAATAATTTCAATTTAGAGTATGAAACAAAAGGAAAGGCCCTATAACTCACAACTAGATCTAAAGACACTTGCCATAGGTACTACCTAGGTCATTATTCACTAGGTACCAAGCTCAAACAAGCTCGAATCACAAAAATACACTTAAAGAATGAAAACCTCATAGTCGCTTAAAACATCAAAATAACAAATGAGAGGCTTATCTAGGTGTCAAATCATACCCAAATAAAATCCAAGAACAAATATGAAGAGAAAAGATGCAAAAATACCCAAAATTCCACGTATTAAATGTGTTCATACCTTGTAGGATCATCAACATGCAACTAGAAAGTTACAATCACACCTTGATAGTGCATCAATTGGTTACTGATCACCCTATCTCTTAAAAAGAGGGTGAAATCATGCTCTAAAAGTGAGATTTTTTCTTAAATTTGAGCTATATCTGAGACATATTAGGAATATAACCACCAAGATAGTAAATAAAAAACAAAAACACTACAACACACTCATAGGAATTGAAAGGGACAAGGTAATTTCCAAATCTAAGTAAAAATCACTACATCATTCCTCAATAGAGTCATAGATTCTATTATGGAGAAATTCCCCTTGTGAATAGGTTAGTGCACCCTTAAATTTGTTGTTAATCTAAGATAGACTATATCTCTTAAAAAGAGGGTGGAATCATGCTCTAAAAGTGAGATTTTTTCTTAAATTTGAGCTATATATAAGACATATTAGCAATATAACCACCAAGATAGTAAATAAAAACAAAAACACTACAACACACTCACAGAAATTGAAAGGGACAAGTTAATTTCAAATCTAAGTAAGAATTAGTAGATACTTCCGCAATGGAGTCATAGATTCTATTATGGAGAAATTCCCCCTGTGCATAGGTGAGTGCGCCCTTAAATTTGTTGTTGATCCAAGATAGACTATGTGATCAACTTTAATATGGATCTCCTCTAGATCTATTCTAATTGATCCTAACATAAGCTATGATAAACAAGAACATGGCCCATACCTTTCACCTAATGGTTTTCCATGTATAGTCCTAGTTTATGTAGCTCTAGAGATTCAATTCCAACTACTAGTACCTACTTCCTACACATGATAAGACAACAATACCAACTTTAAACCCTCTTAAGCAAGAGGAATGTCAAATACCCCTAGATATAACCTAATCTACTCAAGGAGGAACATATCTACCACTGAATTGCATACAATACTAAGCACAAATGATAATGGAGGGGGAAATAATATAGATCTATATTCATGAATGAGACACATTACAACCACCAAGCTTTTACCTTGAGTTCCTAGTTGAAGGTTCCTCTTAATCCCTTGCTCCAAATCCTCCTTGACTCTCGCAAAAGTATGAACACTTTGATCGATGAAGGCTAGTGTAGAAGAGCTTCTTTCAATTGTAGAAAACATAAGTTTATCATCAAATTTTCCTCATTTCTCCCTCAGGATGTCAAACATAAGTTTATCTTAAAATTTTCCTCCTTTCTCCATTGCTACACCTTCCTTGAGGAGGTTAGGGCATGTCTCTATACACCTACAACTTAGTGCAATTTAAGTCTAATACAAGTTTCCATGTTCATGATGTGGAGTATCCAACATACAATATTGATATCCTCGAAAATGGTTGACTCTAAAAGGATCTAGGGGTAGTCACATGCTACAACTGGTGTAGTAAGAAATTGATAACACCTTATTAATGGCGCAACATGAAACCAATCACACCATGATATTGGTGCAAAGAGATACTATCGTCAACAATTGAGAATCCAAAGGAGAAAGGCCTACACTCAACACATTTGCATTTTTTAAGATTATTTTAATGTTTCCAATATTGTTTCTATATTCAGCAAAGGGGGTCTGAAGGGGTCCCCTATGTCCCAGACTTTACCATCCCTTGTAGTTCCACCTTAAATTCTGAGGGTCTATCCAGGAATCCCCTGAAACCTATTCCGTTGTCCCTTATCTTACCATCCTCTTATTGCTATGAAACATAATTGTACATAGAAAACATCCAAACAAAATTTCTAACTAACAAAATTGTGCTTAAAAAATTATGAGATGTGGAACTAGGTAATGACTTGTACCTCAAATCAATTTCTGAAATCTAGATGTCTTAGAAGGTGAAGTTGATATTATAATATAGTTCACAGCGTTTTGATGAGTACCAACCATATATAATCATGATATAGGCTTCAATTTGACTTGTCCTTATCATATTAAGAGGTTTGAGGGGCTCAGGAAAATATGACAACAAGATGTGGGGTGCCCTCCATCCAAACTACTAGTTCATATCCTTCCACCTGCTTCTTTGAAAGGATGTAAAATCAATTACACTAACCTTAATATGAAATGTGCAAGAAATATGGTAACTTTTTCATGCATATTGATTTACACCAACTTCATACTAGTGAGTCGGTGACTGATATGTTTGATGTTGCACTGTTATAAAATTAGCAAATACAATAAATTATTAGGGTTTTTCTTATGGCTGTTATATGTCTAAAATATAGATTTTCTTTTCTACTCTTGGGAGATGAACGTTTCAAATTTTTACTCCAAAATGGTGCACCCAAACTTGCTCCCACAGTGGTAACTAGATATCCACTTCACCTTATCTCAAGAATTTCCTCAAGATCGAGACCTAGTTAGGATTCATAGTTATGAACAAATTTGTGTTTGTTTAACAACATTCATTAAAATTCTAATGCAAAATGCACATCGAATTATAAATGCTCACATAGAATTCCCATTTAACACATGCAAATTTTATTGATTCACCAACTTATTAGCATGATAGATGGCTACACAAATGTAAAACAACAAGGGAATTCTACAACAAATCCATATGAAATTTACTCATTTAACAATGGATTTCATGCTAGATCATGCCTAGATTCAAATCAATGAGGATTAATATTCTATGTTCTGCACAAAATTCAAAGAGTCACTAATATTTCTAATAGATTTTTTCCAAAAAACTGACTGCATGGAATGGGAATGATTCAAAGCCCATCCATAGATATCTAGCATGGATATTGATCCAAGACAAACTAGTAAACCAAAAGGACTAAGATAGGCGTGCAAGGATGACGTTGTTTCAATGTTATACAAATGAATTATTATATTTTATGTCTTAAAAGTTAATAGTTTTCCATTATCATTGTTAAATAATTTTTGTGAAATTCCATTTTTCCTCAAAATTCGATTTCTGATATATATTCTTTCAATGTTGACTCAACAATTCTTTTGCAAAGTACAATTCTATTTTCTATGAACAAGTGAATTTATATGAAGCATATCTCAACTCTTGGAAAATGCTGATGCAGGTTTCTAGATCGATTTGAAATTTTACTTGTGGAATATTCAGTGAGATGTCAAAAGATAATCATGGGAAGAAACCATCAAGGAAAATGGATGTATTATCATACTTTCAAAAGGCTCCATCCAAAAATACACATTCTCTTCATGATTCAAGCTCCTTTGAACAATCTATTATTGAGAGAGAGGTTAACTCTTGTGGAAATGCATTTTATATCCATATGATGGATGAAATAATAGGTTCCTCAAGTGATCAAGGTGATATAAACACAGAAATTGGTGATGAAAATGTTAAAGATTTTTCCTTATAAGGTGACACAATCCATTTGTGGAAAAGGAAAAAAGGCCAATGGACCATAGGGAGATGATTCCAAGAAAATTGGGTCTCAGTTTCTCCATTTATTGAAGAAATACCTCCTACAAATGAGAACGAGGTTTTTCAAAAAGTTTGATGTAATGCGTGTAGTTGGAAAACTCGAAAGGTAGTGAAATTTTACATGAAGCTAGATACAATATAAAACCATGCAGGAAATGTGTATGAAAAGAAAATTGTAAATGGTAAAGAGAAATCTCTTGTTAGATGGAAATCTTCTGAGGGATGTCGACATATCGAATATGCAGAAGAATATAAAAAATATTTAATAAGTAATAGGAAACTTGAGGCAATTGGAGGAACCATCATATATCTATTTGAAAAGATGATGGAAAAGAGTTTGTTATCCAAGATGATACAATTGACCATTGTATTTCACATCTTATCTAAAGGTCGTCCTACGACGGATTATCCAGATCACATGAAATGTCTATCTTTTCTTCAAGTGTCAAACTTTCCATCTTCTCATTGGTCTGTAACCCGTGGTAGGGAATGGAAAATATATCTAGCTCAAGTAGAAAAGGATGATTTGAAAGAGAATATTGCTAATGGTAGGTTTTTTGCATTGTCTTTGGATGAGGTTACGACTATAGATAACACTTCATGGATTTGCATGAGCATTTATATGGTTAATGACCATATTAGGCATTCCTATCTAATCAGGATTAAAAAGATGAGAGAGGCTTCTACAACTGAAAATATTTATGAACTTGTTCTTAATAGTTTGAAGGAAAGTGGTATGGATCATTCAATGATTGTAAAAATGTTGGTATGTGTTGGAGAAAATGGAGCATCGGTAATGCAAGGAAAAAGGAACGGCCTTTGCGTTAGGCTACAACTATAAACTTCACCATATATGCTTAATATTAATTGTATGGCTCATATGATGAATCTTGCATTTAAAATAGTAAGCAAGTTTCCATCAGTTTCAAAAGTTGAAGATCTTGTATGTGGGACTCATGCATACTTTTCTCGTAGTCCCAAACGATATTTAGAGTTTTAACAATTTGCAGATGGTGTTACGGACGGAAAAAAACTACTGAAAGATGTTGATACAAGATGGATCTCATTAAATGGACCATCTCAAAGACTATTTAGTGAGTTCAAATCCTTGGTAGAGTTTATGTATGAAAATCGCTACAACGTAGACAAATCTCAAGATCTTCTTTCTCGACTAACTAAAATAGAGACATTATTGACATTGGCTAGAATTATTCCTATGCTACATGAATTGAATGTCCTCATGAAAATGTCTCAAAATCACACAATATATATAGTGGAATACACAAATGTGAGAAAGTCAGCATGTCTTGCATAGGATAATTTGTATATGATGCCAAACTCTTTTACTGGTCCAGAGTTTAAAAGTGGACTAAGGTCATCAATATAAAAAATACTAAAAGAAATTTGACGTTTGATGAAAAAGGGATACAATGTATCGCAGTGTGTGGGTATATGGTTACCTTTCATTATATTAGTAAGACGGGACGAATCACCAAAGATTTCCTCGTGTCAAGAGACCAATTTGATAATATTGTGATTTCAGTGAGACGAAATTTGATAGAAATTGCAAGATCACTACCATTGGAGATAAGAGAACGATTTACTCAAGATGAATTGTTGGAGGCCATGTGTGTGGTATACCCTCAATATTGGAACAACTGTTAATGTCCAAGAACATTAAAAGCCAATTTTCAAAAAGGATTAAAATGTTTAGTAGATCATTTTTGCAAGAAAGTCTCGATACGTGGAGAACGAATTGAAGGTATTTTAGATTCCTCAAAATTGTATCAACAAGGTGGATGCTTTGTTGAAAAAATGTGGAAGAAATATCCTTTTTTGGATAATCCTAATGAAAATTGTGCTATAAAAAGATTATGGACTACTTTAAGTGCTAGATAATACCTACAAGAAAACATATCAAAATATTTCAAATTAGCAGATTTGTATCAAACCATGATTTTGGGATCAGTGGAGGATGAGAGAATGTTTAGTGCATTATCATTCTTGAAGTCAAAGTTGAGGAACAAGCTTGATAAATGCACGGATACATGTTTAAGATTATATGTAACAAAGTATGACATTGACAATTTTCCATATGAAAGAGCGCTAACTCTTTGGCGATCTGATTGTGATAGAAGGGGAGAAAACAATATAATAAATTTCTCTAATGAACTTGATATAGAACATAATGTTTTGGAGGCTCGTAATGACAATTCATTTAGAGAAGATCATGTTCACAATTTAGAAAATGATGACCAAGATGAGAACTGGGAAATTGAGATACCCTAGGAGTCCTTTTTTGGTATACATGTTCCATTGATCATGCAAGATTACTATATGTCAAATTCAGGTAAAAATAGGTTCTATATTTGTATTTTTCATTGCAACATTACAACGACATTTCTTTGATGCGTGTTATTTTAAGAACGATGCTTCATATTTAATGATTACATTGTTTGTTTCTTATCTGTGACATGAAATAAAGTTGGATTTGATGAGATTAGGACCTATTTCTTTTCACATAGATAGTGTCTGACTATTATTAAATGATAAATAACTAATTTAACAAGACTAACGCAAAGAATCAATGGGCTCATTCAAGTACATGAAACTACCTTGATGTCTAACTCTGATATCTTGGAAAATTTTAATGGTTTATATGTTGCTTGTGTTTGGAGCATTTTATTGAGTTTTGAGTTTTGTTTTGGTCAAATATTATGTTAGTCCTTTAAATTATTTTAGTTCTTACTTCTTGCTTAGATTCATAGATCTAGTTTTATAATTATTATTGTTTTCTTTATATATTTTTTGGTTTGAAGAAAATTATTTTTATTTCCTTTCAATTTGTGGCATGACTTTGTAGAATACTATGCTTATTTTATATTTTCTTGGAAAATAATTATTGATGTTTGGAAAGGGAAATGAGCCATGGGTAGCGAAGAGAAAAATGGTTTATGTATTCGGTTTCTGCACATTCATCATAGGAGACCTATTGACATGAGACCGGCATTCTTTTGTATAGTCTTGTCAGTGATTTCTCAGCCATGCTTTCAAGTCTTTCAGGTACTAATTTGTTCGGTTTCCCACATGTCCTTAGGACCATTAAGGGATGAGATAACATGATTCAGTCCAACTCAAGCCCTGAATTTACTTTTTGCCTATTGATGTAAGTGTTTTGTTACCACTTATCACCAACAAAATTCTACCATAACATAACCCAACTTGAAGACAACACTCCTCATCTTGCTTTTACATAAATGCTCTATAGATCTCCCTACTATACTTTCTTGAGACCAACGTCCCTTCTTGGTAGGTCTCTCCACCATACCACTAATGACCTAATAGACACACACTAGTACCTACCACATTCTATAAATCTCTCTAGTCTCAATTATTGGTGTCCCTGTCACACTCGACCAATACAATCTTGCAGGTATATTTTTTTTATCATATCTTAGATTTTTGTTATTTTGTGTCTTAAAATTTAGCATGATCCTAGAGTTAGTTGGGACCTATTTCCTTTCACATAGATAGTGTCCTAGTATTAAATGATAAATAACTAATTTAAGAAGTCTAATGCTAAGCAAAAATGGGCTTATTCAAGTACATGAAATTTTGTTGATGTCTAGTTCTGATATCTTAGAAAATTTTCATGGTTTGTTTGCTACTTGTTTAGAGGATTTTGTCAAGTTTGAAATTTTTGGTTTGTTTTGGTTAGATTTTTTTAGTCCCTTGACTCATTTCATGCATAAATCGATAGATCTAGTTTAATTTTAATAATTATTATTGTTTTCTTTATATATTTGGTGGATTGAGGAAAGATATTTGATTTCCTTTCACTTTGTGGCATGATTTCAGTGTCTTCAGCTTTTATAATATAGTAAAATATTATTCTTATTTTATATTTTATTGGAAAATAATTATTGATGTATGGAAAGGGAAATAAGCCCTGGGTAGCTAAGCGAATAGAAAAATGGTCTATGTACTAGGTTCCTACACATTCATCATAGGAGACCTATTGGCATGAGACTGACATTCCTTTTATGCAATTACACTTTTTATGCCAAGGAAGAGTTGAGTTCGTTGACCTAGGAAGAACAGTGACAGGTGATCATAATGATAAGGAGATTATAATGTTGGTTTCAAAAGCAAGATTGTGATATTTGTTTGAACTAGTTCTTATTTTGGTCATATTTACTACCTGTTTTCGCATAGAGTGTCTAGGAAGCGCAACAATGCTCAGATTAAGGGCTGTCACCCTGATCCCTAATCCCTCCATTTAAGCTGTCTCCCTACAACAGGTTAAGGGGGTTAGACCCTACAGAAAATGGAATGAAGGAGAAGTAGTTGGAAACTAGCCAGTTCGGGAGATGCAGTGAAGCGACCAAGTACTTGATTTAGATTTAGCAAGATTTATAGGATTTGATTAGATTTTAAGCAATTGATGGTAGTGCCTTATGGAGTCAACTATCTTGCTAGCAAATTTAGGACCAAGTAATTGATTTGCAACTGTTGCTTGGATGAATGACTATCTTATATGAAGTGGAGATCCTAAAGCATGAGCTACAAGAATTTTAGTTAAATGCCTATCTAAGTTTTAACCCTTTGATCCTTTCTATATTGAGCTTGATTTTGTAGTAATTGGCAGAAAGAAGATAAGGCGAAGCACACTAAGGTGTGATTAACAATACCTCTCCTGAAAATCTAACATACCCAATGCTTCTAGCACTGCATAGAGTTGTGTCTCTGACGACTGCAAGGTCACCATTTTAAGTACTATTAAAATCAGGGTTCTCAAGCAAAGATGGATGGATACCTATCTCTCTATTAACCAAGCTTATGCCTAGAAGTAAATTTTAGTCATGCAGAACTAACTTAATATGCAAATGCACAAGATGATTAGAAGATGAGATGAAGTTAGATTCAAGGATGAAAAGTGCTTATGCTACAATCTGATTCAGAGTTATATATCAAAGCCCTTAATTATCAAAATGAATGTTCACTTCATTAGAAACATATTGAAAGATAAATTTCTTAGCAATATCATAATTAGACCACAAGCTTACTTCAAATCTTCTAGATTCTTTCAAATGAAATTATAGCTCAAAGAGAACAAAAGTGTCTTCATAAATTAACATCAGATGCTTGAAAAATACTCAGTTTATGAAACAAAAGATATGTATTTTATCACAATTCCAGGACAAAGTACTTAATTTTCAGAAATTAGTTTTTAGTACAACAGTAAGAAAAACTTTATGACATCAACAATATGACAATTAAAACAATAAACTATCAATGATATCTTTATGCCAAAAATTTACCGAAAAGTTTCCAAACTTTCCCACATGAATTATCAAAATTTTTCAGCCTGTTATGATGTGATTTCCAGAATTATATAAGATCTGATATACTTATTATAGCCAACAATTAAAACATGAAATAAGCCCAATGATGAATGACCAACTCAAGAAATTAATTCCTTAATGTATTCGAAAACTTAGGAACTGATTTTAGGCTAACCCACATGAAATTTTGCCACTATTATTTCAGACTTCAGAAACAGAATTATTCAGAGATAACAATAACCCAAAATGTAGATCTAGACCAAATCCCTGATACACATCAAACATAAATGACTTATTAATGTATTTACCAATTTTTTTAGTTAATTTCAAACCACTTAGATGTGTTTTTCACCACTATTAGAAAGGTATATGACTGTTGTAGGAAACAGTGAGGAAAAAGATGGTTTAGAGATCAAACCCTTAGGCGCTAGGCCTTGAAGATCACTTGCCCAAGTTGTCAAAAAAAAATTCAATACCTGAAACACAAATTTTTACCAAATTTTATGCAAAAATCCACCAATGATTAGCTTTAGAAAATTAAATATTCAAATCAGAAATGGAGCAAGGGGAATCTAGGGAAAATGAGAGCTAGCACAGGGCCAGTAGAACTAGCATTGGGCTAGGAGAAGGAAGATCTGGGCTTAGGAGCCCAAAAACTTGAAACCCTTGTTCTAAAAGCTTCAGATCTTCATATTTATTGCAAAAGCTTTAATGGTTCACCCTGCAAACAAAATTTGGGACAAGATATTTCCCTCCAGGGCCTAGATCTGTCTCAAAACCCCCAATATGCTTGAAAATATCTCAGATATGAAGATTTACTTGGATGATTTCCAAGATCTATTCCCATAAACAAACTTTGAGCCCAGATCTTTCCCTCCACGGTCTAGATTTAGCTCAGATCTAAAGATTTTCTTGGTTAATTTCTCAGATCTATTCCTGCACACAATATTTGAGCCTGGATCCTGCCCTCTAGGGTCTAGATCTAGATGAGATTTGAAGATTTTCTTTGCTGATTTCTTAGATATATTCCTACACAAGTGAAAAGAGAAAAACCCAATACCCAATATGTAAAAAAATAGAGAAAATCCCAAAAACCCAAGTGTTAAAATTCAAAATTATGTTACAAAATTTCAGATCTACATAAATAATTTACAGATCTATACAAATAATTTACAGATCTATCAGATTTGAGGAGTATGAGTCCAACTCTGCTCCCAGATGTGATAATATAAGGCTCTTAATAGCCATATCTATCAAAATTTCCACAAAATATTTAAAAGATTTTGAAATTTTAGAGAGGTACTAGCCCAAAAAACATTCTGTAGAAAAAATATTATCGTTAGATAAATCTTGAGGCTTATATGAAGTAGGCTCTTCAGAAAATATGTGTTGAGATTTGGTTGGTCCAATCGAAGACTATCCTCAAACGCTCAATGAGAACTTGAGAGATCTTCTGCAAACACTAGATCAACCATCAAATCAAGTAGAGAAATAGAACACCAATAAAATTCTAAAGAAATAGAGATACCTACTACTTCAATCAAAATTAAAAATGCTACCTTAGATCCAACAAACTTAATAAGATACCTGTATTCAGATTATTCTAAGAGAGCTATTGATTGACAGTTTTCACATAATATTAAGCAAAAATTAAAGAAATGTTACCATAAGTTCATGAAGAGGAACACTACAGCACGTTGAAACCCCAAAGACTTTTGCATTAATTGAAAAAAGTATACAAGAGAGTTTGAGAGCTTAGTACACGACTCAGAGGTCGAATGAATTGACTAACAAATAACCTCCTATTTAAAGATAAATCTTCCAACTGCTAGTTCGAGTGATCCTTGTCAAATCAATCTTGACCGTTGATGAGGATAAAAATTTCTTTTAATCTCATCCGTCGAAATTTAAATTCTTGAAGAAATTTGAATTTTTTAATTAAATGCATTTTAATTAATTCAAAATTTAAATTTTTGAATTAATTTCCTCAAAATTTTAACTTTGACTTAACCCGAGGGACCAAAGGCTTAAAATTTAGAAAAATAATCAATTTACCTTAGTTCCGGGACCTTTCAAATTGTGATTGTTAAGAACCAACGAATTTTGCCTTTGAAGAATTTAAATTTACCTAGGACCTAGAATTAATTAAATTTTTGGCTTAGGATTTTAATTAATTTTTTGCCAGAAAATTTAATTAATTAACCTATGAGGGGATAAAATATTTTTCCAACCCTCAAGACACTTTACATCATGATTTTCATATTTTTTACATCTCAAAGGGGAAAACCCATTTGTAAAAGACCCTCACAGACTACCCATTTTTGCGACAAAAATATAATCCAACAAACCAAGCAATTTGTAGTAAAATAACCTAACCAAATAGTCAGGATTATTCCCAAATCACTTTTATATAGACTTGAACTAGAACAATAGGACTCGCCTAAGATACCAGTGACAAAATCCATTTCGACTTTGGGGTAAGGCTGAAGGAAAACTCTAGCGACCATTCGAGAATGGATTGATGAGAGAAAAAACCTCTCGGAATGTAGATCATCACCAGAAGAGTAGGTTTACCTAGGAAATTACATACATGACACAGATCTGTTGAGATTATTTACATTATACACATGCAGAATGGGTTTACATTATAACATGATAATTACGCTGGTGATGATAGCTGAATGGCATGCACACATTGATCAAGCACTACCCCTTTTGCGAAAAAAGGGGGTGTACTACTATGGGTGGTTGACACGTAATGGTCAACATCTGGCGCTACTTGGGGACATGTTGCTACACTGGAGGAATGTGAGAATCCAAAATCTGCA
Organism: Pinus tabuliformis; assembly: GCA_031772625.1. Taxonomy (NCBI): domain Eukaryota; kingdom Viridiplantae; phylum Streptophyta; class Pinopsida; order Pinales; family Pinaceae; genus Pinus; species Pinus tabuliformis. The sequence continues at coordinate 790,348,506 of CM062811.1, forward strand.
TCCATGCAACACACAACATAACATAAGTAGTGTCAATCCAAAAGCCATTGTATAACGTTAAGCACATAAAAGATATAAGCTCTTTATTTATTAACTATCCTAGTAACATGAAAAACACAAATTTAACTAAAAAATGAAATACCAAAATAACAGGGTAGAAGGTCAATACAAAGATGCCCCATGGCATGAGGTGCGTTCAATATAGTGTATACTGAGAATTTTCCTGCTTTCAGGAAAATCTGTCGGCTGTTTCTGAGATGTTCCATGTCCAATCCTGCACACGGTAGGACTTCTTCCTATCCAAAAATCAGGCTACTCATGACCATCTCATGCATCAAATTGCTTTCTCATTCTCTTTCTCTTGCGTCTTTTCTTTGTGGCAGGTTGTATCACTGATGATGTGGAACATTCTGCTTCAAAACTCTCAGATGAAGTATGTAAGATATGCATGACATGTCTTTAGTCATTCTGCATCTGCTCTGTCAAGAATGATGGATCAGTCTCACACATGTCATGAGTTATAACTTGATCTCTTATGAATGGTGGATTAACCATGTGAGAATCAACCTGATTCTCATTAATTTCCATTTTTTCTGAGTCGCCTTCAATTAACCAGTTTTCAATGGAATAAATGACCTCATAATAAGATGGTGCTTGCTGCAGTAGATAGGGAGGCTTATGATCTTTTGATGTTTCCTTGTTTCTTTCATCTTCTCACTGATGCTGAAGTTTCTGTACCTGTATGGCTATCACATCCATCTGGGTAGAGTGTTCATCCTTCATAGCACTAACTTCCTTCACATAGTTTTCCTACATGGTCAATAAATTATTCTAAACACATATCTGACCAGCTTCCATATTTTTTATTACTTTTTCATTATCTTCTTTTATGGTCATCAAGCAATGTTGCATAGATTTTATCTCTTTCTCATGATTCACTTATATGATAGCTAACTGATTATTATAATCGAATCTGATGATGATCACTTCTTCATCCATAGTTGACAATCTGTTCTGAATCAAACTTATTTCTTCTTGATAACTTGTTTCCATGGTAGTCACGTGATTCGAATGATTAAATTCCATGATCGTCATATTTTCCTCTAGGGCTAATAACTTGCTTTGCATAGAAATGATTTCCTTGTCATGATTAGCTTTCATGGTTTCCATTTCCTCACCATGCTGACTCTGCATGTCGATCCTCATATCCTCCATATTCTGAGCACACATTTCTACTACAGTGGCTACATGATCAGAGTGTTTAATCTTCATGATTTCCATCTCCTCATCACATTTTTCCTGTTGAGTGTACAAACTTCTCATATCCTTGACGTAATCAGTTATAAATTTTTCTTGATTAAGCTCCATATTTTTTACCAACTATGTTTCACTGAACTTCATGTCTTTAACCAACTGCTTTAGTTCTTCTATAAGATGCTTATCATTCTCCCTTTCATTGTCGACATTGATTTGATAACTTCTTGCTGCTTTAGATATCACCTTGTTCCTGCTTCAGATATCAAACCCTTAGGCCCTAGGCCTTGGAGATCACTTGCCCAAGTTGCCAAAAAAAAATTCAATACCTAAAACACAATTTTTTTCCAAATTTTCTGCAAAAAGCCACCAATGATTAGCTTCAAAAAAATAATTATTCAAATCAGAAATGGAGCAAGACGAATCTAGGGAAAATGAGAGCTAGCATAGGGCCAATAGAACTAACGTTGGGCTAGGAGAAGCCAGATATGGGCTTAGGAGCCCCAAAACTTGAGACCCTTGTTCTTAAAAGATTATTTTGCTTTAGATCTTTAGATTTATTACAAAATCTTTAATGGTTGACGGTGCAAACAAATTTGGGACAATATATTGCACTGCAGGGCCTAGATCTGTCTCAAAACCCCTGGATTTGCTTGAAAAAATCTTAGATCTGAAGATTTACTTGGCCGATTTCCCAGATCTATTCCTGCAAACAATCTTTGGGTCCAGATATTGCTCTCCAGGGTCTAGATTTAGCTTAGATCTGAAGATTTTCTTGGCTAATTTCTCATATCAATTCCTGCACACACGCTTTGAGCTCGTATCTTGCCCTTTAGGGTCTATATCTAGCTCAGATCTAAAGATTTTCTTGGTTGGTTTCTCAGATCTATTCCTGCACAAGTGAAAAGAGAAAAACCCGATACCGAATATGTACAAAAATAGACAAAATCCCAAAAAACCAAGTGTTAAAATTCAAAATTATGTTACAAAGTTTCAAATTTACACAAATAATTTACAGATCTATAAAAATAATTTAAAGATCTATCAGATATGAGGAGTATGAGTCCAACTCCCCTCCTAGATGTGATAATATAAAGCTCTTAATAGCCAGATCTATCAAAATTTTGACAAAATATTTAAAATATTTTGAAATTTTAGATAGGTACTATCCCAAAAACACACTGCAGAAAAAAGATTATCATTAGATAAATCCTGAGGCTTATATGTAGTAGGCTCTTTAGAAAAAATGTGTTGAGAGTTGGATGGTACAACAGAAGACTATCCCCAAATGCTCAATGAGAACCTGAGAGATATTTTGAAAGCACTAGATCAACCATCAAATCAACTAGAGAAATAGAACAACAATAAAATTATGAAGAAATAGAGATACCGGCTACTTCAATTAAAATTAAAAATGGTACCCTAGATCCGACAAACTGAATAAGATACCTGTATTCAGATTATTTTAAGAGAGCTATTGATTGACAGTTTGAACATAATATTAAGTAGAAATTAAAACAATGTTACCATAAATTCATGAAGAGGAACACTATAGCACGTTGAAACCCCAAAGACTTGCATTAATTGAAAAAAGTATACAAGAGAGCTTGAGAGCTTAGTACATGAATAAGAGGTCGGATGAATTGATTGACAAATGACCTCCTATTTAAAGATAAATCTTCCAGTGGCTAGTTCGAGTGATCCTCATCAAAGCAATCTCAACTGTTGATGAGGATCAAAATTTCTTATGATCTCATTCGTCGAAATTTTAAATTCTTGAGGAAATTCAAATTTTTCAATTAAATGCATTTTAATTAATTCAGAAATTAATTTTTTCAATTAATTTCCTCAAAATTTTGACTTTTACTTGACCCAAGGGACCAAAGGCTTAAAATTTAAAAAAATAATCAATTTACCTTAGTTCCGGGACCTTTCAAATCTTGATTTTTAAGGACCAATGAATTTTTTCTTCGGAGAATTTAAATTTATCTAGGACCTAGAATTAATTAAATTTATGGTTTAGGATTTTAATTAATTTTTGGCCAGAAAATTTAATTAATTAACCTATGAGGGGATAAAATATTTTTCCAACCCTCAAGACACTTTACATCATGATTTTCATATTTTTAACATCTCAAGGGGGAAAAGCCATTTGTAAAAGACCCTCATAGACTAACCATTTCTGCGACACAAATATTATCCAGCAGACCAAAGAATTTGTAATAAAACAGCCAAACCAAATAGTCAGGATTATTCCCAAATCACTTTTACATAGAATCAATCTAGAACATTAGGACTCACCTAAGATCCCAATGACAAAATTCATTTTGGATTTGGGGTAAAGCTGAAGGAAAACTCTGCCGACCATTTGAGAATGGATCGGTGAGACAAAAAACCTTCCGGAATTTGGATCATCATTAGAAAAGTAGGTTTAATTACATACATGACACAGATTTGCTGAGACTATTTACATTATACACATGTAGAATGGGTTTACATTATAACATGATAATCATGCTAGTGATGATAGCTGAACGACACAAACATGTCGATCAGGCACTATCCCTTTTGTGAAAAAAGGGGGTGTACTGCTATGGGTCGTTGACACGTAGTGGTCAACACTACCAAATTTGTGTCTTGCTTATTTTTTACATTTGTAATGACCTTGTGTAGAGTTGGTTTGAAGAGCTTGATGTTAGAGTGAGAAGAATCTCTAAAAACCACAAGGACTACATTGTCTCGGCTGACCAATGCTTGGAGGGCACTCGATGTTCTTGGTGTTGTCGAGTCTCTTTGCTCGAAATGTCAACGGATACAATGGTATGGCCATAATATCACTTAATTTTATCCTCTTTACTAATCCATTTACAACTTGAAGGAGAGAAGTGATTAGCTAAGCATGTACCATTATGATCAACTCAAAGAAAGGTGATCAAGTAGATCCTGAAAATAATGCTGAGAGAGGCCCTCCTCTTATTGGTAACAAACAACTTGAAACCATAGGCTTATCAACTTAACAACCAGAGGTCTTTATTTGTAAATTCCATGTTGTAGTTGGTTGTAATTATTAGGAGAAAAATTGGTTCCTATGAGAAACTAAGACATGTCAATCATCCATTTCTTCATTAGTATTAAATAGAAAAACTACCATTTTTGTAGCAACTTTCTATTGCATGGTCGAACTACCTCATTAAATTCCCTATATCAGTAAGTAATGCTAGCAAGGTTTTCCTTTCCCAAGGCCTCATGTTATATACCATGGCATATTCACAGAAAAGAAAATTCTATGAAGACAACAATATGCTTCCCCCAACAATGAAACAACTCCGCAATATACTTTACCAACATAATCATTATCTCAGTCATGTCTTGGACAATGTTTGTCATTGTTGTCAAAGTATCCAGTGTATGAATTATGAATATTGTATACTATGATAAATATGATATCACTATGGTTACAAGGAAACCTATTTCTTGTTTAGGATGGCATAAATGCTTGCAAGCAATGTCACAAGATGGGAAGAATTTCAAGCAATAAAATATGTCTTGATATTTTAATTATCTTCAAAGATTGCTTTCTATGACTTACATTTCTGTGTTTAGAGGGAAGAGATTGATATCACAAAAATATACACATATTTGGAGGTTTCTTATATTCTCATTTATTCTATAATTAACAATGGTTCATAACCATCTAAAATATCCTTTTCATAATATTGTCATTCACAATCTACAAAAATCCTGCCATTTACATTTATTTCTCTAAGTCATGCTTAATTTTTTGCATGAAAAGCCACAAGTTGGCTCCCCTCTAAATAAACCTTTGTTCAGCTGATCACATATATATAAGAAGCATACCTCTTCCATTTCAAGAGATCAATTCAAGAACTCAGTGATCCAAGTGAGAATTTTCAGATCTGTGTAGAGTATTAAGAATATCTAGAACAGATCAAGGAGAATAAGGTGGGTTTCTTTAGTGGAATTTTTTAGTTATTTTCTATGCTTTTATTGGTGTTATATTGATCAAACTTAGTCTTCCGGAGCATATTTTTCCCAACAACTAAGAGAAAAACTTTGTCCCCTTGGAGCACAATACAACCCTAGTTCGGTGTGCTAACCTTGGGCTTACACAAAAGTAGTCTTAGATTTTAGGGAGCTACAAGCCTTAGCCCTGTGGGAGTTAATATAAGACCTATGGAGTTGTAGGTCTTTGTCCTGTAACAACAAATTCTTGTCCCTATAGCAACAGACCTCACCCTATGATATTTGGACTTATTGGAGTTGAAATTAGTACCCTTCTTGAACAACCTTTGGGCTATTTTTACAAATGACTTTTGGTATTACCTTGGAGCAGTTTTAGCTTATATTAAGAGCATATGTTCACACCTCTTTTGGAAGGTATCTAGTTTTATTGGCCATACAAGGAAGAAAGCATTCTCTTAAGGCTCTTAGTAGAATATATATCAAAGGATTTTACAACATATAAGCAAAATTTCATCAACATGAAAGGATACATGAAGAAGAAGTCAACTCCCTAAAAAAGAAAAGAGAGGAGAATAAGTAATGAAAATCCAACTGATAAAAAGGGAGAATATTGTGAGAGGTTTAAAGAAGATATTTCCTCCTTGAGGAATGAAGTTGAAAAGCTCAATAAGAAATTGAAAAGTTCCCGAGTATTAGATAACATTCTCAATTACCAAAGGTCAACATTTGAAAAAATTGGTCATGGCTATATAGATGCGACTTCATGAAAAAATTATGAAAACCTAAAATCACCTAAAAGTAAAGTGAAGGTAAAATTTGAGAGCCATATCCTTCTAAGATCTAGTCCTAGTGAAAGCAAGATAGGTGAGTTTGGAAGAAGCACTTCACCAAGAAGCTTTACAGATAATTTCAAGAGATTCATATCGAATGAAAGAAGAAACAAAGATCAACAAAGGTCTGAGGCTCCTCGAAGGAATAGAAAATTCAAAAAATTGGTAAGAGAATGCTCCTCATCCAGGTGCATAAGAATTTTCTTTGGTTATTGTTATTCTTGCACTAGTTTTGGTCATAAAGCTAAAAATTGTAAATCATACTGCAAGGATGATTGGAATGGTTATCATCAAAACCCTAGATGTAAGATTGCTAGTAGAAAAAACATAATCCTCAATGGCTATTATAATTTAGTTGCTCCACCATTCAGGTTCAATGTAGAATATTATCAATGTCACAACTTTCATCCTATAGCAAGATACTATAGAAGTGGCATGAAACCAGTTCCTAAAAAATCAAAACACACAATTTACCTAGGAAACCTAAAAAGATTCAGACAAGAAAACAAATTGAACCTAAAATTGAACTTGCCTTGATTGCCCCAAACGCTTTCTCAAGTTGTTGAATAGTAAAAGTGTCTCAAGCAAGAGCTATGATCCATTAATCTTTATAAATTGATGTCTTGCCTAAGTAAATTGAAAGTGATCTATATTCATCCTCCTTGTCCCTTGAAATATATACTTCTTCATGCTGATATCCATTCTTTATTACTCAAGCATGTGACCATATCACTACTCATCATTACTTGTGCTGATTCATATCACCCATTTATGCAATATATCAAAGTTTGTAATAATCTAGCTCTAATATGGCTTTTAGATGCAAAAATATATGACAATGAAATAAAATATCGACTTCTCAAGAATGAGGATTTTCCATACAGAATATGTATTGGTTTCCTATAACTGCAGAAGATTCATCGAAGGATATAACTGTAAAAATGTAAAATAAGCCAGACCTAATTATTAGAAATTATAGTGATGGGATTCTAGTAGCATCCTTGGTTGCAAAGAAATTAGAGGTTACTCAGTGTAATATAGCACATGCTCTAGAAAGACCAAATATGTAGATTCAAATATCAACTGAAAAAGTTTGATGAGAAGTACCATTTCTATTATGTGTTCACAACAAACATTATTGCAATAAATCATGGAAATTTCATTATTACAAGTACACATCAAGAAATTGCATGAAGAATGGCCTCTTCTATGCAATGGTCTAAGAGTGTAATAGGTTCTCTATCCAAAATAGTAAAGAAAAACTATTTTCTTCTCAACAAAAATCTTTACCAGGACTATAGTCGAAGGCAAAAGGATTCTGCACCCATAATAGTTACTTAAAAATCTTGTAGCGGTAATAGAAGCTTAGGATGGATGGAAGAAGATTCAACAATGGGTGTCTGGGCATATCTTGTAGTAAGCTATCACTGTCCCACCGTTCATTGGTTTTTTCCATATAAAGCCAGAAATTTTGAACTATATTCGTGTCAATGTTAAGAATATTTCCACAGAAAAATGTAATGTGGCCAAACACCTTTAGCTTAAGGAATGCCTTATGGATAATAAATGGGCCAAGGATGAACATTAGAATTCGATTTAATCAAATTTTAAACCCCTTCTCCTATAATTAGTTGCATCTGTAATTACTGGATCATCATAGCAAATTAACCGTTTGGTTTGAATGTATTATGTCTCTACCTTTTAGTCATTTTTCTTGGTTATTTTCTTACCCTGGGATATCGTATGAAATAGGATTTCATGAACTAGCTAATGTTTACTAGTTATTGAAGCTTGGAGGCTCTGATTTTCATGGAAGAGGTGGCCCTCCTGAAACTGATTTAGGAAGAGTAAATATTCTAGATTCAGCAATGCATGAATTTCTCAAGGTAGCTCAGCCTATTTAGCATGAAGCTATTAGGAATATCTTACTCAACTTTGTAGAATAGAGCAAGGGAATTGGATTTGATTCCTCTCACAAATACAAATGTTTAAAAGGTGACATGCATCTCAGAAGTAATTTCCTGGGTGACAAGGAAGAGATTGTAGCTTTTCATCTATCTTCTTGGTTGACCAAAGAAGAAAGGTTAACCATTGAAGAGGAAGTCGTCAAACTAAAACTTTCATACACTGTTATTTCCAATAAGGGGAAAGAGACTTTTGTTGTTAGTAGATAGCCTCCAATGCTATTCTATGATAATTTTGTGAACTGCTACAAGGGTCCACATTTGATCTCCATTCACTTGTTGAAGCCCTGCATCAGGGCTATTAAGATGTTCACTATTTTACAAATGTCAGACATGATTTCAATACATCAAATTATTCTATTTTCATGGAATTCAAAAATAAATTTGTAATGTTATTTTTTCATGGAAATACTAAATTATTTTGTTTTGAGATCACCTAGTTTGAGTTGTTCATTGCAGCCACCACTTGATCCTTTAACAAGCATTTGAAATTCAAAGCGTAATAAAGCTCTTTTAGTTGCTTTCCAGAAGAATATTGCTACAAGGCAATGAATATTACTAGGATTAAACTAGATGTTTCACTTGGTACCATAGGTCGTGTAATAGGGCTGTACTCCATTTCAATCTATGGTAGTAGACTAATTTCTAATTGCCCCATGTACAATGACATATGATATAATATATTACCCACATAACTGTAACTTCTAATCTTCTAATAGATCATGTAAGGAAGAAAACATTTATCTTTGAAAAGCTATGGGCCCACATCGTACAACTTGATAATTAACATGAATTTTGAATCTATGACTTTGCACAACGCTCTGTTATAATTTGGTGTCTGGTCATAGTGACAATCTCCTAGTTCTAGTTGGTTTGAGGCCCTTGGTAAGGATCCTCTGTTCATATGATGGAGTAAACAACCTACTTGTATATTTATTTCTATTGGATTTAGCTGGTTGAATGCAACATGGTATATATTAATGGTCTTGGAAAGGGAATTGATGGTGCAACTACAAGAGTAGAGAACATTTTAGATGCTGCTTATATCATACTCAACAAGAATTCTTTATCAGGTTACATGATTTTTTTCTTTCTATATTTAGATGTAAGGGATTCATTGATTTTCCTTGCTCCAAGTGATGATATAGCTTCATTCATATATTTTTCCCTTTATCAGAACCCCGTTTCAGTTGTCAGAAAGCTTAAAGCAATTGGCCTTCATGGAATCGAAGTATATAGAAGTGATGGAAAAGAAGCTGGTAAGGTCTTTGATGTGCAGATGTTTTGTCTGTTCTGATTATTTATTTAGGATCGAGCTTTGAGAATGGTCACTGCATTTTCTTATGTCTTTGTAGTTTAAATTTGATTTAATCAAAGTTAAAACCCCTTCTCCTATAAGTAGTTGCAACTATGATTACTGCATCATCAGAGAAACTATACTATTTGGTTTGAATGTATTATGTCTCTACCTTTCAGTCATTTGTCTTGGTTCTTTTCTTACTTTGGTATAATATTTTTTTCTTACTTTTGTATAATATTTTTTTCTTACTCTTGTATAATATTTTTTTCTTTAGGGGCATAACCAGATATTAGTTCTATGATGTAATATCTAAAATGTGGTGGAGGAATACCATGAAGAGGTTATTCAAAAAAGGTATATCTATTTTCTTTGGGTTTCCATTTTGATTTTCATTAGCAATATCATCCATTGAATACTACTGTAAAAAATAGGCTTGGGTTCCCTTCTTAATCATATTTTCCAAGGATTATATCTTATTTCTTTGGGTTTCCATTTTGATTTTCATTAGTAGTATCAACCATTGAATACTAGTGTAATAAATAGGCTTGGGATCCCTTCTTAATCATATTAAAGTATTATATCTATTTACTTTGGGTCGAGATTTTGATTTTCATTAGCAGCATTTTCCATTAAATACTAGTGTAAAAAATAACCTTGGGATCCTTTCTTAATCATATATTCCATTCCATTGGATGACATTAATTGGGGAGGGGGATAGTTGATTCCTTGAAACTTGTACTTTCTTCCATTTATAAAAAGTCTTCTAAATGTTTCTTATAAATTTGACCCAACTATACCAAGTGTGACTAATTCTTGGGTTCCTAACACAATGTCTACACTTACAATTGGCATAACATACATAGAAGACTTTAATTTGTTTCCATTAATAGATAATTCTACCTTATGGAAGTTTTTGCCACATGAAGTAGTCTTATTCCTAAGAATTGAGACTTAAAATTAAGAGGCAGGGTAAACAAATATGTTTAATTACTTCAATATCCTTGTATGTATAAAGTAATGTCAATTGTTGCTATCTATAAGAACTGCCATTTTAGTTTTCTTGATGTAGCTATAAAATTGAGGAGTTTAGGGTTGAGAAATACATGTCATTGTGATCACATAAAGTGTTGGAGTATTGTCAAATTTCTAGATGCCGAATTCATCGAAGTTTGTTTCTACGTTAGAAGATGCATCTCCAACTTCTTCATCACTATCGCTATCATATTTTTTTTTTTTTAGGTAGAATTTTTTATTCTTATACTTATGTACAAGAGTCCAATTAGGAGCATTGCATCTAGAACATTGACACTTATCCTTATTTTCATTTGATGGTGAGATACTTTGGTGAGGAGGAATATTATTCAAACTTGATTATTCCAGTTGGAAATAAAGGAGTTTGTTTAAGAAACATTTGTTTTTCTTCAATGAGGTTGGTTTTTGACAAACTAATTCAACATATTTGATATCTAGTACTTGAAATTTATTCTATATGCTCATTTTTAACCTAGTAATGGAAATTTGTAGAAGGAACTCATCAAATATGTCATAGATGTAGGTGGCTAATACATGGAGCTCATTAAAAAATTCATCCACTATCCATGTTTGTTGCAAGCGAGTAAGCTTGGTGAGAAATTTGTCTTCTTCTATATCCTAAAATCATTTGAATTTTTTTCTTGAAGGTGTCCCAATCTCTCACTGATCCTTCCTAACATTTAGAGTCCCACCATATGAACCATTAAGCATTTTTGTCCAGGTACATCAATGTAATGTTGATTTTGTTGTCTTCATTCATATATTGTGCCCTTTATTAGAACCCCATTGTAGTTGTCAAAAAGCTTAAAGCAACTGGCCTTCATGGAATTGAAGTATATAGAAGTGATGGAAAAGTAGCTGGTAAGGTCTTTGATGTGTAGATGTTTTGACTATTCTGATTATTTTTTTGGGAGCGAGCTTTGAGAATGTTTGTTGTATTTTCTTATGTCTTTGTAGTTTAAATTTGATTTAATCAAAGTTACAACCCCTTCTCCTATAGTAGTTACAGCTATGATTACTGCATCATCATAGCAACTTTACTATTTGGTTTGAATGTATTATGTCTCTACCTTTCAGTCATTTGTCTTGGCTATTTTCTTACTCTGGTATATTGTATGAAATAGGATTTCATGAATTAGCTAATGCTTACCAGTTATTGAAGCTTGGAGGCTCTGATTTTCATGGAAGAGGTGGCCCCGATGAACTGATTTAGGAAAAGTAAATATTCCAGTTTCAACAATGCATGAATTTCTCAAGATAGCTCAGCCTATTTGGCATGAATCTATTAGGAATATCTTACTCATGTTTGCAGAAGAGAGAAAGGGAATTGGCTTTGGTTCCTTTGACAAGTACAAACATTTAAAAGGTGACATTCATCTAAGAAATAACACCCTAGGTGACAAGGAAGAGATTGTAGCTTTGCATCTATCTTCTTGGTTGACCAAAGAAGAAAGGTTAACCATTGAAGAGGAAGTCGTCAAACTAAAACTTTCATACATTGTTATTTGTGATAAGGGGAAAGAGAATTTTGTTGTTAGTAGATAGCCTCAAATGTTATTCTATGATAATTTTATGAATGTTGTTGCATGGGTCCACATTTGATCTCCATTCACTTGTTGAAGCCCTGCATCAGGGCTAGTAAGATGTTCACTTGTTTACAAATGTCAGACATCATTTCTATACATCAAATTGTTCTGTTTTCATGGAATTGAAAGATACATTAGTAATGTTATTTTACCTTGGAAATACTAAATTATTTTGTTCTGAGATCACCCAATTTAAGTTGTTCATTGCAGCCACCACTTGATCCTTTAACAAGCATTTGAAATTCAAAGCATAATAAAGCTCTTTTAGTTTCTTTCTAGAAGAAGATTTCTACAAGCCAATGAATATTACTAGGATTAAAATAGATGTTGCACTTGGTACCATAGGTTGTGTAATAGGGTTGTACTCCATTTCAGTCTATGGCAGTAGACTGATTTCTAACTGCTCCATGTACAATGACATATGATGTAATATATTACCCACATCACTGTAACTTCTAATCTTCTAATAGATCATGTAATGAAGAAAATATTTATCGTTGAAAAGATATGGGCCCATGTCGTACAACTTTATAATTAACATGAATTTTGAATCTATGACTTTGCACAATGCTTTGTTATAATTTGGTGTCTAGTCGTAGTGAAAATCACCCTAGTTGGTTTGAGGCCCTTGGTAAGGACCATATATTCATATGATGGAGTAAACAACCTACTTGTATATTTATTTCTATTGGATTTAGCTGGTTGAATGCAACATGGTATATATTAATGTCTTGGAAAGGGAATTGATGGTGCAAGAGTAGAGAACATTTTGGATGATGCTTATATCACACTCAACAAGTATTCTTTACCAAGTTACATGAATTTTCTCTTTCTATATTTATATGTAAGGGATTCATTAATTTTCCTTGCTCCATGTGATGATATAGCTTCATTTCAGACCTTACATTTTCAGGTGATAAAAGTATTATGGTTCATGGTGGTATTCGCATAGGGACTCCTACATTAACCAGTCGTGGGCTTCTTGAGGATGGCTTTATTAAGGTTGCAGATTTTATCCACGAGGGGATGCAGATAGCCATTAAGGCTAAGGGCTCTATGAAAAGTATTAGACCAAAATAGGTTTGCAGAGGCATTAGATCTGACAACCATCTTTAGACCAAAAATAGGTTTGCAGAGGCATTGTGGATGATATTAGATGCAGAAAATAGTGTTTGGTTTGCATGAAACATCATGGTAAATAATAATAATGATTTAGTAGATTAGTTAATAGGATGGAACTGAACTCAAAGATGGGATCTTTAATGTAGAAACACTATGGCAATCATTGTTAGTGTATCACAGAATGTCGAGTGTAGATTCCCATTATTGCAATTGTTAAAAGTGTGCAACAGTGTTGGCACTCCCAACCTTGTATGGAAAGTAGTGATAATGATTAAGATCAGATTATACGATGGGCTGAAATTTAAAGGAAGTAACAGGAAATAAAGATGTGAAGATCGTTGGTCTAGTGGGATTAAAAAAAACATTAAAAGTAATAATGTTATCCAAAAACAACCACTTATGGCTAAATGGGTCATGCTTTGAATAACAATTTCATTAATAAAAACTAAGAAATTATAAATGGCTCTAGTTATTCATGGTACATGCTATAGACAATATGGATGTTGTTGAAATATGTAACTAGGTCTTCATAATGACATGTGTAATCATGATTTTATGTAATTGATGTAAAGAAGAAAATAAAATTATTTTGTAATGCTTGAGTCATGGGTGAGGTTCATGAATAGGGCCATAATTACAGTCATGTGTTTCCATAACCATATTTGAATACCTTTGTTTGAGATGATGTACATTATTTCCCTTCATTCCATCCCTTTTATGTAGGCGTTTGTGAACTCTCATCTGATATCCAATCATGGAGATGAGTGGTAATGATGTGTTGGGAGGAGTTGGTGGTATCAATGTTGTTCTTAGCAAACCACATGGGGTTGTGTATGTTGAATATAGTTGTAGAATGTTTTCATCCATGATGATTTGTGTGATGCATAACCTTCAACAATGGCAACAATTGCACCGTATGATTTTTCATGACAATAGTAAGAGCACTTTGTTTTGTAATGGAAACAGATTATCATTTTACAAGAAATATGGTGAATATGAAAAATGCTAATGGGACTTGGAAATGGTGCTTGCTACAATTAGTATGGTGCATCAATAATACAGAGGATGATGAAATGGAGTTAATAGAGAAAGTGTGAGATGGAAGATATGATATGGAGTATGAAGGTGATGATTGATGATTCTTGCAAATAGAACTTGTAACAGGATGTACAATTTTTATTTATTCTGATGATTTTTGTATAGATACATTAATCCTTCCAATTGTTTTATTGGTGTAGGTATCTTGGAATGCTTTGTTTCTCAATCTAGTTTGAGATCTTCATTAACCTATTGCTAGTCATATTTAGTGCATGTGTGCTTGAAAACACTTATGAACCAAACGTTTTTTTCCCTCCTTTTTTTCCTTTGTTTTTCATTTTTCATGTCAAGCTATTCTTGCTAGTTTCAGTTTTCACTAGTGCCTTACCCCATTTATCCTAATAAGGATTTTATGAGGAATTCCTTTATTGTAGACTTAAGGTTGCCTCCATGGTGGTTTTTAGCCAAAGGTCTATCCCAAGTGCATTAATGAGGTTTCCACTTGGATATTATATTATTATTATTATTTTGTTTTTCATTTGCAATGTTTCTGATATCTAGGCGAATTGAGAAAATTTTTACTCTCATCCACACCAAATTGTTAGGATTTGAATATGGTTGTGACTTATTTCTTTTATAGAGGCTTATTGTAGATATTTTTTAAAGAGCGACTGCAACAACCCTTGGATTTCTTAGTGATTCACTATTTTGTACTATTGATTTGCCATGATTTTACAAGATAATATAATCTAGTGAGAGATTCACCATGATTTTACATGATAATATAATCCTGTGAGAGATTTTCCAATATATCTATATATATATATATATATATATATATATATATATATATATATATATATCTATCTATCTATCTATCTATCTATCTATCTATCTATCTATCTATCTATCTATCTATCTATATATATATATATATATATATATATATATATATATATATATATATATATATATATATATATATATATATATATAATATAACCGCCTTCCATTTTTCCTATGTATCATGGAGATTCACCCATTTATTATACATATAGATTTAGGGAGCCTCTTAAAATTTTCCCTGATTGACTCTTACAAATTTGTCAATACCCTTTTACTCCCCCCTTTGCTTCAGATATGTTGTTCTTGTGAGTTGTCTTGTTGCATGCCTAGTTGTTCCACCATATCTCCCTATTTCTGCCCTTGGTTAGCCATATATTGCTGGAACATTTCTTTGTACAATTTCTTTTGGTCCTCTGGGATGAATCTTTCATCTAGGTGCCTCCATTCATTCAAGAGTCTTTTCAGAACCACTTCCTCTGTGCTCAAATCCTCCCTGGCGGCATCAACTTCCATTGCAGTAAGATCTATTGGTTCCAACTCTTATTTCTCTCTTAATTCTATTTGGGCTTTCCTCTTTGGGGTGATCATAGATTTGGCTGGATTGCTTCCCCTCTCCCTATCTTGATTCTATGTTAGTTCAGTCTCTTTTGAGGTTTCCACTTCCTCTTGCAGCACCTCATATCTGTTGTTGCTTTCCCTATTCTTTGGTTGTGATATCCTAGGTTATGCTACGTCTTCGTGTTCTTGCTTTTGTGCATAACCTCTTTGAACCCCTCATTTGTTTCTTGTGCGGAGTTCTTTTTCTGCTCGACCTTTAGGTCTGCCACGCTAGACTGGTTCAATTGACATGCTTTGTAGAGGTGGCCATACTTATGACACCGATGACAACGAAACGAAATGTGCTCGTAATCCAAGGTTTGTTACTAAATCTCTTCTTGGTAGTCCAATTTCACTGATTCACGAATGGGCTCAGAGATATTCATATAGACATAGATATAAGCATAGGAGGTATACCTTCCCCTGCGAGTAGATTCTGTTATTTCCAAAAATCTGCATATTGAGTTGCTAATACCTTGCAGTATTTCCAGATCCCATAAATCCACTGGAAGGCCGAAGAGGCGAACCCAAACAGGAGATGCCTGAAATTGCTCTTTGTTTGGGTTACAACATTCCTCCTAGTATCGCATGAAGAGCCCTACATTATGGTAAAAATATGGGCCATTTTCAAAAACCCTTTCCTTATCTTGCAAGTTCGAGAAGATTACCATAAAGAATCCTCTCGCTCCCAATTTGAGTTCTATATGACCTTTTGGCTACCATTTCTGTTGTATCCATTTTATTAGATCCTTCTATGTTGGCCATACTCCAATGAATTTTCATATCATCGCATGGTCCTTCATGTAACTACAATATTTTTCCAGTTTATTCAGTGGGATTATAAAATGGGGCTTCTCTGCAAACATTGCCCATGGCTTTGTGCCTGCCACTGGGCTCCAAGGACGAGACTGGTGCTAGGGTCGATGGCTTCAAGGGGATCGAACTAGTGGCATGTTTTTCTGCTTGATTCGCCGGCAAATACACTATGGTAGGAGGGGATCTCTCCCCCCCCCCCCCCCCCCTGGGACTCGCATCATCCTTGTTCAGATGCGTATTTGTGTAGGGCCTTCAAGCTTTGTCAGCGTTCGTTAGGGTCACCAAACCCTAGCTTGTCGTCATCGAATTCTCCCCAACATTTTTTATCCTTAGAATCTACATACTCATAAGAGTAATTATTAAAAAAATATAATTTTACATAATATGTTATATTTGAAATGGAAATTCATAAATGAATTATTCCAAAAAAAAATTGAATAACAACAAACATAAAACTTTTTTCTGAGAGTTCGTTGCTAAGTGATAAGAGTAATCATTAGGGTTGTATGAAAAAAACATAATTTTACATAATATGTTATATTTATAACATGAAATCTAATATTTAATTCTGTAATGTTGTAAATTTGATAGTAAATATTAGAAATATTTTAATGAGTTTTTTTAATCAATATAAGATATCTAATGAATATAATGAGTTGTTTTTATTAACCAAATGTTGTGAAATATAATATTTAAGTTTTAGTTATTGGAATTGTTGATTAATGAAAGAAAATCTAGATACAAGAGTTTTAATTGATTTTTAGAAATTACTAATTAGATCTATTTTCAAGACTTGGGAAGGTATAAGAGCAGGTGTTACAAACAAAGTTGATATAAACAACATAATATTTGATTGAGAAGATCTGAAATATGTAAATATCTATTAAAAGCTTGCTTATATATTTAGATAGGCGTCCATAACAAGGTGAAATTTCTGAAGTCTAGAAGATGGACCTAGCTAGTAGTTTAACAATGCCCACTTAAACCCATGAATCCTTGGATATTCCTTATTGATTAATAATGTTGAGAATTATTAATAAACTATAAGGTGAAATATTTAAGTTGCTTGTGATATTCTCACTCAAATCTACTGAATTAGGTTATCAAAACTAATGTACAATACAATTTGGAAAAGAAAGACTAATTATATTTCTTGAACAAAATTAGGTGTTTTAAATGTGTTTAAAACTTTAAACCTATCGCATGAGTTGAAATCATCCCAAAAATCGTGAGTCTAAACTGCAATAAATATTTTCAAGGTAATATGAAACAACCTGCGGATTAAGAAAACGATCTTCAACCTAAATGCAATATAAAGAAACATGGCTTTATCTAAAAATGCAATGATCTTGAGTCTAAATGCAATGTAAAGAAAAATGGCTTTATCATAAAAATGCAATGTATTTGTTATGAACAAACCTGGCAGTAACCTAGCTTGAATACATGTAGAATATGAAATGAATTATTTCAAGCCAATTGAGAAGCCAACAGTACTATGAAGAAAAATACATATAAAAAAAAAATAAAACAATAAAGAAACATAGTTACTGTGTCAGCTAAAAAATGTTGCAAATCTCATATATTAATTCAACTATTAACTACATTATTAAATAGTAAAACTATTACTAAAATCAACTCTGAAACAAATCTACTGACATTACAGCTAATTTCCAGCATAACTACAGCTAACAATTTGCTGCTTTAATTTTGCACAAGACTCTAAATAGAAATTTACATAACTAATGAAGCATTATTCCCAACACTCCCCCTTAATGATTAATAAGGATTTACTATCTTATCTCGTAGTGCTAAAAAACGATCTTTTGCAACTGCTTTGGTGAAGATATCTGCTAGTTGATGTTGAGTATTTATATGCTTCAATTCAATATCCTTCTTCTGCACCAAATCTCTAATGAAGTGATATTTCAGGTCAAAATGCTTTGTCCTGCTGTGATGAACTGGATTCCTTGCTAACTTGATGGCACTTACATCATCACAATAAATCGGCTGAATTTGTTTTTCTCCAATTTCTTCCAAAAATTTTCTAAGACAAAGAGCTTGTGTACCTGCTGAGGTAACTGCAACATACTCCGCTTCTGTGGATGAGAGGGCAACAACGCTTTATTTTTTTGAGCTCCATGTAATCAAACCAGAACCAAAAGAGAAACAATTTCCAGATGTGGACTTACGGTCATCAAGACCATCAAGACTACCTCCCAAATCTAAATCACTAAATCCAACAAGATTGAACTTTTCAGAAGAGTAGTAATGAATACCAAAATTTATAGTGCCTTTCACATACCTTAAAATCCTCTTGGTTGCCTTCATATGTATTCCAGATGGATTTGTCATATATCTTGAAACAAGTGAAACTGAATATGTAATATCAGGCCTTGTGTGGGTTAGAAATATCAAGCTCCCCACAATACTTCTGTAATTTTTCTCATCAATTAAATCAGCACCATCATCTCTACATAACACCTCTCCATGAGCACTTGGAGTAGGGGATGGATGACAATCAAGCATATCAAATTTATTTAGCATATCCTGTGCATACTTTGTCTGACAAATGAAAATCTTATCCTTACTTTGATAAACCTCCATTCCTAGAAAATATTTCATGATGCCTAGATCTTTCATCTCAAATTCATTCATCATAGTAACTTTGAATTTATCATTCATCTTAGAACTACTACCCATATACAATAGATCTTCATCATACAAACTTATGATTAAAATATCAATACCTTCTTGTTTGTAGTAAAGGATAGGATCATTCTTACTTCTCTGGAAGCCATTTTCCTGAAAGTATCCATCAATCCTTGCATACCACGCTCTTGGTGCTTGCTTAAGGCCATACAAAGCCTTCTTCAACTTGTATACATTATTCTCCTTTCCTTCCACTTCAAAACCTTGTGGATGCTCCACATATACTTCCTCTTCTAAGTACCCATTCAAGAAGGCACTTTTCACATCCATATGATGTATGCTCCACTTTTTATGAGTTGCTAATGAAATCAACATTCTAATGGTCTCTTGTCTTGCTACTGGTGCAAATGTCTCTTCATAATCAATTCCATACTTCTTTGTGAATCCTTTAGCAACTAATCTTGCTTTGTGTCTTTCAACACTCCCATCACTGTTAAATTTAGTCTTATAGACCCATTTGGTGCCAATCTTTTTCTTGTCATGTGGAAGCTCTGTCAACTTCCAAGTGTCATTCCTTTGAATGGAATCCATCTCTTCTTGCATGGCTTGCATCCAAACCTCATTAGCACATGCATCTTCAAAACATTATGGTTCAAATTCAGCCTTGGCTAATAAAGAAAAATTGACTATCTCACCTATTGGGCTTTCTTCATGTGCTTGATTTGCACTCCTCTCATAAATATCACTCAATCTTCTTACCTTCCTTGTAGAACTTGGAGAAGAAGTTGGACTTGAACTTGATGTTGAAGAAATTGATGAAGGGCTGCTTGGTGGAGTTAAGCCACTAGTTACAGAAACATTAGTTGGCTGCTCATGATCATTATCAACAATTATATCATCATTCAAAATAGATTTTGTCTTCTCAACATGGCCTTTTTGATGACCATAAACTCCCCCTTCATAAAAAATTACATCTCTTGAGACAATAAGCTTGTTAGTTAGAGGATTATACAATTTATAAGCCTTGCTTGTCTCACTATACCCAATAAAAATACATAACTCACTCTTTGCATCTAACTTTTTTCTATTCTGATGAGGTACATGCACATAAGCCAAACAACCAAAAACTTTGAAATGATTAACATTAGGCCGTTTTCGATACCAAGCTTCATAAGGAGTCATATTTTCTAGTGCACTAGTGGGGCTACGGTTGAGGATGTATACCGCTGTAGCAACTGCATCTCCCCAATAAGTGTTGCTCAATCCCTTAGTTTGTAACATGCATCTTGTCATTTCAACCACAGTACGATTTTTTCTTTCAGCTATGCCATTCTGCTGGGGTGTGTATGCTGTAGTATGCTGCCTCCTGATGCCATTCATATCACAATAACTCTGGAAAGCTTTTGAGCAGAATTCTCCCCCACAGTCAGTCCGCAAACATTTGATCTTGCACCCTCTCTCATTTTCTACAAGGGCTTTAAACTTCTTGAATGTATCCAGGGCTTCACTTTTGGCCTTCAAAAAATATACCCAACAATTTCGTGAGTAATCATCAATAAAAGTGATGAAATATGATGACTTACCCAAACTCTTAGTTTGCATAGGACCACATATGTCTGAATGAACAAGCTGAAGTGGGTGTTGAGCCCTCAATGCACTACCCTTTGGAAACCTTTCCCTTGCATGCTTTACTTTAGCACATCCTTCACAAACCTCCTTATGCTCTTCTACCTTGGGCAAACAAGAAACTAATGCATGTGAGGTTAAAAACTTCAAACTTTGAAAATTTAAATGCCCATACCTGAGATGCCATAACCAACTTGAATCCTCATAAGCCATATTAGCAAGATTGTTGTTATGTTCATCAAACCTTAAGGGAAGCATCCTATTTCTTGTCATAGGCACAACAGTGATCACCCTATTTCCTTTATTCTAATCATAGATAGTACATGTCTTATTTTCAAAGACTACTTTATAATTTTTCTCAGAGAGCTGCCCAACGCTCAACAAATTATGCTTCAATTGTGGAGTATAATAAATGTCATGAATACTCTTTATACCTTCTTTTGTTTGGACCTCCATAGCTCCTTTGGCAGCAACCTCCAATGATTTATCATCACCAAGCTGGATCTCGGATTTGAAACTTCTATCCTTTGCTGAAAACAACTTCTCATTCCCTGTCATATGGTTAGAGCATCCAGAATCTAGGTACCAAACATCTTTAGTAGTATTTTCACCTTTGGCATAAGATAAAAATAAGTGATCTGGAGGATACTCACCATTTTCTTGAGCATAATTAACATTTTTACCTTCTTTCAATCTGCATTCTCTTTCAAAGTGACCATACCTATTACAATGGTAACATTTAACATTTCTCTTATCAAATCTACCTCCACCTCTTCCAGTGAAACTACCTCTTCCACTTGAACCACCTCTTCCTCTACCTCTTGAATAATTTTGGCTTTGCCATTTACCTTGACCTTGATGGCTTTCGGTACCGCTCCTACTTGCATCTTCATTCTTTTTAATTTGTAATTTAAAGGAAAAAGCTTCAAAACTTTCCTTCAATCTTTCTTCATGAGATATCAAAGATCCAACGAATTCATCAAACTGTAGTTTTGTCAAATCCTTACTTTCTTCCATGATTATTGCAACATGATTCCATCTATGTGTTAAAGATCTCAATACTTTTTTAATTAAAACTTCATTACTTACAGCTTCTCCAAGTGTAGCCATTTTATTGACCACATCTTTGACTCTCACACAATAATCACTGATACTTTCAGCTTCTTGCATCGAGTTCGAATTCTCGAACTCTCGCTTCAATGTCTGAAGCTTGATCACCTTAAATTGATCACTACCTTGGTAAGCTTCTTGTAGAGTCTCGTAGGCAGCTTTCACAGTTTTTGCTCCTGATATTCTTGGAAATAAGCTCTTATCAAGAGCTATCTGAATGTGAAACAAAGCTTGACCATTCTTCTTCCTTTCTTGGTGTTCTTTCATTAGTTGTAAGAGCATTCCAATCAGCTGGCTCTTCATATCCTGATTCAACAATCTCCCACAAATCTTTTCCAATAAAAAATGTTAGCATCTTAATGTACCAATAATCATAATCGTTGCCATCAAATTCTGGAACTAGCATCTGGTTAGAATTCGACATGATTAACTTTGGCGAAATTCCAACAATACAACTTTAACCCAAAATAATTTTAACTGCTCTGATACCACTTGTAGAATATGAAATGAATTATTTCAAGCCAATTGAGAAGCCAACAGTACTATGAAGAAAAATACATATAAAAAAAAATAAAACAATAAAGAAACACAGTTAATGTGTGAGCTAAAAAATGCTGCAAATCTCATATATTAATTCAACTATTAACTACATTATTAAATAGTAAAACTATTATTAAAATCAACTCTGAAACAAATATACTGATATTACAGCTAATTTCCAGCACTACTACAACTAACAATTTGCTGCTTTAATTTTGCACAGAACTCTAAATAGAAATTTACATAACTAATTAAGCATTATTCCCAACAATACAGAGCTTAGGCAATCCAGAAAAATAAGAAAACTAGAGACAAGTCCACCCTGAATGAAACTGAAGTCGATACAAGCATCATCGAGACCATTAAAGTCAATGTTTAGCTGCTCCACAAAACCATCTTTATCATGGCACTAGGCCTCCAACAAAAACCATCGTCTGCTGCACCCACAACAGCAGCAGCTCCCAGCTGGGGACACCAATGTTCTATATGAAATCTCTGGTTGCCCTTCTACACAGCAGCCTGGATTCCTTTAAACACAAATTACCCGTCCCATACGACAATTTGTAGAATGAAGACAACGAGACTTGGGGATTATTGTAAGCCTCGATATATACTGATATATTGCCTTTCACTTCAATGGTAGAATGACACAATAAAGTCACCGATATTGAGCGGTGAGAAGCATAGACATTTAAAGCAAAGTCATAGAACCAGGATCCATGAACATGAACAACCCATGACCATGAATTCACCTTTGGGTCAGTATCAGTTGGCACCACCTGCAGATTGCCAGAGTGGCCTTCTGACTGTTGGACCGTTTAATGTCATTGTCATGATGATTGGGCTTGTCATAGATATGAATCAATTTCCAATCCTTACCTTGCAGAATCCAGAGTGTTCTAGAAATGGAGACTGAAAAATAACGTGCCGGGTGAGATTGACTTAATGGACAACAATACTATGTGCAGCGGCGCCGATGGCTTTGAAAAAAGTAATAAGACCATTGAAGGCGAATCAATTTTACAGAATGCCTTTGATTATTCTTCAACCAGTCGCTCTCAGCGGGCTTTCTCGCTGTCGCAATCTGCGTATTATTTTAATTCACCAAGGCATAACTTCCATTCGCAATGCCTCAGCCCGTCACAGACTTGACGTGCAAGATTCTTCTCTGACGCACAACTTTTAGTAACGCACTGACATCTATGGATGGGTAAAGGCAATTAGTTTTCGCCGTAAATAAAATTTGCATTAAATTTTTTGACATTGCAATGTTAAACATTAGGTTTCCGATCTTCTATGAAGCTGACGTCTCATCACCGCCGGGTAGGCCTGGTAGGGCTACATATCCGGAGGCGTGAGGTCATGGAGTATAGGTTAGTAATTTGCAATTGGATTTGTTTTCAGTGTAATTTTTTGGATTTTTAGTTTTTGAATTAGGTAGAAATATTTGAAGTAAAATCTTGATTTGTCTTATTTGAACTAGTTTTTTTACTATATATAAGGATTCAGCACCTTCAAAAACTCTTAGGGCACTTAGATTGTGCAGGGGTTACCCATCAAATTTGTGATTTCAATAAATTCCTACCAGATTTTAAGGAAATTAGACCAGAGAAACCCACAAAAAAAAGCTTCCAAAAAGTCTCATTAAAGACAACTCAGGTTTGATTTACCAGGGCAAGGGTACATTATAGTTTGAGCATTAATGTTGGAGTATATTCTAACTATAAATTAAATGTCTATTAACAAGGACCACTGAAAATAAGTGGTTTGTCAATGGGCATTAAATGTGTGGAGTTATATCCTTAGTTTGTCAATGGACATTAAATGAGTGGGGTTGTATATCCAAAAGTGGACATATACAACCTCCACTCATTTAACGTCCATTGGCAGACCACATATTCGTTGTCCTCAGACTATTTTTCGTTATCGTTTTTGACATTTAACATTTGTGTTTTATCTCCTTATTTTTGTTACCATGACCATCAATGTTGTACTAATCACAATTGTTGTTAGGATCTTTTGTTAGCTTAAAATGTTGCAATAGTCACAATGGTTATTAGCACATGTGCAACAGACTCGAAGTGTCTTATTTTTTTCATTCTCCTTCTTCTTTACATACTCCTCCTAAAAACCCTATGAGTTAAGCACCAACGCATGCTACGCCAAAAGAAAAGTAGCCAGACGAGATGGGATGCCCACAATACCGGGGAGTCAAAGGGTTGACAATGGGGAAGCTAGAAAAAGTCAAAACCCAAAGGGCTTCGAAAAACCCAAAGGGCTCTGGTTTTCCAAGGCAGACAAGCCCAAAAAACAAAGGAGGATGAATGAAAAAGAATTGTTGATAAAAGACTTATCGTTAAGTCTAATACTCATCTGGAAACACCATAATTCAACCGATTACTCAACCTACTTGAGCTCAAAACAAAACAAACCAACATCTACCATCTAAAATCAAAACTAAATAATCAAATTGTTGAGCTAAAAGAATAGAACATTACCTTATACTAACCAGCGCACATTACCTTATACTAACCAACGCTCAGAGCTTAAACCAACGAAGTCACATGAGTTGGAGAAAGACTAGCACCTCCCACTGTTGTAGCGTCGAGCTCCAATGTTGTCATGAGTGTCTTGAGCTTTGGAATCCTCTCAGAGCGGTCTAAGTGCAGTAAACACTATATTTGAATGTAGATTAGTGTATGCATTTACCATGTGTGTCGCATGGGGAGGGTTGCCTACACCACTTCTTTTTCAATTTTATAAGAAGTGATAGGGTAGTGGGTTAGGGTAATTGCCTTTTCCGATTTTCAATAGGGTGGTGAACTTGTCAACTTTCAACATTGTAATTTCTAACTTCTGGTCAAAAGATAAAAATTATATGTTTTTTGGTTTATTTTTCCATTTAATTTGCTGAAAATTTGACACAAATTCATTGAAATCACAAGTTTGATGGGTGAACTCTTGACAATCAAAATGTCCCAATTTTTTCTTAAGACATTAAATCTATATAAATAATAAAAAAATTAGTTTAAATAACATAAATCAAAATTACACAAGGAAAAATTTACATATAAACAACTCCTATAAAATATTTTTTAACTTTTCTTCATCTTTTCCATATTTACTCAATTTTAAATAACTATATTAGTTGGTATTCCATACCTCCATAGGAAAAGCAAAGAAAAGAGTAAGGCCATGCACGGAAATTTTACATTGGAGTTGTTTAATGAGGCGGAGGAATTGCGAGGATGGTCAAAAGTGGTCGGAATCCCGGCAAAAAAATATCAAAAAATCTTGTAAAGGCAGTGTTTGCATCTTGTTTTTGATTGTGGAAATGGATTCAGCACCATCAAAAACATCCAAGACACTTAAAATTTTGAAGTTTAACAGTTATAACTTGGATTTACAAAAATCCTTGTCAAATTTTTTTTAAATATCACTGGAATTTCTTAACTCTCGAGGCAACTCCGCGGGGCAGTTAGACTACGCGTTTTACATTTATACATAAAAGATAAAGGATAGGGTTGTGCATTTTTCCATATGCCACGCTCTCGAGTCCCCGCGAAACCGAAAAGGTAAAAGTGTCAGTGGCGTCTTTTGTTGAAAAAGTGAAAAAAGGATCATAAACGACATCTGACGGCTCTCAAGTACCCAAAAAGCTAAAAAATCGAACCACCAGAAGATTCAACGACGTATTTTGTTGAAATTTTAAAAAATATCATAAACGACACGTCAACAGCGTCTTTTATTGAAAAAACTAAACAATATCATAAACGACACGTTAATACTCGAAAAAGATGAGAGATGAGAGGCGGCACGTTATTGCAGGAAATTGTTGTTGCGTTAGTATTTGGACTTCAATGAAAATAGAGATGGTGGATTTTGACCATATTTTGGAATTTTAAAATTAATAATTTTTTTGAAACAAATTTAAATTCAAAATTTATAACGTAATTAAGTAAGAACACACAATCAAAATCTACGGGTATATCACATAATCAAGTAGCAGATCCAATTGATGGGTATTTTTATGTTCATTGTTGATTTTCTGAAGCTTCAAAAAAAAGTCGAAGAAACAATCTGTCCCATAGAATATCTTTAGTTTCGTGGATGTTAAAATAATTTTTTTCTTTCTTTTTTCTTTAAAAATTGGAGAACTACAGTTACAGCCGCCAGTAAGATGGGTGGATGGTGATGCAGATGTGGAAATTTGGTCATTGAAACCAGAGCTCTGAGCAGCAATTTTGGTGCATATGTGGTTATGTGGAAAACGCTTACCAATCTAAGATACACTGTAAAGGAAATGTATGGTAAATTGATGATTGAAGTTCTTACTTTTACAATATTAAGTTTTAGCCAGATCAGAGACCCTTTTGCATAGAGCGTTTAATTTCTGTACGACATATATTATTGAAAAATTATCAATTTTTCTTTCCCTGGATGCAATTAGAGAAAGTCAGATGCATTCTATATCCATGGTGAAGGTGAGCTGGTTCATCAAATTATATATGATTGCTAACCAATTGTGATGTGTCAACAATGTGGCTAGTAAAAAATCGAATTCTTTGATTAAGAAAGATGGATTTTATAAGCGGAATGGAAGTGGAGCTAGGTTTATAAGATTAGATTTCTGATTTATTAAGTTGTGTAAATTTAGTTTTTCAATTAAGTTTAATTTGCCTGATTGCTTAAAAAAATTATCTTTAATATTTTAATTTATTTTTTCCATTTTCTATTTCAGAGAGTAAGACTGATTCTATTGCCCAATGGAAAAAGGATTATATAATTTTTCGACTGATTAGGGCAAAAAAATCATGCCATTTTTGACTTTTAATAAGTTTGAGTATTATATTTACACAATAATAGTTTACTTAATATTTTTTTGTGGGAAACAGTTTCATTTTTTTGTGGGAAACAGTTTCTTGTTTATTTAATAAGAGATTTTATATGACAATTTGGTATAGGGTTCGTTATGCTTTTTACTTTTAAAATTAAATTATTAGTGTAATTGTCATTATTATTGATATTGATATAATTACAATTACAGAATTACATATTGTAATAGTACAAAACTTTTCATTCTTAAATTTAGATTATTAGGATGACTCTTATTATTATTATTGATATTGATACAATTACAACATTAGATATTGTAATTGCACCGAGAAATGATTAACAACTGAGTATAATGTAGATGAGTAAGCATAAATGCTTGTAAAATTTAACATTTAACATAAACATGTAACATTTAACTCGATTAAAAAATAAAAGGTAAAAGTAATATCGAACCGAGGATGGGGATATATTGTAGTGTTTATAAATGAGTGTAAACATTTAAATATGGGTTCAAATGATAATAAAAAATTAAAAGTAATAAAAATAATAAAATTCAATTTATTATATTATTATTTTGTTTTGCATGCCCCTGGAGTCAAGTTAGAGATTATGCTAAGGGAAAAGTTGTATAAATAATTATAAGTTACATTGGTCAATGCTAAATTAATAATGGTTGGCAGACAAGTAGTCCTATAGTCATTCATGGAAAAGGACTAATAAATTGAGATGTGAAGTGCATAAGTAAATTGCTTACTCAAGGAGAAGAGCTTGCATATATTTAATTTTGGTGGCTAGTAACCACTGGTAAGTCAAAGCATTTACAATTTTAGTGAGTGTTGAAGAAAACATAAGTATATTTTTTTCATGGTATTCCTATCCATCTTTTATCCATAGACTTGCTTAAATTATAGTGGGAAGTAATTGATGGTAAATATATTTACTTGAGGATAAGTTATTTTCAGGTATTTTGATTTGGATAGTCTTCCTGCCAAGATTAAGAATAAAAAATTATTATAAATATCTAAAAATCATGCATTAATATTGCAACCATATCCATAAATTATGGCATAAAATATGTAAGGTAGTTATCCACTTGACATTATATTGTACAAACACTTCAATAAGACCTTCAACTTATGGTCCAATCAAATATTTGATTTTTTGTTAATAATATTGGAAAATAAATATTTATTTATCAAAACTAAACACTTTAATTTGCATTGGTAAGTGCTAAACTAATATTGTTAGAGTCCTATATTGGCTGTAATTTGCATTGGTAAGTGTTAAACTAATATTGTTAGAGTCCTATCTTGGCAAGACTAATAACTAGCAATTGCACCACATGTTGCAAAGGAAACGTTGTAAGGCGATAACGTAGGAAACAATAACATAGAAGAAGGAATTTTCCTAAAAATTTATTTGATTTTGTTTCTAGTTAGAAACCATTAATCATTGACCCCAAAAGCATACTCTATACATTGCAAAAGGGAGTTTAAAAATGGAATGTTATCGTTTTTGCTTATATTTTGAGCCCATTAAGAGATTTCCTGTAAATCACCCAGACATGTACGTAATATTTACAGCATAAAAATGTTGCATGAGTGACATAAGAAGGAAAGTGTGTTGATACTAAGCTACTATTTGTTTTACACTTTCACCCATGAAGAAATCGCCAAAATGTCTAAAGAGAAAAATGAGATAGGAAGGTAGCTTACAAAGAGTCCACGTGTTTTAAGCCTTAATGAAGGCCACATTCCTCAGAGTCACAAGTCAAATATTTGGAATATATTAATGAGAGTGAATATGAGGCTCTGCTATATGAATACATAGAAACACTCCTTTAGTCCACTTTGTGACTTGTTATCTAGATAAAGCATATGAGTATAATGTATTCATGAAGATAGGTCAATGTCAAGAAAAATAAAATTGGTGTTCTTTGTACATTGTCTTTGTTCTTCTAAACACATGCACACATGAAATACCCAACTTTTTGTTGGTATTCTTGCATAACTATTAGTTTTTTCCCACCCCTACCTTGCATGAGGAATTGATCACAAAACAAATATAAATGTCATTTTCTGCTAAATTTATCATGCAACCCAAACTGTCCATTTAGCTCCTCTGGTAAAATTCATGCATCTTCTAGAGCTTTTTGAATGCACATTGAAACTCCAAGTCCATCAGAGTGTGGATAGGTCGTGTGGAAAGCATCATAAGTAACAACCCCACCAAGGTACTCAACTATTATGGGAGCTCCTCGCTTTATTACATGTTCAAGACTTTCCATAACCTGGTTTTGGAGAAAAGCCCATGTCCTTATAGTGTGAATTGTTCAAAGTCTAAACTGATATTTTAAATATCATTTGTATCTAAATCAAACCCAATTTTTCTATAACAAATGACATTTGAAAAAAATATTTCTAAAATGGGATATGCCATGTAAATAGTCCCTTGAAATTGAAATCATTGGTAAATTTTTTATCCTAACAGTGTAGATCATTCAGATTAGTTAATGGGATCAATGACTAGGGTAGAAGTTAATTGTAAATCCGAGGCCACGCTATCATTAGTATTTCTCATATTATACTTTTTGTAAATAGTAACATAGAAGAAAAATACATAGTTGTTGAGTTCATTGGTCTATACCTGTGACTTAGCAAATGCTAACAATTCTGATGGATTTACTTGTGCACCCTGAGATAGTTTAGAGATGACTTACAATGTTCTTTCTGATTTGTATATACAATCTTTATATGTATATACAATCTTTCTATATTCTTGATTCTTGACTATTGCCATCTAAGATTGATAAACAAAATTCTGGCTAGTTTACCTAAAGTTGGTAGATTGTGTTGCAATATTTACATAACATTCCCATTTACATTGGAAATATAGAATGCATAAAATATTGCAATCCTATACTATGGCATGATTTGTTCCTCTACTTGTTCCACAAATTTGACCATTTCAGTTGTGCAAGAAAACTTCGGTGGGTCATTGAATTCTATGCCAATACACTTGTATAATCATAGCACCATGTACTAATGCGCTAACTGCAAATAGTCGACATTCTTTTATTGATTAGGAAACTTCTGAGTCCATTGCCAAAGAGCATATGTTGTGCCACTTCACTCTCCATATGCCATGGGATTTTGGCAATCTTCCTTTTTTCCAGTGGTAATATTATACAACTAATCCAGGACACCCACATAAACTATTATTAGATATCATCCTATAGATCAAAATGACAAAAAGGATGGCAGGTGGTGCCTTTCTGGGCAGCAGGGTATCTAAAAGGTAGCGTGTAGCCTGGTTCCTTATGTAGTGCCTTGCTTCACTATATTATTTCATGTTTCAATATTTTAAAAGATGGATTAGAATTTCTATAAGGAGCTTCATCATTCAATAATAGTCCATTCTTGTCCTCCATGCTGCTCTCCTTTTTTTTTAATCTCCAACCGCTTCCTGATCTGAGATATTTTTTCTCTTAATTACCTTAATTCTACTTCTTGTTCTGTCACCCTTACCTTCTGCTATGGCCAGCAACACCCCCCCCTAGTTCATCTAAGTATCAACCAAGATACTTAAATGAATAGGGACCCTTAGTTAATTTTTAGGAAAAGCAAGAGTTTCTTTTTAAGGTCACAATCATATGCTTAGGAGAAGCCTCTTGGATATTTTAAGCCTAAGTTTATGATGAGAAGAAAATCTTTAAAGTCGCGTTGCAGAAGGATAGGAAATACCCTCATTTCTCTTTAAAAAATCGATATGCGCACGACCCTCGTGTTAACAATAACATCGCATCGCAACAAAGTAGTGCCCATAAAGAAAAACTTAGAGATTCATCGATCTGCGATAACGCTGATCACTAGATCGCATATCGCAGAAATAAGTCGGCTAGATTTGGCAAACATCAAATTTCTGCGATCTGCGATGTTGTGATCGCTGTGATGCTACATCCTTGCGATTTGCGATGATGCGATTAGCGACCGCGCGATATACAAGGTTACGTCAGCAAATCATAAATCACTTCAGTACGAATCCTCCGGGCATGCCATTCAAAGAAAAGCCACTTACCATAATCTGACCCGAAATCATGTGCTTTTAATGATAGTAAATGAATTAGTTGTCAGTTATTAAGTGGATTAAAGACGCGTGACTTGGTAGAGATTTACTTCACGTAAGGTGGCATATTTGATTTATCTGCTGCATTTAAGACTCTCCCATCACCTTTTTGGATCAGTCATTTCCATTTCACTCGTAATCTGCAGGAACGAAGAGCTAAGACGACTCAGACACCAACACAGAGAGAAATGGGAAAGAAAAATAAAGCTCAAAGCTCCGAAGCAAAGGAGAAGACTAAGGAGATGGTGCCTCTGTACACAGACACGACCTGTAACAGAGACGCGGGGATATCAACATGGGAAGGCATGTACAGGCTGCTAGAAGAGGAAAAACCTAGAATAATGAAGGTTGCTGCTGTCGTGGATGCACCGCGCTCTTCTGAGGCATCCTTAGAGGACCTAGCATGTTCATTTCTTCACAGAATAGCGGCAAGACCTAAAATTCTACCATATACGGATATGATCAAGTGGATACTGGATGATGCAGACTTAAACAACAGACATTTCAAAGTTCAAGGATACGGGCTCGTCGGATCGTTTGCTACGCAAGATTTGAAGCTTATGTATCATCTTCCAGAACCGCAAGCGACCTATAATGCATAATTTGTTAAGAAGTTCACGGCGGAGAATCCAGATCTATCAGACACCACTAAAGAATGGTCTAGAAGAGACGAGCCGCTAAAAATGGATAAAAACGGTATGTACAGCACTGGTTCCCTCACCTCTCCATATTGTTTTGCTGCGGCCATGCTCTGTAGGTTATTTGGAATGCCGGATATCAACAAGTTTTCATCTGAATGGCTACCATTAATTGATGCTGCCACAAACGCTGACATTATAGATTGGGCCAAAATTCTTTCTGATAATCTATACACAGCCGTTATCAATTACCGGTCTAAAAGATCCTTGTCTCAAAGGGTCTATCCTCCTTTTTATCTGTCTGCTTATATTATGGATTCCGTTTGTCTTGTATCTAAATTCCCTGCTATGGGTTGGAAATGGACTACCCAAGACCCATTGCCCATCCATGTTTATCATAAGGTATTATGGGATTCCCAGTTTGCCCCTCACTTCTACCAGATTTTCCATGGGCTTATTTTGCCCCTATATAAAATAATCTATGACAAAGACCCCCCAAGGTGCTCTCCCGAGGCACAAATTGACATCATCCCCATCGCGAGATGGTTCGGGGAGGAATGGTTTACTTACATTAGAGTTTTTGGAAGCACTGTACCTCCACATGTCCTACCCCTATATGTCCCTGATAAACTTTTGGCTCGGGAAATCGCTTATCAAACCTGTTCTGAAGGCGGCCTGACCAAAGACCTAAAGGACAAGAAGAAGGCCATATGGCCTCAATTTCCTGTAACTTGTGGGGCCTTCTCTTTGTTCGATGTAGGACACGCTTTTGGCGAAGTGGAGAATGTGACGTGTCTTCAATTATTTAAATTCCCAGCAAGGCCATTCGACCCAAATGATGTGGCCCAAGAATTCAAACCGAATGTCAAGGTAAGAGTGTTCTCTGGAAAGAAAGATTTGTTTGATGACCTGTTTCAGAATAAGAGTTCGCTCCAAGAAATTTTGCAGGAAGCTCAGTCGAGGTTTTCTTCAGGTGACCTCCAAAAATTCACGTTATACAGAGAAAGAAGGCTGGCCAGTATTCCGCTAGAGAAGCTGCGACTGCCTGCTAGAGAACTAACTCCAAGCATCAGCCTCAGTGAAAACTCTAGCACTTCCAGATCTAAGTCCAACGTCGTGCAAGAAGTATCTGAGCATCCTGAAGAGTCTGTTTACGACCAAGGAAAAAACAAAGAAACAACCAAAGATATAGCTCAGTCAAGTGCAATGTCTCAAGAGCAAGTTATAGCCTCCCCACCAAGAAATCTTCCCCCTCCTGTCATCGAAGCACCACTTGTCACAACAGAGCTAGATAAAGAGTGGGAAACCTTCAATGAATTGATCAATCTTGAAGGGAAAGCCCCGAAAACACCTGTGAATAATACACAGGTGGTGCAAGAAGTGGTTTCGACCATAGTCAGTAGTGCCGCAGAAGCAGAACACCTTCCTATCACTCCACCTTCAGAGCTTCTACTTAACGTAGAAGAAATTCCCCCACTGGATGTATTCTATAGTCCCCAACACAAAGCAGTTGTAAGGAGACAGAGAAAGAAAAGAAAACTAGAGAATAGACTGTCGCAAGATGCTGAACATTTGGACGTCTTATGGAAAGACCCCAATAATAATCCGACTGAAAATCTCACGAAGCTGTCTCAAATTGCAGGAGCATATGCTTCTGCAACTATTGACAAGGCCTTGGAAGTTCAGCAACTATTGAAGGAACAAGAAAATCATATACAGCTACTACAACAACAGTTGCAACAAGCCAACGCTAACACTGAAGCTTCCAGAAAGCTCGAAAAACTACAGGAAGACTTTCAACAAATGCAGATAGGCTATCAAAGGAGTCTCGAAGAGAAAGAAAAACAATTGCAGACTTTACAAGAAATGCATAAAGATGAGCCCAAGCTGGCAGAATTCATTTCACAATCTATTGGCTTGAATGAGCAACTACTGCAACAACAAGAAGAGTTGGGGCGTAAAATATCACAGTGGAGTCACTATTGTGAGCTGAGCGACAAAATCACCAGTCAAGTGGTGGATTTGCGGAGTGACTATGATCAGAATGACAAGAAGGTGACAAAATATCTGACTTGGCAAGATGATGATGAAGGCAAAAGGGAAGGTGCACCCAGGATAAATGAAAATCATAAGGAGTTTCTCTTTAATAAATGGGACGATCAAATCAGGCAGGCGGAGCGAGCAACAGAGACAGCGGCAACACAGGCAAGCATTCCTATCGACTTTGTAAATGAGAATTTACACAGGGCCAATTTAATTGCATAGACCACCCCGGGATACCTACCAAACAAGTTGCAACTGGAAACAGAATGGAAGCAGAAAGCGCAGGCAAAAGGGAAAGCAATCCAAGCATTGGCCAGGTTGAATTGGGAATGTTACTGGACGTACTTGGTTAAACCGCACAGCCAATGGATGATGGTGAAATGCATTACAAACGCAGCCGAAAAGGTAGCGCCAGCTCTCCTAGATGCCGTTTTCGCGGCCCAACTCAGCGCAGAAATCAGTCAGCCGACTCTTCTCAAGCCTGCTGAATACTTGCAACTTTAAGGACCAAGTTCATAAGTGACTTCATTTAGAATGTTGTTTTTTTTTTCTTCAACTAAATTAGAAAAAGGACGGTCGTTTGAAAACCGCATCCTAAAATTTTGTAATAATACTATTATTAGAATTAGGTAGTAGTATTTTAACCCTTCTCATTGCATTGGAGAAGGGTCCAGAGATTTGTCAAAAACTTGTCCTCGGAACATGCACTTCTGCACCCTCAGAGGAGGTTTTGATAAATGGATGGATCGTGATTTATTTATGTTTGCATTTTTAATGTCTGCTATTGATGTTGCACTTCTGTACTCTTAGTAGATGTTAGAACAAGTAGAGATAAATCGTTATTGCTTGAAGTTTGTGAGTGAAATCAGTCATAAATGGTACTTTTATTTCTTGACCAATTTCTGCTTATATTCTTAGAGTGATATGCAGTTTTAGTTGTTTATATGTTAATGTATGAATGTGTGGGTTACCATTTGGCACTTCTGTACGGTGGAGTCATTTATTTGTGCTTGACATATGAATAACTTATTATGCGATATGCTGTTCACAACAGTTTTGCCTAACTTTTTATGCAGAATGGTTTATCTTAATTGATTTCTATTCTTATGATAGCTGAATGATCTTTATTACCAGTTATTGTTCGAAATCTTTTTAGATCACATAATAGAGGAAATCTACCCTGGGTTAGCGTAGATTAGATGTGTTGTTTTTGTTAGATTACAATAGCATAGACTCAGTTTAGAAGTTAGAGTTAAATTAGCTCAAATTACTTCTAGATCAGCATCATCAAACTCTACACACACACACAACCCTTACATTGGGAAACTGGTCCCATTATCCCCAGTCGGACCCGCTATACCAAACGGACAAGGAGCTGCCAACCAAGTTCCGGACCGGGTGGGTATCCCCCTTGTTGTTGACCCGATTTCAGGGCCCTCAACACCTTCAAATTGTGGAATTCACATTTCACATTTTCTTAGTCGACTTCCACATTATTCTTCCCTTCACAAGGTTATTCTTACTAGAACATTGCAATTGATTGCCAGTAAAAGACAAATAATTAGAGTAGAATATGAGCAGAAATAAGGCACTTGTCACAACATGCATATTGTTCCATTTCTTCCAATACAATAGTCCACCTGAATAAAGAGAAACACTCCTTTAGTCCACATTGTGACTTGTTATCAAGATAAATCACAGGTGTATAATGTATTCATGAAGACAGATCAAAGTTAAGACAAACAAAGTTGGTGTTCTTTGTATGTTATCTCCATTCTTTTGAACACATGCACACATGTAATACCCATCTTTTTATTGGTATTGTTGCAGAACTACTAGGTTTTTCCCACCCCTACCTTGCATGAGGAACTGATAACAAACCACATATAAATGTCAATTGTCTACTAAATTTATCATGCAACCCAAACTATCCATTTATCTCTGGTAAAATTCCATTCATTTTAATACTAGAAGTATCCTTAAAAACCTTCTCGATAGCATTAATCTATGCCAGATCTCCTACTTGGGTTGAGGTTGCATGTGCATTGATATAGTTGACCTGCATTGTTATTGAGGATACGATAATTAGTAATTAAGCATTTATAAGTTTCAATAAAATATTAAAATTGTAGTAATTCTACAACATTCATAATCCTTTATTAAAAAATCAAGAGCATTGACCTCCTTTGGTAAAATTCTTACATTTTCCCAAGCTTTCGGAATGCACATTGAAACTACAATCCATCAAAGTGTGTATCTGTCATGTGGAAAGAATCACAAGTGAAAATTCAGCTTATGTTTGGATTTTTCTTGAATGGGTGGATGATGCAACAATTACCAATGCAGAGTGTGCATCCTCTCTATTTTATGCTCTGCAACAAAAGTATAGCACATTTGGGAGGAAATGTGCTTCTCACTATGGCCTTCCACTAGAAATGAAACCCTTTCTCTGTAAACATAACTGATGGAAAGAAATCTGTGTATAAATCCTACTTGATGGAGAGGGATTTGGCTTAGGTTTTGGTGTTTGAGGCAAATCATGAGTTGGAGCAGGGGATCCTGAACTTGATCTAGACTTAGGAACATAAACTTCAAGAAGAAACCATTAAAACACCACCAACAACATCATCACGGAAACAAACTAAAACCAAATTAATTGTATCCTATAAGAGAAGGCTACTTGGAAGACTGTTTATTTCTAGCAGTTCCCCCCTGAGTTTTGTCCAAAAGTCCCACCATAGGGCTATTTTTGTAGGTTCTAGGTTTTGTCCACTGATATTGTCTCTTGCATCTACGAAGTTATCATTGTTATCAGGTCCTGCAACAAAAACACCAAATAAAACATTAGGGTCATTTCACTAGCAATTGAATGATATAGAATAACCTCCTTTGCATCTAAGAAAGGTTGAATCTTATTTTTATGATACAATGGAGGAAGCCTTGTGGTGGAAGCTTTAGATTTTTACTTTGCGACACTTTTGAGCCAATGCTAAGTAGGCACCGGAAGCAATGTTCTGTGAGATATTACAAACTGCCCAGCTAGATTTCTACAGGTATTAAATTTGTAGAAGATAAGTTTTAATCTGGTATACTATGTATTACAGTTAGTTAACATTATCTCTCATGGAAACGAGATATACTACAATATTGAAGTAGTTCTATAGGCTTTTTAGTGGTACTACTCTCTTGCATTGGTCTCTGAAAGAATATATTGTAGATATATTCAACTTAGCTTCAGCATAAAAGCTTCTTAAGAAGTTCATGATACACATGCCCTAATACTGTCTCAAAAAAAGGTATGATATTTTTCCGTTGTTGTACAACATGGTGTTTCAAATAAAGAGTGTAGAAAACATTGATTTCCACTGTCACATCCTTTTGGGTTTGTTCACCGCTCAGGTGGGAAATTTAAATTCCTTAACGAACGTTAATCTTCCATGGAATGAAATGTGGCTCTTACCTGAAATTACAAGTTTACAAAGAGATGAAGAGGCTTTTGGAAATTGTTTGAAGGGGTTCCCTTGTGTTAAGTAGAAGGGAAGCTATGGATCTATTGATGTGTAAATGAAAACTTATTTCTAATTTCTCCAAGAGGATTGCTTTGGGGTTTGAAGAAGGGTGGGAAGGTACCTTACAAAGAGTCTAGGTGTTTTAAGCCTTGATGAAGGCCACATTCCTGAGAGTCACAAGTCAAAGATTTGGAATATTAATGAGAGTGAATACAAGGCTTTGAACTCTGCTATATGAATATAGAGAAACACTCCTTTAGTCCACTTTGTGACTTTCTATCCAGATAAAGAATAGGTGTATAATGTATTCATGAAGAGAGATAAATTTCAAGACAAATAAAATTGGTGTTCTTTGTACATTGTCTTTGTTCTTCTAAACACATCCACACATGCAATACCCAAATTTTTGTTGGTATTTTGTCACAATTGTTAGGTTTTTCGCACCCCTACCTTGCATGAGGAATTGATCACAAACCAAATATAAATGTCACTTTCTACTAAATTTATATTGCAACCCAAACTATCCATTTAGCTCCTCTCGTAAAATTCATCCATGTTCCAGAGATTTTTGAATGCACATTGAAACTCCAAGTCCATTAGAGCGTGGATAGGTCATCATCACAAGTGATAGCCCCACCAAGGTACTCAACTGCTCTGAGAGCTCCTCGCTCTATTACATGTTCAAGACTTTCCATAACTTGGTTTTGGAGAAAAGCCCATGTTCTTATAGTGTGAATTGTTTAAAGTCTGAACTAATATTTTAAATATCATTTGTATCTAAATCAAACCCAATTTTTCCATAACAAATGAAATTTGAAAATTTATTTCATAAAATGGGCTATGACATGCAAATAGTCCCTTGAAACTAAAATCATTGGTAAAAAAATTATCCTAATAGGCTATATCATTCATATTAGTTAGTGGGATCGATGACCAGGGTAGTAGTTCATTATAAATTTGAGGCTATAATGTCATTAGTATTTCTTATCTTATACTCTCTACAAACAATAACATAGAAGAAAAATACGTGGTTGTTGAGTTCATTGGTCTATAAATGTGATTTAGCAAATTTCAACAGTTCTGATGGATTTACTTGTTTAGAGACGGCTTGCAATCTTCCTTTTTATTTGTATATACAATATTTATATGTATATACAATCTTTCTATAGTCTTTATTCTTGACAACTTCCATCTAAGTCTGATAAACAAAATTATGGCCATTTTACCTAGAGTTCGTATATTGTGTTTCAATATTTACATAACGTTCCCATTTACATTGGAAATATAGAATGCATAAACTATTGCAATCCTCTATAATGGCATGCTTTTCTCCTCTACTTGTTTCACAAATTTGACCATTTCAATTGTGCAAAAAAAAGTTCTGTGGGTCATTGAATTCTCTTCCAGTACATTTGTATAATCACAACACCATGTACTAATGTGCTGACTACTAATAGCCAACATTCTGCTAACGATTAGGAAACTTTTGAGTCCATTTCCAAAGAGCATATGCTATGCCACTTCACTCTCCATATGCCATGGGATTCTAGCAATCTTCCTTTTTCCAATGGTAATAATATAACTAATCCAGGAAAGACACATAAAATATTATTAGATATCATCCTATAGATGAAAATGACAAAAAGGATTGCAGGTGGTGCCTTTTTGGGCAGCAAGGTATTGAAAAGGTAGTCTGTAGCATGGTTTTGTATGTAGTGCCTTACTTCACTATACTATTTCATGTTTCAACATTTTAAAATACGGATTATAATTTAGATAAGGAGCTTCATAATTCAATAATAATACATTATTGTCCTTCCTTCTTCTCTCCTTTTCTTTTTATCTCCAACCGCTTCCTGATCTGAGACAATTTTTCTCTTAATTATCTTAATTCTACTTCTTGTTCTATCACCCTTATCTTCAAATTGTGGAATTTGATTTCACATTTTTTGAGTTAGCTTCCACACTATTCTTCCCTTCTGAAGGTTATTCTTACTAGTACATTACAATTTCTTGCCAGAAGAAGACAAATAATCATAGTAGAATATGAGCAGGAATAAGGCACTTGTCACAACATGTATATTTTTCCATTTCTGCTAGTACAACATTCCACCTAAATACAGAGAAACACTCCTTTAGTCCACTTTGTGACTTGTTATCATGATAGACCATAGGTGTATAATATATTCTTAAAGACATATCAATGTCAGGACAAACAAAGCTAGCGTTCTTTTTACGTTGTCTCCATTCTTTTGAACACATGCACACATGTACTACCCATCCTTTTGTTGGCATTGTTGTGGAACTTCTCCCCCCTACCTTTCATGAGGAACTGATAACAAACCACATATAAATGTCAATTGTCTGCTAAATTTATCATGTAGCCAAAACTATCCACTTATCACTGGTAAAATTCCATTTATTTTAATACTAGAAGTATCCTTAAAATCTCCTCGATAACATTAATCTTTGTGAGATCGCCTACTCGGGTTGAGGTTTCATGTGCATTGATATAGTTGACCTGCATTGTTATTGAGGATACGATAATTGGTAATTAAGCATTTATAAGTTTCAATAAAACTATAGTAATTCTACAACATTGAAATCCTATATTAAAAAATAAAAAACACTGACCTCCTCTGGTAAAATTATTGCATCTTCTGGAGCTTTTTGAATGCACATTGAAACTCCAAGTCCATCAGAGTGTGGATCTATCATGTGTAAAGCATCACAACCTTCAGTTCAACTTACATTGGGCTTTTGATTGAATTATCAACAGTTTGAGGGATCATGGCTTTGAATGTTGACCTAGTTTTTGAAATCTTAAAGCGGGTGGATGGTACAACAATATCCAATGCAAAGTATGTGTCCTCTCTATTTTATGCACCACAACAAAAGTAGAGCATAGTTGGGAGGAGCTATGCTTCTCACTATGGCCTTCCACTAAAAATGAAACCCTCTCTCTCTAACCAGATCCATTGGAAAGAAATCTGTGTATAACTCCTACTTGTTGGAGAGGGCTCTCGCTTAGGTTTTTGCTTTTGAGGTAGATCATGAGTTGGAGCAGGGGATCCTAAACTTGATCCAGGATTAGGAACAACAACTAGAAGAAGAAACCATTATAACACCACCAACAACATCATCACTAAAATACACTAAAACCAAATTAATTGCATCCTATAAGAGAAGGCTACTTGGAAGACTCTCGGCATTTCTAGAAATTACCCCCTAAATTCTAGCCAAAAGACCCACCATAGGGTTACTTTTGTATGTTTTAGGTCTTGTCCACTGATAGTTGTCTGTTTCATCTACAAAGTTATCATTGTTATCAGGTCCTACAACAACAACACCAAATAAAACATTAGGGTCATTTCACTAGCAATTCAACCATATAGAATATCCGCCTTTGAAACTAAGAAATGTTGAATCCTCTTTATATGATAAAATGAAGGAAGTCTTGTGGTGGAAGCTTTAGCTTTTTACTTGGGGACACTTTTGAGCCAATGCCAAGTAGGCGATGGAAGAAATGTTCTGCAAGATATTACAAAATGACCAACTAGATTTCTGCAAGTATTAAATTTACAGAAGCCATGTTTTAATTTTGTATACTCTGTATTAGATTTAGTTAACATTATATCTCATGGAACGAGGCATAATTATATATTGCAAGGTTGAAGAAGTTCTATAGGCTTTCCAATGGTACTACTCTCTTGCATTGGTCTCTAAAAGAGTATATTGTAGATATATTCAGTGCAATTTCAGCAGAAAATTGTTGAAG
This sequence comes from Pinus tabuliformis, assembly GCA_031772625.1. Classification (NCBI taxonomy): domain Eukaryota; kingdom Viridiplantae; phylum Streptophyta; class Pinopsida; order Pinales; family Pinaceae; genus Pinus; species Pinus tabuliformis. The sequence continues at coordinate 790,389,729 of CM062811.1, forward strand.
AAGTTCAGGATAATCTTGGCAGAATACTGTCCTAAAACAATTTCTGATGTTTTTCTGCTATTGAATGACATGGTGTTTCAAATAAAGAGTAGAGAAAACATTGTTTGCACCTGTCATTTCCTTCTGGGTTTTCTCACTGCTAGGGCGGGAAATGAAATTTCCTTAACGAACGCTAATCTTCCATGGAATAAAATGTTGTTGTTACCCTTAATTATAGGTTTACAAATAGATGATGGGGCTTACAGAAATTATTTGAAGGGGTTCCCTTGCATTAAGAAGAATGGAAGTTATGGCTCTATTGATGTGTACATGGATGCTTATTTTTTATTGCTCCAGGAGGATTGCTTATGGGGTTTGAAGAAGGGTATCTCTAATCTAAGGAAGAAGTTGTTACAGGATGTGCCAAGGGGCTTGACTATTTGGAAAAATGGTTATGTTTTGGGAATCCATTTCGGTGGAAGCTATTTTGGCATAACCGTAGATATACATGTAGAGAAGCTGAAGAATTATAAGTTTCGACTATCTGTAAGCCTTCTTTGTCTCTCTGATGATGGAGGGAACTTTGAGTCCTCAATTTGGGGCATTTTGGCTCACTATGAATATTATGTGAATGGAATGATCATGTTTGCAAGGGTTGTGGATGGAAGAGGCAGAACTAGAGAAGTGGAGATCAAGGGAATTGGCCGACTCTTGTTTGCGAGCTCAAGTTTTGTGATAGCTGAAAGCCCTACAATTTACAACGCCTATCAGCCTATATTGAAAGCATTGCAGGAGAAAGATATGGTAAATTTTCCTTTCACAAAAGAGCTTGTCTATGCATAATGGAGAAATAAGCCTCTAGCTTATCTCGTTTTGATAACTGAAAGCCCTACATTTTACAAGGCCTATCAACCTGTATTGAAAGCATTGCAGGAGAAACATATGGTAAATTTTCCTTTCACAAAAGAGCTTGTCTACATAGAATGGCCAAATAAGGCTCTAGATTATCTCACTCTAACCACTACATTGAACTGGAGGTGTATATTTAATGAAGAGAAGGAAAGCCCTACAATTGAAAACATAATCAATATCAAAATGAGAAGCTTGAATTTTATGTGTGGCGTTTCCACTGGTAGTTTGGTCGAAGGCTATAACGAAGCAAGCATTTCCTGTGACAGTTAAAAGATAGATTAGAATTGTAGTCTGAGTATTGTGATAGAGAGCTCCATAGTCTTTTCCCAACCAGCAATTGACAATGCTAAGCCAAATTGCAACACGAAGCTGAAAGAATTTAGGAGGGATTGAATTTGTGGCTATAATGCAGTTAGGGCGTTCCATCTACCTTAGCTTAATCGAATGACTCAAGATGGTTAAATCATCTAACATATAATCTAATGGCCCATAGTGCTAACAGGTAGGCTATAATGCAGTTAGGGTGTTCCATCTACCTTAGCTTAATCAAATGACTCAAGATGGTGTTGAGCCTTAAAACAACCCTTTCCTTAGCAACTCTTCTCATCCCTTTTCTTTGTTTTTCCATGAAGAAAATTCATTCCTATCATCAATGACCAATATATATTGCCCTAAGGAAGACATTTAGTGATTTACACGTTATTCTTTTATGTTTTGTTGTTTGAATAAGTTTTCATCTTTTAGCTATGGAACGCAGCCTATTTTGCAGCTAATCGGCTATTCCACAGCTACTTCCATGCTTTAACGAGTTCCAGGTGTCAGAAGGAGAAAGTAACTACATGGGCAGCTTGGAAATCATCATGACATGGATCGTGTCCTATTCACCTAGCTTAGGTCGACAAAGAAGATGGTACAAGACTCCGGTCAATGGAGAAGTCAAACATAGAGACCGAAGGCAACATGACTCTATTTCGTGGATAATCAACACATTTCACAGTGATGGGAAGCATTATCAGAAAAAACTTCCTGAACCCATGAACTCCAACAACCATCTGTGCAACCGAATCCAACAGCCATCATCTTGGATTTATGTCTCCAGCAGCCGAGGAAGAAAATTCCATGTGCCTGTCTTCTATGTGTTTTTGGCTGTAGCTTATTTTTCGCCACAAATAGTTGCATAATTTTCTTATAAATACCTGTGTAAAGAACTCAGAACTAGTTCAAAATTCCTCATTTATTAAGCTCAGACTACTGCTTTGTAATTTTGAAAACTCCTTTCCTGTGTTTTTTAATATGAAAACCACAAGTTTTATGGATATGTGAAGGAGTTTCTTGGAGTTTGATTAAGTACGTATAACCTGATCAGTTGCAGAGGGCCCCTGTGTTGACTGAGGTTTTATTTCATTTTGTTTTATCTTTTCTAGTTAACTATAAATTCATCGTTTCTTCCATAGTGTTCATAACCATTTACTAACCTTGTTTATAATGTAGTCTTTATCATTTTCTTACTAATGCAGAATAACTTCTTTTAGTGCAGAATAGCTTTCTCTTTGCTTAATTTCTTTCTAGTTTTTATCAGTAGTTAGAAGTTGAATTCAGTAGTGTAGAGTAGTTTGTTTCATTTTTTGTTTCATTAATCTTTAGGTTTTCAATTAAATTGATTAGTGCCATTACTGTTCTTGCCATTTTATTACTAGTTTATTGACTCATGGTGTAGATGAATGTTTCTGAAGAACCCTTCTAGTTGATAACTCATCTTAAACTAAGTGGTTGAATACTTCATTCATGCAATGAGTCTTTTCCGTATTTTTGCATTTATTTCCTCTTAGAATAATGAAGTACAAAATTCCTCAAAATGTCATCACAAGGACGTTTTTCTCCCAAAATTGAGAGACAGAGTAACTAAGCACTTCATTTAGTTTTGTTCTAGTAACATAATAGACAATAGTTGTAATTTCATTTTCAGTCTTAGTATTTCATTTAGTTTTGTTCTTGTAACAGAATAGACAATAGTTGCAATTTCACTTTCAGTTTTCAGTATTCCATTTAGTCTTTTTTTTTGTAATTGAATAGACAGTAGTTGCAATTTTACTTTTTAGTTTGTAGTTCATGATTTGCAAATAATGATATGACTAGAAATAGAAAATTTGTTTTCATTTCTTGATTAAACATTCCTTCCAAATCTTACTTAATCTCTTTTTAGTTCTCATTTCTTAAGGTTCTTAGCAGTCTTTACAGAAGTTAGATTTAAGATTTTGTTAAGTACATTATAAATCATTAGGGATTAAAGGACCAAAAAACCCCAAAACAACATAAAACTCAAAAACAATGAAGTAAGAAGGGTCACCTAGCACATATAGTGCACTACACTTCATAAGTTTATGATACCCAGATTGATAATTTATGTAAAGCAATTTAGGACACTAAATTGACTAAAAATTTTGGCACCGTTGTCGGGGAAGTGTAACTAGGTAGCCTTATCTCTTACATTTAAAAAAAGAAAACAAAACAAAATAATGACATGCATAGAGAAAGAGACTCTACGGGTAGATTTATAGCTAGGGGCAGAAGTTCGATTCTTACAACACCACCTACTCCACAAGAGTTAGAAAAGACACATCTCCATCCCAGACTCATACTCCCAGCCATAGGATTCCTGGAATTCAAGGGGCAAAAACTCAATTAGAAGATTCTCCTACTTCATCTACCAAAACAGTCCTAGGAGAGAAAAAATTTGAATCTCCAACAGCAGGGATAACCTTTTTCACCTCCACAGGAGAGCCTATCGTACTTGAAGAATTAGGAATACCTGGTGAGGAAGAAGAAGTAGAAATTCTCTCCCATAATCCATTAATAGAAGAAGCAGAGGAGGAGGGAATAACCTTGCACGTTGAACCCTATACTGACTGAAGAAACCATAATGGTAGAAGAAGAGCAAGATGGAGAATTCTCACTGTTTGGAGGAGGGGGTAGAGGTAGAGGTAGAGGAAATAATGGAGGAGGTAGAGGTAATAACGGAGGAGGCAGAGGAAATAGGGAAGTAGATAACTCTTTTGGATTCCTTATAGTGGATGAGGAAACACATACCACGATGAAAAATATCTCACCATCTGTCCTGCCAAACTTCTATGGGTTGAGAAGTGAGGACCCTGAAACATTTTTGTTTGAGTTTGAAGTTTTGTGCAGAACTTATTACTATCTAGAAGACTCGCAAAAACTTAAATTGTTTCTTGAACACTGAAAGGAGCTGCATTGAAATGGTTCATGGGGTTAGTCACTCAATCCATTAGAACATGGAATGACATGAAAAAGGGATTTTTGGATTGATACTTGGATTATTGTATGCCCACCAATCATAAAGATGAGGTGTTCAAAATGATGCAAAGAGAGGATGAAAACTTAGAAGATTTGATTGAGAGAATCAATTATAATTTGAAGAGAGCAAACATGAACAATTTAGATGAAGAAACTTTGAAAGCTCTTTTGTTAAAGGCCATTAGAGATGAGTGGATAGATATCCTTAACATGATGGGGAAGGGAGATATATCTCAACTTCCATTGAGTGACATAGGAGCACTATGTGTTCATCTCTCAAGAGGGAAATCTAAAACAGGCAAAGGGCCGACAGATGCTTCTCTTGTTAGAGAAAACAAATCTGCAACTAGATCTGTACGTAGGGCAGAAATTGGCAATATTCTTGATGAATTTAAAACTGATATTTTAGGGAGCCTTAGTGAGCAACTATACACCCTTAAAATTCAAAAAAAGAAGAAAATAGAGGCTGATGCTTTAGCCATTTTTTGTCCAAAATGCAGAAAGAAACATGCTCTATGGGAATCATCTTTAGATGCAAAAATTGTAGAAAATTGTATGATCTGTTCAGAAAGCCATGAAACCAAGGGTTCTCCTTCAATCCCAAGTCTTAAGTCTGTATTTCAAGAGGAAACAGTCCCAAATTCTATAGAATCTCTTTTTTTTGTTGCAAGAAGAACTTGGTTGGGGCCAGAAAATCAGGGATTTAACAATCAAATGTATCTTCAACTCCCACCAAACTGGAATTCTTGGCAACAACCTTAGCCTCAACCTCAATCTCAGTATCAATCTCAATCGTGGGCACAAGGGGTACAAAATCCTTATGGGAGATTTGCTCAATATTATCAATATCCTCCATCCTATCAGAATTATCCTCCCCCACAAACTCAGCAACAAGATCAGCAACCACAACTTCAAAATCAGAACCCTCAACTTTCATTACCATTTCCACAACAACCCCCATAACAAAGTCAAAATCCTCAACTCTTACTGCCATTTTAGCAGAAACCAAATCAGCTACCGGCCCAACCATTACCAAACCCCAACAATAAAAATCCTTAGAATGCTTACATGGTAGAAGGACAACAATTTCCAACTTACATGATTACTCCTCTAGATCTTAATGATGTTCAACTAAGAACTGGAAGGATATTAGAAAAGGAAAGACCTTCTATAGTTATTCAAGAATAAGACACTTTCAAGGAAGATTTTCTAAAAGTCAATAAATTTTTTGAGGAAACATCTCTCCAAAACCAAAACATTGAAAAAGAAAAACAAAAAGAACTAGTGAACACAACTCCTATCATTGAGCAACCAGCATCTACTTCTACACTTCCTTTTCTCGAGAGACTAAAAATTGATAGAGGGGTAGAAAAATAGATCTTGTTGCCCAATTATGATTTTATAGATGAATTGAATAATGTCTGTATCAAAATTCCTTTGTTACAAGCCATTAGAGAAATTCCCATTCTAGCTAAAACAATAAAGGAGTTGAGCAGCAAAAGACCAGGAAGAAAAGCAAAAGAAACAAAAATAATTCACCTGGTAGGAAAGATAGTAGACATAATGATGGGAAAAATTGCCATACAGAAGTATAAGGATCCAGGGAGTCCAATTGTCAAGACACATATAAATGGAATTGAAATTCCAAATACATTGATTGACTTAGGGGCAGCAATAAACATCATGAGTAGACAAACTATGGAGTAGCTTAAACTTCCTAATCTTCTTTACACACCTACCTTACTGCAACTTGCAGATAGATCAGTAATCAAACCAGATGGTGTGCTAGAAGATATTTCAGTATCCTTAGATTCTTGGGAATATCCTATTGATTTCATGATCTTAACTCCCAAGAATAATTTAGGAGGACACCCACTCATATTAGGAAGACCTTGGCTAGCCACAACTGATGCTTTTATTAGTTGTAGATCTAGTGACATGTATATTTCTTATGGTAATTCAACAAAGAAATTTACCTTGTATCCTCCAGCAAAAGCAATCACAAAAATAGATGACAAGGAGTGGATTGATGATGAAGGTGATATTCAGCCTCTCTTTACTATGTCAGAAATTAGTGAAGGTAGTCAAATTTTGAATACAATGGAAAATTTTGAAACATCTTTAGAATATGATGATGCACAATTTCAAGAAAAATCTATTGTTGAATACTTGTTATCTAGGCAAATGTCTCTCTATTCTATGGAAGAGTTTGGTAGCTCTACAATTGAAATTTTTCTAGGTAGGACATTGAACATAAACAAAAACTTGGAGAAACTACAACAAGAAGAGCTAACAAAAACATTACAAAAACATTTTGCTGCATTTGCATGGGAGTACACTAACATGAAAGGTATTGATCCTAATACTTTTATCCATCATATCTATATTGAGGAAAATAATAGACCAATCAGACAACCTTAGAGAAGAATGAATCCAAATCTTAGGGAAATTGTAAAAGAAGAGCTCCAAAAATTACTCCATGTAAACTTCACTTACCCAATTTTAGATAGCTAACAGGTTTCTCCTTCGATAATTGTGCCTAAAAAGAAGGGTAAATGGAGGGTGTGCATTGATTACTGAGAATTGAATAAAGCAACCCTTAAAGATCACTTTCCTTTACTCTTTATAGATCAAGTGTTAGATACATTAGCAGGTAAGAAGTATTTCTCATTCTTGGATGGTTTTAGTGGTTATAATCAAATTCAGGTAGCACCTGAGGATCAGGATAAAACCACATTTACTTGTCCATGGGGAACTTTTTCCTACTGAGTACTTCCTTTTGGGTTGTGTAATGCAGCTGCAACAATCCAAAGAGCAGTACTAGGAATTTTTTTGATCTAATACATGATTGTGTAGAGGTATATATGGATGATTTTACAATCTAAGGAAACACATTTGAAGAAGCTTTGGAAAATTTAGAAAAAGTTCTTAAAAGATGTAAAGAAACAAACCTTTCAGTAAGCCATGAAAAATGTTTTATGATGTTTACAGAAGGTATTGTTTTAGGACATCACATTTCGGGAGATGGGATTAAAGTTGACAAATCTAAAGTTGAAGTCATCTCTAAGTTATCAATTTCAAATTGCCAAAAGGATGTCAGAAGTTTTCTAGGATTTACAGGATATTATAGAAGGTTTATAGAAAACTTCACTAAAATAGCATCTCCACTCTTCAAATTTTTTACAAAAGATTGTGTATTTAGTTGGAATCCTAATTGCCAACTAGCATTTGAAACCTTGAAAGAAAATGTTTTTGAAGCACCTATTTTAAGAGGTCCAAATTGGAAACATCCTTTCCATATTTCCACAGATGCTTCATATATAGCTCTGGGAGCTGTATTGGGACAAAAAGATTTGATTCCTTATGCCATTTACTATACAAGTAAGAATTTGACTCCCACTGAGTTGAATTATACTGTGACTGAAAAGGAATTTTTAGTTTTTGTTCATGCAATTAATAAGTTCAGACACTATATAACATGCTATGAAACCTTTATTCATATAGATCACTCTGCAATTAGATATTTAATGAATAAACATATTACTAATGGAAAAGTTACAAGATGGCTTTTACTTTTGCAATAATTTAACATTACTGTGCTAGATAGACCTGGAAAACAAAACACAGTTGCTGATTTCTTGTCCAGGATTCAGAATATCAAAGAAGACTCTTCGATTGAAGATAAGTTTCCTGATGAATATCTTTTTGCAGTAATTGATCAAACTCCTTGGTTTGCAGATGTTGCTAATTACTTGTTTACAGGGAAGTTACCTTCACATTTGTCTCCTAGAGACAAAGGAAAGATTATTCAAGAACGTGCAAGATATTCATGGATCACTAATGAATTGTATAAAATAGGGCTAGATCTTATGATCAGAAGGTGTGTCAGGGAACATGAAATTCCTGATATTCTCAAAGCATGTCATGATGAGCCGTGTGGTGGACACTTTGCTGAGAAGAGGACAACCTATAAAATTCTTTCTTTAGGATATTATTGGCCATCCATCTTCAAAGATGCTAAAGAATATGTCAGAAGGTGTGACAACTGCCAAAGGGTAGGGAAACCCGCTCCCTCAAATGAAATGCCACTACAAACTCAGGTACTTATCGAACCCTTTTAGAAGTGGGCTTTAGAATTTATTGTACCAATTAATCCTCCATCTAAGCAGAAAAAGTATATATTGGTATTCATTGATTATGTCACCAAATGGGTAGAAGCCAAAGCATTACCTTTTTCTAACGAAAAATCTGTAGTTAATTTTCTTTTTGAGGACATCTTTACTCGTTTTGGTGTTCCAAGAGAAATTATGACAGATCAAGGATCTCAATTCACATCCAACATGATGGAAAGGCTTATGGAGGAGTACAAGATCAAGCATAGAAAATCTACTCCCTATCATCCATAAGAAAATGGTCAAGTGGAGTCCACAAATAAAGTGATTGAAGGAATCCTCACCAAGACTGTCATCTACACAGAAGAGATTGGGCAGAAAGGCTTCCTGAAGCCTTATGGGCCTATAGAACTACATGGAGGAACATAATGGGACATACACCATATGATTTTTTTTATGGGAAACAAGTCCTGTTCCCTATAGAGTTCCAAATCAGAACTTTCAAGATGGCAGTCCAGTGGGGGATGGATTTATCAGAGGCTCAAAAACATAGACTGCAGCAATTAAATGAACTTGATGAAATCAGACAAGAATCAATTCAAAGGACTAGTATAGTCCAACAACAGAGGGCTAAATAGCATGAAAAATACATCAAGGACAAGAGGTTTCAAGAGGGAGATTGGGCACTGTTATTTGATTCAAAGTTTAAATATTTTCAAGGGAAGTTTCAAACTCATTAGCTTGGGCCATATGAGATTGTAAAGTCTCTAGTAATGGAGCAGTGAGGATTAGAACAATAGATGAAATTCAAACTCCTCTTCTTGTGAATGGTCATAAAATGAAAATATATCAAAAACCAATTTCAAAGGAGGAGTTCATCAAGATCTTCCAGAACAATTCTGAAATGAAGTTAGTGAAGAAGAATCCTTTTTCTCCACCAACTTAGTCTTTATTTTTCCTATCTAAAAAAAATGAAATATATATATGTGTGTGTGTGTGTGTGTAGAAGGTTGAAAACCAATCATTGATTCACATGCTTATACAAAAAATCCAGGGTGAAAATAAGAAGTTTCTGGCACCCTATATTTCCCATTTCCTTTCTGAAAAATGTGGTAACAAAAAGCCACAGTCACTCAGCATTCTGCAAAATTCATTGTCTCATTTCGTTTCACTCTTTTTTATTTTTACAACTTCACTTCTTTCCATTTCCATATTTCACCAATAAATTTTTCCTTTCCTAGCATTTCTTTCATCTCCATTTTTCATTTATCATCATGTCTTATTTTCACTTACATAGCCATTTCCATTTCATTCATTCATAAGCCATATTTTACTCTCTGTTTCACATTCTGCAGCTTCTTTCACGTTCTACAGCTGTTTCCACATTCTGCAGCTGATTTCGTTCCATAGTTGATCCTTTTCTGCAACTAATCTGATTTTGCAGCAACAGTTTGATTATCATTCCAAGCATAAGTGTCCATGTTCATAATAAAATCTTGTATGCAGATAATTGAAGAAAAATCAACTTTGAAGACCAATCATGCCTAAAGCACCTGTGGAGCAAACATCAAAATATTAGCAAGTGGAAGGTAAAGGTTCCAAAGGTAAAATACAAAAATTTATTTCAAAAATCAATTCAAAAACATAAGCTTGTATAACATGTATGATCACATGTCTCCTTAATTAATCATCATGTGATTTGACTGCCACAATGTCTCCGCCATATCTTCCGCCTTCAATGACAAATGGTCCAATGATTCCTTCATAACTGATCTCCACTTCAAACTCCATAACTTGTACTTAACTGGTCCTCCACAGCTACATTTGTTAACGGTCAGGTTAATGACGTGACCTACCTATATACGACTCTTCAAACCCTGATTGTTTATTTATTACATGCCAACTTTTAAGTTTTTCTCTCATATTTACACATCCATTCTGTGTATACACTCATTCTGATTCCATATATTTCATACATAAAATTGTTCTGTTTCCATAATTCACAGTCATTCTTTTCTATATACCCAGTCACTCCATTTCCATATTCTTCCTATTTTTGTATACACGATCTTCTTATTACCATTTACGTAGTCATTCCATTTCTTAGACAGTGAAAGTTGTTTTGAAGGGTAACCGAGAACAGAGGATATGAGGCTTATTGTTAGAACTGAACCTGTACGGGTAGAATACATGGAGGAATATCTGCAATTGAAGGGAATGTTACAGAAGGCCAGTTGGTTGTGTTTTATTAAAAAATTTAATGGTTACCATAAGGAAATCACTAAATCCTTTGCCAGGTCATTTGATGGCACGAAAGTGAAAATAAGGGACATCAAATTTGTAGTTACTGAGTCCTTCATAGTAGAAGCAACATAACTCCCAAGGCTAGGAGAAAGCTGGTTTAAAAACAAAGGGTTTCATGATGAATCCTGGAAGGTGATTCTTAAAAACCCAGGTATGGATGTTTTAGTCTTTAGAAAAGGGATTCCAATTTCTGCACTCAAAAACAAATGGAGTAGCATGTTGTTAATACTGCAAAAATTCATTACATGTGAAGGGAGGTTTGGGTTTATGTATGTTTATCATATACGATTGTTAATGAATTTTCTAAAGAATGGAACCCTCAATCTTCCCTTTTCCCTTTTGAATAGTCTAAGAAGAATGACAACAAATGTTCAAAATAAAGTTGAATCAATAGAAGCCACTCTATATCATCATGGACTAGTGAATATTCTAGTAGAATTTCATTTGAGAAGTGTAGGGGATACATGGGAAGAATTCCTGGTAAGGAATTCCTTCCAATATGCTCTAGATTCATCTGAGGGAAGTCCTATCAAAAGAAGTAGAAGGAGAAATATCAGCATTGGAAGCTCCTCACAAAAAGATGATGCAGAAATGGCTCCTAAACTAGAGGTTAGGAAGCAGACCAAACAAAAGAGAAAAATGAAAGAAAGGAATTAAGAAATCAATAGGGACATCCCTAAACCTTCATCACCTCAAGAAGATGAACAACTGCTTTTTGAAAGACTAACCAAGATCAAAGAGAAAATCAAGAAAAATAAGGAGAAAGGGAAGAGGAAAAAGGACAGAAAAGAAGAAACCATAAGCTTCCAAAACTTGAGGAGGAGCTCTAGACTTAGAGGCAAGGTGAAGAAGGTGAAATCAAAAGAGGCCTAGTTTATAAACTTAGAGGAAGAAACCCCAGTTCAGTCCCCTGACAATATTCCATATGAACAAAGTCCACATAACTCTCCTCCATATAATTTTGAAAGTAGTCCAAGTAGAGCTTCTCCTGGCATTGATCCAATACAAAAAAAAATATATGACTACGTAGAGTCATTAGAGAAAAAGAGTACCTCAGTAGACCCAGGGACTTTAGCTAATCTAGAGAAAGCTATCACCTCTCAAGAAACTCTAACTGGCTCCCTGAAACAGGAGATCTATGAGCTAGAAATTTTAAACAGGCACATCCAAAAAGAAAATGAAACCTTAAGCGAACAAAATAAGTTGGATAGAGCTATTCATGAAAACATAATGCTACACTTGGGATTATGGTACAAAAAGAATAGGAAGCTGAAAAGGAAAAATAAGACGCTAAACAGGACACTTATTAATCTCAAGTACAGATTTCTTATGAGGAAGGAAAGGATGGGAGTCAGTGCAAAGAAAAGCAAGAAGAGGAAGTTGGATGTGTTGGCTAAAGTATCAGAACAAATGCAATAGGAGGAGGAAGTTCACAATTTTGATTGCATGGGGGCATGCAATGGTTTTGCAATGGGGGTATGTTGAGTCTCAAAATTGCCCTTTCCTTAGCAACTCTTCTCATCCCTTTTGTTTGTTTTTCCATGAAGAAAATGCATTCCTATCATCATTGACCAATATATATTGCCCTAAGGAAGACATTTAGTGATTTACATGTTATTCTTTTATGTTTTGTTGTTCGAATAAATTTTTGTCTTTTAGCTACAGAACGCAGCCTATTCTATAGCTAATCGGCTATTCCACAGCTAATTCTATGCTTTAACAGGTTCCAGGTGTCAGAAGGAGAAAAAAACTACATGGACATCTTGGAAATCATCATGACATGGATCCTGTCCTATTCACCTAGCCTAGGTCGACAAAGAAGATGGTACAAGACTCCGGTCAATGGGGAATTCAAACGTAGAGACCAAAGGCAACCGAACTCTATTTTGTGGATAATCAACACGTTTCACAGTGATGGGAAGCATTATCCAAAACAACTTCTTGAACCCACGGACTCGAACAACCATCTGTGCAACCGAATCCAACAACCATCATCTTGGATTTATGTCTCTAGCAGCTGAGGAAGAAAATTCTTTGTGCCTATCTTCTACGAGTTTTTGGCTGTAGCTTATTTTTATCCACAAACAGTTGCATAATTTTCTTATAAATACTTGTGTAAAGAACTCAGAACCAGTTCGAATTTCCTCATGTATTAAGGTTAGACTATTGCTCTGTAATTTTGAAAACTTATTTCCTATGTTTTTTTAATATGAATACTGCAAGTTTTATGGATATGTGAAGGAGTTTCTTGGAGTTTGATTAAGTATTCATAACCTGATCAGTTGCAGAGGGCCCCTATGTTGATTGAGGTTTTATTTCATTTTGTTTTATCTTTTCTAGTTAACTGTAAATTGTAGGTTTTAACCCTGTACAGAAATTACCTACATACGAATTCTTAAACAAATAAAATAAACAATGCGAGAGCATAACCCATAAAACACATATGCACAGAGATTTTTCCCTGGATCCAAAAACCGGGACTACCAGCTTGATTTTTCATTATATTCCTTTCAATGTTACAATACATATTTATACATGCCGAAGCATCCAATACCATGGACCAAAAAACCATCGCGTCCAATACCATGTGCGAAAATCATGCACAAAACCATAGGTAGGTTCGCCCAACCTAATATAGGGTCCAAAAAAAAAAAATTTCCCGGGGCGCTGCCCCGGACCCCGTAGAGGGGGGCTACCCGCCTCCCTCAAACCCCCCGGACAAGGGGGGCTGCCGCCCCCCCGCTACGCAATCGACGCAACGAAGGGGGGCTACCGCCCCCCTCTAACCCCCTGTTTAACTACGAAGGTTAGTCGTGGAAAGAATATAACACAACCCAACAATCTCCCACTTGTTGTTTTCTTTCCACAGGGGGCCACAGGAGAGCTTAGTCATTTTTCCAGCCCTGAAACACCCATTGTTTCTCTACACCAAGAGAACTTCTCAGAGCTCACAGATTTTGTCAATGCATCTGCAGTATTCTTCAAAGTGTCCACCTTTACCAGCAACACATTTTTGTCTTCTATCATATCCCTCACAAAGTGATACTGAACATCAATGTGCTTTGTCTTTGAGTGATAAGCAGGGTTCTTTGCCAAGAAAATTGCACGTTGGCTGTCACAGTCTATTCTTATAGCTCCCTGTACTAACCCCATACTTGAACACAATCTCTGCAACCAAACTGCTTCCTTGCTTGCATGAGTGGCTGCCATGTATTCTGCCTCTGTAGTTGATAGTGCCACTACAGATTGTTTCTTACTCATCCAACTGACTGCACCTCCAAATAGGTTAAACACATACCCACTTGTAGATCTTCTTTGATCTAGATCTCCAGCCCAGTCTGCATCAACAAAACCATGAATATCCAACACTCTGTCCAATCCTGGTCTTCCTTGGTAGCACAAACCATAATCACTAGTGCCACGCAAATACCTGAAAACTCGCTTCACTGTTGTCCAGTGCTCCTTCCCTGGTTTTGACATAAACCTGCTCAATACTCCCACTGCATGTGCAATGTCTGGTCTAGTACAGACCATTGCATACATCAAGCTACCGATTGCACTTGCATATGGAACACGGGACATGTCCTCTTCCTCTTCTTGTGTCTTGGGACACTGTTCAGCAGATTAGCTCACACCTACAGGAATAGGAACCTTCACCGGTTTACTATCCTGCATATTAAACCTCTGCAGTATTGTCTCGACATACTTCCTCTGGTTTAACCAGATCTTCCTCTTTGCCCGATCTCTTTTAATTTCCATGCCCAAAATATAGTTTTCAGCACCAAGATCTTTCATGTCAAATTTGGAGGACAATTGGGTCTTCAAATCCTGGATAATTTCTTTGTCATTTCCAACCAGCAACATATCATCCACATACAAGACTAGATAAATAACACGGTCACCAATTAATTTAAAATACACACAATGATCTTCTTTGCTTCTGGTGAAGCCAAGTCCCCGTATAAATGTATCAAATTTCTGATACCACATCCTTGGTGACTGTTTTAACCCATACAAAGACTTCTTTAACTTGCATACCAGTTCTTTCTTACCCTTCACCACAAAGCCTTCAGGTTGCCTCATGTAGATTTCCTCTTCCAAATCCCCGTGAAGAAATGTTGTCTTCACATCCATCTGTTCTACCTCAAAATCAAAAGCAGCAGCAACAGATAAAAGTAATCTAATAGAAGCTACCTTGGCAACAGGAGAAAAAATATCACCAAAATCAATTCCCGGCACCTGGGAATAACCTTTTGCTACCAACCGAGCTTTGTATTTCTCCACCTTTCCTTCTGCATTAGTCTTCTTCTTGAACACCCATTTGCTGCCAATGGGTTTCCTTCTAGCCGGCAACTCTACCAGATCCCAAGCCTCATTTTTGTGCAAAGATGCCATTTCATCAACCATGGCCTCTTTCCAGAGTTTCCCATCCTCTGAATCCACTGCTTCCTTCACAGTTCTAGGATCATCATCAGTAACAGACAAAGCAAAATTTGAACTGAAAGCAGATGGATTATAGCTTTCTGGCTGCCTTCTTTCTCGACCTGATCTTCTCACAGCCGGAGTTTGTGGCTCTTCATCTTCTGATTCCTCCTCTGCTGCAGAGTCTGATTCTTCCTCCTTTGGCTCAAACTCTATCTTCTTAGGTTCCTTTGGTTGGACTTCATGTTGAATAACATCTTTTACCTCTCTGAACACCACATCTCGGCTGTACACAACCTTCCGTGTGACTGGGTTCCAAAGCTTATAACCCTTTAAACCATCCTTATACCCAATAAAGATGCACTTTTCAGATTTACTATCCAACTTGGTTCGTTTCTCCTTTGGAACATGTACATATGCATCACATCCAAATACCCTCAGATGTGAAAGAGAGGGTTTCTTACCAGTCCATACTTCTTGTGGAGTCTTATCCTCCAACGCTGATGAGGGTGATCTGTTGATCAGGTAACGTGCAGTATCCACCGCCTCTGCCCAGAATTCCTGTCCTAACCCGGCACCACTGATCATGCTTCTTGCCCTTTCCATCAACGTCTTGTTCATTCTTTCTGCGACTCCATTTTGCTGAGGTGTATATCGAGTAGTCTTCTGCCGTGCTATACCACACTTCTTACAAAATTCTTCAAATTCCTTGCTGCAAAATTCTCCACCATTATCTGTCCTCAGCACCTTTATCTTCTTCTCTGTCTGATTTTCCACCAGAGCCTTAAATTCTTTAAACTTGTCAAAGACTTCAGATTTCTTCTTAAGGAAATATATCCATGTATTCCTTGAGAAGTCATCTATGAATGATACATAGTACACAGACTTACCCAGTGATGGAACCTTCACAGGTCCAAACACATCACTGTGCACAAGCTCTAATATATGTTTCGTCCTCTTACCACCAGAGGGGAAACTCACTCGATTCTGCTTCCCATACACACAATTTTCACAGAAATCAAAATCCAGAGAGCTATCATTCATACCTTCTACCATACCTTTACCATGAAGTATTCGAAGGCCCTTCTCTCCAATATGTCCAAGCCTTTGATGCCACAACATGGTCTTCTCTCCAGAGACCACTAGATTTTCTACTCCATTTTCAGGAACCATAGAACTATTGCACCCATCAACAACAGTGCTACCTTGCAGCTTGTACAAAGTTCCAATCCGAACTCCCCGCATCAATATCAGTGCTCCTCGAACCATCTTGCAAGTATCTTTCTCAAACACCGTCTTTACACCTGCATCATCCAACTTGCTTACAGAAATCAGATTTCTGGCCAATGAAGGAATATGTAGAACACCCGGAAGTGTTCTAACCCTTCCACCTTGCAACTTCAACTTTACATTTCCCCGACCAATGATTCTAGCCTTCCTATCATCTCCTAAGAAGACATCACCACCATCGTATTTCTCATACTCGCAGAACCACTCTCTATGGGGAGTGAAGTGAAAGGATGCACCTGAGTCAATCAACTATGCCTCATGATCTACATGTGTACTTGAAGAAGCCAAGTACACATCCCCACCTTCATCTGAGGTGGTTTCCGCCTCTACAGAAGGAGCATCATCAAATCCCTTTCCTTTATCAGGAGCTTTAGATTTACAATCCCTTCTGAAGTGCCCTTCCTTTCCGCATTTCCAGCACACCACCTTTGTAGGTTTTCCTGGAGATTTAGATCTCCCACTCGATGACTTATTTTTGTTTCTGTTCTGGGACCGTCCTTGTACAGACAAGGCATCACCATTCTGGTTGTCCATATTCTTCCGTCTCATCTCCTCCGTTAGCAAGGCTGAGACTATTTCATCAAACTGCAAAGCAGTTGCATTGCTACCTATTGCAATAACCAGACTATCCCACGAATCTGGTAGAGAACACAATAGACTGATGCACTTCTCTTCATCTGAAATTTTAATATCAACAGATAATAATTGACTTACCACAGTATTAAACGCATTCATATGCTCTGTCACTGAGTCTCCATCTTTCATCCTCAGGTTATACAGCTTTTTCCGCAGGAACAGTTTATTCACCAGAGACTTAGATTGGTACAAAGTCCCTAACTTGACCCACAAAGCCTTTGTCGTAGCTTCCCCTGATACATTCAGCAATACTGAATCTAAGACACACAATCGTATTGTGCTCTTTGCCTTCCGATCCAATTTCTTCCATTCTTCATCGGTCACTCCCGATGGTTTAGTACCCGGATCTACCGCGATCCACTGATCTTTATCGACCAACAGATCCTCCATCTTGAGTTTCCACAACTCAAAACTCTGACCATTGAACTTCTCAATCTCGATCTTTCCACTGCTCGCCATCTTCTTTCACCACCAGAATCGATCTCGCAGATCTCCCACTGAACAGGGTCTACCACAGGCCCGAGCGAAACCCCTCAGCAACAAAGGCGTCCCCTTGAAGCCAAAACAGGTCTGATACCAAATGTAGGTTTTAACCCTGTACAGAAATTACTTGCATACGAATTCTTAAACAAAGAAAATAAACAATGCAAGAGCATAACCCATAAAACACATATGCACAGAGATTTTTCCCTGGATCCCAAAACCGGGACTACCAGCTTGATTTTTCATTATATTCCTTTCAATGTTACAATACATATTTATACATGCCGAAGCATCCAATACCATGGACCGAAAAACCATCGCGTCCAATACCATGTGCAAAAATCATGCACAAAACCATAGGTAGGTTCGCCCAACCTAATATAGGGTCCAAAAAAAAAAATTTCCCGGGGCGCTGACCCGGACCCCGTAGAGGGGGGCTACCCACCCCCCTCAAACCCCCCGGACAGGGGGGGCTGCCGCCCCCCCTGTGATCCCCCCGCTGCGCAATCAGCGCAACAAAGAGGGGCTTCCGCCCCCCTCTAACCCCCTGTTTAACTACGAAGGTTAGTCGTGGAAAGAATATAACACAACCCAACATAAATTCATCGTTTCTTCCATAGTGCTCATAACCATTTACCAACCTTTTTTATAATGCAGTCTTTATCATTTTCTTACTAATGTAGAATAGATTCTTTCATTGCAGAATAGCTTTCTCTTTGCTTAATTTCTTTCTAGTTTTTATCAGTAGTTAGAAGTTGAATTCAGTACTGTAGAGTAGTTTGTTTCATTTGTTGTTTCATTAATCTTTATGTTTTTAATTAAACTAATCAGTGCC